>CM061059.1:29620219-30820219 GCA_030762865.1 Paraleonurus japonicus | reverse complement strand
TGGATCGAGCTATGCATGTTTGCTTAGAGAATTTTCATGACACCGCTCCTCCACCTATGGTGAATACATAACCACTAGTGGACTTGGAGTCCTTTGTATCAAATATCCAATTGGCATCTATGTAACCTTCCAACACAGCTGGATATCTCGTATATAAGATTCCATAACTTGAGGTATGTTTAAAATGCCTAAGTACTCTCATTAGAGCTTTCCAGTGATCCTCGCTAGGATTACTCGTGAATCTACTCAATTTACTAACTGAATATGTTATATTCGGACGTGTACAATTTGTTAAGTACATTAAACTTCCGATAATCCTTGCATACTTCAGTTGAGATACTGGGTCTCCTCTATTTTTGGCTAAGTGTAGACTTAAATCTACAGGTGTATTAGCCGGGGGAACGTCCATTACATCGAATTTCTTAAGCACATTTTCAACATAATGAGATTGTGTTAAGACAATTCCGTCAGGAGTTCTAGAGATCTTAATCCCTAGTATGACGTCAGCTAGACCCATATCCTTCATGTCAAAGTTTCTTTTTAACATGTTTTTAGTATTTATGATCAAGTCATGATCATTCCCCATAATAAGCATGTCATCTACATATAGACACACTATCACATATATTTCTATTGTGCCTTTAATGTAAACACACTTGTCACATTCGTTAGTTTTGAAAACATTTGACATCATCACAGCGTCAAATTTTTCATGCCATTTAAGAGGTGCTTGTTTGAGTCCATACAAGGATCTAACAAGTTTGCACACCTTCTTTTCTTGGCCAGGCACAACAAACCCTTTGGGTTGTTCCATGTATATCTCCTCATCTAATTCCCCATTTAGGAATGCTGTTTTTACATCCATTTTGTGTATCTCCAGGTTATGCAATGCTGCAATGGCAATGAGTACTCTAATGGATGTTATTCTTGTAACAGGAGAATACATATCGAAGAAATCGTATCCCTCCATTTGTCTGAACCCTTTAGCTACTAAACGAGTCTTGTACTTGTCAATTGATCCATCAGCTTTATATTTCCTTTTGAGGATCCATTTACATCCCAAAGTTTTACAACCTGGTGTGAGATCGACCAGCTCCCAGGTGTGGTTTTGCATGATGGATTCAATTTCGCTGTTTATAGCTTCTTTCCAGAGAGGAGCATCTGGACAGGACAATGCCTCTTGAATTGTCCGGGGTTCATTTTCCATTACATATGATAGAAAATCCGGCCCAAACGACTTTTCTTTTCTGGCCCGTTTGCTGCGCCTAGGTTCCTCATTATCCTTAGGTCCCTTATTGACCTCAGGCGAACCATTTGCAGTCTCATAAGTTCTCTTCCGTGAACTTACTTCTTCCTTTTCCTTTTTAGGAAATATGTTCTCGAAGAACACAATATTTCTTGACTCAATAGTCATACCGACGTTCATTTCAGGAACATCCGATTTGTGCACCAAAAATCGATATGCACTACTGTTATATGCATACCCTATGAAGATGCAATCTACCGTTTTGAGTCCTATTTTTAATTGTTTTGGCTTAGGTACTTCAACCTTAGCTAGACACCCCCACACTTTGAGGTAATTGTAGGAAGGCTTTCTTCCTTTCCACGACTCGTAAGGAGTCTTATTCCTCTTCTTGTGTGGCAATTTATTAAGAATGTGGTTAGCAGACAGCACGGCTTCCCCCTACATGTTCTGGGGTAGGCCCGAGCTGATCAACATAGCATTCATCATCTCTTTTAGAGTTCTATTTTTGCGTTCGGTAACGCCATTTGATTGAGGTGAGTATGGAGCAGTGGTTTGATGAATAATGTCATTTTGTAAGCAAAATTCTTCAAATGGTGCAACATATTCTCCACCTCTATCACTTCGAATCATCTTGATTCGTTTGCTAAGTTGATTTTCAACCTCATTCTTATAGTTTTTGAAAGCATCAATTGCTTTATCTTTGCTCTTCAAAAGATATACATAGCAGTATCTTGTGCAATCATCGATAAATGTTATGAAGTAGTTCTTTCCACCTCTAGTTTGCACAAACTTCAAATCACACACATCAATATGAATAAGTTCTAGAGATGTAGTACTTCGTTCTACTGAATGGAATGGAGCTTTGACCAATTTTGCCTCAACACATATCTCACACTTTTGAGATTCAAATTCCATTGCAGGGAGTAAATCTAAACTTACTAATTGTTTTAGTTTATTTAGATTTACATGTCATAATCTACCATGCCATAAATTAGAACACTCAAGCAAGTAATTAACATTATTTTCATTACTATTGAAATCACGTTTTACAGTGAGTACATTCAATTTGAAAAGGCCCTTCTCGAGGTATCCTTTTCCAATAAATTGACCACATTTGGTCATTACAACTTTATCAGCTTCAAATACAAACCTAAATCCGACTTTGCTTAACAGTGAGCCGGAGACTAAGTTCTTCCGAATGTCTGGGACATGCAGCACATCCTTGAGAATTAGTTCTTTGCCCGAGGTCATCTTCAGCACCACTTTTCCTAGTCCGACCACTTTTGATGTGCAGAGTTGCCCATGAAGAGCTGTCTCCCATTGATCGATTGGTAAGTGGAGAATAATTCCTTGTCTGAACAAATGTGACGGGTAGCTCCAGTGTCGACCCACCACTCCCTCGGATTATCCACTAAATTTACCTCGAACACGACGGCAGATAGATCCATTTCAGATATTTCTTCGTTTAGGGTCTTATGCTCGGCAAGGTTGGCCTGATTCTGATCGGCCTAATTTGGCTATATGTATTCACTCGCTTTGTGTCCGGGCTTTTCACAGTTGTAACAGTTGCCTTTGAACTTTTTCTTCGGAGGTTTCTGTTGTTTGCCAGCGCGTTTCCTCTTCTTGCCCTTCCCGAACTCAGCCAAATTTACTCGTGCCTCTCCATTTTTCTTGTCGCTCTTGACTTCGGATTTCCGGTTGTCTTCCTCGATCCTCAGTCTCACGATCAAGTCCTCAAGCCCCATCTCCTTGCGTTTGTGCTTGAGGTAATTTTTGAACACCTTCCATAGAGGCGATAGCTTCTCTATCAGGGCAACTACTTGGAAGGATTCAGATAGTTGCATACCTTCGGCATGAATCTCATGAAGGATCAACTGCAACTCTCGGACTTGTTCCATGACCGTTTGTGAGTCGGCCATAATTCTTTAGCAGTGTTCATAGTGGCATAGACACTATACATCGAGTCGTCTAGCCCATTCAAGATGTAGTTGCGACACAGGAAGTCACTGTGATTCCATGCGTCGATAGCATTCAACCTTTGTTGGTCGGTGTTTCCCTCCTCAACCGTAGGTGGATCTTCCCTCAAGAATCGTGCAAGATTGAAGGTTGTCAGGTAGAATAATATTTTCTGCTGCCATCTCTTCAAATCAGTACCGACAAATTTTGTCGGTTTTTCAAAGTGGGCGGCAGGAATGGTAGGAGTAGTAGAAGAAGACATCTTCGAATACACAATAATATCGTCTTACAATTGTTGGAAAATGGTGTGTATGTGTATACAAAGATGATGAATGACACGAACTAGAAAGTCGAGGCAAGAGTTTGACTCTCTTTCCGTAAGACAATATTGCCCCGTACTTAGTGCAATACGGTATCTCGGCTCGTCCCCAAGATACAACGACTTTAGAACTTCACGGCCGTTGCACTACGATCCGGAAGCTATCGGCGAACGGACTCAGGTATTCGGAACTTTCTTGACTCGACTCTAAAATAAGCCTTAGATTGCTAGTATGCTTTAAGAATGCTTTTGTTGTTGAAGTGAATTAAGAAGGCAACTAAGGGGGTGTATTTATAATTTCTGAAGAGTTGTGGTGGCTCTTTGAATGCACCCATTCAGTTGGCCCATTCGATCGCATCGTACGGTCCTGATCGTGTCCCTTGGTTCGAACCCGAACCGTTACACCTGTTTGCCTGACCCGCGTGTGTGAACCGCCTTGGATCCGAACCATCGGTTGCACCCGTTCATATGCGCGTGTGAACCGTCACGCCAGTTCGGCTTGGGTGCACTATTCGGCTCGCGACCCAACTCGGTGTCGGCTGCATCGTAGGTTCGAACCTTGCTAGCCTCTCCGAGCCATCGATCCTAGAGCATGAGCCATGATCGAGCCAATTTTGGCCAAAATAAGAAGGCTCCTCAGGACGATGCGTACGTTCGAAGTGCGCCTCTAAAGCGCCCAATGCGACTAAGTGCGACGTGCGCGTGCCCGTGCGGGTGCGGTCAATGGATCTTTGGGATAGCCCTTTGGGCTAACCTTAGCACCACCACCATATAGACTTTGGTCAATTTTAATTTATGACTCACAAGTCTACTTATATGGGTGGAAAATCTTTACTAATTTTCCTATGTGGGACAAGGAAACCCATTTCCTTTCTCCCCCACATTTCAACTCTTCAATTTGTCCAATTAAATCAAGTGATAAATTGCTAACTTCATTATTAATATCTCATTCACCCGAAATTGGTTTTGAGCAAATAAATACATTAAATTCATCTACTTCGAACGTAGTTTATGAATTTGCAATTTATTTCCATTTTTCACAAATGGATTATCACAATAATTTGGTCAAACTTGGGTCAACACCCAAGTTCCAAACCAATTTCCAACATTTGCATGTTTTATGTCTCAACATAGCTTAATTGTGGAGAAAGGTTGTTTTGGTGTTTTTTTAAGAAAAATGGACCAAATTGAAGTACACCGAAACTTCCCGCACGATAAAACAAAATTGAAACGGGCAAAGCACAATGAAAAGATCAAATTCATATCCCACCCGACCAGGACGAGCCAAGTGGCTCGGTCGAGTGGGACAAGCAGCAGAAAACTTCTCTAGAACAGGGTTCGCTCGACCTGGTCGAGCAGCACAACAAGCAAAAAAACCAAACAAGCATGATTTTCAAAACCAGCTCGACCCGATCGAGCCAGGTGGCTTGGTCGACTGGGACCATAGACTGAGTTGCATTTGTTAAGTGCGTAATTTGACACATTTGAGTAAAAAAAAAGCAAGAAAAACTCGAAATTGAAGGCAAACAAAGCACAAGGAAGAGATGGAGATGTCGTAAATACTTGAAGATAAAGAAAGGAGAAGAAACACACACATTTTGGCAGATTTACGCACACCCACACACATTAAAAGGTGTTTTTCATCCATTATTGCTTTCTTCATCATTTTTAAGAAATAGTTATTGGATTAGTTTGGGATTGAAATTCTCCACCATCCTATTAGAGAGTCTAAGCTCTCTTTTACCCTCCTTAGTAGTTTAATTTCATTTTTTGCAAGTTTGAATTTGGTAAGAATGATTATTGTTGGCTAGAACACTTTTGTATCTAGGGCTTTGTATACATTTGACTTGATAATTATGAAACAATCTCTTGTTTAATTGGTAGCTTATGGTTTGATTCTATTTGTGTGTTCAATTTTTATTGCAAAGCATGTTGTTAGTGTACAATGATGATATGTTAATTTGTTGTTAGTTGGGATTGAATTGAGAAATCTATTTCACTATTAATAGACCATTGAACACACCACCTATTTGTTATGCTCAAGGATTAACATTTAGGAGGGAATTATATGATATTGACTACTTTCTCGGGTTGCAATTGCATGCTAAATATAGATACATGTGTGTAGAATGTTTCCTTTTGGATCAATTGAATCCAACCCATCAGTTTGAATCTTCCCCAAGTGATCATCCCTCTAGAATTGAACCCATCTACCTCTTAAGTAGGGTTTTGCATCATTTATGGACAGTTGAATGTAACAAATGTCTTTGAGCCACCTTTCTCATTTACTGAATCACCAATTTTGTAACTTTTGAATGCATGAAATGTTGTTTGACCAATTGTTCGGTTATTACTCCCCCCGTCCCGCAATTGGCTTCACGTGTGAAGGGGCTCACTTTTTAAGAAAACTTAAATTAGTGTAGGAGAGAGAATAAAGTGTAAGAGTATTTTGGGTGGTTGAATGAGATAAAGTGTAGGAAAGAGAATAAAGTAGAATAAAACAAGAGTGACATTTTTTAAATTTAAATGGTATTGTGAGCGTGTAGTTTATGGAGGGTATTCCATTTTAGGGGTGTAAAGTTAACTGTGGAACATCACGAAAAAAAAAGTGTAAAGTTAATTACTCCCTCCGTCCCACTTAGAGTGTCCCATATTTCTATTTTCGTCCGTCCCACCAAAGTGTCCCATTCCTTTTATATTCATACCCTACTTTTATAATTATCTCAATACTACATACATATTTACACAATATGTCACTCATTTAATATATTTAAATACATTTTTTCATCTCTCTCCATCACATCACTTATACTATATTATTATACTACCTTTCATCCTCTATCTATCACATCACATGTACTATATTATTATTATACACAATTTCTTAAAACTTGTGCCCAAAAGTTATGGGACACTCTAAGTGGGATGGAGGGAGTATATTATTGTGGGGCGGAGGGAGTATTTATTTTTATTGCTTGTGACAATTAAAGTAGATAATTAGATTTAGATTGAGTTTGCAACAATTACCCTTCACTAAGTGATCAATCTAGTAAGAACAAGACCCATTTTATAACACTTTTACACTAAATTTTATCGTGGAGATGACCTGTATTTATCACAATACGATAGACACTGAATTCTTTGTGGTTGTATATCATGTGCTGAAAATTCTGACATGTGTTTTTTATTTTTTCTGTTGCTGGGAGTTTTGGTTTCCTTGCTGTCAGGTTTGAATTAATAGAAGATAATATTAAGGTATTCACATAAATGGATTGATTCATAATTTTTCTATAAGTTCAGATTTTTAGATGAGACAAAATTCTTTTATAGTATCACAGCAAAACTTTGGGTTCAAATTCTGTTAAAAGAAACTCCACTCATATAAAAGTAAATACTTATTGGACCTCCTCATGATTAAGTTAACGTCCACTTGGGCCTCCTCATTCCTTCCATGATAGAGTTGACACCCGCCCACACAAGTGAAAGGGAGTATTAGGATATAATTTTTTTTTCACTAGTAATAAGGGAAGAATGTTTGCATTATCTTTACAATTTTAGAGCTGTAATTTTTATTTTGTGTCTGTATATTAGACAATGAAGATCTATAATTTTGAAATATCTAATTTTGGAACTTGAGTTTTATATTTTTAATTGTATTTAATAATAAATTATTAAATTGTGAATATTATATTGTGTTTAATTAAATTCAATCGAATTTAACAGTTGTTTTTTGAATTCCCTGCAATTGAAATATGAGGATGACTTTATTAAAAAAATGGGGAAATATCAAATCATTCGATCAGCGGTAGTGAAATCTCTTTATCTTTATTTTTTTACTGCAGAGTACTAAAGGATTTCAGGATTGTACATTAAAGTGGGTTCAAATTTTTACTTTATCTACTTTATTGTAAAACTCATGTCCATTCCAAGGAAAACAAATATCACGTATAGAGGGACCTTTAAAGCTAAGAAATAACAATGAAAGGAGAGTGTGGTGTTTGGTTGAGGGGAATCAAATTTTTGATATATTAAAAATGAGTAATGAAAGTCATAGATTCATTCCTCCCAAAATTTGGAGGAATAAAAGTCATTGCTTTTTAAAATTTTATATATAATTTTTAAAAATTTATTTTTCCTTCTAAATTATTTATTAATATTAATAAATAATATTTTAAGTATGATTATTATATAATATATTTTTTAATATTAAAAAAGAGTTAATAACAATTTTAATTATCAATAATTTATATTAAAACCAAATACTTTCTATGGTAATGATAGTCATACCTACATATAAATCAAACAACTCAACAATTACTAACATATTCATTACCATTTCTCATTACTTTCAAACTCATTACCATTTCAATTCCTTTCAACAAACCAATAAATTAAGATGATCAATATATAATATTCACATAAATAATCATATATCTACGGGTGCGATGTCACATAATTAGGGGAGTGATTAGGGTAAAATTGCTTATGATTTGAATGCTTAATTATTTTAATTTGATGATGATTTATAGCTTAATTCGCAATTAATTGTCAAATTGCATTTGATTGTTTGAGTTGGAGTTGTGAGTTTGAATTTGTAGGTTTTAGGCAAACTTTGAGGAAACCTTGAGGACTGTTAACAATATCAAATCAAAGGAGAACTTAAATGGTTGGAAAGAGGGTCAAGAGAGCTTCGCGTAGCAAAAAGAATCACCCCAATCAGAGTTTGTACGCAGAAGATATGAGCGATTGAAGCGGAGGTGGCACACAGGGAGAAGTGACTCGACCAGAGACAAGGTGACTCGGCCGAGTGAAGGCATATATGCCCGAGTTGGCAAGTTACAGAAGAATTTCCACTCGACCAGAAGCAAGGCCACTCGGCCGAGTGAGGACACTAGTGCCCGAGTCACATTGTGCCAGAAGAAAAGTCACTCGACCATAGCAAAGGTGACTCGGCCGAGTGAAGGCAGTAGTGGCCGAGTCACCCCATCCCAGAAAGAATCCCACTCGACCAGGGCATAGGTGACTCGGCCGAGTGGGATATAAAATGCCCGAGTTGGACACTTCCAGTTCAAAAGTCACTCGACCAACACCCAAGCCACTCGGCCGAGTGGAACCCTCAGTGGCCGAGTGGGACCACTGCTGCGCGTTTTTTAGTAGAATTTCATCATTTTCAAGGGCCTTAATTGCAAAAGGGAATTTGTAGCTTTGCCCCCACTATAAATACCTCTCAATTCAGCTGATGAAAGGAGCTTTTTCCACACTTAGAACATTTGATAGGGATTTAGTTTAGAAATTCTCTCTGCACTCATTTACACACAGTTACACATAGTGATAGGTGTTCTTAGCTTTTGGAAGGATTTGAATTACCCAAGAGTTATAGCTGATAAATTTGATCATTCAAGTTGTATTAGACTCCATCAAGGTGACTTCTACCATTTGTTTTCAGTTTTGTTATCTAATTCCAGCTTAATCATGATTCCTATTTACTTATTGTTCATGGGTTTCTTTCAATTAGTCATGATTGGCTAAATTTCATATGTGCTTGGGTGTAATGATCTTTTGATGAGTTGATTTTGGTGAATTGATGATTGGGTGTTCATTTGTTGAGGTGATTAATTGTCTTAATGATGCTTTGCATGATTTAATTGCTAAGGTGAGCTTTGATCTTGTGTTTATTGATTTAATTGATGCAAGGATACTTGGTTGATTGAATTGATGCATAGGTGTTAGGTTTGCTAAAGTGATTGAAGTGGATATTTGGTTAACACAAAGATACTTGGTTGATTAATTAGAACCTCATTAAGGCACATTGAATACTTGTTGTTGCTTGTAATTCGTGAGGGGGTGAGAGTGCCGTCTCTTACATTCCTACGTGCTCAATCGATCATTTTGAACCTAGGCTTATCAAGTACGGTTTTATTTGAATTAATTGTTGGTTATCCCTATGATCCCTTTTGAATGAACACTTGATTGTTGATGATCCGAATTTGACGAGTCTTTGGTGATTTTCACCCGAGCACTACTATCTCATCCTTGTATTTACTTTGTTGATTGCTTGGTTTAATTTCTTGTTGAATTTGTGTTGTTCTTTTGTTGCTTTTCTTTTGCAATCTTGACTAGCCACTATAACTTTATGGAAACATATGTTTTCGAGGCTCCATTGTACTCCTAGTCCCTTGGGTTCGATAACTTTGGTCGCAAATTTCTTATCACTAAAAAATGACGATCAAAATGGCGCCGTTGCCGGGGACTAGTTGAGGACACTTAGGTGGAACTTGAATTCTAGTTGAGTGGAGTTACTAGTGGCATTTATTTTTCTTGTTTGTTATCTTTGTTTAAGAATTTGATACTTGGTCTCTTTTTGGTAGGTGCTTATTCGAACTTTGAAAATTGATAACGAAACTCTACCAAGAAGAAGAAATCGGAGGAGGAATCATAGGACTTTTGATAGAGAAATGGAAGGGGATCCACCCCCACATGGAGAGAGGGTTGCTCATGAAGGAGGAGAAGGAGAGATCAATATTCAAGGCATCCATGTGGAATTGAGAGGTGCCCAACCTCAAAGAGAAGAGATGGTGCATCAAAATCCACCAAATCCCCAAAATCCTTATCCTTACCCTTACCCATATCCATATCCATATCCACCACCTCCAATTCAAGGCCAAAATCCATATCCATACCCACCTCCATATCCACCATATCCTCCATATCAAGACCAAAATTACATTGATCCATACAATCCTCCACCACCACCCTTGCCTAACAATCAAAACCCACAAAATTCCCCACCTCAAAGGGAAGGTAGACCCATTCGTGCTTATTTTGAGCCTCAACTACGGGAGTATTACGATGGGATAGCTAGGCCGAATATCCAAGCTAATAATTTTGAGATTGCACCTGCTATGATCAAGCTTCTCATGGAGAATCAATTTGAGGGGAGAGATGGGATAGATGATCCTCACAAACACTTGGATAGATTCTTGGAGCTAGCGGACACTATGAAGTTCAATGGAGTGACCGAAGACGCTAAGAAGTTGAGGATGTTTGCATTCACCCTCACGGGAAAGGCCAAGCAATGGCTTAGCAAAACCTTACCACCGGGGAGTGTACGCACTTGGGACGAGATAAGTCAAAAATTTTTGCTTAAATTCTATCCTCCTTCTCGAACCGTCCAAGCAAGGAATGAGATTGCCGGTTTCAAACAAAAGCCAAAGGAGAGTATCAAGGATGCATGAGAACGTTTCAACAATTTGTTGATTTCGTGTCCCCAACACGGCTTTCCGGAGGAGCAAACCATATGCTTCTTCTATTGTGGAGTGGATGAAGCATCTCAACTACATTTGAATGCATGTGCTAAGGGGGATTTCTTATTCTTGACCTCACAAGAAGCCATTGAGATTTTAGATGGTGTAGCCAACAATGCTTCCCAATGGAACACCAATCAAGGCCCCAATCAAAGAGTAGCCAATGTGGAGCAAGGAGACTTAATAAAGTCTATGATGATGACACTTATTGATAAGGTAAGCTCACTTACCGCCAATCAACAAAAGGATGTCACTCCTCTTCCAATGATGCAAGAAGGGCAAGCTTTTAACCAAGTAGGGCCATGTGAAGATGTGAACTATATGGGAAGGCAACAAGGAGGTTATCAACAAGGAGGAAAGCAAGGGCAAATTCCTCAAGGTCAATACCGACCCCCTTTTCAAGCTCAACCTCAACAAGGAGGTCCATCTTCATCCTTTCAACAAGGTGTTCAAGGAAATAGCTCTTATAATCCCAACTTCCGAAGGAACGATAATTTCTCGTATGCAAATCCGAAGGCCGCCGTACAATTCCCACCCGGATTTGATCCGGGAGCTAAACCGCATAATGGAGAAGGGAAGCCTTCAACGGATGAGTTGTTAGCCTTGTTGATCAAGAAGACGGAAGAGAAAGATGCTAAGCTCGAGGCAAGATTTGATAAGATGGAAGCAAGGCTTGACAAGATGGAAAGCTTATTTGGGAGCCAAATTGCCCAACATGGAAACCAACTTAAGACTCTTGAATTCCAAATGGGTCAATTAGCCACCACTTTGGGGAATTTGCAAAATAAAGGGAAGTTTCCTTCAAATACCGAGGTAAACCCACGAGAGCATTGCAATGCTATTCGATTGAGGATTGGTACTGAGTATGATAGACCTTCTATGCAAAAAGATGATGAGCGTGAGAGTGGTGATTCTAATGAAAAAGAAGAGGTTGGTGAAGACGAGGTAATGGAGGAAGAAGTGGGAGGACGAGTTCGAGAGAATGAATGAAGATGAAGAGGAAAAAGGAATGATGAAGGATTTGGAAAATGAAAAAAGAGAGATGGTAGAAGCAATGTCAAAGAAGCAAGGGAAGGTGCTTGAAAGAGGTGAATGGTCAACCCGAGTTCCTAAGTGGAAGATAGCCAAGGAATTGAGGGAGAAAGAAGATCATATACCTTGTGACCGTTGGGGAGTGCCCAAGACACCTATCCCACCTCCCTTCCCAAAGAGATTCATGAAGCAAAAACTTGAGGAAAAATTTTCTAAATTCCTTGAAGTCTTCAACAAACTTCAAATCAACATTCCATTATTGGATGCTCTTGAGCAAATGCCACATTATTTGAAGTTCTTGAAGGAGCTCATGTCGAAAAAGAGGAAGTTCATTGATAATGGGACGGTCAACTTGACCGAGGAGTGCAATGCTATTCTCAAACGGAATCTTCCCAAGAAGCTCAAGGACCCCGGAAGCTTTACTATTCCTTGTGAAATTGGAGGAAGTGCAAAGATGAAAGCCCTTTGTGATTTGGGGCGAGCATAAACTTGATGCCACTCTCCATATTCAATCGTTTGGGGCTAGGAGAGGTGAAGCCTACATCCATTAACCTTCAATTGGCGGATAGATCGGTAACTTATCCTAAGGGGATCATTGAAGATGTGCTAGTGAAGGTTGATAAATTCATCTTCCCGGTTGATTTCGTTGTCTTAGATATGAAAGAAGATGAGGATGTGCCACTAATCCTTGGAAGACCGTTTCTTGCAACTGGAAAAGCCATGATAAACGTGGAGAGTGGAGAGCTCAAGTTGAGCTTCAATGGTGAAGAGATCACATTTTCGATCTATGATTCTTTGAATGATGATTCAAGTAAAAAGGAATGTCACTCGATCCAAACCTCCACTGCTTTGAGAAACGAAGATAAGGGGGAACGTAAAGAAAAGTCTAAAAAATTGCCTTTGAAAGATCCCGGAGATGAAAGAAAGAAGAAGGAAAAATTGAAGCAAACTACCAAAATTTGGAAAATTGCAAGTTTGGGGGAGTTGGATAGGAGAAAGTCTTCCAGTGAGGAAAAGAAAGAAAAATGCTTTGCTATAGGAGATACAGTCACGTGGTGTGAGTCTAAGTGGAATGGATTGCTTTGTGGGGAGAAGCTAAAGAATCTAGAAGTGTTGACAGTAAGAGACGTGAAAGTTGGAGGAAAACTGGAACTTGAAGACAAATGGTGTAGTCGTCACTATACCAAAGAGTCATTCGTGAAGCATGTGAACCCTCCTATCCCGAAGGAGGTGCCAAATATCGAAGCAAAAAGGGAAGTTTGAACTCAATGGAGTTCCGTCCGGCATAGGACGTTAAAAATAGCGCTAGATGGGAGGCAACCCATCCTTTTTCTTGCTTTCTTTGTTTCGTGTTTTCAATAAGTGTGTTTTGTGTGTTTTGTAGGAAGTCGAGGCGTGCGAGTGAGGCTTGGTGATGCTCTCAAGCTTTGAGGAAAGGGGGTATTTGAAGACATTTAGGTACAACACCTTCTTTAGACTTGGACTTGTCCAAGTTTGGGGGAGGTGTGCCTCTTTTCATGCTTTTCCATTTGCACCGGCGCACTTCATTTTTGAGCTTACATGATATACTATACTTGTAAATGAATTTTTGGTGTTGAGCTTTTACTTCTTAGTAGGTAGTTGTGTGCAACTCAATTAGCTAACTATCTTACCAAACTTTTAATTGCTTGGCAATGAAAAAGTTTTTGGGGGTGTGTTAGTTTAGCGATTTTCGTTGCACCAACTTGCCTCTCATTAGCATGAGAAATTTTTTGTGAATTTGGAGCTTATTAGTGGATTAATTGCATATATTTGAGTTTATCTTTCTTGAGAAAAGTTGTTTTGGAGATTGTTGTTATGTGTGGGGGTATATGATTTAAGATTATGTTCATAAGCATGTGTGCTTGATTGGTGGACATATTGGACTTTTGATTTGATCATGAGTTGATATGTGGCTTGATGCTAGCATGATGAATTGTTGTGTGATGATGGATGTGAGTGAGAATGCTTGATTCCTTGCTCAATTTTGAACCCGTGAGCTTTTGTGCTTTTTGAATCGTACATGTTAGACGGTTTATTCCTTGTTGAGTGCATCGTTCATGAATTTGCATGCTAGAACTTGCCTAGAGATTTGTCCAAATTGAGTTTTGTGTGGATTATGTGGAAATGATAAGAGGCCTTGTTTGTTTTGAAAGCGAATTAGCCAAATTTGACCCCACCAAAAACAATAATTTCCCTAGTAAGCCCATTTGTGCCTTAAATCCTTATTCTTTGGCAAGCTTGTGAGATTAAAGCCATTTTGTCCATCCTTATGAGCCTTTTTTGTCCCTATAATTAGTAGAGCATGAATTGTTGACAAAGGAATGGTGAGTGAAAGGAAAAAGTGTGGTGGTTTGATTTGCTAAGTTGATAGAAAAAAGAAGGGTTGAGAAGGAAAAAAAATTGAATTGTGATGTGAAAGTAAAAAACGAGAATGAGAAGAAAGAAAAATTCAATTTTGAGCTAGAAAATTGCAAGAAAAGTCTCAAAAGAGTTTGGTGGTGAATTGTATTTGAATGGAAGAAAAAGGAAAGAAAGAGTGATGATTGTTGAGATTTGAGGAGAAATGTATTGGATTGTATAATCAACTTTCATTTGCTCTACTAATTACTGAGTTACTTGTCCTAAAAATTCACCTACCCTTCTCCAAAGAGCCTACATTACAACCTTTGAAAAAGTCCTCTTTGATTCATGTTTGAAGCATAAAATAAATAATTGAGATTAAGTCTATTGGCAAGCTTATGGTGTTCATTTTTGTGGATTGATGATTGAGTGCTTATCATGCCTTTATACACTTGAGAGTGAGTGAAACACTCCATGGAAGGAGCATTGAGTTGAGCATTTGAGTTTGCAATTGTCAAAGCATGACATGTTTTAGTGCTAGTTGATAGTTTGCATTGACACTTGTTTTCATTGAAGAGGTTTGATAGTCCTATTTCGTTCTTGTGCTCGTTGAACATAATTGCAATCAATTTCACCCTAATGTGCTTTATTGTCTTGTTGTTTGAGGACAAACAACGTCTTAAGTTTGGGGGAATTTGATTAGGGTAAAATTGCTTATGATTTGAATGCTTAATTATTTTAATTTGATGATGATTTATAGCTTAATTCGCAATTAATTGTCAAATTGCATTTGATTGTTTGAGTTGGAGTTGTGAGTTTGAATTTGTAGGTTTTAGGCAAACTTTGAGGAAACCTTGAGGATTGTTAACAATATCAAATCAAAGGAGAACTAAAATGGTTGGAAAGAGGGTCGAGAGAGCTTCGCGTAGCAAAAAGAATCACCCCAATCGGAGTTCGTACGCAGAAGATATGAGCGATTGAAGCGGAGGTGGCACACAGGGAGAAGTGACTCGACCAGAGACAAGGTGACTCGGCCGAGTGAAGGCATATATGCCCGAGTTGGCAAGTTACAGAAGAATTTCCACTCGACCAGAAGCAAGGCCACTCGGCCGAGTGAGGACACTAGTGCCCGAGTCACATTGTGCCAGAAGAAAAGTCACTCGACCATAGCAAAGGTGACTCGGCCGAGTGAAGGCAGTAGTGGCCGAGTCACCCCATCCCAGAAAGAATCCCACTCGACCAGGGCATAGGTGACTCGGCCGAGTGGGATATAAAATGCCCGAGTTGGACACTTCCAGTTCAAAAGTCACTCGACCAACACCCAAGCCACTCGGCCGAGTGGAACCCTCAGTGGCCGAGTGGGACCACTGCTGCGCGTTTTTTAGTAGAATTTCATCATTTTCAAGGGCCTTAATTGCAAAAGGGAATTTGTAGCTTTGCCCCCACTATAAATACCTCTCAATTCAGCTGATGAAAGGAGCTTTTTCCACACTTAGAACATTTGATAGGGATTTAGTTTAGAAATTCTCTCTGCACTCATTTACACACAGTTACACATAGTGATAGGTGTTCTTAGCTTTTGGAAGGATTTGAATTACCCAAGAGTTATAGCTGATAAATTTGATCATTCAAGTTGTATTAGACTCCATCAAGGTGACTTCTACCATTTATTTTCAGTTTTGTTATCTAATTCCAGCTTAATCATGATTCCTATTTACTTATTGTTCATGGGTTTCTTTCAATTAGTCATGATTGGCTAAATTTCATATGTGCTTGGGTGTAATGATCTCTTGATGAGTTGATTTTGGTGAATTGATGATTGGGTGTTCATTTGTTGAGGTGATTAATTGTCTTAATGATGCTTTGCATGATTTAATTGCTAAGGTGAGCTTTGATCTTGTGTTTATTGATTTAATTGATGCAAGGATACTTGGTTGATTGAATTGATGCATAGGTGTTAGGTTTGCTAAAGTGATTGAAGTGGATATTTGGTTAACACAAGGATACTTGGTTGATTAATTAGAACCTCATTAAGGCACATTGATTACTTGTTGTTGCTTGTAATTCGTGAGGGGGTGAGAGTGTCGTCTCTTACATTCCTACGTGCTCAATCGATCATTTTGAACCTAGGCTTATCAAGTACGGTTTTATTTGAATTAATTGTTGGTTATCCCTATGATCCCTTTTGAATGAACACTTGATTGTTGATGATCCGAATTTGACGAGTCTTTGGTGATTTGCACCCGAGCACTACTATCTCATCCTTGTATTTCCTTTGTTGATTGCTTGGTTTAATTTCTTGTTGAATTTGTGTTGTTCTTTTGTTGCTTTTCTTTTGCAATCTTGACTAGCCACTATAACTTTATGGAAACGTATGTTTTCGAGGCTCCATTGTACTCCTAGTCCCTTGGGTTCGATAACTTTGGTCGCAATTTTCTTATCACTAAAAAACGACGATCAGGGAGTCCATAATTATTTAATTAATTGTTTATGAGACATTAAAATATAAAAAATGGACATATAAATTGTTACCCACCATTATACATGTGATCATTTAGAAAAATCAATAGACTAATAGAATCGATCTACAACGTAATCGTTCTTCATAAATGCCAAAAACAGTTTTCATTAGTTGCAACATGCATGTAATTAACAAACAATTGACCCAAATAAAAAATGATTGTAATATTTTTTAAAGAATATATATATATATATATATATATATATATATATATATAATTAATTAATTGAAAACCAATAATTGACATGGTTTAATGTCCACGTTAAGCCAGATCAACTGTTTCTTCTCATTTACCCACAAAATATTAAGCCCTATATAAACACACACAATTAAGCACACCCAAAAAAACACACGCTAACTGAAAATGATTAGCAACAAAATTATAATACTTTCCGTTGTCACATTGTTTTACTGCTCATTTGCAGCTAAAAATCCCAAATACAATGTGCAAAATTTCGGAGCAAAATCCGATGGAAAGTCCGATTGCACAAAGGCTTTTCTCGATGCATGGGCGGCCGCCTGCGCCGTCGCACAACCGGCCACAATTTATGTGCCGTCGGGTCGATATTTGCTGCGAGACGTGCTTTTTACGGGGAAGTTATGCAACAATACGGCGATTACTATTCGGATTGATGGCACTCTTGTAGCTCCTAGTGATTACAATGTTATTGGGAATTCTGGTAATTGGTTGAAGTTCCAAAGGGTAACCGGAGTTTCCATACAAGGCGGAACCCTAGACGGCCAAGGGACAACATTGTGGGTTTGCAAGAACTCCAGCAAGAGTTGTCCAAAAGGAGCCACGGTAAGTTGACTCTATTTCAAATGACATGATTTGTATTAATGATAGGGGCCCTCTTAGGTGTGACGCTATCATACATGAGACGGTTGTCATTCGTAATACGGCTTATATAGGGTGCGCTTGTTACGCGATCTTCAATGGGAATGGGAATGAAATTGGTTTTTCCCCTATACCCCTAAATTTATTGGAGGAAGAAATGTCTTCATGTTGGTTACATCATTGGTGCTGTGCTCCAATTTTGAAAAAAATGAGACAAAAGAAGCTTGTTATTGGTGGTGGAGGGGAATGGTTGAGGAGAAATGATTGTAGATGGAGAAAAGGTTAATCATAATGGGTAATGATTACCTTATTTAGGAGGAAAAATAATGTCATACACCATCTTTTATTCTCATTATGCACCACAATTGCCTTAAATTAATTCTCATTCCCATTGCCATTGAAGAATTTCCAACCAAGCGCCCCCATAGTTGTTAGCCCTACTCACATATTTGATAATTCTATTGATAATTTTTAAAGTTTTTTTTTTCTATTCTAATTCCCTGACATTTAATGCTCTTGCATATATATTTGATACTTCCGAAGGGAAAATTGTAGTTTTGGTTCCATGAGAATTTTCCAACGAAAATTTTAATCGCACGTTCTTTATTCGTAAAAATAGTTTCAACCATTATTTTTTAGGATCAAAACTGCAATTTTATCTCATTTTCTTGGGATTAAAACTGCAATTTATCATTCTTTTGGGACCAAAACTGCAATTTTCTTGGGACAAAAAATGTCAAAAAAACTACGGGACCAAAAGTGTCAATAAAAGATCCATTTTGCACACCACTCATTCTCTTGTGACCAAAAATGCAATTTACCCCTACTTTGAAGGAGTGAGACCCGTCTCATGTATAAAACGGTCTCATACGAGTTTTTGCTTAATGATATAAGCATGATATATTTTATACAATACAATAAAGAATTCGAATTATTTGTACCTTTATAATTGCAAGACAGATCATCTCGTTGTGTATTTTCGCTACTTCATCTCTTTAACAAAACCTTTTTTTTTCTTTGTAGACACTTGCATTCTACAACTCAAACAACATAACGATAAATGCATTGTCCTCCGTGAACAGCCAAATGTTTCACATTCTAATCTATGGATGCAACAATGCCAATCTCATTAACATGAAGATTTCCTCTCCCGAAAATAGCCCTAACACCGACGGAATTCACGTGGAACAATCATCTGAAGTCACTATTTTGAACTCTCGCATTGGCACAGGCGACGACTGCATCTCCATAGGCCCCGGAACCTCCAACTTGTGGGTGGAGAACCTCTTTTGTGGCCCTGGACACGGGATAAGGTATTAATTCTTGATGCTGTTTGATCTATCTATTAATACTAGGTAAGTAATACTTTGGCTCACATTGCAACTGGTGCAATTTTAATCCAATTTTAACTGTAAATTTTAACCGATGGTCGATTTTTCTGTCTTTTTGCTGAAGCTGTTTGTGTACTAAAAAATACTAATGTTGTCCAATTTACAAATTAATATTTTTATTTATATACAATAATATTTTGTTTATATAATCATTAAATTGTGCAATTGGTGCGCATAAATTTTTGTCATTAATACAACCTAATTTTCTGGGTTAAAGTTTTTTTTAGTCCCATAAATTTTCACTTTTTCCAAAAAGGTCTCAAAATAGTTAATTTTTTTGATCACATCCCAATTTTTGGCTAAGTGTATAATTTATGTCTCAAAACCGCCGAAATCACCCCAAATTTAGCGAACACGTGCACAACACTTGAGGTAAAACGACTATGTTTCGTTTTATCCGGTGACTTTGGGACATAAATTGTACACTTAGCCAAAAATTAGGATGTAATCAGAAAAATTAACTTTTTTTGGGACATTTTTGAAAAAAGGTGAAATGTTATGGGAAAAAAAAAACTCTATCCCTAATTTTCTTATATCTTCCCCTCAAGTTCTGTCTGAATTATATAAATTGCACAGTTTGTTGCATATTGTCTTATAAAAAAAATTACCTTTATAATAATATCAATCCAAAATAATGTATGTAATGCAACACATTGATTTAATCTAGAGATTTTGATCTTTTTATTGAAATTTGAAATATTTTCATCATTTTGACAGTATAGGGAGTCTTGGTTGGAATTTGGAAGAGGCGGGAGTGCAAAATGTGACTGTTAAAACGGCGACGTTTACTGGAACTCAAAATGGTGTGAGGGTGAAGACATGGGCAAGGTCAAGCAATGGATTTGTTAGAGATGTTTCTTTCCAACATATTGTCATTGTTAATGCTCAGAATCCTCTTATTATTGATCAAAATTACTGCCCCGACCACAACAATTGTCCTACCCAGGTAAGATATATATATAAATAGGGTATATTGATTTTTGGTCCCAAGAGAATTTTTTCATTGCACTTTTGGTATCATGCTCAAAAATAGTTCTTTTGTGTATTTTAATTGCAAAATTAATCCCACAAGAATCATTTGTTACACTTTTTTATACAAAAATGACTATAATAATTTAAAAAAAAAAAAAAAAACCATTTTCATGAGAGTGTATTTTTATTGGACCACCTCTGCAATTTTTGCTGTATAAATATAGAAAATGTTTTGTATAGTTGATTGGAGTTTGTAAGTTGCTGCGTTTTTTCAAAAAAGGTAATAGCATAAGTATTATATACTACCTCGTTTCCGAATTTTTTATATACTACCTCGTTTATGATTTAGATTGCTCAAAATTAAATGACACGAATTTTAATAAAAGTATTGTTTATTAGTATTAAAAGGTGTAATGTGGAGGGTAAATGAGTCTTTTCAATTTTAATGGAATGGGTAATTGAGTGGGAGAGTATCCTGGAAAATTGAATGACATAAGGTGTAAATAAGAGATGTTTATAAGAGTTTAGTTTGAAAGGATATAGTTAATTTTGAACAATTAAAATTGTAACGGAGGGTATAAAAGATTCAAATATTTTAATTTTACGACTGTCTACATAACTTCTGGCATGTTTTTCTTGGTCACGTTCTGAATATTTTACCTGGTGTAGACAGTCACAAGTAGGGATGGAGGAAATACCGAAAATGTCGATATACCGACGTTACCGTGCCGAAAAATACCGAAAAATACCGAATTTGCGGTATACCGAAAATTTCGGTACGGTAACCATACCGTACCGAAATTTTCGGTACGGTATCGGTATAGGATTTTAAAATTTTCGGTATTTCGGTATATACCGAAATATTTTCGGTATTTCGGTATTTCGGTATATACCGTATACCGTAAATATTTTTTAAAATAATTATTTAATTAATTTATTTATAATTTAAATAATATAATAAAGAAATGTACAATAATAATTTTTTTTAATTAATTGCTCGGTATGAACGGTAAATCGGTATGATTCGGTGTGGTCGGTATGATTCGGTATGGACGGTATAATCGGTATGGACGGTACGGTAAGGTATACCGAAAAATCGGTACGGTATGCGGTATGAATTTTTTTAATACCGAAATTTCGGTATACCGAACTTTCGGTATACCGAAATTTCGGTACGGTATCGGTATGTTTTTTATAAATACCGAAATTTTCGGTACGGTATACGGTATTTTCGGTATTTTCGGTATACCGTACCGATCCATCCCTAGTCACAAGACCATAAACCTCAATTTTCTAAACTTACGAAATCAAATTATCATTTTTAATTTAATTTTAATTAAATCAGGTAAAGATATACTAAATCACATCATTGAAGTTGTGGGTTGACAAAAATTTTACAAGTTTATATATATAATTTTAATACACACTTGATACTCTCTCCGTTCCAATATAAGTTACTCATTTTTCATTTTGGTTTGTCCCACTATAACTTAATTATTCATACTATTTTTGGTAACTAATCATGCACTAAATTTATATCCCTACACTCTTCATTTATTTTTTCTATGTCACTCATTTACTTTTACTTTAATCTAAATCTCTTACTTATTCGTCTTTTTGCATCACATCATTTATACTGTATTTAATTTTTGTGCCCATAAGAAATGGGTAACTTATAAGGGAACGGAGAGAGTATTAAATTTTGAGGATCAATATAACATTGTTGTATTGTTCCGTCTGCAGGGGTCAGGCGTGAGAATTAGCAACATAACCTATGAAGATGTGCATGGAACATCTGCAACACAAGTTGCAGTGAAATTTGACTGCAGTAAAACAAATCCGTGCAGTGGAATTGCACTGATTGGAGTTAACCTTACCTACAGAAATGAATCAGCTTTAGCATCGTGTGTCAACGCCAAAGGAACGACTTTTGGCACAGTCGAGCCAGCCAGCTGCCTCTAGTGAAATTTAAAAGGACAATTTTTTAGGATGGTGGAATTGGTCCCTCATGTAAATTAGTCGGTACTTGGGTCAGATACCAAATTATAATAAAGAAGGACAATTTTTTGAAAGTGGTGTTTAATAGTGAGTAATTAAGATATATATATATATATATATATATATATATATATATATATATGTACAAAGGTATAGAAATAAGTCATGTGGGGAGACGGGCTGGTGATGTACCTTGCGGATGGTGGAAGGATATTTGTAGGTTATATTGGGGTTAAGAGGGAGAGGAGGAAGTAGGAATTAGGTAGGAGTTTGTTAAGAGGGTAGGGAGGGGTGATATGACTAAATTTTGGGCAGATAGATGGGTGGGGGTGAGTACTTTGATGAGTAATTTCAGTAGATTATATAGAATAAGTCTTCAATAGGAATTAAGTATTTGCGAGATGGGACGTTGGGAAATTGATGTGTGGAAGTGGGAATTTAGATGGAGAAGGGAGTTGAGGGTGAGAGAGGTAGAGTTGTTGAACAATCATTTTGAAATAGTGAACAGTTATAGCCTTTCAAAGAAGGAAAAAAATGATTGGAGTTGGCAACACACTTCGGACGGGACATACGCCACAAAGACAGCATACAAAAGGCTCTCGGAGGGACCAAGAAGAAGAAGAAGAAGAAGAAGAAGAAGAAGAAGAAGAAGAAGAAGAAGAAGAAGAAGAAGAAGAAGAAGAAGAAGAAGACCTCAAGGCGTACAAGAGCCTGTGGAAAAACTTTGCTCCGAATAGAGTCAAGGCAATTGTATGGAAAGCTATAAAAGGGAGGTTGTCAACTAGAGTGGAGCTCCAGAAGCGTGGTATTCCGATGCCAAATAACGACGTAATAAGCTGCCTGTTTTGTGGAGAAGAGGAAGAAAGTGTGTTGCATATTTTGTTCACTTGCAGGATCAGCTAGAAGGTATGGGTGTCATGTTATAGATGGGCGCGTGAATTAAAATGGTGGGGCAAATCAATCCAATTCATCATATGATGCAATACTGTGGCATGCTTGGACAGACAGGGAATAAGCAAATTTCATCAACGATCTGGACATCAATATTTTGATCTATTTGGAGTGGAAGAAATGAGCTAGTCTTCAATGGAAATGAGTTTAACACACAGAGATGCTTTAGAGAGATTAAGTTGTATCATCGTGGCTTGTAGTGAAAGAGAAATATAAAAATAATCTTCCTTTTTTCTGAATGGAATGAGAACCCTTGTCGGAGCTAGATAGTTGAGATTGTAAAATATTGTATTGGGTTAGAATACTCTTTGTACTCTAATTGCTATAAAAGTTAATTTCTTTGCTGAAAAAAAAAAAGAAACAAGTCATGTGAATAATTCACATGTATATTTAGGGTTTTGCTTTAAGGAAGATGGAGACTTTGATATTCGGTAAAGTCTTGTATTAGTCAATGAAACTGGTTTTGATAATATTAGTTGTTGTCCCAGAGATTGAGTGAATAAACAAGCTTAGATCGCCTCTTAGTGATAATCTAGAAAGGGGGGTTGAATAGATTATCAAATCTTTTTCGAAGATCAGATTATCTATTCAAGATATCAAAGCTAAGCAGCGGAAACAAGTTTTAACTCAATCTTCTATGGATCAAAAAGCAATCTGAATTTAAATTTGAAATTAATTTTTTTAAATACTTGATGAATAACAAAAAATAAGTAAAACAAGAAGTAAAGAACACCAGAAATTATAGTGGTTCGGATCAAACTGATCCTACATCCACTCTCCTTCTTCAACTTGAAGAAGGACCTTGACTGACTTACTACCTTACTTACTTACAGAGTTACAATTACACAAATGCGAAGATTCTTCTCTTCAATTCTAACTTCAACCTATCAAGCTGTCTAGAAACTTGAAAGTTACAGTGCAGAGAATTTGAAGATGTACAAGTGAGTGTTCTACAAACACTTAAAAACTTATGAAGATTCTTTTGAAAACTTTAGTGAGTGCTCTTTTAGAAATCGTGAGTTTTGAAAATGAGAGTGTTGATTATTCTATTCAGAACTCTGATCAAACTTATTTATAAGTCTGTGAAACGGTTAGTTTGTTGTAACAAACTAAAAACCGTTCAACAAACTTATTCTTGAAAACTGTCTTGACTTCAGCTAATCTCAAGCTAGTCGTCTGCAGCTGACTTGGTGAAGACTCGTCTTTCTTATTCTACTCAGCTGGTCTTGACCTCGTCTTGAGCTCTTCATTATTGTCTCCAACAGATAACTTTGTCAAGATCGTCTTCAGATGACCTTCTCTTTCACAAACCTCAGCTGACCATTCTAGCTCTACCTAGTCTGATCAGCCTAGCAATAGAATTCATTACATCAGCTGTTCTATACATATTCAGCTGGTCATCTTGCTTACATGAGCTTAACCTAATCTATACAATTTAACTCATCAAAACTTCTTCTGATCTAACATTAGTTGTTTTATTAAAGAATATTAATTTTTTATGATATAAGGTATTAATTTTGAATAATATTAGTTATTTCATTAAAGAATATTAGTTATTTTATTATATGGTATTAGTTGTAAAATCAGTTTTGTGGTGAAACTAGTTCACATAAGACCAACTCTTCATATTATAATAATTCCTCCGTCCCACAAGAATAGACTTACTTTATATTTTCATCTGTCCCATAAAGATTGGTCAGTTACTACATTTAATGTGTCATTTATTTTTCATTTACATTTTTACCCGTATTTAATATATTTTGTTTTATTCCAAACTAATATATAGGTACTTACATAAGGGTAAAATTAGAAAATAATACAAAAATTTAATGTTTAACCATAATAACTTTCATTTCTTAATCTTGTGATAATAATTATAGGTCTATTTTTGTGGGACAGAGGGAGTATAAGCATATATATAGTACTCCCTCTGTCCCATAAAATATTTCGTACTTTCCTTTTTCGCCCGTCACACTATAAGCTAGTTTCACACCCTTAAAATGGAAAACTCTTTATAAACTTCACCCTCACAATTTCTACTAATTTACACAAAATGTCATTATATTTTTATTCTCATATACATATAACCCAATAATTTTTTTTACTTTATACATAAAAGTTGCAAAATTACCCCTCAAAATCTCAATCATTACTCTTCTTTCTTAAAATGTGTGTCCTTCTACAAGTGAACGTTTTTTCGGGACGAAGAGTGTATAAAAAATCAAATAGCGAATTTTTATAAATAAAATTCTAAATAATAAGTTTCTTATTGTGAATTTATTTTCTAAGTTCAAAGGGAACGCTCCCTGTTTTCATCTAATGGATAATTGCTACAGGTTCTCAATCGTTGTCAGAATATATAATTAACGGGTTTTTAGTTGTTTCAAAACTATATGGCAAAGTATAGCGTGAACTATGGTAACTAGATTCATTTTATAATATGAGTCAAATATTTATATTTATATTTATCTCATTTTTTATCACAGTAAAATCCTTTTTTTGTTTTTCATCATTTGCCTTTTCACGGTAAAAACCCTTCTTTTTTAATTGCTCTTTCACAAATTCGATCTCCGCCGCAACCAATATTTTGATCAAATTGGAAGTTAATGACCAAAGCATAAACTTACTTATACAGTTTTTTATCCATAAAAAATTAAGAATCGACATCTCTGGAGTGGAATTGGTGGCATTTTTTTTTCTTATTGTCATTAAGCACTTCTGTTATTTTCGTTAGCTTGCTCAAAATTTTATTAGAAATCTCATTGACATCTTTTTAAATATCAACTAATATATTTTGCAAGTCCTACAAAACACAAAAACAGATGCATAATAGGTAGTAAACTGATACTCATACGTAAGGGGACTAATATTCTTCATCAACGAGGACTAATACACTTTGATAAAGGGGGACTAATAATTTACGGTAAAGGAACTGATACTCTTATGTAAAAGGAATTAATACTCTTCAGTGAAGGGAGCTAATACTCTTAAGGGAAGAGAACTAATACTCTTCAGTAAACGGTACTAATACTCTTCAATAAAGAGGATAGAGAGCTGCGACGTAGAATTTTTTTTTTTCTAAAAGTCTAACTAGGCCCAACTTGTAATGGGCTATATGTTTGATCCATATTTACTAAATAGATTATGTATTTTGATCCATGTTATAAAATGTATCTAGGTTTATGGTGAATCATGGATCACCCTCATCATGCTCAAACTATATACTCTCTCCGTCCCATTTTAATGGTCGTTTAAGATTATTTCATACAAATTAAAAAAATAATAAATATGTGTGTAATAGGACAATTTTACTCTTCTTGTGGAAGTAAATTTCAAAGTGAAATAAATTTGTCTAAAAAAGTGGAGTATCACAATAAACAAGAACAGACATATATTTGGAAAAATTAATTTATTTTTTATAGATTGTTGCAAAATGTCAAATATTTTAGAAAAAAATTTAATTTATAAAAAGATCATTCAAATGGGATGGAGGAGTATTACATAATGGGATGCTCTCACCCTCACTTGATGTTTGACTTCATGTCTAAATTCCTTTATTAAATGAATATGATTACAGAAAGTTTATTTCACCCCTTAAATCCATCCATCAAATAGTGAGGCCCATTCACACATTGGTTATAAAAAAATAATCCAAAAAAAAAAAAAATTGGGTAGAAGAACAAAAAATATTTCAACAATCGAAAAAAAAAATTGAACATAAAAATATTTATATTTTTTCCATATGGTCATGGTCCTACTTTGATACGCAATTTCATGCTGATATAAATTTGAAGGGTCCAAATTCAATTCTAACAAAATTAATTTTTTCTATAAATATTTCACGAACACAATTTTTACACATAAAAAAAACAAAAAAGGTAATTGGTTAAAATAAACAAAATTTTAGTCATCTTAAAATATTATGAACTCAAGAGAATATAAAATTAAATAATTTTCAATAATAAAAACACATTAATACTTAGATTAATATGACAATCATTTTCAAAAATAATCACCTAAATACAATTTGATTTATATTTTTTACAACAAAAATATTAAGTAGATAGGTATAACTACAGAATTTATCGATATACATTATATGATTATTTGTTTATTACATTAAAATTATTTATGTATTGGTCAAAAGCAATATTAAATAAGGGTATGGCTATTAACACCCAACAAATTGCTTAATACACCCACATGTACAATACTTTTTTGGGACACTCTTGTGTTAGATCGTCATGCATGAGACGGATATGAGACGAAGTCACTTTTTAATAAATTGTTGTCACTTTTCCATAAATTGTTACCACTTTTTTATAAATTGTTATCACTTTTCAATTTGTAATCACTTTTATACAAATTTGTATCACTTTTTTAAAAAGTGATAATAAGTTATTAAAAAATGACTAGGTCTCATGCATGAGACGGTCTCATACAAGTTTTTGCCAACTTTTTTTTGCTACTGATGCCTTCAAAAGCAACTATGAAGTGAGTGTATAAAGTAATTATTTGGGTGTTAATATCGTGGCCCACTACGTAATGGGTCCGTCATTGGGCCTCAACTAATATGTCCCAAGCAATTATAAATGGACCTAAAACTTAGCCTTTTTTTTGTTGGGTCCTTCCATCGGTGTATTTGACCCTTTTCAGCCTAATGTAATATCTTTACACAAGCGTCCCATTCATGTATCTCAAAATATTTCAATTCTAGCCACCTAAATTTCTCAAAAAAATAAAACATCAAAGTATATGGAGAAAAAGAAATATGTCAAAAAACAAGTACAATAAAATTATAAATCATAAAATAATTGGTTTTATTGCAAAAGTGATGTCAAAAGAAATTTGCACTTTTTATGTGAATTCTTGAAAATAGTCCCTATGTATGTATTTTACTTGGAGGATTGATCACACAATAATGTTTTTACACTGAGACTATTATTAGTAAAAATAACCACTTTTGCAAATATTTTATTTGTATCAGACTCTCTCCATAACAATTTACATTGCTGAAAAAAAAAATGGACGTTACAATTTTGTTTTCTCATACTCAAAATAGTAAAAAAATTCTATCCTCCCAAAGTAAACCTTTACAAACATCATTTATTTATACCCCATGACACTCAATTCTACACTATAATTAAATTTTTCCTACTCAATCCCACTCAAATAAAGAAAAGACCTCATTGCCCTTCACTTCACATAGTTTATTTTAATACTAATTAACAATATTTTTATTAAAATTCGTATCATTTGATTTTGATCAATGTAGATTGTAACGGAGGGAGTATTAAGTTGATGTAATATTTTCGACTTATCAAAACTGCAACGGGCCACCACAAATTGATTCATTTGCGAGTCAAAATACAAAATAAAACACCAAATTATAACACAGAATGTACGTTCCAAGTGTATATCAAACAAAAACAATTTAACGGAGTCATTTTGTATTTAGGTGTACCTTTCAATAAGGCACTGGGAATTAAACAACAGTGGCATCATATGCATGTTGATACGTGGAAGCCAAGCATCAACCACGTTCTCGCCATGCAAAACCTCATACCCCCACCCCCCACCTATAAATTAATACACCCCTATTCCCCTTCCTCAATACACCCACATAATTACACATGGCCAAACTCACAGCTTTCGCCGCCCTCTTCATGGCCCTCATGATCGCCGGTGCCACCGCCTACACGACAAACCGGCCGCGCCATGAGTCTTGCGTGATGGAAGTGCAGCAGATGCAGATGAGACACTGCGTGGAATGGATGGAGAAGGGGATGGGCCCCTACGAAACGGCGTCGTTTCTACGGAGCGCGGTGGCCAACCCAGAAGACCACCGGAATGAGTGCTGCAAAGAGATGAGGAAAGTGAGGGCCGAATGTCACTGCGATATGATTAAGAAGATGATGATGATGCAGCCCATGATGGAGATGGAGATGATGCAGTCCATGTTCAGAACGTGTGGCATGCAAATTCCAATGGAGTGCAGCTTCATATGAACATACATGACATGGACTTAGACACTGGGGAAGAATAAATTTGATCTCTCTAATAAATAAACACATCATCGTGTGTTTTTATCTTGTGTTTATTTAAGCTAGATGTGTATCTCTAATGTCTATTTGCAATTGGAAAACCTAAGTTTTCATCCACTATATTTTATGTCAATCGATCAATTACGATCCATCCCAGTTTCATAGGATGAAAGAATTCCGTTTTATCTAAAAATTTAAATTTATAGAGAAATTGAGAAATTAATTCATTTATATAAACACCCTTGATGCGGACAAAAATGTCGGGCCCAACTACACGTAGGGCCCAAATACGACCAGCCCACTAGGGCCCAATGACGTTATTAGATACCCTAGATAAAGAGAGGAAAACCCGAGATGGGCTCGAGCCCAGATCGGCCGAAACCAGGCTACAAAGCCCTAAACCTACCTACAGGGGGGCCACGAGGCCCAGGACTATATGGAGAGGGGCCATGAGGCCCAAGCCCAACTACAGATGGGCCACGAGGCCTAACTCCAGATACGGGTCACGAGGCCCTAAACCCGACTGCAGGTGGGCCGTGAGGCCCAAACCTAGCTACAGGTGGGCCGAGAGGCCCAAGCGAGATTCAGGGAAGGCGCGAGCATTTGACCAAGCCCATAGCGGTTATCTATCTGATAAGATCGAGAAACAATGAGTAGTTGAGATAATTGAGGCCCAAGCCAAGGAATATTCCCTATATTCCACATTGACTGGGTCTAACCTCCATCCAGGGGGGGAATTCGTAGATATGATGCAGATTTCTTGAGGAATAAGTTATTCACGCACGACATCATGGAAGAACGTGCGGGATAGTGCCTGGAGACTGTGTTGACAGTTATTGATCTTAACGTACGTATAAGTAACACACCCCGCAGGGAGGTAACGGTATCAAATCACTATCACTCTCACTTAGCTACCTTATACGTACTTTCTTGAGTGTTTTCCGGTAATCTGACTTGAGCGTCGGAGTGCCTACGCCGGAGAACCCTCCGGCGTGTTTTGCAGGTACGTTTGTTCGAGGGAAGCTAAGGATCTTAAGTGCGTAAAGGCTTTACCCCCGTGAACCCAGGTGGGGAAACAGGCCCAGGTCAGTTTTTACGCATCAATTGGCGCCGTCTGTGGTAAAAGAAGAGCTGAGACGTGAGTTTCGAACTTCTTTTCTTTTCTGATCATCCGAAAGAAGGACGTTATGACTGGTGAACGTACATCTATGAGACCGATTGCACTAGTACCGGCTGGGGGAAGGACCACTCCCGCAAACCCAACACAGGGTGAGGTTGCACCCCACCCCGTTCCTCCAGTGGCTATATCCAACACTAGGGGGCCTCCACTGGTTACAGTGGCGCAAGGCGAAAGCTCGGCTCCAGGCTAACGCCATCCAGGAGTAGGAGCTGTTATCAGAGAGGGAGGGGGGAACATTCCTTCCCCTTCTTCTGCAATACTGGAAGGAATACCTATGGTAGGAATCCCCGAAGCAGCCAATGCTCCAGCCAGGGGAATACCTCAGAGAATCCCAGAATCAGCTACCTCCGTCGCTCTAACTCGGGGGCAGCTGGAGGATATGATAGCTCAAGCCGTGGCCAGGGCAATGGCTGAGGGGGGAGGACCCCCACCTGTAGGAGGGACTGGAGAACCAGGACCGGGGAATCCGCCTGCTCGATCCCAACCAGAGGGGAGTAGGCAGGACGAGTATCAAGAAGAACGGAGAAGAGAGGTGGAGTCCAGGAACCACGAGGATGCCTTGGGAGCTGAAGGAGCCTAGGAGAGAAGGTCAGCAGTCCCTCGGCCGAGGGAGGCTGGTCCTGACGAAGCTGCACGGGGGAAGGAGACAGCCCCTCTACAGCGAGGAAGTAAGATTGAGGACCAAGAAGAGGGTACAGGAGACACCCAATCGGATGCCATGAAGGACCAAATCAGATCCTTGCGGAAACAAATGGACAACATGAAGCATCAGATGGAAAATCGGGTTAGTATACCTCGACCCGTCACAGGTTGCCAATTTACTGAGAATATCTTACAAGATGAATTGCCTAGCAATTTTAAGCCTCTTAACTATGAATATGATGGCACGACTGACCCCTATGATTATTTGGTGAGATTTGAAAATTCGGCCCTCCTCCATCGATATGGGGAAGGTGTGAAATGCAGGGTCTTTCTTACTACTCTATCTAAGGCAGCCCAGCAGTGGTTCAGCCAGCTGGAACCCAATTCCATTAACTCCTTTGAACAGTTTGGGGAGCTCTTCTTGCATCAATTTGCTAGTGCAAGGAGGCAACCCAGAGCTACACTAACATTGTTTAACATGAAGCAAGGGGAGAATGAAAGCCTACGGGCCTTCATGAAGAGATTCAATCAGGCGGCACTAGAGGTTCCAACCGCCACCCCCGGAGGTAAAAATTAATGCTTTTACTAGTAACCTCCGAGATGGAGACCTGTTTTCCTCCCTGGCTAAGAAGACAGTCCAGACGTTCGATGAACTGCTAAGGAGGGCGGAGAAGTACGTCACACTGGAGGAGGTGAGAAAGGCAAAGAGAGCCGAGGTCAAACCAACTGGACCTGAAAAGAAGAAGGAGTTACCGAAGAAAAGCTCAACAGCAGAACCTGAGAAAGCTGCAAAATCTGGACCTCGCTCCAGATTTGACAAGTATACCCCCCCTGAAGCTTGAGCCAGCAGAGCTGCTGGAAGTGGCATCCGACCATCCTGAAATGAAGTTTCCTTGGACACGGTCCAGGGGGCCTCAAAAGCCTAAGTCAGATAAGTTTTGTCGTTTCCACAATGAATATGGGCATGACACTAACAATTGTTTTCACTTACGTGATGAGATTGAAAGGATGATCCAAGCTGGACGTCTTAAAGAGTTTGTTTACAGAGATCGAGTTAGCTCCAGGGGGCAAAAAAGAAAAGAAGCCGATGATAAAACTGAGGAGAAAAGAAGGATGGTCGAAGGGAGGCAGGAGGAGAGACCCTCCCAGAAGAGAGGACTTATCCAGATGATAGTCGGAGGACCAGCAGAGGGAGACTCCTTCCGTGCTAGAAAAGCTGGAGAGAGGACCCTCAGAAGAGAAGTAGGAGAAATGTCCAGAGAGGTGGATCACAGGGAAGCTGTCCATACACCTCGAATTCACTTTGGCCCAAAGGATGGAAGCCTAAGGAAGGAGGACCACAGTGATGCACTAGTCATCACAACAGATGTGGCAGGATATACGGTAGCACGGATCTTCGTAGACACGGGGAGCTCTGCGGACATCATCTTCTTGGAATGCTTCAAGAAGATGAATTTGAACATAGAAATGCAACTAGTGGATAAGGCGTTGTACGGATTCACAGGAGGGGCAGTACACCCTCTGGGCCAGGTAACCCTCCAGGTGGGGCTAGGCGAAGCTCCACGAAGGAGGGTAGTTATGGCAAATTTTTTGATTGTTGATGTACCCTCATCCTACAACATGATTTTTGGTAGGCCAGTGTTGAACTTATTTCAGGTGGTTATATCAACTTATCACATGAAACTCAAGTTTCCAGTGAACGATGAGGTGGGTGAAGTAGCTGGAGATCAGCTGCAATCCAGAAAATGCTACGTGGAGGCAGTAAAGATAGCCGATAAAGAGCTGCATCGTAGCTTGAAAAGAGACAAGGAGGTGGACCGAGAATCCAAGAGGTGCAAGATTTCCGAGGAAATCGATCCTCCAAAGATGGAAGCTGACGAAGAGCTGATGATGGTGGAGTTGTATCTCGAAAAGAAAGGATACACAACAAAGATTGGAGCCCAGCTGGAGCCAGAGTTAGAAAAGTACCTGGTAGCAGCTCTACGAAGAAATGCAGATGTTTTTGCTTTTTCTTCTTCGGACATGACAGGTATTCCCGAGGAGGTGGCGATGCATCACTTGAACGTGGATCCTAAGGTTAAACCAGTGAAGCAGAAGCTAAGGGTCTTTGGACCAGAGAAAGACTTCATTACGAAGGTGGAAGCAGAGAAACTGCTGGAGGCAGGACATGTCAATCGAATCCAATTTCCCACCTGGCTATCCAATGCGGTGTTGGTGGCAAAACCAGGGGGAAATGGAGAATGTGCATAGATATTCGAGATCTGAACAAGGCTTGCCCTAAGGATCATTATCCCTTGCCCAGGATTGATCAGATGGTCGACTCTACATCTGGATTTGAGCTACTAAGTATGATGGACGCCTATCAGGGCTACCATCAAATACAAATTTTCCCGCCAGATATTCCAAAGGTTAGTTTCATTATTGCTAGTGGAACTTTTTGCTATATTAGAATGCCCTTTGGATTGAAGAATACAGGAGCAACCTATCAGAGAATGGTGGATAAAATGTTCCGAGACCAGTTAGGGAAGAACATGGAAGTCTACGTTGATGATATGCTTGTGAAAAGCATAGAAGCTGGAAAGCATGTAGCAGACCTGGAGGAAGCTTTCTCAGTGCTCAGGAGGAATGGCATGAAGCTGAATCCAGCAAAGTGTTCTTTTGGAGTGAGATCCGGGAAGTTCCTCGGATATATGGTGACCCAGCGGGGAATCGAGGCTAACCCTGCTAAGGTGAAAGTTGTGCTTGATATGCAGCCCCCCACCAATATCAAGGAGCTGCAGAGACTGAATGGGAGAATTACAGCATTAAGCAGATTCATAGCCAGATCTGCAGAGAGGAGCCATCCCTTCTTTAAAATCTTGAGGAAGGGATCTAAGTTCGAGTGGAATGAGCAATGCCAGCAGGCGTTCGAGGATCTTAAACAGCACCTGGCCCAGTTACCTACATTAACGAAGCCTATACCAGGGGAGACACTCTACCTCTACCTCTCTGTAGGTGGGGTCTCACTCAGCTCCGTGCTGGTGAGGGAGGAAGGGTCAACCCAGAAACCTGTTTACTACATTAGCAAGCTCATACAAGGAGCTGAAGTGAGATACTCGGAGATAGAGAAGGCAGCCCTGACTATAATGGTCACTGCACGGAGGTTACGACCTTATTTTTTGTCACATAAGGTCATTGTTCGGACTAACTACCTTTTGAAACAGGTGATAGGGAGAGCTGACCTTTCAGGGAGGATGGTCAAGTGGGCCGTCGAGCTGGGAGAATATGATGTGGATTTCGAGCCACGGAGGACCATTAAAGCACAGGCCCTTTCTGACTTCATCCAGGAGGGTACACGGGCACTGGAGGAAGGAGAATGGAAAGTATATGTTGACGGCTCTGTGTCTATGCAGGGTTGTGGAGCCGGGATCGTGATCATTGATCCAGAGGGCCAGGAAACGCAGGTGGCAGTGAGGTTTGAATTCATCACCTCCAACAATGGAGCTGAGTACGAGGCCCTGATTCGAGGAATGGAGATGGTCGCAGAACTGGGAGCAGGTCGGGTGGTCATTTATTCAGATTCACAACTTGTAACCCAGCAGGTTACAGGAGGGTATCAGACCAAAGATGAGAAGATGATAGCCTACCTTCAGCGAGTAGCAGAGCTGCAGGGAAGGTTCGGTTCCTTTGAGGTCAGGCAGATACCTCGAGAGAAAAACTCCAGAGCGCATAGTCTTTCAAAGCTGGCGAGTTCCGCAACACTGCAGGGAGGGGGGGAAGATCACCCTCGTGACTGCAGAAGCCGAAGCCACGGTTCCCTCGGTAGGGGTCATTGGAGCTGAAGATGATTGGAGAACCAACATATACCGAGTGTTGCAGAACCCAGAGAGCTGCCCAGATAAAAGGAAAGCTCAGAATTGGAGAATCCGATACACGATGATCGGGGATAGGATGTACCGGTGGTCCTTCACGCAGCCTTCCTTGAGGTGTTTATCCCCTCAAGAAGGGAGGTACGTAATTAAAGATATACACGAAGGTTGTTGTGCTGACCATGCAGGAGCTAGGGCAATAGTCCGGAAGGCTTTGAGGGCCGGATACTTCTGGCCTACCGTGACTCAGGATGCCAAAGACTGGGTGAAGAGATGCGAGAAATGTTAAAAGCATGGCCGCCTCATCCACCTCCCTGCAGAGGAGATGGGGACCATGCACTCTCCATGTCCCTTCGCGAAGTGGGGGATGGACTTAGTGGGCCCATTCCCGATTGCAGTGGGCCAGCGGAAGTTTCTATTGGTGGCAGTGGACTACTTCAGCAAGTGGGTCGAAGCTGTACCTCTAGCGAGGATAGAAGAAGGTAACATAATCAAATTCTTATGGAGATATATTTGCTGCAGGTTTGGTATACCTAGAATCCTGGTATCAGATAATGGGACTCAGTTTATGGGAAACATGGTACGGGAATGGTGTGATAACCTGAAGATTGTCCAGAGGTTCACGTCGGTGGCACACCCCCAGGCCAACGGTCAAGTGGAGGTCACCAACAGAATTATTGTGAACGGAATACGTGCCCGGCTTGACAAAGCTGGAGGGAGGTGGGTCGATGAGCTGGAGTCAGTTTTATGGGCTTATCGGACCACCCCCAGGGAGCCAACGGAGGAATCCCCCTTCCACCTGGTGTATGGGGCAGCCGCAGTTATACCTTCAGAGGTGGGGATGGAGACACATCGTTTAGCCCACTTCCAGGAAGGAAGAAATGAAGAACTGATGAGGGAGAATCTAGACATGCTAGAGGAGGAGCGCGAGATCGCCCACCTACAAAATGAGAAGTATAAAAGCCGCATAAAGGCTGCTTATGACCAGAAAGTCGTAAGCCGGAGATTTGAAGAAGGAGATCTAGTCTTGAGGCAAGTTGACGCATTGAAAAACATTGGAAAGCTCGATCCCAATTGGGAGGGGCCGTACAAGGTGACCAAGGTCCTCCGAGGAGGAGCTTATGAGCTACAAGACATGGAAGGGAATCAACTGGCCAGACCTTGGAATGTCTGCCACTTGAAGAGGTTCTATATCTGAAGAAAGTACCCGCCTCTCTGCAAGTAGGTGGTTCTTTTTATGCAAGAGTTGTTTTATTCATGTTATTTGATTCCTGAATAAAGTGTAATTTCGCTCTACTGGTACTCTTTTTTCCCCTCCCTGCGGGTTTCCCACTGGGTTTTACCGCAGGGAGGTTTTTTAAAGAGGCCGGCCAAGTCTATCCTTAACTTGCGTTGATCGATTATGGTCAATGGGGCAGATTTATTTATTAATTAATTAAAGCGATTTTTCATTACTTATGAGTTTATGAGTTCATTCTTTCGCTAAACACGATTGAAATAATTTGATCGCATACAATTGCATCACAACACACGCTTGATTACATGAGAATTAATAACTTGCGAGAAAGTTAAACAACAGATAAAATGCACATGAAGCATTCCATGAGAAATACGATGAGCATTCACAAAATGAATTCACATCAAACAGAAAGAAGCTAAGAGATAGCTTCGAAACACTAAAGTTAAACCTACAGAGAGGGTTTAACCCACCTAAACCCAGAGAGGGGTCACGAGAAAGAAGCTAATAGATAGCTTCGAAACACTAAAGTTAAACCTACAGAGAAGGTTTAACCCGCATAAACCCAGAGAGGGGTTACGAGAAAGAAGCTAAGAGATAGCTTCGAAACACTAAAGTTAAACCTACAGAGAGGGTTTAACCCACTTAAACCCAGAGAGGAGTTACGAGAAAGAAGCTAAGAGATAGCTTCAAAACACTAAAGTTAAACCTACAGAGAGGGTTTAACCCATCTAAACCCAGAGAGGGGTTACGAGAAAGAAGCTAAGAGATAGCTTCGAAACACTAAAGTTAAACCTACAGAGAGGGTTTAACCCACCTAAACCCAGAGAGGGGTTACGAGAAAGAAGCTAAGAGATAGCTTCAAAACACTAAAGTTAAACCTACAGAGAGGGTTTAACCCACCTAAACCCAGAGAGGGGTTACGAGAAAGAAGCTAAGAGATAGCTTCGAAACACTAAAGTTAAACCTACAGAGAAGGTTTAACCCACCTAAACCCAGAGAGGGGTTACGAGAAAGAAGCTAAGAGATAGCTTCAAAACACTAAAGTTAAACCTACAGAGAGGGTTTAACCCACCTAAACCCAGAAAGGGGTTACGAGAAAGAAGCTAAGAGATAGTTTCAAAACACTAAAGTTAAACCTACAGGGAGGATTTAGCCCACTTAAACCCAGAGAGGGGTTACGAGAAAGAAGCTAAGAGATAGCTTCGAGACTCTAAAGGTAAAACTACCGAGATAGCCTTACAAACCTAAATTTACAAAAAGGTCGTGAAAGAAGTCAAAAGATAACTTCTAAAAACCGAATTTAAACCCGCAGAAAGGGTTAACCTATCTAAGACCCAAGGAAGGGTGTAAGAGTTGAAGCTGAAAGATGGCTTTGAAGAACCTAGCTAAACCTACAGTAAGGGTTTAACTAACTAAGTGTCAAGCATGAGGCAGGACTCTTAGGGAAGCCTTGATTGAGCCTACGAGAAGGGCTCAACGGAACCCACACCTAGGAGGGGTTTCGGGATTTGAAACTACCAAAGTTTCAAAATTATTAGGTTAAACTTATAAAGTTTAGCCAAAATTGTGTACCAAGAAAGGGATTATTAGACAAAGAACTAAGGCATACCTAGCTATGGGTAAAGCTGGATCCATGACAAAGGTCTAACCTACCTAAGTCTGAGGAGACCTAAGAGAAGGAACTAAGAAATAGTTTCGGAACATCAAGCTAAACCTAAATAAAGGTTTTTTAGCAGGAAAAACTTAAGCTCAGGGAGGGTGTAGAGCTTTACTTACTCCTCAGAAGGAGTGACAAAGAGTGAAAACTGATGGTTAACTTTATGCCAGCTAAGTTAAACATACAGAGGAGATTCAGCCCGCCTGAATCCACGGATAGTGGCAAAGAGAGAGACTAATAGAAAGTTTCTTAAATCTAGCCTGACTCTACAGTTAGAGTTCATTTGGCTAAGTGAGAAAACCACGATACAGCTGTAAGTCTAACAGAAGAGGCTTAGCTAGATAAGCACCTAAAAAGGGTGACAAGGATCGAAGCTGTGAAAAGGTTCAAAAGTATTGAAGACAAACATGAAAAGTTTGACTAAACTCATACCCAGGAAAGATTATATAAGTTAGGCACACGAGAGTCTAACCAATCCAAACCTAGAAAACCTAAAGCATGGAGCCCTAGAGAGAAAAAGGGGATCTCAAGCAGATGAAAAATCAACCTATGAGAGAAAGGATGAATTCACGCTACCAACTGGTATTATGTTCCTAGTGACTAAGTCACGCATGCAAGCTAACAGCTAAGAGGCTAAACAGTTGGCAAACATGCAGAGAAAATCGAATACAAAAAGCATAAATAAAAGGCATGCAACTCCCGGCAAGGGAGGACACAAACGAGCTCCCGACAAGGGAGGGGAAACATCAGTTATGAAAGCTGATTCCCGGCAAGGGAAGATACGCAGAACAAACATCAGCTACGAAAATTAACTCCCAGCAAGGGAGGATCCCATTCATTTATATCAAAAAAGCCCCCGGCCAGGGGGCAACAGAGTTTTTAAGCAGAAAGTAAACTCCCAGCGAAGGGGAGAGCAGAATTCGAGTGCTAAACCAGCACATAAAACAACAAAAAATAAATTGTCTGTTACATCAACAAAGAGAGTTTTTTAGAAGAGGGTTACTGAGGGGAGTTCTGGGGTCCTTCCGCTTCGGCGGTAGCTTCCTCCTGGCTTGCCTCCATCTCCAAAGCCCGCTTCAGGCAAGCCTCTTCCCGAGTGAGGGGAGCATCCAGCGAAAGGGGGCAAAGAGGCTGCTCCATAGAGGCAGGGGCGGCGGACGTAAATTCAGCCCTTAGAAACTGAGAGACTGCCTGGCTCATAACCGGAAACCACCACTCTTCCTCAATGAGGCAGGAGGCATCCCCTTTAAAACATGGGGGGAGTGGGCATGGCTTGGAGAGGACTGGTTTTATCAAAGGCACCTGCAAAGGAGGGGTCGGCCTGCTGCTGTACCGCGGCATTAAAGCCGTACTCGTAAAAGTATCGGATATAAGGACCCATGTCCCCCAGGAAGCTAGGATGCTGCAGATAAGCATCCTTAAGATTGACCCACAGAGAGTGCAGAAGCTTTTGACCTGATTCAGAAGTAAAGAGGTGATCGCGGAAGGATTTTGCGCCCTCTAAGAGGGCCTTCTCGTGCACCTGAGATTCCTGAAAAGCATAGTGGACGGCTAGATCGCTGGTCTCCTTCTCGGCGGCCTCCCGTGCCGCCTCAGCTTTTGCCAGCTTGGCCTCGACCTTCTTGACGCGAAGGGAAGCAAGAGTGACCTTCTTCTTCTCCGCAAGGAGGGACTCCTCCAATTCTTTAAGCTGCGGCGAGGGGAGAAGATTAGAAGGGCTCCATAAGCTGGACAGGAGAATACCTAACTGAAACACAAATACACAAGCTATGTTAGTAACTAACTAGAGAAGGGGATACTGATAATTCCCATGGAATATAAAGTACCTGGGCAAAATGGCCCGCAGCCTGGTGCTGTTGCTGCTCAGGAGGGAGACTGACTAGCCTTTCACAATCTTGGGCTGAGACTAATTCGCTGAAAAATCTGCTGGCTGAAGTACCTGAAGAGTATGAGTCGACATCAATTGGGGCGGAGGAGAGGCCCTGGCTGCGTCTGGTGGGATACTTGCGCCTGAAAGTATCCTTCGAATGTAATGAGCCTTGGCTAGCTGTAGCTTTGCCTTTGACAGCCTTTGACTTCTTTGGAGGAGGGGCATCAGCCTCAGGATCCTCTGAGGGAGTGTGAAGGGGAGATGATGGGAGTGCATCAGGAGCATCAGTCTGGGGCGCGGGAGGAGGTAACGCCGAATCAGAGGAATCGGCGGGATCCTCCAGTACCTTGGATAGCCACAACATTTCTGGGAACAGAAAATGCCAAACGAGTAAGTAGTGAGTTATACTCTGCATGCATAGATAAAGAATCATTACAAGAAGATTATTACCATCATTCGGTTCGAGGGGAACCCTCACTGGACTGAATTTAAAGAACGAAAGGAGACGTGGATTGGAGCAGAGTTCGGGTAAGTTGAAATACCCGTAAGTATGGACATGGGCATTCAATACGCGAATGACCCGGCGGTTGGTAGAGGAAGAAATTTGGTGAGAAGAAGCTGGAGGAGTTGGGTTTTTGTAAATCCATTTCTGGTGCTTGAAGGGCCAAGGGCGATCGGGAGTGATGAAAATATAGTGATCATTCCACTCTTTGTTAATGTTGGGGACTTTCCTAAGAAACAAACATTTTCCTTTCACTCTACTGCTTACGTAGAAGAACGGGCTGGAAGTCTTACAGTTAAATTGGGAGAAAAACAATTCAGCGGAAGGTTTCCCTCCATTCCCCTTGAGGAGAAGGTAGAAGGAAATCATCATCCGAATCGCATTTGGGGTAAACTGGTTAAGTGGAACCCCGTAGAGGTCCGAAATTTGACACAAAAATTTTGGAGGAGGAAGCCTGAGGCCGGCCTCAAACTGGGCGTGCCAAAAGGCGAGAGTGGGAGGAGAAGATAGGTTCGGATGCTCGTCCGAGCCGGGAAAAGACACGTGGTAACCCGAAGAAATCAGGTTTTCCTCGAAATAACTACCTAGGGTTTTTGTCTTAAGCTTAGAGGGACCCCCGAACGAATCCCAGAAGTGAGCCCTGTCCACCTCCGGCAAGCCGGAAGATACGGGGGGACTTTGTACGAAAGGCAGGGATGGGGGAGTGATGGGAACTTTGAGACGAGTTGTGAGTTGGAGGGGGAGTCTGGGAGGAGCTTGACTCCGACATTTCTCAAAACCCTACGTGTGGAAAATAAGCAAGAGAAAGGAGAGAAAGATTACCTGGACAGTGGAAAAAAGTCGAAGTAAGGAATGGAGAGGATGATCGCGGAGGACTTTTGCAGGAAGGAGTCCTGAGGAAGCGAGAATTTAGAGAAAGAGGAGGGGAAGCGAAACTGATTTGAAATAAAGAGGGGAACTGATGGGACGTGCGAAGGCTGAAGGGCAGATGCATGCTTGACAGCTGGCGGCATAGGGAGCCGAAGGGTCGCTAAAACCCAAAAGACTAGCGAGAGGGGATGTATCCAGGAAGTCGAAGCTGAAGGGAGGATGTCCCCAAGATAAAGCTGCAGGGAGGACCTCCCAAAGCTAAAGCTGCAGGGAGGACCTCCCAAAGCTAAAACTGCAGGGAGGAATGTGCAAATCTTTCTTACTCCAGTGAGCTCCGAGATCGCCCACCGGAGTAGGGGGGAGTGGTTGATGCGGACAAAAATGTCGGGCCCAACTACACGTAGGGCCCAAATACGACCAACCCACTAGGGCCCAATGACGTTATTAGATACCCTAGATAAAGAGAGGAAAACCCGAGATGGGCTCGAGCCCAGATCGGCCGAAACCAGGCTACAAAACCCTAAACCTACCTACAGGGGGGCCACGAGGCCCAGGACTATATGGAGAGGGGCCATGAGGCCCAAGCCCAACTACAGATGGGCCACGAGGCCTAACTCCAGATACGAGTCACGAGGCCCTAAACCCGACTGCAGGTGGGCCGTGAGGCCCAAACCTAGCTACAGGTGGGCCGAGAGGCCCAAGCGAGATTCAGGGAAGGCGCGAGCATTTGACCAAGCCCATAGCAGTTATCTATCTGATAAGATCGAGAAACAATGAGTAGTTGAGATAATTGAGGCCCAAGCCAAGGAATATTCCCTATATTCCACATTGACTGGGTCTAACCTCCATCCAGGGGGGGAATTCGTAGATATGATGCAGATTTCTTGAGGAATAAGTTATTCACGCACGACATCATGGCAGAACGTGCGGGATAGTGCCTGGAGACTGTGTTGATAGTTATTGATCTTAACGTACGTATAAGTAACACACCCCGCAGGGAGGTAACGGTATCAAATCACTATCACTCTCACTTAGCTACCTTATACGTACTTTCTTGAGTGTTTTCTGGTAATCTGACTTGAGCGTCGGAGTGCCTACGCCGGAGAACCCTCCGGCGTGTTTTGCAGGTACGTTTGTTCGAGGGAAGCTAAGGATCTTAAGTGCGTAAAGGCTTTACCCCCGTGAACCCAGGTGGGGAAACAGGTCCAGGTCAGTTTTTACGCATCAACCCTAATACAAGGAAAAGACAAATAAATTAAAAAAGTAAAAAAATGAATAGGAATTTGAAGGATAATTTTGTAAACATTTATGTATATATAAAGTAAGGAAATGAAGTGGATTATGTGCATGTGTCAAGGTTGTAGAAGTCGAAAATCGCTAATTAGGTGGTTTTGTGCCGCCTAGCGCCTAGACCGTTTTGGTGCCGCTTAGTCGCTACTTAGGCGATCCATTTTCTTATTATTTTTTAAAATAAAAAAATTGATTTAAACTACAAAAGAATATAATAAGTTAAGAATATAATTTCGAGTAAGTATATTTAAGACACAACCAAGTTATCGAACCCAAAGGAACTAAGTCGAGCAAGGATCCCTAAAGCTAAGAGTTGGCATGGTATTATAGAGTCGGGCACGAGTTTTGCAAAATTAAGTCTAAATGAAACAACTAAGAATAACCAACAAGCAAATTATCAAGAGATAACAAATATGAGAAAAATGTGCTCGGGTGCAAATTACCAAAGAATCCTTAATTACGAATCACACATGATTGGGGTTTCAATTAACGAGAGATAATAGGAGTTATCTAGAAAAAAATCACATATCAACCGTACTTGATAAGTCTAGGTTTAATACGTCAAATAAGCACGTAAAATAGTTTAGAGACGACACCCTAAGTCTCATCACTTAATCACAAGAAATAAAATCGAGCAATTAACGTATCCTAATGTAGGTTCTAGTGAAAAGTAATCAAATCTCCTTGCGTTAATCCAATATTGAATTCAATCACAAAACCAAGCCTAACACCTAAGCATCAATTTAATAAACCAAATCTCTTTGAGCAAATTAAATCAATTAACAAAGGATCAAAACCTAATCTAGCAATTAAATCATTCAAATCACATTAGAATAATTAATCACCTCTATAAATGAAACACCCAATCACATGATCATCAAAATTAATTCATCCAAGGATCATCACACCCAAACACAAGAGGAATTTAGCCCAACATCATGAATTGAAACAAACACATGAAAATTGAAAGCATTGAAAGAGAAGGAAGCATGATAATAAAGAAATAATCCACTAAAATTAAGAGAAAAGGATGGTATCACCTTGAATGTGTTGAGTATACTTGATTTAATTAAAATCTAACCCTAATTTGCAAGAAATTGAAATGAAATTGATGAACACCTATACTATGTGTGAATGTGTGTGTGGAATATGTTCTAAGTGTGGGGATCCCTTCAACATCTGAAATTGGGGGTATTTATATGATGGGGCTAGGTTAAAATAACGAAAATTACAAATAAGCCCCTAAAAAATCGGATGAATTGGTCAAATTCGCGCAGACGCAGGCCAACTCGGCCAGAGTTGAACCAACTCGGCTCGAGTTCTCTCAACTCGGGTCGAGTTGAAGCTCTTCTTTGGCAACAGTGCAATCTGGAGGATTTTCATGTCATCAACTCGGGTCGAGTTGAAGTAACTCCAGCTCAAATATTTTTGTAACTTGAGCTCCCGAGCTCCGATTCAGTTGATTCTCGTTGCGTTTCGACCCTCACTTCTTTGCCTTTCCAAATCTTCACATTATCCATATAAAATCCTGCAACAAATGCAAAACAATACCCTTCTCATCTCAAGTGCAATTAGTCAATTTAATGTAAATAATGCAAGAAATTATATTAAATTAAGCAAATTAATCACATGAATTTCAATCAATTTTCACACTAATCAAGAATATAATAAGTTAAGAATATAATTTCATCGCAATTAGTCAAATAGTTAACATTCTAACTACTATAGTACTACTACACAACAATACACATGTTTCACATACCAAGTTCACATCAAAATAATTTAAAGGTTTAACACTTTATAAACTTCAACATTTTAGTTTCTTTTATTAATAAATTCAATTTTACAAATAAAAAATTTAGTTATCTTGACCGTTTAGGTTCGACTCTAAGACTTGTCTAGGTGTCATCTAGATCCTGCCTAGAAAATCGAATTTGTAAAAAATCGAATCGGCCGACGACAACCTAGCACCTAGCTTAGGCGCTGCCTATGCGGGATTTTTGCAATAGAGGCATGTATGAGTCCAAAAGTAATGATATTTTGTATATAATTAATGATATTGTGAGGGTGAAGTTTATGGAGGATTTTCCATTTAAAGAGTGTGAAAGATATTATGAAATAGATGAAAAAGAAAAGTGTGAAAGGTATTGTAATATAGACGGGGTATATTTTAGGTGAGGGAATTAAATAGCTTCTTGTGCGAATTTTATAAAAAAAAATTACTTCAGATTAAATAATCTATATATATAGAAAATAATATAATCAAATTAAAAAGGTATATATATTTACATAGAAAACCCACGGATCTGGCTTAAATCGTGCAATTCGCGACCGGGTGACCCAATATATATAAGTCATGTGCTCAAACCGTCAAGCAAATAATATTGATAAGTAAAGTTATAAAAACAACTAATCTATCGATCTGTAAATATATAATACACCATTGCATTTCTAATATAATTTTTCCACATTTTAATTTTGATCATTGATGTGAAATGCTTGATGAATCTTGACCGTTTGATGTATATGATTAAGTTTATGGTATATTTGACTATCATGCTCTTATCATATTAATTTTTAATCTTAACCATAAATATTTTTCATCTTTGTTTATGTTACATTTGACTTTTATGTTTAGTACTCCATCATTCACGTTTAATTATGTGTTTATTTTAAGGGTACATTTATTATTCACTCACCTATTTAATAAGAATCACCTCATGGTTTATATTCATCCTTTTATTTTTTTAGTGTATTTCATTTTATATGTATTTCTTGGTTGTAGTGGTGGTCTGTTCAAAAAGTGTGGATGTAGTGCATATTATTCCTGATTGAAGAGAAGTTTATATTTCAAATATACATATTTATATATATTACTGTTCCTATATAATATAACGATATCTTATTTTTCTTGCAGTAGTTTGGATATAAATCCATGTTTCGGCTTAATGCAGAATTGTTTGGTTTTTTATAGTTTTGATTCGGTGGATAATGTAGATGGTTTTAATTAATTCTCCGGTGACTTTTATTTTCAAAATCAATTATTTTTCTTGATCATTTGAGAATTTTGGTTCGCTACAAATAGTTTGGGAGACTCACCAAAGTCACATTACTGATCTGGTGTTATATTCTTGTGCCAAATTCATAAATGAAATTATGATTATATTCCTCAAAAGATGTATTCAATAAATAATATTAATCACCGTGCGAAGCACGGTTATGGGCAAAACCTATTGCTAGAGATGTTAAACGGGCTAGCCCTAACCCATTAGGGCCAGCCCTACAGGGCCACGGGCCTAAACGGTTCCGGGCCTTACCAGTTCACTCTTAGCGGGCCGACAATTGTTGGAACCTAACCCTAACCCTAGCGGGCTACGGGCTAAACGGGCCACTAACGGGCTCCGAAGAAAAAAATTAATTTATAATATAAAATCTTAAATTATAATTATAATATAACATAGTACAAACTTAAAACATAAAAATTGTTCATAAATTCATTAGAAATACATCAAAATAGTTAAACAATAAGGAATTACAACAAAATAAATTGTCAAATGCGTTTTACATTTCCAGAAAAAAATTGTCAGGAATAAACTCAACTAATTTGCGAACATTCTATTCTTTTTTTTTTCTTGAAATATCTCAAACTCTTTTAGTAACATTTTGTTCTTTATTAACTTTTACCTTTAAGAATTTCCAACTCCAATTTTTCTCTTATTAAATAACTAATAGGCATGAGTTTGGTAAATTAAAAATATATAAAATAATAATAAACGGGCTAACGGGCCAGCCCGGAAAACCGGCGGGCTAGCCCTTTTAGCCCGCGGGCTAATCGGTCCGGGCCAAAAAGACCCGGTTTTAAACGGGCTACTAAACCCCTGGCCCTAAACCTTCATTTTTCAGGGCTAAACGGGCTGGCCCGCCAGCCCGCGGCCCTTTTAACATCTCTACCTATTGCTGATAATTGATGTATGAATTTGTCTTTATTTAAATTATGGGGTTTGGTTGTTCTTTTAATCAGACGAATTTGGACTTAAAAAAAAAAAGGCAAAGAGTTACGACTCTCTTCGTCCCATAAAACATTTCACATTTTTCTTTTTCATCTGTTTCCCTATAAAATTCATATCCTTAAAATGAAAAAACGTTTATAAACTTCACCCTCACAATTTTCACTAATTTACACAAAATGTTATTACTTTTTAACTCAAACATAAACACAACCAATAATTTTTTTTACTTTTTACATAAAAATTCACAAAATTACTCTTAAAACCTCAATCGTTACTCTTCTTTTTTAAAGTGTATGCACTCCCTCATAATGAAAGCTTCTATGGAACGGAGTGAGTATTATTTATTCAAATGACGAGATTAATTCAATATTAATTTTAAGCAAATCCGGCGGAGTAATGGTAATTTACCATTAAATCCCTATATTACTAAAAGGGAGTTTGTTTTTGCTTAGGTGTCATCATGAGGTTAATTTGAATGAGGTGTCACATTCTTATTAAATGCATATATATGTTAATAATCTATGTGTCATTTTTCTATTGATTTATAATTAATATATGACATCTATGTGGCATTTTATTACATGAATTAATTAAAAAATATATTTCTAAGGAGGTTTGAACCTTAGACCTCTTGCACAATATGTATATTTTTTAATAAATAAGTTAATATATAAATCTTTAAATATTTTAAATATCTATTTTATATCTAAAAAGTGTTATCATGTGACAATTTTTAAACATAAAATTATATTTAACTTAATCCTATAAATGTATGTAAGAAAAATTGTGGTTGTATCAACTTTTATAAAAAAAAAAATTAATATAATCATATATGATATTTATTGTAAATATACGATATATATATATATATATATATATTATTCGAAGTAATATTTATGCGTCAATTATATAAAAAAAATTCTATTAATCGTCTCCTTTTTTTTTATTAATTGTAAAATAAATTTGAAACAAATCTTATGGTAAATTCTTTCACATAATTATAATAATTCTAATCCTTAGCATGAATTGTCATACAATTAATATTACCATTATTTAAATTTAATATTATAATTACAATTTTTTTATTCATATACATTATTTCAAATATATATATATATATATATATATATTATTTGAAAATATTATATATAATTCTATTATATTGTAAAGTTTATTTAACGAAAATACCGCGTAATACACGGGAGCTCATCTAGTCCTTAATATCATCAAGTAAATCTTGAATTTGTTTTGAAAATCTACGAATAAAAAGATGAAATTGTAAAATACCAAAATTAAATTAAATAACACATTCTAAATATTTCATGCAAGCCTTTTCGAAAATATTTCATATAAGCCCAGCAAGTTATGTGAGATGTGGTTGTGTTGGATCTGCCCAATTTTTCATTGGACCGATAAATACATTTAGACCCAGGTTGCTCACACCACCAATCTATACTCATCTATATTGTTAAGAATTTGGCACGGGGTGAACAAATCCTTGGGTGGGTGAACTAGAATACGTAGAAACTCATAACTCAGAAACTGAGAACACGCAGAAAAATGATGAAACGTGATCAAGAAAGAAATCACACAGAGATTTTACGTGGTTCGATCATAGAAGTGATCTACATCCACGGGAGAATAAGAGACAATCTTTCCTAACATCAATTGGGAGATTACACGTTACAATTTTTCTCAAATTTGATAAAAAAAAAAACCCTCTAATTTGATTAACTCACGAAGATCCCTAATTTCTTCAATACTCTCACCACACTGGTTAATCTGAGTAATTGGATGAGGGGTTTTGATCGCCTCTGAAAACTGCTTAGAGCCCAATGGTTGAGCTCGATTGCAACAGAAAATATATCAATTTACGCGATCTTCAACAAATAACAAAAAATTGCTATCACATGCAATAACTACCGGTCCACGGTCGTTGATGCTGATTCACCCATAATTCGGACAGTTCTCTCAAATTCGAAACCGATTCTGAAAAGTGCACACTTCAATTCACTTGACTGCATTATTACATTTACATATACTAATTATTTAAAAGTTGGAAAATATATTTTTGACCCTGTTGTGAGATAGATTATGGGCTTCGGCCCAATTAAGAACCGATTGGGCCCACGGGCAGGCCCAGTCACCCCCCAGGCGGGTAATAGGGTCTCTGGGAGACAACCGACCAGGCATCACCGCCGAGCAGAGCAGCATAAACCAAGCAAGGCTGTTCGGAGGAGCCAGATCCGAAGGAGCCCCGCGGCACACAAGTGGGACCGACCAAAGGAACCTGGGGCCCGGCCACGACCATCCGAAGACTGCAGCCGAGCTGAGAACGGAGGTTGCGCGCCTCAGATGTCAGAAGATCGCCCCTACAATAGGAATAAATCTCCCAACAGTGATCGCATTAAATGCTGACATTCCTTAGAATAGTAATAGTGTACCTTCGGTTGTCAGATGGCCTACCGAGCAGCCAGTATCACGTACGGCTGGAGTGGGCCGTCGCTATCTTTGTATATAGTCGTACACCCGGCATTAATTAAGAATCCATGCATTTAATGCATGACCCATAATTTCAGGGATTCTAGGGCAACATTTGAGCCCTATAAATACTGCCTCAGTGGCACAATAAAAGGATTACACAATCCACACTTTGCCTGGGCCTAAAAAACCCAGCAATCGCCGTCTTCTTTACTATTCTCTCAACATATGCATTTAATCATCCAATCATTCATATTAATGGCGCCCACTCATTAATTCAGGGCAAACGATCATTAAACGTACAATCTCATTATTGTTGACCGGTAATCTCGTTAACCACATCAGCCCACCAATAATTGCCGGTTACAACAGACCCTTTTACCGTCTAGATGGGGGTTAAATTGTGCTCAGCAATGCATTTAGTATTTCCAGGTCTCTTTGTGCCCACCTCGCTACAGCGAGGACATCTTCATCATCATATCATCTCCGCAAACTGTCATCTAAGTAATTAGTTACCTCGCACTCAGTAATACACTTTGACATCTCCGGGTCTCTTAACGTCCACCTTGCTCCAATGAGGACATCATTGTTTTATCATATCATCAAACTGTTATTCTGGTAGGTTTTCACGTTGTACCTGTGATAACTACTTCCCTACAATCTCGCGTACATTGAAACTAACACCACAAAATATGGAAATCAATATCCACTATTACTATGTATTTCCTCCTGCATTGAGAGGTTTAACCGATCATATCCTCTTTAAATCTGGAACTCCTTACTGACAAAATAGGAGCATCCCTAAAAAATAGGGAGCTATCTCACATGTTGACTCGGTCTCCCAACAAAAGTGGAGACCTCTAATTGCATGCATGTTAGTGTACATCGTAGTCCTCTCTCCGTCTTTATGTTGGTCATCTGATGACCATGAAAACATCCACATTTAATGAATCAAAAAAATAAAATTAGGGAAAAGCTCACATCTTTGATCGTGTTTCTCACGGACAGTACCAAATGATGTGTAAAAATTTACACCAGGTAGGTTAATTAGTTACCTCGACTACCTGGAGCTAGCACAAGCTGATTGGTTCGAGTTGTAAACACGGTCTTCCTTCTGATAAAGTAACCTGCAAAAACACGTGAAAGGGTTCTAGGCACTCCTACGCAGAATTTGAGAAAACCCAAAAAGAATCTCAATGAAAGTACGTACGTATCAGTGAATAAGTTAAGTGATATCCTTTACCCTCTTCTTCATAGGTTATTGATAGATGTAAATACGTAGTTACAGTTATCTTCCACTCTCAACACAATTACTCACGTTCTCTTCATGTTATGTGCGTGCCGGTTTCTTTCTCTCAAAGAAACTGTTCTTCTGTTTCTCCCTCCTCCGTGGACGAGTCAAAGAGAGAGATCATAGGGGTCCTTATCTTATTGCTAAACATGCCTACCAAACGGACACTAAAGTTGGGCCTTATCTTCTCCAATCATTAACTGATTTCCTATATTCGTCTTTATCATCATATTAGGGAAGGGATTAACATCAATTTGGTCCCATAACTTTTCTACTTTATTGATTTCGTCCCATAACATTTTACTTTTCTGAAATAGTCCCATAACAATTCAAATTTATCCAATTTCGTCCCATAACATTTTACTTTTCTGAAATAGTCCCATAACAATTCGAATATATCCAATTTCGTCCCATAACATTTTACCTTTCTGAAATAGTCCCATAACAATTCGAATTTATCCAATTTCGTCCCATACGTTGAAAAATGACAAAAAATGGCATCGTTTCGATCACGTGCGTCACACATGTCATCGATTTTTGCCAACGTACACTACAAAGAAACTGTGAAATATCAACGGACCAAATTCCGTCACAAATAATGACAAATTATTGTCACATGTGCGATGCACGTGGCCGAAACAATGCCATTTTTTGCTATATTTTGACATATGGGACGAAATTGGATAAATTCGAATTGTTATGGGACTATTTCAGAAAAATAAAATGTTATGGGACGAAATTGGATAGATTTGAATTGTTATGGGACTATTTCAGAAAAGTAAAATGTTATGGGACGAAATTGGATAAATTCGAATTGTTATGGGACTATTTTAGAAAAGTAAAATGTTATGGGACGAAATCAATAAAGTAGGAAAGTTATGAGACCAAATTGGTGTTAATCCCTATTAGGGAATGTATGGACCTTCTTTTATTATTATCTTGGTCCTCTTTTTCTATCTAGGCCCAAGCCCATCTATAGCTTGGGCTGGGCCACTTCCTTATTTTCCTCTCTCGCGGTAGCTGGGCCTGACCCATAAAAGGGCTAAACCTTACTTGGGCATATTCTATTTGGGCTACTATAAAATATCACATCACCTGTATAATGCATTTTATTTTTCCAAACCAATATTTAGGTACTTACATGAAGGCAAAATTATAAAATAATACAAAAAATAATGTATTAATCATAATAACTTCTATATCTTAATCTATATGAAAATAATTATAGGTTTATTTTTGTAGCACGGGAGGAATATAACTATATAATAGTATAAAAAATCAAATAGTGAAATTTTATAAATAAAATTCTATATAAAAAGTTTCTTATAGTGAATATTTTCTAAGTAGTGCTAAGGGGAACACTCCCTGTTTTATCTAATCGATAATTGCTACAGGTTCTCAATCGTTGTCAAAGCCCGAATATATAATGGGTTTTCGCTATGTTGCATAGGCAATGGGTGAGGGTGCGGGATACGGACACGGGGATACGATTTTTTGAAAATTTTAGGATGCGATTCGTTATACGTCTATTTATTTCCTTTTTTTTTTTTTTGATAAATAAAATATCATTGAACAAGAGTGGTTATAAGACATACCCACCCATCAGTTTACAACAGATCATTCACAGCACAAATTCCATCTGCCTGCATCTAATCATTTACAGCACAAATTCCATAAGCCTACATCTACAATCCCAGTGTGTTTCTCAAACAACAATTCCACACGCTCTGCTCCAAGGGTGATTCGTTCCTCCCTTTTACATTACACCAGTTCCAAACTCTAAGTTTCATCTCCTCAATCAGCTTGTGAACCTCCGTTTTTTCCTGTCTAAAAAGTGCTGCGTTCCGCGCTTTCCATATTATCCAAATCATACACTCCCACACACAAATAGCAATAGATTTTGCCCCGCCTCCCCTCAAGAATTCGTCTATTTATTTTCTATTTTATTGTATATAATACGTATAAAATATATAGAAACAATCATTCAAATATTATCATCAATTTAATACATAAATCATAATAAAAATTCAATCAATCTAAAATGAGTGACTTTGTGTGCGTGAGTTGCCCGCTTGTGTGTGTGTAAGTTCAAAATTGATGTGTGTTTTACAGTTTCTTGAAAAAATGAAATGAAAGGCTGAAAGTGAAAAATAAAATTGAAAATCGTGCTTGTTTCGTGAGTTTGTGACATTTGTTTTAAGTTTTAATTTTTAGATTGAGTTTTAATTAGGTCTTAATTTTGAAGTGTCTCAAATTAAGTTTTAATTTTTATTTTTTGTCTCAATTTAAGACCCGATCAATTTGTCTTATTTCAGGGGGCCGCTTGTTTGTAAATTATTCAATCGGAATGAGAATGAAATATCTTTTCCCTCCATGCCCCTAGAATATTGGAGGAAAAATTGTTTTCATATTTGTTACATTACAAGTAATGTGCTCTAATTTAAGAAAAAAAATAAGACAAAAGAAGGTTGTAGTGGTGGTGGAGGAGAATGATCGACGAGAACCATTATAGGATGGGAAAAGGTTAACCAAAATTTGGTAATAATTACCTTATTTAGGAGGGAAAGTTGTGGTATTGATATTTTTTTGTTCTCATTAACCACCATAGTTGTACTATACTCATTCTCATTCCCATTCCTATTGAGGAATTTTCAATCAAGCATCCCCTCAATTTAAAAAAAAAAGAAAAAATACTCAAAGTATAATAATTAATCAATTTTTTAAATATAATATATCAATTAAAAATTATATTTTTTATTTGATACTTGCAATAAATTTATTTAAAAATAAAATTTTAAGTTTTTTTTATTTTTTTATTTAGGTGATGAACGTGAGTATTTATAATAAATGCGGTGAGGACAATATATACAAATTCAAAATATAAAAATTATAAAATATAATTTAGAATGTAGATAAGAAAAATTACACATAATAAAAATATTGTTTTATAAAAAAATTAGCGGTGTATGATTAGAAATCATGAAAAAATAAAAAAGAATTTTGGGCCTTGAATTGAGATAATGAATAAAATTAGATCTTAAATTAAGAAAAAAGAAAATAAAAATTAAATCCTAATTTGAGACACTTCAAAATTCAAGACCTAAATTAAAACTCAACCTAAAAATTGAGCTTTAATATGAAATTCTTTCAATTTACAATTATATGTGAGTGCATTTTGCTTATAAACATAATTATTTCCATTCTCACTATATTTCCATAGAATATTTTGAAAACTGCAATAATTAAAAAAATTTCCCAAAAAACTTAGACCAGTTTAAAAAACAAGTTTAGACCAGTCATCTTATGCATGCTACAGAGACGTAAGAAATCTAATAAGTAATCGGAAAAAATTGACGAAGTGGTATAGGTAAAATGGTTAGAGCTTCACTATCTATGACCTAAAGGTTATGGTTCGAGACACCATTTACCCGATCAATAAAAAAAATTGGAAAAAAGTAATTGAATGAGCAATGTATGAAACACAATAATCGTAAACAAGATGGGAAACGATTCAAACGGATGGTTGGGGAAAGCTTCAGTAGTTACATTTACATGTATATTTGTGGAGAATATGAAAAATTACATATGTAAATTATATAAAAAATAAAACTAGATTATAAATCTAGTGATCTACGTCTATCAACAATAGTTTTAAGATGATGAAGCATTACTAAAAAATCGGCTAATTTCCATCACATAGTAGGTGCGTCCAATGTGTGGGACTGCATTGGGTGCACCCTAATTAATTTCTAAATAGTATCAGAGTGGACTCCATGCTTGAACCAAATTGGCTGTCAAAATGTTGGATAATGGGTGATCTTGTTCCTATCAACGAGGACTCAAATGTGAGGGGCATGTTGAGAATATGAAAAAAAAATTATTCGTGTCACATATAAAATTATTGAAATAATTGAGACTAATTTATAAGCCTAGTGAGATTTTATCCTACCTAGTCTCATTTACATATTGAATACACTTAATTTGTGGGATCGCACCAAATGTACCCGATTAATTTCTACAATAATTTTTTACTTTCATCTTTCAATTAAATTAATTAATATTTTAAAACGAAACAATAATTTAAAGATTTGGGTCAGTAATTTGGCCCAGTAGCCTGGGTAAGATTGGGACTGATTATAAATAGGCCCAGGTTATTTGCACACACATTTTTATTTAAAACACCCACATTGTGAAAATAAAAAAGTGAAATAAATGTGAAATGACAAAGGTGTCCTAATAAAAAAGTGTACAAGTTTTCGGTAATTTTTTTCGAAAATACATCGAAACTTCGACAATTTTTTTCTGAAATTTAAGGTTTGAATTTTTTTTTTTCGGAAAATCTATTGTTTTCACATTTTGGCCGAAATTTCTCCAAATTTTAGGATAAATTTTCCGAATTTTGAGGTTAGAATTTTTTTTTTCGGAAAACCTATTGTTCTCATATTTTGGCTGAACGTTCTCCAAATTTTCGAAAATGTTTTCCAAAAAAAGAACACATTTTTGGATAATTTTTTCGAATTTTGAGGAATATTTTTATTCGCAAAAGGGTAATTTAGTGAGTTATTGGGGGGTGTACCCAATAAACAGTGTGTGTTTTCATAATGTGGGTGTTCTAAATAAAAATGTGTGTGCAGATAACCTAGGCCTTATAAATATATTTATCTGTCCAATGAAGAATTGGGCAGATCCAACACGACCACATCTCACATAATTACGTGCTGGGCTTGCATGAAATATTTTCGAAAAGGCTTACATGAAGTATTTAGAATGTGTTATTTAATTTAATTTTGGTATTTTACAATTTCATTTTTTTATTCGTAGATTTTCAAAACGAATTCATGATTTACTTGATGATTTTAAGTATTTAATGGTAAATTACCATTACTCCGCCAGATTTGCTCAAAATTAATATTGAATGAATCTCGTCATTTGAATAAATAATACTAGTACCTCTCTCAAGATTTGTCCTTTTTTTTTTTTAAGTCAAGATTCGTCTAATTAAAATAGCAATGAAAACCCATAATTTAAATAAAGACAAATTATAAATTGATCAGTAGCTGTTTTTACAATTTTACTGAATAATATTATATGTTTGTTTTTACAGTTTTACTAAACTTTTTATTTGCTTGACGGTTTGAGCACACTTATATATATTGGGTCATCCGGTCGCAAATTGCACGATTTAAGCCTCATCCGTGGGTTTTCTATGTAAATATAATGTTCCAGATGTATCTTTTTTAATCTGATTATATATATATATATATATAGATTATTTAACTTAAAATAATTTTTTCATAATTCGGTAACCAAGAAGATATTAATTTGGACCCCAATTAAAGTCAGAATAACCTCAGCTAAAATATTACTCTCTCCGTCCCATAAATTAAATCCTTTATAGGAGGGGGTGCACACATTTTATAAAAAAAAAGTAATAATTGTGGTTTTGAATGATAAATTTGTATATCATTATTTATAAAGTAAATAATTTTATTGGTTTGTTTGTATGTGTGGATCTAATGATATTTTGGGTAAATTAATGGATATTGTGAGGGTAGAGTTTATAAAAAATTTTTAATTTTAGAGGTGTGAAATTTATTTTGACTCGACGGAAAATGAAAGTGTAAGGCAATTTATAGTGGATGAAAACGTAGATTTTCCAATTGCACATAGACATTAGAGGTACACATCTAGCTTTAATTACAAAACAAAAACACACGATGATGTGTTTATTTATTAGAGAGATGAAATTTATTCTTCCCCAATGTCTATGTCCATGTCATGTATATTCATATGAAGCTGCACTCCATTGGAATTTGCATGCCACACGTTCTGAACATGGACTGCATCATCTCCATCTCCATCATGGGCTGCATCATCGTCATCATCTTCTTCATCATATCGCAGTGGCATTCGGCCCTCACTTTCCTCATCTCTTTGCAACACTCATTCTGGTGTTCTTCTGGGTTGGCCACCGCGCTTCGTAGAAACGACGCCGTTTCGTAGGGGCCCATCCCCTTCTCCATCCATTCCACGCAGTGTCTCATCTGCATCTGCTGCACTTCCATCTCGCACGACTCGTGGCGCGACAGGTTCGTCGTGTAGGCGGTGGCTCCGGCGATCATGAGAGCCATGAAGAGGGCGGCGAAAGCTGCGAGTTTGGCCATGTGTAATTAATTGGGTGTATTGAGGAAGGGGAATGGGGGTGTATTAATTTATAGGTGAGGGGTGGGGGTATGAGGTTTTGCATGGCGAGAACGTGGTTGATGCTTGGCTTCCACGTATCAACATGCATATGATGCCACTGTTGTTTAATTCCCAGTGCCTTATTGAAAGGTACACCTAAATACAAAATGAATCCGTTAAATTGTTTTTGTTTGATATATACTTGGAACGTACATTCTGTGTTATAATTTGGTGTTTTATTTTGTATTTTGACACGTAAATGAATCAATTTGTGGTACCACGTAGCACTTCTGATAAGTCGAAAATACTACGTGAACTTAATACTCCCTCCATTACCATCTACATTGATCAAAATCAAATAATACGGATTTTAATAAAATTGTTGTTTATTATTATGAAAATGTGTAAAGTGAAGGATAAGAAATCTTTTCAACTTTATTGGAATGAATAATTGAGTGGGAGAGATTTAATTATAATGGAAAAATTAAGTGACATGAAGTGTAAATAAGAGATGTTTGTAAGGATTTAGTTTGAGAAAATACAGTTGTTCTTTTTGTTATTTTGAGTATGAAAAAACAAAATTGTAGTGTCAATATTTAAATTTTGAACAATCTAAATTGTAATGGAGGGAGTATAACGTAATCTGGTACAAATAAAATCTTTGCAAAAGTGATTATTTTACCAATAATAGTCCCAACGGTGTAAAGAACATTGTGTGATCAATCTTCCAAGTAAAATACACACAAAAATGATTATTTTTTAGAAAAATACATACATAATGACTATTTTTAAGAATAGACATAGGAAGTGCAAATTTCTGTTGGAATCACTTTTGCAATAAATTTAATTATTTTATGAATGATAATTTATTATGCTTTTTTTTGACATATTTTTTTCTCCATACACTTTAATATTTTATTTTTTAAGTAATTTATATAGCTAGAATTGAAATAGTTTGGAGATACATGAATGAGACGCTTGTGTAAAGATATTAGTACACACATGAAGTGTGGTTGAATTTTTCGCACAAATGTCTGACGTGCGGTTGAATTTTTTGCATAAAGTATGTATTTAGTAGTGCGCGACTAAAAATTTTGCAAGAAAAATATTTGTTTAGATAAATATTAAAATAAGTGTATATACTCAAAATGCATGTGTACTTAGCTAGTAATTTGGTGTGAGGAAATAACTTGCCTTATAATAAACTGAAACGAGTCAAAAATACCGATGAAGGACCCAACAATAAAAGGCTAAGTTTTAGGTCCATTTATGATTGCTTGGGACAGATTACTTGAGGCCTAATGACGGGCCCATTACTTGATGTTGCTTTTGACCAATAAATACATATTTTAAATGGACTGAACAAAAGCCCAGGTTATGTGCACACATATTTTTATTTAGAACACCCACATTGTGAAAATAAAAAAGTGAAATAAACGTGAAATATTAAAAGTGCCCTTATAAAAAAATGTACAAATTTTTAGCAATTTTTTTTGAAAATACATCGAAATTTCGGCAATTTTCTGAAATTTAAAGTTTGAATTTTTTTTTTTCGGAAAACCTATTGTTCTCACATTTTGACCCAAATTTCTCCAAATTTTTGGAAATATTTTCCGAAAAAAAAACATATTTTGGGATAATGTTTCCGTATTCTGAGGTTTGAATTATTTTTTTCGAAAAACCTATTGTTCTCATATTTTGACCGAAATTTCTCCAAATTTTTAGAAATGTTTTCCGAAAAAAGAACACATTTTCGGATAATTTTTTCAAATTTTTAGGTTTAAATATTTTATTCGCAAAAGGATATTTTAATGAGTTATTGGGGGATGTACTCAATAAATGGAGTGTGTTTTCATAATGTGGGTGTTTTAAATAAAAATATGTGTGCAAATAACCTGGGCCCTGGACAAATAATCATATATATCAATAAATTCTTTAGTTATGCATATCTACTTAATATTTCTGTTAAAAATATAAATCAAATTGTATTTAAGTGACTATAATTTGAAAATGATTGTCATATTAATCTAAGTATTAATGTGTTTTTAGTATTGTAAATGATTTAATTTTATATTTTCTATTGAGTTCATATAAGAAAAGATTTTATGAAGACTAAAATTTTGTTTTATTAAAACCAATTACCTTTATTGTTTTTTTTTTTTTTTTTTATGTGTAAAAATTGTGTTCGTGCAATATTTATAGAAAAAAATTAATTTTGCTGGCATTGAATTTGGACCCTTTAAATTTATATCATCATAAAATTGTGTATCAAGCTAGCACTATGACCATTTAATGGATGGATTTAAGGAAGTGAATTAAACTATCTTTAATCATATTCATTTAATAAAGGAATTTAGACAAGAAGTCAAACATCAAGTGAGGGTGAACCATCTCATTGTGTAAAACAATCGAAAACCTATGATGCACCGATTTTTCAAAAAATACTAGTACGTAGAATCAGATTCTTTTTGGGGCAAGTGCGGGTGAAATTCATGTGAGATTCGTCACGCGACAGACCTTAAAAAATTTGAACTTTTTTTAGGATTCGAGAATCCGATACGACAGCCACAAGAATCCGATACGGTGAGGATGCGACGAGATCAATTTTGATTTTTTTCTAATTTTTTTAGGACTTTTTTACAATTTCTAAAAGTGAAATTTTAAAATTACTCTAATATGAAATTCTTCCGATTTACAATTATATGCGAGTGCATTTGGTTGTTTCCATATAAAATGTTGTGAGTGCATTTGGTTGAATGGTATATTCGGTCAGTGTGATAAATGAAATGTGGTTATGTCACTATGCCAAAAACTGGCTACGACGACGGTGAATCCCCGTTGTCGTAGGGGTTTTTTCATCGTCGTCTATCAACCCGATGTCTTAGGGTCTGGGTATTCGACAACGGTTTTTCACCGTTGTCGTAGGTATTTACCACAACGGTTAATGAAGTTATGACAACAGTTTTTCACCGTTGTCGTAGGTATTTACCACAACGGTTAATGAAGTTATGACAACGGTTTTTCACCGTTGTCGTAGGTATCTACCACAACGGTTAATGAAGTTATAACAACGGTTTTTCACCGTTATCGTAGGTATTTACCACAACGGTTAATGAAGTTATGACAACGGTTTTTCACCGTTGTCGTAGGTATCTACCACAACGGTTAATGAAGTTATGACAACGATTTTTCACCGTTGTCATAGGTGTTTACCACAACGGTTAAAAACCATTGTCATAACTTCATTTCACCATTGTCTTATGCTTTTACCACAACGGGTTACTACCTACGACTACAGTTTTTTTCCGTTGTCTTAGCCATTATTGTAGATTTTTTTCCTGTTGTGAATTATCTAATTGGACAATAATATAAAATAAAAAATAAGCATTAAAATAGAAATCAATTCATCATTATACATTGTTTAAACATCAAATTAAGTCATAAAATGTAAATAATCTAGTGTTAAACTACAATAACATGTTCAAATGTTACAAAAACTTAACTAAAATAAAAATAACAAACTTCTAATCACCACCCATATACTCTGAAAGGCAATCGGCCCACTCTTCCCGCATGTCGTCAATTTCTTTTCCAGAGTAATCCTTTTGTAAAAACTGTGAAAGTACAAATAATAAAATTAAATAAGTATTATCTACAGCCACCAATTCAACCATCCAATCAAATATTCACCAAAAAGAAAAAAATGAAATACAACTATCTCATTTCTGAAAATGCCTGCTCATTGAAACCTAATAATAACTCTTTTCACCGTTGTCTTAGGCCATTTTTGGCATAGTGTGTTTTCCAAAAAGCGCGGCTGAAGACCGCGTGTGTTGCATACATTATACATACACCCTAAATGCAGTCAACCAATGTCAGATTTTTATTTTGACTTTTTGTAACAATCGCAGTTCCAGCACGCGATTTTGCTTATAAACATAATTATTTCCATTCTCACTATATTTACATAACATGTATGAGACAGTTTCATGCATAAAATCGAGTCACTTTTTAATAAATTGTTATCACTTTTTTAAAAAGTGATACAAATTAGTATATAAAAGTGATAACAAATTGAAAAATGATAAAAATTTATGAAAAAGTGATAATATATATATATATATATATATATATATATATATATATATAATTGCTTTGTCATGTCTGGTGAGGCTTGTTCTAACTTCTAACCAATCATGAATATTCTACTTTTGGTTGGTTTGAAAATTTGATGTTATCCTTTTTATTTTTTGCTAATTTTAATATAAAAAATTGAATAAGTGATATGTATATAGTGACAGTTGGAGGGACACTAGTTTATTAAAAAGTGATTCCGTCTCATGATGGTCTTATGGATTAGACGGTCTTACACAAGAGTATCTCTTCCATAAAATATTTTGAAAACTGCAATAATAATTAAAAAAAATCTTTTTTGTTCATAGTGTGAATACAAAATTTCGGATCACGTAGTTCCAGTTTGACAAAAATGTGTATTTAATTAGGAACCTTAGTTGGGTCTTTATTTATCCTAGATTGGAGCACAATGATTGTGACAAAAAAAAAAAAAAGTGTATTTAATTAGGGACTTCAATTGGGTCTTAATTTATTCTTTAAATGGGAAGTATCCAACAGCTATATGCCACCAAATTACTCAATATATAATTATAGATTTCGATTAAATTAAGAATGATATGTTATTGGTATACCTAAAGTTAAATGTATATATTTCAGAGACCATGATAATATAATTTACAAAATTAGATTTAAAAATGTACATCTGATTGGTATAACAAAAAATTAAGAGTTGATCTCCGGTATATTCTGAGAATCGTGCAATTATATATCTCCTATATACTAATAGGGAGTTTGTTTTTTATTAGGTGTCAATTTGTGGTGAGTTTTGCTTATGTGTCATTTTTTTGTGTTTTCACTGCCACGTGTCATTTTGTTGTGAGGTGTTGATTTATGGTGACTCTTGCTTATGTGTCAATTTTCTTTAAATTTAAAAAAAAAAAATCTTTACAAGAGTTTGAACTCATTACCTCTCATTTAATTAATATAATGCTTACCAACTAAACTAATTCACGCATATTTATATATTTTGAAAAAAATTTCATTTAACTCCAGTTTGTGTAATACTCATATTACATTTTTTGCTGAGAAAATATTTTTGAAATATTAATTGTGAGTATTTCAAATAAATGTATCCAATTATATATTAATATGAAGTTTAAAATATTTAAGCGTATATTGTTTGTTAGTTTAGATGATGTGTCATTAGTTGAGAAAATAATTTATGTGTTTAATTAGGAGTCAAACATATAAAGAGTTTTGTATATTAATAATGATTATGAGTCAATGTATAATTAGTCACTTATACAATAATATTAACATATTGAGTAAAATTATTAAAAAAAGACCGACTCAATTAATTTACTTTATTTCATCCTAATAAATATATGTATAAATATTAGTACTATTAAAAAACTGAATATAATCAGATATTTATTTACGATATATATTATTCTAATATATATACATCGATTATATAAGATTTTTTTTCTATTAATTATCTTTTTTTATTAACTGTAAAATAAATTTGAACAAAATTTACAGTAGATTTTTATAATTATATAATTCTAATAGGGATTAACACCAATTTGGTCCCATAACTTTCCTACTTTATTGATTTCGTCCCATAACATTTTACTTTTCTGAAATAGTCCCATAACAATTCAAATTTATCCAATTTCGTCCCATAACATTTTACTTTTCTGAAATAGTCCCATAACAATTCAAATCTATCCAATTTCGTCCCATAACATTTTATTTTTCTGAAATAGTCCCATAACAATTCGAATTTATCCAATTTCGTCCCATATGTCAAAAAATAGCAAAAAATGGCATTGTTTCGGCCACGTGCATCGCACATGTGACAATAATTTGTCATTATTTGTGACGGAATTTGGTCCGTCGATATTTCACAGTTTCTTTGTAGTGTACGTTGGCAAAAATCGATGACATGTGCGACGCACGTGATTGAAACGATGTCATTTTTTGTCATTTTTTAACGTATGAGACGAAATTGGATAAATTCGAATTGTTATGGGACTATTTCAGAAAGGTAAAATGTTACTGGATGAAATTGGATAGATTCGAATTGTTATGGGACTATTTCAGAAAAGTAAAATGTTATGGGACGAAATTGGATAAATTTGAATTGTTATGGGACTATTTCAGAAAAGAAAAATGTTATGGGACGAAATCAATAAAGTAGGAAAGTTATGAGACCAAATTGATGTTAATCCCATTCTAATACATAGAATGGATTATTATACAATTAATATTACCATTACTTAAATTTAATATTATAATTATATACAATTTTATACATATATATTATTATTTGATGGAGAACATTAATATAGTAATACATTATATTGTAAACTTTATTTAACGAACATTCCGCGTAATACGCGGGGTGTCATCTAGTATAGTACTATATTTTAGAACCGTAACTGCGCCTTTCTTAATTAATGAAAACAATTAACACAATTTAAAAATATATTTAAATTATATAATATATACACATAATGCGTATAAGATTTACTACAAAAAAATGGCAATTTAACGAGGGGACTTAGCGAGGGTTCGAAACACTCGCGAATTAACGAGGGGATTGGCGAGGGTTTAATTTACCGAGGGTGTTAACGAGGGTTCGAACCCCTCGTGAAATACCGAGGGGATTAGCGACGGAAAGACCCTCGCCAATGTTTATCGACGGAATTAACGACGGCACGGGCCCCCTCGATAATTACCGAGCGCGGGCCCCTCACTAATTTACCGAGGGCAGGTGCCCCTCGCTAGGCCCTCGCCAATTTCAACTATTTAAACCACCAGATCCCCTTTCCTCCTCCCCTGCTCGCGAATTTCCTCCCCATGCTGCCCTCTTGCGCCGCCCTCCGCCGCCGCCTCTGTCACCGGAAAATTGACGTTAATTATTATCGGGCTTTGTAGTACGCATTCCCGGGAACATTTCTACGGTAAATTTTTAAGATTTAATCGGTTATTTTTATTGTTATTTTAGTGGATAAATTTTGTATTTAAAATTTTTCATATGCATGTATTTGTGTAATTTTGTTGTTATAGTTGGTGATTTATTAATTATTTAGTGTTAATTTGTATAATTGTTATGTGTATTTTAATTATTTAGAATTATATATAATTATTTAGAGTTAATTAATTAGTAATTATGCAATTATATAATTTTGTTGTTATAGTTGGTGATTTATTTATTATTTAGTGTTAATTTTTGTAATTGTTAGGTGTATTTTGATTATTAGTAATTATTTAGGAAAATTAGTAGTATAAGATTATTATATAATTATTTATTGTTAATAAATTAGTAATTATGCAATTATATAATTTTGATTATTAATATTATTATAATTTTAATTTAATTGTTATAATTTATATATTTGTAGGTGTGTACGTTTATTGAAAAAGATTCGAGCCGGGAGTATAATTTCATAGCCACCACTATCACCGTAAGTATTCTTTTTGTAATTAATTATTATTTAAATACGGTTTTAATTTAATTATAATAATTATTTGATTTAAAATTATTTTGCATGCATGATATAATAATAATTTATATATATGGTGATCGATGTTCGATCAAATTTTAAAAATCGAATCGATGTTCGATTCAAGTTGATGTTGGAGTTGAGGGTTGATGAATTGTTTGGTATTGTTTGCTGTAGAATGTGCGTTCCGACTTGATTAATTTTAATTAAGTCGGAAATGGATGCACTAGGAACTTGATATATTAACTGGGGAATACGATAAAATAAGACAAAACTCTGCCGAAATTTTTAGAAAATATATATATTAATATTAGGAAAAAATATATTAATTGGAAGAATTAATTATGATTTAATTAAATTTTGAATCTTCATTAATTTGAAACAGATCTATTGCTATGAATTATTCAAGCCGTAGTTGGATGTATGGTCCAAGAACGATTAATGGCATGATATCTCCCGAATTTCTTAGTGGACTTGAATCGTTTATAGAATTCGCTACTAGTATAATCACATTTGTTTAGACATAGGTTTATGTCTAATTATCACAATTGTATTTTGCACGGTGAGCAAAATTGGAATTCTATACCACACTATGATCAGCCGGCGTCGACTTCATATAGAGTTGACGACACCGCAACATCTAGCTCGTACCACAATATGATGATGGACTTAACTTCTGGTCCTAACATTAGTTTCCAAAATATGGAAGATGAGCCCCTTAGCGAGGAACCTCCTAATCAAGCATCTTTGCACATTTTTGACATGCTTCGTGCGGCCAGATCGGGATCTCGTATCACGGTTTGAGTCTCATTCTCGGTTGTCATTCAATGCACGTCTTTTAAACATTAAAACCGAGAACAGATATGTTTGAAAGGGGTTACAATCAAATGGTTGAGTTGATTAGTGAGATTTGCCCTCCAAAAATCTGGTGCCCAAAGAAATTTTCGATACTAAACGGTTGATGGGTGGGATGGGTCTTCCCGTAGAGAGGATTGATTGTTGTGCAAATAATTGTATGATATATTGGGGTGCGAGAGGGACGGGGAACTTGAATCGTGTAAGGTTTGTGGTCGGTCACGATTCAAACCTCGCTATACGTGGTGTGGATGGCCGATGGAAAAAGAACAGTCCTTTCAAAGAGATGTTCTATTTTCCTATCATTCCTCGATTGCAAAGACTGTATCGAGTCACCAAGACTACTGCTAAGGATATGATATGACATGCTAGTTGCTATAATGATGAGGTTGGTGTTATGCATCACCCCGCAAATTCATTGGCTTGGAAACACTGGACTATTCATATCCCGATTTTTTGCGGTGAAATACGGAATGTGAGGTGGGTTTGAGCACCGATGGTTTTCAGCCGTTTGGGCGATCGGGAAAAAAAGATTCGTCATGGCGATGATAGTGACACCGCACAATCTGCCCCCATGGTTGTGTATGAAAGAACAATTCATGTTTTTGACGGTTTTGGTGCTCGGTCCAAAAAATCCAAAGGATAGTTTAGATGTATTTTTCTGACCACTAATTCATGATTTGAACATCTTTGTTGGAAAATGAGGTGGAAACGTATAATGTTGCTAGAAAGCGAGAATTTTATGATGCGAGCCGCATTAATCTGGACCATTAGCGACTTTCCCGACTTACTCAATGCTATCTGGATGGAGCACCATTGGAAAGATCGCTTGTCCATATTGTCTTTGAGTACTCCGATGCCTTCACTTTAAAACTCGGTTGTGCTTGATCGTGGTTTGATAACCATCGTAAGTTCTTGCCCGGGGGACATTCGTATCGCGGGAACAAGAGCGCATTCATGAAGAATACGGTGAGTTCTGAGATGACCCACCACCCATCCGAACAGTGAAATGCTTCTACAAGAAATTGATTGGTTGGGGTACCGGAAAGTGATCGAAGAGGGTCCGAGGCCCACAACAAAAGATTAGATGGTGGCTGGAGGAAGAAAAATATTTTTTGGAATTTGCCATATTGGAGTACCCTCTTGATCCGGCATAATTTGGATGTGATGCATATTGAAAAAAATGTGTTTGATAATTTGTTCTACACAGTGATGAATGTGGAAGGGAAAACAAAAGACACAAATAAGTCTAGGGATGAACTTAATGAATATTGTCGTCGTCCCTCTCTAGAGAAATGTCAACGCACAGGAAAGTATCCCAAGGCTTGTTATTCACTTGATAAGAGTCAAAAGGATGATCTGTGCAGATGGGTAACTGAGTTGAAGTTTCCCGATGACTATGTGTCTAACTTGTCTCGATGTGTAGACTAGAGCAAATTGAAGATGTTTGGGATGAAGAGTCATGATTGTCATGTATTTATGCAGAGACTACTCCCGATTGCTTTTCGTGAAACTCTGTCGCCGAATGTGTGGAAAGCAATCACTGAACTTAGTTTGTTCTTTAGGGAGTTAACTTCTGCATCCATTACTGTTGAGAACATGGCTCGATTGGAAGCAGATATTCCAGTTATATTGTGTAAGTTGGAACGTATCTTTCCGCCCAGCTTCTTCAATTCGATGGAGCATCTGCCTGTGCACCTTGCATACGAAGCAAGGATAGCTGGTCCTGTGCAGTATAGATGGATGTATCCATTTGAGAGGTAATTTATAACTCTAAATTATTTGATTACCTAAAATGGTTATACTATACATATATATAACACTTGATTCATTTAATTAGGTATCTTTACAATTTAAAGCTAAGTGTTGGGAACAAGGCGCATGTTGAAGCATCTATTGCAAATGCGTATTTAACGAAAGAGGTCTCAATATTTTGTTCCCTCTATTTCGGCGATCACGTTCAGACGAGGCGGCATAATGTACCTCGTAATTACGATGGTCGTGGCGAGGTACCCCAAGTAGCGAAAGGTACTTTGTCCATATTTATACCTCCCGGTCGACATCTTGGAAAGATAAAGAAAAGATGGATTGTAGATGAGGAGAAAAATACGGCTCATACGTACGTGTTACTGAATTATCCCGAGTTGCAACCGTATACCGAGTAAGTTTATAACGTTCAATTTTTGTTAATTACAACGTCAATTCGTATATTAAATAATCAAATCCCCTTTTGTAGTATGTTTTTCGAGCAACTGCAACAATTCCAACCGGGACTCTCGAGGGCTGAACAAGATGAAAGACTACAAGAGGAGTTTGCATCGTGGTTTGAACAACTTGTAAGGATAAATAATATTCAAAATCGGTGGATACGTGATCTTTCTAGTGGACCTTCGAGTTGTGTCACCACATACCCTGGATATTACGTGAATGGTTACAAATTTCACACACGAACTTATGGCTCATCAAAATCTACTTCAAATTGTGGAGTTTGTATCAAGGGTAAAAATTATGATGCAGATGAGAATGATTTCTACGGGATCCTTGAGGAAGTAGTGCAATTGGAGTACCCCGGACGTATTGAGAAAAATGTTGTTCTGTTCAAGTGTGAGTGATTTGATCCATCTGTGCCAAATGGAACAAGAGTACATCCTCATTACAAACTTGTGGACGTTAATCAAAGGGGAAGATACGGCCGCTACGATCCTTTTGTGTTAGCAAGTCAAGCCACTCAAGTTTACTATTGCAAGTACCCGGGAAAGCGTAGAAATGAATGGTTGGCCGTTTGCAAAATCAAACCGAGATCCTTGGTCGAAACCGTGCCAACGAATGAACAAGAGCTTCCCCCCTTTCAAGACGACCTTGAGTCCCAAATTAATGGTGTGCAAACGGATGATGATCTAATCATATTGACAGATGTCAACGGTGCATTAATTGATATTGAAAATAATGAAGAAGAAGAAGAAGAAGAAGAAGAAGAAGAAGAAGAAGAAGAAGAAGAAGAAGAAGAAGAAGAAGAAGAAGAAGAAGAAGAAGAAGAAGAAGAAGAAGAAGAAGATGATGATGATAATGATGATGATGATGAGGAGGAGGAGGACGAGGAGGGGGAGGACGAGGAGGAGGATGAAGACTCGGATGAATATTGAATATATAGTGTAATAATTATTTACTGTTGAATAATATAATAATTATGTGTGTTTCATTTGCATATTATATATATGATGAATTATTTATTATTGAACCGTGTAATAATGTGGTTTTATTTAATTATTGTTACAGATGAGCGGACCGTCTGGATCGAGGGGACGATCTGGGTCTAGAGGAGCTGGGTCGAGCGGACCGTGCGGGGTCCGAGGGGGTCGAGATGCCGGGTACCAGTACCCTTCCTTCAGGAGAATGAGGACGAGGCTGTCGGCCCTGAGGCCTATGAGGACCATCATCCAGCTCCAGCTCCGGGGGGGTCCTGGATATATGAATCTACCAGGGCACGTAAGTTAAATATACTTGTGAATAATAAACTATGTCATATTTATATGTCTATTAATTTTGCGTGTTTATTCCCTTTTTGCAGGTTGATGCCATCGAATGCGGTATCCAGGACTATTTGGGAGATTATGTCTATACATATGGAGCCCGGTGCCTTCACTTTTCGGATGATATCTCCTGAGAGACTGCAGTCGTACTGGGAGACATTTCAGGTACATTATATTTTGTTTATCGCTATTTAATTTTGATTAATTTATAAACTTTAACGCTTATTAAGTACAATAATATTTTGTTTGGCAGAGACAAACTAGGTGGGACCCAACCGTTACGAACTCAACGAAGGTGTATGAACTGTTCCTAGGGCAGCAAATAGATACACTGATATGCTGAACAACGTGAGAACGTTGTGGGTCACCAAGCACCAGAGGCCTGGATGGAATGACGCCGTCTTCAATGGACTGCTTGCTTACTGGGATAGAGAAGACGTGAGAGCAAAAAGCGGCAAAGTGTCGCATTTAATCGATCGTCGCCGAGCACGGAGGCCGGGGTACTGGCATCTCCCGTCATAGGGGCGGATCCCGTGGATCAGCCGAGTATGCATATGACTTTGTAAGTATTTTTTTAATGCTAGTTCAATATTTTAATTAAACACGTGGTTCTAATTAAATAAATACAGGAGAGGAAGCATGGACGGCCCCCCACGGACTGGGACATAGTGCAGTATTACCACAAATATGATGACGGGGAGTACATCTACGGGGCTATTAGTGACACACTTGTAAGTATTTTCATTTTATATTATGTAATAATTTATAATAAAATATTATATATATGTCTATTTTTGTAATCTAAAATTTTAATTGTCGAAATATTCGTACAGCATGAAGTACAAGAGATGGCCTCCTAGATGCCCTCCGAGGGGTCAAGCTCCGAACCCCAACCCGACTTATCCCATATCTATGTCAATACCGTTGGAAAACAACACGGGAGGGTTCGGGGTCTTGGTCAGCTGGGTAAGTCCAGACGCATCCCCTCCGGCTCCTGCTCATCGAGTGCTCCTATTGGCGGCACCTACAGCCAATCTGATGTCGACCGCCTGCTCCAAGAGGAGCGTGAGAGATCGCAGAAACAAATAGAAGAGGTGCAGGCGGAGATGGCGCGAAGAGACGCAGCTTTGAGAGCGGATATGCAGCGTCAATTCCAAGAGTGGATGCAGGGGTTCCCGGGTTCCTCAGCTGGTGGTGGTAATCCACCAAATGGTCCGAGTGGTTCTGATCACTCATCTCGTGGGTCTCGGAGGCGCTGAGTTCATTAATTATGTTTAAAACTATGAATTTTCTGAATGTTGATTGATTAAGATGATGAATTTTAATTGTTTAAAGTATTAATTTTAATTCATGAAGAGTGCATATATAAACACATGATAATATAGTTGACAACTTAATTGAATATATATATATATATGTAATAATAATAACAATTATAGAAATGATAATATATATGTGTGATAATAATAATAACAATTATAAATGATAATATATAGTGAATATATAATACAATTTAATTGAATATATATGTGATAATAATAATAATAATTATAAACATGATAATATATATAATAATAACAATAATAAATGATAATATGTATATAGTGAATTATAGGATACAATTTAATTGAATATATACAATATTAATAATTATAAAATAATAATATATATATTAAATATAGTATATAATTTAATTGAATATAGTTATATGTGATAATGATAAATATTATAAAATAATAATATATATAGTAAATATATATATAATTGAATATATATGTTATAATAATAAAAATTTAAAAATGATATAATTTAATTAAATATATATAGTAGATAATTTAATTAAATATATAGTATACAATTTAATTAAATATATAGTATACAATTTAATTATAAATTAAATATATAAAATATTGAACATAATATGATATTAATATAATTAAAAGCAAAATCATATCAAATGATTAGCTTTGCCCAAACGGTAAAGCGCCTAAGCTCTCTCCTCCACTCTCTCGGAGGTCGCGGGTTCGAAACCCCGTCCACGCGAAAAAAAAATGGGCGCCCAGCCCCCTCCTCTCAGCGGCCAAATCCCTCGCGAATAGCCCCTCGCCAATTCCCTCGGCAATTAGCAAGGGCAGCTTCCCTCGTTAATTAGCGAGGGCTAAGTCGAGGGAAGAGTTACCGACAAGGTTTTTAGCGAGGGCAACCTTCCCTCGGTAAAGCCCTCACCAACCCCCTCCCCCTCGTTAATTCCCTCGCTAACACCCTCGCCAAATTCAATATTTTTTTGTGGTGATTTTATAAAAAAATGAATTGAATATATTTCAGATACCATGAAATATATGTATTGTCCGAGAAGGGGAGGGGGATGCCGGATGCGTCAGGTTCCAAGTTACGTTATTTTAAAAATATTAAATAAAATGGAATAAAAATATACTATTATTGTCTAAACTATTACTTCTTTCTGATAAAAAAAAAAATTCTAAAGCCTAAATTATAATAAATAATGACACGACCACCTTTTAACAACCAAACTAGAAACACTAATTTAACAAGAAAAGTGAGTTGCGAATAATTTTACAAGAATTGACTCGAGCGTACGTGCGACTTTTTTTTTTTCAAATACTTTAACAAAAAGACAATGAACACTTCTTAATGTGACAAAAAAGACTCATAACATCATATATAAAACGTTATAAAATACAACTCCAAATACACGCCCACGGTTTGACCCAACAGGTCGTTATCTATGTACACAGCCACTCAAAATTCCGCAGGAGCTGCACAGCTTGTCCAGTGAAACCACAACGTCACAAATTATCAGATTACCTACAATGCATAAACTGAGTGAGATTTATAAATCTCAGTAAGCAGAAATTATGTATAATGTGATGTTCAGTCAAAAACCTCCCAATGCACAAAACACTCTCTTTAAAATCATCAATTTATTTATGAAACACTCGTTAGTGCTCCTAACTCACTACTGTGCACTAACATGAGCTCAATATAAACATATCATATGAGACGGTGGCCCACTCTAGGTAGCATACGCCAGGTTCTCCTTGGTCACCCCTTCCGCTGACGGTGGCCCACTCTAGGTAGCATACGCCAGTTTCCCTTTGGTCGCCTTAACTCCTAAGTCGCCCCTTCCGTTGTCACACATCATCATACACGACGGTGGCCTACTCTAGGTAGCATACACCAGGTTCTCCCTGGTCGCCTTAACTCCTAGGTCGCCCCTTCCACTGATGGTGGTCCACTCTAGGTAGCATACGCCAGATTCCCTCTGGTCGCCTTAACTCCTAGGTCGCCCCCTCCGTTGTCACACATCATCATACACGACGGTGGCCTACTCTAGGTAGCATACGTCAGGTTCTCCCTGGTCGCCTTAACTCCTAGGTCGCCCCTTCCGTTCTCACTTTGAAATCCCTTAATTCATTTCTAATCACGTACCTAATTCATTTCTAATCGCTCTCACCTAATTCATTTCTAATCGTGTACCTAATTCATTTCTAATCGCCCTCGCCTAATTCATTTCTAATCGCGTACCTAAATCATTTCTAATCATTCGCCTAATTCATTTCTACTCATTTCCTGGGGTCCCAGACTTACTGATATATGCTAGCGTACGCTCAATATAAAAGCCACCACATGGCCAGTATAAATACTCTCTTTTGAAACCATCTAATTTATTTTTAATCATTCGCCTAATTCATTTCTATTCACAACTCACCAATTCAATCACCCTATCCATTTCTATAATAATCACGGAACTCATAAGTTCATTTCACAATAATCCTGGAACTCACATGTTCAATCCAACAGCAACTGAACTCACAGGTTCGATTCAACAACAATTGAACTCACAAGTTCAATTCAACAATAATTGTACTCACAGGTTCAATTCAACAACAATTGAACTCATAGGTTCAATTCATAAAAATCACTGAACTCACAGATTCAGTCAACATCAATTATTAAGCTCACAGGCTCTTTTCACGATTAAAACAATATCATATATCAAAATTTGCACAATATCCACATATCACTGATTAAACGTAAGGCTCCATTTGGATGGAGTCATTTGAAATCAAAGGATTTGAGGATAATACACTATACATTTACACATCAAAATGGAGAAAGACTAAATGAATGGATTTGGTTCACACAAATATTACTTATAAGTGAGATGATTTCAAATACCCAACAAAACCTAGTCATTTGAAATACTCCCACTTCTCTCACTTGTGCTTAATATTTGAATGAATCAAATCCATTCATTTAGCTTTTCTCCATTTTAGTCTGTCCTCAAATCCCTTGATTTCAAATCCACTCTATCCAAATGGAGCCTAAACGTATCACAAATTACTCCATTTATGCATTGTAGTCACAAATAAATTTCTACTTACCTCAAGTCCACAAACTGTTGATAAATCAAACCCTTAAACCCTTTTTATCGCCTTTCACTATCAAATAAGAATAATTATTAATTATTTGAGGATATGATTTTGTTCTACTCATCACGAGCTTCAAAACAGTATAAAATTTATTAATTGACGGAAGTTGAATACTTACCAAAATACTCCGGGATCTCTCTCTCCCCCTCCCCCCACTCCCCCCCCCCTCCCCCTCTCTCTCTCGTGAATATGTTGCTGTTGTTTCCAGGTTTTTAACAAAATATTATGCTTATGCGTACAAGCATATCCCTCCACCGCCTAAGGAATACTTCCCATGTAAGATTTGTGATTTCTATTTTATTATTTATTTATTTTTTACCTTTTCCTTATCTAACCATAGTTATACATATACATACTTAAAAGTCACGCGCATATATATATATATGTATACCCATATTAATTTATTTAAGTTAATTAAAACCTAAATATTAAGATCTAATTTATAAAAATAATAACATCTAATTTATATCACCAGTAATCAAATAAATTACATTGGTATTCAAATACTAATAAAATCTCAATCACTTATAAATTAATTTTCTCACCACTAAACATATAAAGGTATATGTAATTAATTCAATATTTAAAAACACAATAAAATAATGCAAGATAAAATAATTTAAAATCACAAGTAGCACTTAATTAATTAAAAATGCACTCAATGCATGAAATATATTAGTTAATGAGTAGTGAGAAGCTCGAGTATTACAATTATAATTAATTTTTACGTTAACACTAGAGGTAGTAACGATTGAGTAGTACAAAAAGAATTAAATAAAATCTCATAATAAAGTTAATTATTGTCTCACACTGTGTAGGCAAAAACATATATTTAATACAATATTTAAAATAAGATAAAATAGTATGAGATTACAAGTAGCACACAAATAAATAATTGTATGAATTATATTGACTTATGAGAAGTTGACACTTAATTTACTTATATTACTTTAGATTCAATAAAATATCATATATTTAAAACTTAAGGAGTAAAATGAAAAGAATTATAAATAAATAACGTGTCACTCATATAAGTTAATAAAAATGAGTAAATTTTATTGGTAAATAACTAATGAGAGATTCGGATATCACAAATAATGAAAAAATATTTTTTAAAAAATTATTCTTTTTAAAAATAAAATTCGATTTGACCGGTTTAATCGATTTTCTCTTGATTTTGGCCGATTTTTCCTGTTCTGATCGATTTTTCCTGGTTCAAACTTAAAAATGAATTTTGGATAGGGATGACAATTCCACCCGGAACTGTGGAGACCCGCCCCGATTAAGATGTTTTTTTTTATTGATTGAGTTAGGTTCGGTTTTCACCGAAAACCGAAAAAAATTAGCGGTGATGGGATGGGGATGGTATTTATATGACCCGCCCCAAATATATATATATATATATATATATATATATATATATATATATATATATATATATATATACTCCCTCCGTCCACCAAAAGTATGCTCACACTGTTTTTTTTAACAATTTGTTTTGCTTCACCATTTAACCATCACTTAATTTTTTCATATGTTGTCGACTTTATACTTATAAACAACCACTTAACTCATAAATGGACCATACAATACCCCGAAATACTCTTACTTCATCTACTTTATCTACGTTTTTTTAAAACCTGTCAAAACCAAACGAGCATACTTTTAGTGAACGGAGGGAGTATATATTATCTATGGAGTATCAAACAACATAATGATTTAACTTCTATTTGGCATTAATAGATTTAATGATGTTTCTTATAGATATACAAATTTTGTCAATTAATTAATAGTTTTTCCGATGATTTATAATCTAATGATTTGTATATATATTAATACATATTTTAAAAAAATTGGATTTTTGGGTCAGGTCGGGTCGGGTATACCCGACTCCGTTAGGGTCAGGATGGAGATAAATATAAATTTCCCGTCGAGTTTTGGATCAGGCCATGGGACAAAAATTCCCCGTCGGAATCCGGGAGTAGGATAAACCGCCCCGCCCTGTTGCCACTCTTATTTTGGAGTATAATTGAACCGATCTCATGACCAGTTCCCGATTTAACCAATTGACCGGTTCAACTGATTTTGAATAACAGTGAAACAAACAACTAGTTCTCAACATTATCTGCAACACTGAATTAAAAAAAAAAAAAAATTAGAGGGGGCTGTACCTGGGCACCCCTTGATCAATTATTAGTTTTAATTAGTCTCCAAATGCCCTCAGCCTGTCCCACTCAGTCGAACCTTTCTCTCTCATTTAAAATTAAAATAAAATAAGGTTCCTATTAATTAATTTTTATTCAGGTTTTCCTGAATCGTTATTGATCTTAACTTATGTTTGTTTAGGCGTTGTCATTTATTCAACTCACTAGTGGAATTTCTCCATTTTTTATTTATTTTTTTTTATAAGAAGGAAATTTTCGAAGACCAACTCTCTCCACCTATATCAGAGGCCTCCTAATCAGGCGGGTTAAATTAATTAACGGGGCGTCCCAATTAGGTGTTGGCGCTCCTCTAATTTTTATTTTTGTTTTAATATATATAGTACTATTTGCATACTATTGCAGGCAGACATTGTCGGGGAATAGTTGTTTGTTCAAGGGGCACCCAAGGTGTTCACACCTCCTTAAAATTTTTATTCTTTTTTAATAATTTTGCAGAGCTTGTCGGACTTTTTGATGGAGCGCTTAACGTGAAAGTGCTCTCACTGTTCCAATTGATGGGACGCCAAATGTAAGGGTGCCCCTCCATATTTTTACAACACAAATCAAAACTACCATACTTTTGTAATTAGTTTTCAAAACCACTGCATATAATTAAAAAATCCCTGACGAAGTGGTATAGCTCAAGTGGTTAGAGCTCCACTATCTATGGTCAGAAGATTATGAGTTCAAGTCACCCTTTACCTGATAAAAAAAAAATTAAAAAACCCCTTTAAAAAAAGTGTAAAATTAATTAATTTATATTAATTAACAATTCTACTATATTAATTAGGGGAAAGAGCTAATTAAATTTTCCTATATATAGAAGCCAATAATTCAAGAAAAAATTAATACCCGCAGCACAGATTGAAAGAAAGAAAAGAATTAAGAGAGTGAAATGGCAGAGGCTGTGAGCAACAAGCAGATTATATTGAAAAACCATGTGAAGGGTTTTCCCAAAGAATCCGACATGCTTCTCAAAACCTCCATTGTTCAACTAAAGGTCACCGAAGGCTGCGACGGCGCCGTTTTGGTGAAGAATTTGTACTTGTCTTGCGACCCTTACATGCGAGGTCGCATGGGAGAAGTGCAGGATAGCTATATTGACTCATATACCCCCGGATCGGTGAGTGTTTTATAAGTTTACTGATGGGTTGTTATGGGAACAACTTTCTTTAAATTTATGCTCCAAAAAAATTGTAGTTTTGGTCCTATGAGAATTTTTCAACTACAATTTAACTACACATTCTTTTTTGGTCATTTTTTTTTTTTAAAAATAGTTCAAACCATTAATATTTAGAATCAAAATTGCAATTTTATTTTATTCTTTTGAGACCAAAACTACAATTTTTTTGGGACTAAAAATGTTGAAAAAAACTACGGGATCAAAAGTGTTAAAAAAAACGAACCATTTTGCAGACCACTCATTTTATTGGAACAAAAAATGCAATTTATCCATTTATGCTCTAATTAGGGTTGGGAATATTGTAAATATCAAATTGAGAAATACGGTATTGAAACATTCCTAATTGTTTGGGATGTAATCAAAATCCAAACAAAGTCAAATCTTAGAGGCTTTGTTCTTTTTCAATCTTAGAGGCTTTGTACATCCACTCCTATTATACACTCATATATAAAATTATCACATTACCTTTCTTTTGACCAAAATGCTGTTTTGGTCCCATGGAACACACACCTTCACGGTTTTATTCCCAATACTTGTAATTTTGGTTCCATTCATGAAATTTCATGCCAATATCGTCCCAAAAACCAAATAACCGTCTAAAATTGACGAACTCAATTATGTGAGGAGCACGTGCTCCGTTAGTTTAATTTCCAAATAATAAAATTAAAAGAAAAAAAACACATAAGCTGAAAATCAGCTTAGGAGCGCGAAAATCTCATCTCCCCAAAATGATTTTGCCCTAATTTCTTCCCCAAAATGATTCCACCTCACGTTGCCCACACTATATCGACCCGAGGCGTCTTTCTCTCAACCGAGGTGAGCTACAGCGTTCTTGGATGCGCTCGAATCAGATGGAGGATTCGTCGCTCGGGTCGAGTAGTCGCGGCTGCTGGAATTGCAACGGTGGTGGGCGACGGCAACGCACAGGCGGCGATTTTGACGGTGGGGGTGTGGCGGAAGTCGCGACGCGAGAACAACGATTCACAGCGAGGTGGACATCGGCGATTTGTGGCTGCGGGAATGGCGGTTGAGGCTGTGCAAATCTGAGAGGCGGCGGCAACGAATCTGTGCGCGGTTGAATGGCGACGGTGGTTGCAGGTGATGAGGGCGGTGAAAGATGGGGCTGTTGTGGTGGTGATTGGTGGTTTGATGTGTGATATTGCTGCTGATGGCGGTAACGGCAATGGCGTTGGGTGTTGAAGATGATGGTGTGTACTCATCGGATGGTGTGTGTACTTGGCTGGTGGGTGTACTCTGCTGGTGTTGTATTGGTTCACCGAGCCTCATTTCGTCCCTTCATATCTTTTGCGTACGAATTCCGATCAGGATGATTCTTTTTGCTACGCGAAGCTCTCACGGCCCTCTTTCCATATATTTAGACCTTTGATTCAATTGTTCAAGTCCATAATGTGTATAACGGTAGGACGATATTGGCATGAAATTTAACGGACAGGACCAAATTTGCAAGTATTGAGACTAAAACCATGAAGTGGTGTGTCCCATGGGACCAAAACTGCATTTTTCTCCCTTTCTTTTCTTATGCTTACTCATTCTTTTTCCTACTTTTTATATATTTGCTTATTTTCTCTCCTATTTTTTTTACATATACTCATTCTCTCTCTTACTTTTTTTCACCTAATCATTATTTCACTACCCAACAACAATAAAGTAATATTTCATCACCACTCAAAAGTATTGATTTGACATAAAGTTATATTCATTCCTACTCCTCCATCCCAAACTAAAACAAATATTTACTATTCATTAGATTTGTCTCATCTACTTATATTTTCCATCCGAATTTATCAAATCCTACTCAAGCAAAAAAAGAACACAACCAGAGTGTTTGAGCTTGGCTTAACTAGGGATGGGTCAGTACAATATATCGAAATTTTAACATCATGCCATATATTGTACTGGAAAATTTTGGTATGGTGAAATACTATATCAACACCGTACCAAAATATTTGTTATGCTGAGCAACGTATACCGTACCGTACCAAATTTCAAAATTGTGTCAAAATATATATATATATATATATATCATTTTATACTAAAATACCGATATACACAAAATTCAAACATTATGTTATATATACCGATTTAACCATCAACAAATCCCATAAATCCCAAACCATCAACAAATCCCAAAAATCATGACTTTTACGAAGGAAATGTAAAAATAAATGAAGCATTAAAGCCAATTTTGGGACCCATACTATACCAAAAAAAACAACAAAAAAATCACCTATAAGTCTGATTAAACAACAAAATTTTGGAACCCATAAGCATTAAAGGTAGAATAACTTTGATTAGCCAAAATAAAAATAACAAAAAAATATTCAGATATATAGAATAATTCTTCACTTCTCTTACCTAAGATTCATAACAAGAAATACACACCAAAAATTAAGGTTTGCAGACGCAGATGGGTCGATACTGAGTGGGGATTGTTACTTTTATGGCGAGAAGGGCAATGGCCGGACGGTGCTGCTGCTTGCGTTGCAGTATAGACTAAAGAGGCGACGAAAGGGTCGGCGAGGTGGGGCACAGCTGAGGGACCGAGGGAGAGAGAACCTAGGGTTTGTAATTTTTTAGATATCGGTATACTAAGATATTAATTTTCTAAATGAAGATTGTAAATTTTTTATAACAGCAGAGTCTGTTAGTTTTAGGAAAGAAAGTATTTAATTTAATATTAAAAAAATAACTTAGTATTTATAAATGGGTATATATATCGGTATAATATTTCGATATTTCGGTATTCGGTAATTTATTCAGTATAGGTCAAGCGGATTTCTCCAAAAATAAAAACTCGCTTTTAGGACGTGTTACTATAAAGGTAATTAAGTGTTATTGTAATGGCAAGTACGTGTCATTGGTCCCTAAAGAAATAAATATTTGTACATGTGTTGCTATAGGACAAATATGCATTTTTTATTTTATTTTTCATCTCATTAAATCTAGTTTTTTTTGTGCTTATACTAGTTTTGTTCATGTAGTAACACATCTTTCTTAATATAGTAACACATTTGTGTTCATATTGATCTTTCTCCACATAGTAACACATTTTTCAATATTTTACATGTGTTACTATAAAGATAAATATTTTTTTCATAAAGACAAATATGTATTACTTGTTGTTACAATAACACATATTTATCCTTATAGTTACACATGTTTGACCCTGTACTAATACAACATGAGAGTGAATTTTTATTTTTGTTTTTGGACGAATTTTTTAGACAAATAAATATTACTTACTCTTACATCAACACATATTTGTCATTACAATAATACATATTTAATCTTATAGTAACACAATCTAGAAGTGAGATTTTATTTTTGCCTTTGCGCGATTTTGTTTTTTTTAAAAAATCGCTTGACCAGATCTGACCCATTTCAAATCTATGAATTTCTTTATATGGATAATTTTTCGGATTATATATATAGATCCGTAAAATATTTTGTTTTGTGGAATTATTTAAGTAGATGCAGTGTGTACAATGTTATTATATATGATTATTGGGTGGAACCAGTCAATTTTCAATTTTTTCAGTTTATACCTAATATATATTGTTGGTAAAATCATATACCAATTACATGATTGTCTGTTATATAAATTTACATTGCTGTTGCTTATATAATTTTTACTATAATCAACAGCCTATCATGGGATTTGGAGTGGCCAAAATTGTGGATTCATCAAATCCTGATTTCAAGAAGGGTGATTTGGTGTGGGGCATGACAGGATGGGAGGAGTACAGCTTAATTAAATCCACAGTCGGCCTATTCAAAATTGAACACACAGATGTGCCTCTCTCCTACTACACTGGAATTCTTGGTAAATTTAACTTTCTGGAATAAAGAACGAGTCGAACAAAATCACATTAATTTGGCTTATGTGTCACTCTAAGAATAACTTGAATATATATATATATATATATATATCTTATATGTCATCTATGTGCATGGTCCTATAAAAAAAAATCTATTTAAAGAAAATGCATCCACATAAATTTGAACAAGACCTCATAAATGACAATAATAATATTTTTACCAACTAAGCCAATTTATAAATATTAAATATCTATTATATTTAGTTTGAGTCTAAAGTATATTAGAAATTTTTTTAGTAATACAAACAAGTAAATCAAGTATATTATTTTACTATTATTGAATTAATTAATTAAATTATAAAGTATTCTAACTATGTAAATATTTTTATAGTATTTATTTTATTGTCTCACTATATTTGATGATTTTTTCATTTAGAAAATCATAATTTGTGAAAATTTCAAATATGTAATTAAGTATATGAAATGATTAATGAAATTTTAAAAATAATATTGAATCTACTTAAAAAAATATATAATCACATGAATTTCAACATTCCACATCAATAACTCTTTACATATTTAAACGTAAGTTTTTTACTATTTTCAAAAAAATAATCGTATTACTAATGATTAACTTATAAGTAGTATATTGTTAGTGAGCCTAATAATTTCAACTTATATTAATAATTTAAATAACTTATATAAAAATTAAATATTTTATAAATGTATAATAAACTTAATATTTTATCATAATATATTTTATTTAAATAATTTAATATTTGAAAAATAAAGCTTTAAATATAATATCAAAAAATATTACTCCCTCCATCCCGGAGTTAGATTCACATGTGAAGTGACACGTTGTTTAAGAAAATTTAAATTAATATAGGAGAGAGAATAAAGTGTAAGAGTATTTTGGGTGGTTATATGAGATAAAGTGTAGGAGAGAGAATAAAGTAGAATAAAGTAAGAGTGACATTTTTTAAATTTAAATGATATTGTGAGAGCATACTTTATGGAGGGTATTCCATTTTAGGGGTGTGAAGTTAATTGTGGGACGTCACAAAAAGGAAAGTGTGAAGATAACTCCGGGACGGAGGGAGTAATAATTTTAGGGTTAGTTTTATATTAATTTATATTGTAACTTTTAGGTTTATTCTTAATTTAATCATGATTTTCAAATATTTTTATGATAATTTATCACATGTTAAGTTGTTTCATTTGATACAAAATTTGTATTTTTAGCCAAAAATATATTTTATTTGAATATATTTATTATATAATATAGTATATTATTTACAATGGACAAATTAATTTATATATGTATAATCCATTATGATATTAATGGATTTTTATGAAAATTCGCGTAAAACACTCAGAATTAGAGATAGAATTTGACAAAATTCACGATTTTAAAATCGCAAGTTACGGCGAAGGTGTAATCGAAATTTGAAATTGATAAAGGGGTTTGCTTTCTGGATGAGTCACGATTCAAATGAAACTTGACACGGCAGCCAATGTGACAAGAATAAAAATTTTGGGCAATTTTTTGCCATAAATTGGACCAAAATTGACATCGAAAGGATCCAAATTGATAAATTAAAAAGAAAAAGCACTAAAATTGAATTCGAATAAAGATACAGGACGGTTTGTATTTTTTCTCTGCTTGTATTTACGTACAGGTATGACCGGGCATGCTGCGTATGTTGGTTTTTACGAGATTTGCTCTCCAAAAAAGGGAGAAACCGTGTTCATTTCCGCCGCATCAGGAGCTGTCGGTCAGCTCGTTGGGCAGTTTGCTAAGTTGTTCGGGTGCTATGTTGTAGGAAGTGCAGGAACAAAAGAAAAGGTTTTTTCACTTTTCCCTTTTTTGAAATTTACTCTTCAACTTTTATATAATAGAGGAGGTCAGGTATCATCTCATCTAACATGAGTTATTACTACCTCCATTCTAGTTTTGATTGCTTGAAAAGAAAAGAATTGTTTTTTAATATTAAAAAGTATAAAGTGAAGGGTAGATAAGTATTTTCAACTTTATTGAAAGGAGTTATTTTAAAATCAACTTTATTGAAAGGGTTAATTGAGTGTTATTGAGGTGTAAATAGTCTAATTTAAGAGGGTAGTATTGTTTTTTTGCTATTTTGAGTATGGAAACAAAAATAAAACGTCAATTTTTGAATTTTGAGAAATCAAAAAAGAGGACGAAGGGAGTACTTTTTTTGTCATAATTATATAGACATATACTAATGAGTGTTTTTTTTTTTCTTTTTTTATTTTTTGGGGGGTGGGGGTGGGGGTTGGAGGTTGGGTGGGTTTTTACTTTTTCTTGTTTGAGAACCTTTATTAATTATTTTTTATTCTTGAAGGTTGATCTTTTGAAGAACAAATTTGGGTTTGATGAGGCATTCAACTATAAAGAAGAAGCTGATTTGAATGCAGCTTTAAAGAAGTGAGAACTGAGAACCATTCACACGTGATTGCACTTAGTCAACCTATTTAAATTGATTTATTTAATTTGGTGCGTAAAAAATAAAAATTCTTTTAGTCAAAATTTCAAATATTAGAAGATTAATTAAGCTATATATAAGTAATAAAATTCAGTTTTAAATAACTGTAAGCATGTTCATCCATAGTTGCTTTTTAAAAATTAATTTAATGATTCATTTAAATTAAATACAAGATCACATTTATTTAAAAAAAATATTGTTTTTAATTGTTATCCCTTATTACGGAATTAAAAATAAATAAATTAATTCCACGCGTCTTTTATAAGTTCGAATTTTAAAGAGTTAAAATTCAATTTCATCCCATAATTTTAAATTTTCAGCAAAAGGTCCCAAAAAATTTAGAAATTTTAATTTTTTTCCTATAAGTCTGTAATCGTTCCAAATTTGGTCCTTTTTTTCACCGATTTTGCACTTTTTGTCCCATAATTTTGAACGTTTTCGCAAGAGGTCCCAAGAAAATGTGTATCAATACGATGTCGTTTATGGTAGTTTTGTGACTTTTGAACTTAAATCAGACCATTTAAGGAATTATGGGACAAAATTGAAAATCTTAAATTTTTGGGACCTTTTGTGAAAAAATCCGAAGTTATGGGACCAAATTAAAATTTAAATTTTAAATGAAATTTCATTTTGTATGTATAAACGCACTAGGCATTTTCCTGATGGAATCGATATATACTTTGAGAACGTCGGGGGAAAAATGCTGGACGCGGTGCTACTCAACATGAAATTGCGCGGGCGAATTGCAGTGTGTGGGCTGATCTCACAGTACAACCTTGAGGAGGCGGAAGCCAACTATAACTTGGCGTGCCTGATAATAAAACGAGTTCGTATGGAGGGATTTTTGGTTTTCGATCACTTCAATCTCTACCCCAAGTATTTGGAAATGGTGTTGCCGCTCATCAAACAAGGCAAAATACATTATGTGGAGGACATAGTTGAAGGCATTGAGAATGCAGTTGGTGCTTTGATAGGCCTCTTTTCTGGTCGGAATGTAGGTAAGCAGGTTGTGCTAGTTGCTTGTGACTAGTACACGAAATGGAATAGTTTAAGTGGTTGGAGCCCCACTACCTATGCGAGTGTGATGGGTTCTAGTCACCTTGCGTGATAAAAAAAGTACTTATATGATATATGTGTGTGTTGCCTAATTCATTTTTGAAACTTTGTAATCTAAATTATCAATTTAAAAAAGTGAAAGTTCACGATTTTATTTGATTTTACGAATGTTGTTTGATTTAGAGCTGGCAATTTTGGGTCATTCAATCCAAGACAGCAAAGTGATGAATTGATATTTTAAAATTGTATTGATCAACTCAGATTTCTATTGGGCCTATTATGAGAACCGCATTTTAGATCAATGATTTCGATGCCCCACCTCTGGTTGGCAAGCACGAATCTCAAAACCAATACTCTAGCTCGGGCTAAAAAGTATTCGATTAATAGCTATGAAAATTCTTCTATTTTCTTATTATTCAAAACAAGAGATACAAGTCCCTATTTATACAAGTCTTCCATCATGAAATGGATAGAAACTATCAACCAATTAACTTCCTAACTACTAACAAACTAACAACTTAAAGAAAGAAAACCACCAAAAGAATTACAAAAACCAAGTCCAAAAAGTTACTAGACCAATATTGAAAAACTAAGTTTGCATCATTCCCGGCCCCATGAAGAACATCCTTGTCCTCAAGGATAAGCTCCAGACCGGTCTCTTATTTCTTGTAACGTCAAGGGAAGACAATATAATTTTCCTCTATCGAAAACAAACCCCAATCCAAACGAATTCGCATAATGTTGATTGATCAGCATAAATCGAATACACAACAAGTGAAGAAAACAGGCCTTACCGCTATCAAAACGAATAATAGGCCATCCAACATAAACCTTATCATTTGAAAAGGCAGAGGGATCCAATTCAACAACTGGGTCATAGTCATTGATGGATATGCAGTTCAAGTCTATGTTCTCAAATAATATTCTACTATTAGATTGCTTTATGTTGTTCCCTTGACTCTCTGTTCCATTTGTTTCAACAAGAGAAAGCGTGATAAAATTTCTCTTGTCTTGCTTCATGCATCCACTTTGTCGAGTTTCATCCACTACAACAAAAACTACATATTGCGACACTTTTTTTGGGTCATTTTTTTTATAAGTGTCTCTAACAATTATTTTTGGGGACACTTAATTAATTTGCTCATTATATTTAATTATTGAAGCACTTAAAAATGTAATCCCAAAAATGAAATTGGCGGTGTATAGACTTAATTTTCCTCGTTTTTCATTTTGTATTTCAAGTTGAATAAAATTAGGGCAATTCACTGTTCCGTCCATGTTCGAGCAATTGATAGGAGCATCGACCTATAATTGATGGAGCAGTTTATTATTTCTAGTCCTAATTCAATTTCTGAGGAACGACTCCTCATCGAAGGAATCTGCCGATCAACTGAAGTGAAGGAAATAAGAGATTTGTCTGCTCCATTGAACACCGATCGATCCTAGATAGGAAAGCAAGTGGTCCACGTAGGTTCAACGAGTTCTTCAACGAAGGGCAAAACAGAATTGTCCTTCTTCGGAAAAACGACGTCCTACGATTGTGAGTTTCTCTTGAATCGTGAATTTTCCTTTTCTAATTGTCCGTTATTCATTTGGTTCTTCTCATAGAATTGTCCGTGAATTTTCCACTTTACTATAGAATTGTCCGTTATTCATCCAGTTTAGTATAGGAAAGACTTTCAATATGGATGAACTTAAGGTCCATTTGGATGGAGTCATTTGAAATCAATGAATTTGAGCATGATACACCATACATTTACAAATCAAAATTGAGAAAAACTAAATGAATGAATTTGGTTCACACAAATATTACTTATAAGTGGGAGGATTTCAAATACCCTGCAAAAACTAGTCATTTGAAATCCTCACACTTCTCCCACATGTACTTAATATTTGAGTGAATCAAATCCATTCATTTAGTTTTTCTCCATTTTAGTTTGTGTGAATGCATGATATATTATCCTCAAATCCCTTGATTTTAAATTCACTCCATCCAAATGGAGTCTTAGGGGATTTGGTTCTTTTGCTGGGATCATTGTATTGCCTATTTTTTTTTTTCTTTTTGTGCTCTATTTTTTTCTTGATTCTTCATCAGAATTTTACTGTCTTTTAAAAGTTGAAAAACTTAGAGGTCTAATTCATTGTCGGTGAGAAACTCTGACTGCAACCAGAAGCCTTCTCCTTCAATGGCTATCTTAATGAAACATAGAGAGAGCTGTGAGTGCTTACTGTGTAGGTTAGATATTTTATGGCTGATTTTACTTTTTTTTTTTTTTTATTTAATCTTTTCTAGTATTTGTCTTGTGTTCTTCCCTTAATTGTGTATATTATGTAGTGCTGCTTCTCTTTTTCCTATTTGCTTAAATTAAGCTTTGCTCAGTTAAATATTAGTCATTTATGTAAATGTTTCGATTTATTTGTCAGATTTGTTTTGGGAAATTCCCCCTAGGAATTTACTTCTCTGTCATGCTAAGATAATTGTTCTATGATAGCCAGTAATTAGGCTTAGCAGTATATTAGCTATGCTGATCTTACTTTGTATCTTTTCCAAATTGTTTGTGCAGAAATCAATATGCAAGGATCCGAATGAGTCGAAGGTTAGTTCTCTTGATATTTTAAGAATTACCTTTTTGTTATTTCTTGACTTGCTGGATTTTCTGTAAGAGAATATAAAGTTGTAAAGCACTGAAATCATCAATTTTGTCAACTGTTATTGAAGGGGCAAGTGACATGTGATGTAATTCATGAAAAAAGAAGTTACTGATAAAATCCAAATCTCAAGGGAAACTCACCTGCATATGTTATAGTTTGTGAAATTCTTCCACCGCTTTTTGCTGAAGAATCTGTTTGTTTCTTTTAATGTTTCTATTATAGGAAGTTCCGCCACTTGATGTACCAGAACTGTTGGCGTGTTTAGTAAGGCAGTCGAGCCCTTACTGGATCAACTTGGCATCAATAAAGGTACACTCTCTTAGCAGCAATTTCTGTTCCTTATTTAAGTGTTGCCTTAAAGGATGAAGTTGCTAACATTGAATCATTTTCCTTACTAAGCCAATAGTTTAACTGATTTTACTTGTCAACATGAATAGTTCAGGTTTTTCTGTTGAATATTTAATGCGTCCTTCCCATGGGATGTGCGTGGTTTGTTTTATTTTACTACCATAGCAATTTTCCTGGACTTGCTATCAGTTCCGTGAAGCTTTTTGACAAATGCAAACACTAGTTTTTACCAGAGCTAGCAAGACAATATTAATTAGCTGACCTGAATGCACATTTATGGTAAAAAATTGTACTCTGAATATGCACTTCTTAATCGTTCTTATTTTTTTCTTCTGATAAAACCCAACTGTTGTGGTATCTTCCGTTAATAAACGGTAAAAGCGTTTGATTTCTCACAGATGTTTGCATTGTTGGGGTTGCAAGAACACCACTGGGAAGCTTCCTTGGTTCTCTTTCGTCGTTGCCTGCTACGAAGCTTAGGTCTATAGCCGTTGAATGTAAGATCTCCCTGAATTGCATCTACTTTTCTTGAATATTTATTGCCCTTGTATAATTCTGCTATATGTCTGAAGGTGCTCTTAAGAGGGCGGGTGTGGATCCATCATTAGTGCAGGAAGTCTTCTTTGGGAATGTACTTAGTGCTAATTTAGGCCAAGCCCCTGCTAGACAAGCTGCCCTAGGTGCAGGTATACCTAACTCGGTAATCTGCACCACCATTAATAAAGTATGTGCATCAGGGATGAAAGGTGGGTTGGTTTGTTTCTATATACTGCTTTGATTTCCAACTTGAAGAAACTAACAACAATATCATGTTATTTTTTTGCTTACACAGCTACAATGATTGCTGCACAAACCATAAAGTTTGGTATTAATGATGTAGTAGTTGCTGGTGGTATGGAAAGCATGTCTAATGTACCGAAGTATCTCCCTTCCGGAAGATAGGTATTATGGTTATTGAACATATGCGGACATGTTCCGTTTATAATTCAAAGTCCCCTGCAATTACACTCTTGATTTTTTCTTCGTTCTTAATGTTTCTTTTGATGGAATGTTTATGTGTTTCCATCTGAGCATATGTAATCTAATGAAGATCCTTGGTCTTATCATGTGTTGATTTGGGGTTTGTATCCCTTGTAATGGCACCCCTTCTTTAACAGGACAGGGTCTCGTCTGGGACATGATACTATTAGTATTATTGATGGCATGATGAAAGATGGCCTTTGGGATGTATACAATGATTTTGGAATGGGTGTTTGTGCAGAGTTATGTGCTGATCAACATAACATCACTAGAGAAGAACAGGTAATATTCCGTGGATGCTTTTTTATACGTCTTCTGCTATGAACTTATTTTAAGGGGGATTGTTTGCTGTTGGAAATGTGGTGCAATTATAACAGATTACACCAGTCTTCGTACCTATAATTGATCTTTTTAGTTTTTCACATTATGCCTTTGTCTCAGCCTGATATCTCCCTTTCCTTTTTTTTTTCACTTGTGGTAACTCCCCGATTACTGGTTGAGTTTGAAGACTATTTGATTTAATTTAATTTAATTACATACATATATGCTGTTTTGTTTAATTACAAATATATATATTCTTGGAATTATCTGTTCCGAACATAGTACATGTCATACAATTCTATGGTGAAAAAGCTGGAATATTTACAAGAATATTCCTAAATATTATTCAATTTCTTCAATGTCATTTGTTAATGTTCATCACACATTGCATTTTTTGTAGTTTGTAATATTAGTGAACTCAGGTGTCATTGGCACCAAACATGGACCACTCCAACTGTGAAACTTTCTGTCATTCTTACATTCTGTGTTTTAATAAATTAATCTTGATCCTGAAATACACAATTTTAATTTTCTTTCACTGGTGTCTTTCAACCTCAGTCCCCTTTTGTTTTTGTCTGCCTTTATCTATTTTATATGTACTGAGGGGCTTCCATAGTTTTTCTTTTTAATATTCTGTAGTTTGAGTGTCAGTCACATTTGTGTGAGTATGAGAAATTGACTTATGATCATATGCATCTTTCTTTTCTAGGACTCTTATGCTATTCAAAGTTTCGAACGAGCCCGTGCTGCACAATCATCTGGTGCATTCTCATGGGAGATTGTTCCAGTGAGTGTTCAAATATATTCTTGGAAAATTTTACTATCTTCTGCTTTCTGAAGATGATGGATCTTATTGTGAATGCAGGTTGAAATTCCTGGTGGCAGGGGCAAATTGTCGACAATCATTGACAAGGATGGTGGTTTAGAAAAGGTGAATAAATAAATGAGAAAAATATGAAGTCCTGGTGAAAATGCAATGTTTTATTACTCAATTTCTTAGTTTCATATTTGCATATAGATTTTTTTGGTCAAAGACAAAAGTTGGCTTCTTTAAGGACAACATTTTGGATCTTTTAATGTTTTCTCAATTCTTCTTTTATTTTCATTTTTTTATTTCTTTCATGAAGTGTTCTTCAGTAAAAAAATAAAATTTTCTTAGGCGATGCGTTATAGATTGGGCAATTGATCGAGGAGATTTACTTTATTATTTGGTCTGTTCCTTTTCTTATTGTTGAAAAAAAAAAAATTAATATGAAAATTTACAATTAATTCTTTGCTATATCATAGAAGCTTGCCACTTACTTGCAAGTTGCTAGTTTGATGCATCCAGGTTAAGAAAGCTCAGACCAAGTTTCAAAGAGAAGGGAGGTTCTGTAACTGCTGGCAATGCTTCTATTATAAGGTAAGTTATTCCATCCTCCTCCTTTGTCACATCCTCTGACCCTGGAAATAGAAAAATGAAGATATTCGTTCAAACCTCCTATTAATGCATCCAAAGGACTCTGTTTCCCTTCTTGTATTACGTGTATATTTACATATATGCACATTATTTTCATCCATAAATTAGGCACCAAAAGGGGGTTGAAAGGTTGGAGCCTATGTTAAATTGAAAAGTCTTGGTAATTTTAATGAAACTGTTGCAATTGGCATTTTGAGAGCAATAGGTGGTGTTATACTGAATGGTAGGGACCTTGGCCCCATGATTTGCGAGGTAGTGGTTCAATCTATTTGGAAGGGTGAAGAAATGTTGATTTATCCTTCTGATCTTATGCAATCAATTGGAGATTCTATTGGAGCACTGATCGCTTGGCCTTTGTCATTGGTATCTTCTTTTCTCTCAATATTAGACATTATATGTATTACATTTGTTGTGCATTTTATTTATTTTGTCTTACCTAAGATTTAAAACACTTTTGTGTATTATTTGTAGCTTCCTACTATTACCATTAGTTAGACGATAAATTTTAATATAACCACCAACAATGAAATATTTTCTATGTTTTATTTGTGGCATATGCATTATTTTAAGTCCATCTATGTTTTAGTAAATTTTTTGGTTCATATTATTTATTTTGTTTCTATTAAATATGTAGATTGTATTGGACGATGATGGAAATTGATGCAAGAATTTATTGCAACGAGGACAACCAACCTCAAGGAATCTTCACGATTTAAATGGTGTTATTTTCATATTTCGTATTTTGTAGAAACAACGTTATGACTCTTTAGTTTTTCTTGCATACTTTGGACAAGAGTTTTAGGCCTAATTGTCTTTTGGATTGTTTTAGCTGTTTAGTTGTTAAATGACATTACAAATTTAATAGTAAATTTTCATTTGATATAAATTGTTAATGCATTTTTTATGTGAATGTAATTATTTATTAATATATGGTTGCAATTTTTTTTTTTTAATATAGAGACACATATATTAATTTTGGGGACACAAATTTTTTAATACTACACATTAAAGTGTCTCTAGTTTCATCTAAATACCAAAAGAATGTCTCATGCGATCAATTTAAAGCACATATAAGTGCCCCTTAGTATTATTTTGGGGCATAAATAGAGTTTCGACACTATGCATTATGTGTCCCGATATTAATTAAATACACAAATAAGTATCCTGATATATCATTTGAAGGCACAAATAAGTGCCCTAATAATTCATATGAAGACACATAAGTGCCCTAATATATCTTTTGAAGACAAAAATATGTGTCCTTGTACATACATAAGTGTCCCAATATTTCATTTTAAGGCAAAAATAAGTGTCCTTATACATAAATAAGTGCCTCAACATTTCATTTTAAGGCAAAAATAAGTGTCCTTATACATAAATAAGTGCCTCATAATATTAATTTAGGGACATAAAGAGAGTTCTAATGCTACACATTATGTGCCTCGATATTAATTTAAAGGCACTAGTAAGTGTCCTTATATACTTATCACCGGATTTTTAAACCTTTTAAAAGACATTTGTATGTGTCTCGAAAAATCAATCTGGGGGCATATGTAAATGCTTGGAAAGATGTTGATGTAGAGACACTTAAAAAGTGCCCCTAACTCTATTGGGACACTACACTTGGAGGCACATGTGATAACTGCCTCAAAATTTATAAGTGCCCCAACAGAGTACATATTAGGGCACTTTTCAATGTCTGGAAAGCCCTTTTTTGTTGTAGTGATCCTCTTCAACTTCAGACGCATTGCAATCCTCTACATAGTTATCTTCATCAAAAACCACTTTCTCATCGGCAGGGGTTTTTTGGGAGGGTTCTTCCGATGACATGTTTATATTATTAGAATTACGTGTCCAAATTTTAAATTATTAGATACCCATTTTCTATCAGTCAGTTACAAATATCATCAGCCTTGAATTTTTGTATAAATACTCACTCAGCTCATTTGAGCAGATTTAGATCAATAATACACTTAAATTTTATTTTCGTCTGTGATCTCAACATATATACCTTCCACCGTGTCGCGCGTCACCGGAAAAGAAGACCGAGGGATGTGGAGATTCTTGGCTTGTTTTTTTTGATTTTCTGGACGACAATTTAATTTTATTTGTTCTTTTTCGTCGTCATGCCTTCTCCAACTTCTCCACCATATCAGCAACTCTCGTCATCCTCACCTCCATGACTTCAAATCGAATTTTTAGGATATCAATTCTCTCTAAGAGTGCCTACACCATCCATCGTTATTTTAATTTTGAAGAGCGCATCTCATCCTGATTCCATTCTCTCAATGAAAGCACCAATTGATGAGAACCGCGTTTTACGATCAATGATTTTGATGCCCTAACTTAGGTTGGCAAGCACGAACCCCGAAAGCGATACTTCAGCTTGGGCTAGAAAGTATTCGATTAATAGCTATAAAAATTATTCTATTTTCTTATTATTCAAAATAAGAGTTACAAGTCCCTATTTATACATGTTTTCCATCATGAAATGGATACAACCTATCAACCAATTAACTTCCTAACTACTAACAAACTAACAACTTAAAAAAAAAAAAAAAACTACCAAAAGAATACAAAAACTAAGTCCAAAAAATTACTAAAAAAATATTAAAAAACTATGTTTGCATCGGCCTACAAACACATGGCTAATGTTTGGGTTAATTATGAACTAAATTTATTTTTTTGTGACAAAAAATAAGCAAAAATATATATACCAATAAATTGAGGCTCTAAATAAAGAATTGGATCAATCAAATGTAAGCATTACAACGATTTATTACAGGCATCCAAAGTCTTACAAGGATTTATGTTGAAACGAAACACATAATTTGAGGATAGAATTTTAATACACCATATTAATAATTTATATTTGAAAATATAAATTTCAAATTAGTAATCCAAATTGACCAAATTTATAGACAAAAACACAATTTTATAAATTTAAGGTCTCAACCCTAATAAAAATGATAAAATAAACATTGAAAAAAAAAATGCTAGGTTCATTGTTGGGCCGCCCATAATAAACAGTGTCAAATTAGCTCGAGTCCATTAGATCCACATGCCATATGGGCCGGGCCAGATATACCCAATTTTTTTAGGGTCCAGGTTATTCTAACACACCAAATTACTAAGTACACATACTTCTATATAATTTTAACTACACACCTAGTGTGCGGCAAGGATGCTGATGCGGATAAAAATGTCAGGCCTAACTGCACGTAGGGCCCAAGTACGACTAGCCCAATAGGGCCCAATGACGTCACCAAATACCCTAGGTAGAGGGAGGAAAACCCGAGATGGGCTCGAGCCCAAATCGGCCACAATAAGGCTACAAAGCCATAAACCCACCTACAGGGGGGACTCGAGGCCTAAGCCTGTATGGAGACGGACCACGAGTCCCAGACCCAACTACAGTTAGGCCACGAGGCCTAAGCCCAATTACAGGCCGCGAGGCCCAAATCCGACTACAGGTGGGCCGCGAGGCCCGGACCTAGTTGCAGGTGGGCCGAGAGGCCCAGGCGAGATCTGGAGAACATGCGAGTATTTGACCAAGCCCATAGCGGTTATCTATCTGATAAGATCGAGAAGTGACGAGTAGTTGAGATAATTGAGGCCCAAGTCAAGGAAAATTCCCGATATTCCTCATTGACTGGGTCCAACCTCCGTCCAGGGGGGAATTCGTAAGTATAATACAAATTTCTTGAGAGATAAGTTATCCACGCACGACATCATGGCAGAACGTGCGGGATAATGCCTGGAGACCGTGATGACGGTTATTGCTCTTAACTTACGTATAAGTAACACACCTAGCAGGGAGGTAACGGTATCGAATTACTATCACTCTTACTTAACTACTCTATACGTACTTCCTTGAGTGTTTTCCGGTGATCTGACTTGAGCGTCGGAGTGCCTACGCCGGAGAACTCTCCGGCGTGTTTTGCAGGTACGTTGGTTCGAGGGAAGTTAAGGATCTTATCGCGTAAAGACTTTACCCTCGTGAACCCAGGTGGGAAAACCGGCCCAGGTCAGTTTTTACGCATCAATTGGCGCCGTCCGTGGGAAAGGAGAGCTGAGACGTGAGTTTCAACTTCTTTTCTTTTCTAATTTTCCGAAAGAAAGACATCATGACTGGTGAGCGTACACCTATGAGACCGATTGCACTAGTACCGGCTCGAGGAAGGACAACCCCTGCAAACCCAGTGCAGGGCGAAGTTGTGTCCAACCCCGTGCCTCCTGTGGCCGTGCCCAACACTGAAGGACCTCCACTCGTCACAGTGGTGCGAGACGAGAGCTCGACTTCAGGCCAACGCCATCCAGGAGTAGGAGCTGTTGTTAGAGAGGGAGGGGGAACCCGTCTTCCTCTTCCTCTGCAATTCCAGAAGGAATACCTATAGTGGGGATCCCCGGAGCCGCCAATGCTCCAACCAGGGGAATACCTCAGAGAATCCCAGAACCAGCTGCCTCTGTCGCTCTAACTCGGGAGCAGCTGGATGATATGATAGCTCGAGCTGTGGTCAGAGCAATGGCCTAGGAGGGAGGAACCCCACCTGCAGGAAGGACTGGGGAACCAGGACCCGTAAATCTGCCGGCCCGATCCCAACTTGGGGGGAGTAGGCAGAACGAGCATCAAGAGGAACGAAGGAGAGAGGTGGAGTCCAGGAACCAGGAGGAAACCCTGGGAGCTGAAGGAGTCCAGGAGAAAAGGTCAGCAGTCCCTCGACCGAGGGAGACTGGTCCGGAGGAAGCTGCACGGGGGAAGGAGACAGCCCCTCTACAGCGAGGAAGTAAGATCGAGGACCAAGAAGAGGGTACATGAGACACCCAATCTGAGGCCATGAAAGACCAAATCAGATCCTTGAGGAAGCAAATGGACAAAATGAAGCATCAGATGGAAAATCGGGTCAGTATGCCTCGACCCGTTACAGGTTGCCAATTTACTGAGAATATCTTACAAGATGAGTTGCCTAGCAATTTTAAACCTCTTAATTATGAATATGATGGTACGACTGACCCCTATGACCATTTGGTGAGATTTGAAAATTCGGCCCTCCTCCATCGATATGGGGAGGGTGTGAAGTGCAGGGTCTTTCTTACTACACTATCTAAGGCAGCCCAGCAGTGGTTTGGCCAGTTGGAGCCCAATTCCATCAACTCCTTTGAGCAGTTCGGAGAGCTCTTCTTCCATCAGTTCGCTAGTGCAAGGAGGCAACCTAGAGCTACGCTAACATTGTTCAACATGAAACAAGGGGAAAATGAAAGCCTACGAGCCTTCATGAAGAGGTTCAATCAGGCGACACTGGAAGTCCCAACCGCCACCCCAGAGGTAAAAATTAATGCTTTTACTAGCAATCTCCGAGATGGAGACCTATTTTCCTCCCTGGCCAAGAAGCCAGTCCAGACGTTCGATGAACTACTAAGGAGAGCAGAAAAGTACGTCATGCTGGAGGAGGTGAGGAAGGCAAAGAGAGCCGAGGTCAAACCAAGTGGACCTGAAAAGAAGAAGGAATCATCAAAGAAAAGCTCAACAGCAGAGCCTGAGAAAGCTGCAAAATCTGGACCTCGCTCCAGGTTTGACAAGTATACCCCCCTGAAGCTTGAGCCGGCAGAGCTACTGGAAGTGGCATCCGACCATCCTGAAATGAAGTTTCCATGGACACGGTTCAGAGGGCCTCAAAAGCCCAAGTCAGATAAGTTTTGTCGTTTCCACAATGAATATGGGCATGACACTAACAATTGTTTCCACTTACGTGATGAGATTGAAAGGAGGATCCAAGCTGGACATCTGAAGGAATTTGTTTACAGAGATCGGGTCAGCTCTAGGGGGCAAAAAAGAAAGGAAGCTGATGACAAAGCTGAGGAAAAAGGGAGAATGATCGAAGGGAGGCAGGAGGAGAGGCCCTCCCAGAAGAGAGGACTTATCTAGATTATAGTCGGAGGTCCAGCAGAAGGAGACTCTTTCCGCGCTAGAAAAGCTGGAGAGAGGACCCTCAGGAGAGAGGTAGGAGAAATGTCAAGAGACGTGGATCAGAAGGAGGTCAGCTGTACACCTAGGATTCATTTCGGCCCAGAGGATGGAGGCCTGAGGAGGGAGGACCACAGTGATGCGCTAGTCATCACAACAGATGTGGCCGGATATATTGTAGCAAGGATCTTCGTAGATACAGGGAGCTCCGCAGACATCATCTTCTTGGAATGTTTCAAGAAGATGAATCTGAATATAGAGATGCAACCGGTGGACACATCGTTGTACGGATTCACAGGAGGGGCAGTCCACCCTCTTGGTCAGGTAACCCTCCAGGTGGGGCTAGGCGAAGCTCCACGGAGGAGGGTAATTATGGTAAATTTTTTTATTGTTGATGTACCCTCCTCCTACAACATGATCTTTGGTAGGCCAGTATTGAATTTATTTCAGGTGGTCATATCAACTTATCACATGAAACTCATGTTTCCAGTGAACGATGAGGTGGGTGAAGTAGCTGGTGATCAGCTGCAGTCCAGAAAATGCTATGTGGAGGCAGTAAAGATGGCCGATAAAGAGCTGCACCGTAGCTTGAAAAGAGACAAGGAGGTGGACCGAGAATCCAAGAGATGCAAAATTACGGAGGAAATTGATCCTCCAAAAATGAAAGCTGACAAAGAACTGAGGATGATCGAGTTGTATCCAGGCAAGAAGGGATACACAACAAGGATCGGGGCCCAGCTGGAGCCAGAGCTAGAGAGAGACCTGGTAACAGCTTTGCGAAGAAATGCAGATATTTTTGCTTTTTCTTCATCTGATATGACAGGTATTCCAGAGGAGGTGGCGATTCACCACCTGAACGTGGACCCTAGGACCAAACCAGTGAAGCAGAAACTAAGGGTCTTTGGACCAGAGAAAGATGCCATTACTAAGGTCGAAGCCGAGAAACTGCTGGAGACAGGACATGTCAAGCGAATCCAGTTCCCCACCTGGCTGCAGTGTTGGTTGCAAAACCAGGGGGAAATGGAGAATGTGCATAGATTTTCGAGATCTGAACAAGGCTTGCCCTAAGGATCATTATCCCTTGCCTAGGATTGACCAGATGGTCGATTCTACATCTGGATTTGAGCTGCTAAGTATGATGGATGCCTATCAAGGCTACCATCAAATACAAATTTTCCCTCCAGATATCCCAAAGGTTAGTTTCATTATTGCTAGTGGAACTTTCTACTATATTAGAATGCCCTTTGGATTGAAGAATGCAGGAGCAACCTACCAGAGAATGGTTGATAAAATGTTCCGAGATCAGCTAGGGAGGAACATGGAAGTCTACGTTGATGAGATGCTGGTGAAAAGCGTGAAAGCTGAAAAACACGTGGCAGACCTGGAGGAAGCTTTCTCAATGCTCAGGAGGAATGGCATGAAGCTAAATCCAGCCAAGTGTTCTTTCGGAGTGAGGTCCGGGAAATTTCTCAGATATATGGTGACCCAGCGGGGAATCGAAGTTAACCCTGCTAAGGTGAAAGTCGTGCTCGATATGCAGCCTCCCAACAATATCAAGGAGCTGCAGAGATTAAATGAGAGAATTACAGCATTGAGCAGATTCATAGCCAGATCTGCAGAGAGGAGCCATCCCTTCTTTAAAATCTTGAGGAAGGGGTCCAAGTTCGAGTGGAACGAGCAATGCCAACAGGCGTTTGAGGAGCTTAAGCAGCACCTGGCCCAATTACCTACATTAACGAAGCCTACGCCAGGGGAGACACTCTACCTCTACCTCTCTGTAGGTGGGGTCTCACTTAGCTCCGTGCTGGTGAGGGAGGAAGGGTCGACCCAGAAACCTGTTTACTACATCAGCAAGCTCATACAAGGAGCTGAAGTGAGATACTCGGAGACAGAGAAGGCAGCCCTGACTATAATGGTCACGGCACAGAGGTTACGATCTTATTTTTTGTCACATAAGGTCATTTTTCGGACTAACTACCTTCTGAAACAGGTGATAGGGAGAGCTGATCTTTCAGGGAGGATGGTCAAGTGGGCCGTCGAACTGGGAGAATATGATGTGGATTTTGAGCCACGGAGGACCATTAAAGCACAGACCCTCTCTGACTTTATTCAGGAGGATATACGAGCGCTAGAGGAAGGAGAATGGAAGGTATGTTGGTCCCGAATAGTTGAGAAGATTAGGTGAGAAGTGTATCAGCCTTTTAGCAAAAATCTAGAAGGGGGGGTTGAATAGATTTTTGAGATTTTTCAAATCTATCAAAAATTTATTCAAAGTACCAAAGTACACAGCGGAAATTAAAGATTAATCTCAACTTTTAATAAGATCAAAAGCAACACTGATATTCAGATCTTAACTTTAATTCTGAAATTAAACTTTGAATAACAAATTGTAACTTGAACAGAAATATAAATGAAAGCAGTAAAGAACACTAGATTTTATAGTGGTTCGGATTATAACAATCCTACATCCACTCTCCTTCTCCAAACTTTGAAGAAGGGTCTCCACTAGCTGCTTACTTACTTACTTTACAATCTTTACAACTTACAACTTGATCTTCAATTCTTCAAGAATGCTAATCACACTTCTAAAATCTAACTCTAAGAATAAGAAGTGTTTTTGAAGATGTGAAGTGAAGTGTTCTACAAACACTTAGAAAATTCTATGAAGAAAACTTGTAATTTGAAAACTTGTGATTTCTGGAGAAGTAACTTGTGAGTTCTGTGTATATTGTATATATTCAAAAGATATGTAAAATAAAGTGCCTAGACCTATTTATAAGTCTGAAAAGTCAGTTAGTTTGTTAGTCAGTTCTAACAAACTAGAAACTACTTTAACAAACTTAATCTTGAAAAACTGCTAGTCCTCAGCTGTCTTTGTTCTACTCGTCTGCAGCTGACTCGGTGAAGACTCGCCTTTCTTATTCTACTCAGCTTATCTTGACCTCGTCTGAGCACTTTATGTTTGTCTCCTGCAGATGACTAGATCTCAGCTGACTAGATTGGTTCTCGACCCTGTCTTATTCGTTTAGCTTAACCTCAGCTGTTCTTCAGGTCATCTGATCAACTGAGCTGCTTCTTTTTAACTCATCAAAACTTCTTGATTCAACAATTTCCCCCTTTTTGATGAAGTTAAAACCTATAAGAAAAAACACACTCACAGCTGAAGTTAGTACTAGAATTAGTTAAAATAATCAGATAGGTATATCAGAGCACTTAATCTTATCACAATAGATTCATTTATATTCAAACAAAAAAATTGAGTCCTTTAGACTCATTTTAGAAAAATTTGAGTCTTAAGACTTAAAAAAAAATTTAAGAAAAAGTTTTTAAGTCTGAGACATAAAAGTCTCAGATGATTTATACTTAGAAAAATTTTAAGTTTTTCTTAAAACCGAAAAATAACTTTAAGAAAATGATACACGTAATTCACATAAGTCCAGATATATTCATTCACAAATTTACAGATTTACACATAGAAGAACTGATAGAAAATAAAAGATAAGGAAAGAAAATCCTGTTCTATCAGATTCCCCATCGGCTGGCCTCTGGAATGTTCAGCCAGTTGAAAATCCTCGCTCTTAGCTGTTTAAGCTCATCTTCGTCTGTGAGCTCGGTTTCCCTTTCTGCTTTGGCTATGACCGACTTGACCCATTTCAGATCAGGAGAGCCGTTTTCTTTCAGCTTGGGGGTAACTTGCTCATAGGCTGGTGCAACTAAGTCGCAGTTGAACACGTTGTGCGCCTCATCAAGCAGCTTCCCATAGAGATCGGCATCCTCCTTTTCCATCCACTCATGCCAGCTCTTGTCTTCATCGGCTGCTCCAGATGGTGATGCTTTCAAGATGTACCAGTAGTACATCCATCTGGCATCCAGGGCCTGCTTCTTGTATTCGCTTGTATATTTCCCTGAGACCATCTTTGGAGGGGCTGAAGTGCGGTGGACAGGGCGGAAGTCCGCTTCGTCTGTAGCTTTGGATACCCACTTCCGGGAATCCCTGTCCCACTTCAGCTCAACTTTTCCCAGCTTCTTTAGCCTCTTCTTCTCCTGCTTCTCATACTTCTCCTTCTCAGCATGGATTCTTCGTATCTGCTCAGCTGATAGGTTTGAGAAGTCAGGCTCCTTTCTTTTGCGCTCGGCTCTGGGGCTGATCAACTGCTCAGCTGATGAAGACTTCTCTACTGCTTTGCCTTTACCCTTGCCCTTGGCCTCGGGTTTTTCTGCTTCTTTCATCTTGGCCAGCAGAGCTTCTGATTTCGCTTCCTCCTCCTTCCACCTCTTCTCCTCATCCTCTCGGATGGCCTCCTCTATTTGGGTCACCCTCAGTTGCAAGGCTGCCAGCTCATCTGATTTTACTTTTAACTCTGCCTTGGCTGCCTCCAACTCAACTAAGTCTGCCTTAGAGTCTACCTTGTCTGTGAGTGACAAGACTCCAGCTGTGAGGGTATACATCCTTCCTTCAGCTCCTTCCCCCTTTTTAACTTCATTCTGGAGGGTCTGGAGATGTCTTTCCAAGTCTGAGCAACGGACCCTGAAGTCATTCTGATCAGACGTGAGAGTGTTGACCAGGATCTCGTTGTCAGCTGCCATCTTCTGCTTCAGTGCCTTAACCTCCTCCTCCAGGTCACTTAGCCGAGATCCAACAGCAGTGCTGAGATTAGCTGATAGGTTCCTTGACATATTGACCTCAGCAATCTGCATGTTGGCGAGCATCGTATTGGTGACTGCTCGGATCACCTTCCTTGTCTTCTTTTCCATCATCCTTTGAACTTGAGAGATAATCTTCTTGTGCATATCTTCAAAGGCTGATGAAATAGCAAGGATTGGACTGGCCTCCTCCTCTGATTCAGATGAGGAAGAGGTAGTGGGAGAAGTTGGACTGGGGGAGCTCATGTGGATATCCCCAAAGATATTGGAGGTATCCACTGGTTGAGGGTCAGATGGGAGAGATGAGGTGGGAATGTCTGATGGGGGAGGGGGGATTTCTGGTGGAGGTGAAGATGGTGGGGGTGGAATTTGTGAAGTAGTAGGTGGGGGAGATGAGGTTGTTTGGGGTAAGATGAGTTGAGTTTGAGCGGATATGGGTAAGGCTGGTGGGGAGATAGATATGGGGGTTGGGGCGAGAACTGGTCCTGTTAGGAAGGACAGCATCTGAGATGGGGATGGTGGGGGGGATGAAGTTTGGGTTTGGGGGAGGGTAGATGAGGTTGGGACTTGGACTATTTTGGGAGTAGGCTGTTTTAGAGGCTCTGAGGTGCCAGTCTGGGACACCTCTTCATCGCCAAAGTGGGCTGGAGAGGGGGAGGGGGAGAATTGTACCTGACTGTGGGTGGGGGAGGAGATCCTCTCTGAGCTTATATCCTGGACCTCCTCCGATTGAACCACCTGAGCTGCAATCTGCAGCGTGGTTGCTTCTTCGGGTAGAAGACTTGGCTGGTCAGCAGATGTCCCACCCAGCTCCGAGGTTTTAACCAACCTCCTCCTCTTTAGTGCCTTCTCCTTCAGCTTCATCGGCTGGACAGCCTCAGCTGAGCTCACCGCAGGCAGCTCTTCTTCCCTCTCTTCTTCTTCCTCCTCCTCAGCTTCTTCAGCAGCTGGAGCCTGAGCTCCTACCTCAGCTCCACCTTCGTCTGAATCAGCTGGAGCCCCAAGAGGTTCATCCTTCGTCAGAATCCCCTTTTGTTTTGTACAGGGCCTGACTCCGTCTGACCAGTTGATCTCAGCTGACAGCAGGTCCTCCATGATCACAGTTACCTTGTTGAACAAGCTGGTGATCGACCTCGCCTGCCACTTTCCACTCACAACCTCCAGCCTTTTTCTTTCCATCTCCAGCTTCTCCAAGAGCATCCCAGCCCAGTTAGCTTGGACCCCATCTAGTATCGTCCTCATGGCGCATAGCCTGGGTCTGGTCAGCCCATCATGAGAACTTTGTTCTCCAAGGATGACCTTTGTTACGATGGTCATCAGAAGTCGATACCTCCGTCAGAGCATCTTCTTCTTCAGCTCCGATCGCCGGTCCCTCATGGAATTCCGGCAATCATCTCGAATGATTCTACCCATTCATCAGACTTATAAGTGAGGGGGTTCACTCCTTCACTACTTGTATCAAATATCCGAGCCACCTCCGCCGGAGTAACCGTCAACACCTCTCCATATACTCTAGTTTTGAACACCCTATTTTCATACGTCCCATTGACGTAGAATTCTATCCCTCGCATATCCAGAGTTTTATTGGAGGGGGATTTCTTTGAGCAAAATGTCCTCAATCCAGCCCTCTCCAATAATCCCAAAATCTCCCTAGATTCTCCATCGGAAGTTGTTTCGAAGTTAACGTACATCTCCGATTTGATCTTCTTGTTGTACGTTTCGTTGTGAACATCCACCATGGTTGAAGTAACTCCTATTTGTTTTTGAGAAGTGCTCATGAAATGATCAAATAAGGGTTTTGAAAATTTTGCAGAGTGTTTGTATGTATTTCTGAAAGTAAAAAAGTTTATTTGAGGAAGAAGATGTATTTATAGGGGGAAAGATTGGAAAGAGAAACCGTCATTTTAGAAAATTTGAATTAATCTGAGCCATTTATTCAAAAAGTTTTTACTGCGCATAGATCAACGGTTAAAAATTAAGATAAACGATTAGGATTCAGCGCGTGGATGTTAATCGCCTTTTGAATGCGTAAATAATTACTTTATAGACTATTGATTTGACAGACGTAAGTTACTTTATGCAGGGAAGTAAGTATACCTAACGTCAGCCTAGGGTTACCTTACTTCGACTAAGGGTTTGCAAATCAGATGAGTTTAGAAACAGATGAGTTTAAAAACAGATGGGTTTGAAAAGTCATCTGATAAAGTAACCTGTCTGATTTTAAAAACAACTTAGGTTCAACTTTTTAGCAATCTTAAGGACAGTTTTAAATAAACGGACTCAGATTTAATTTTCTAAAGATGAGATTTCCACCCAATCAATCCAAAAAGAGTTTTATAAAGAAAAATATGGAGTTTATTTAGGAACAAAAAGTATCAGAATAAAGGATTTGAGAACAGATGAGGTGAAACAGTATGATCTGTGACCTATTCCTGCAAAGACATGAACTCAAGAAAAACCATCAGTAGCTTGAGGTAGATCAGATAGGGTGCAGATAGTCATCTGTTTCTTCAGGAGATTAGCTGACTATTGTGCCCTCATCTGATTTACCCAATGTCAGTTAAGTAATCATCAAGTCAGATAAGGTCAATATGACTAATCCTTGATTCTTGATTCCTAAAAAGAAGATCAATGATATCAGCTACCTGATTGTCCTTTGACACATATCTAGTCTGATAATTCTTTCTAGACATTAGTTTAAAGAAAAGAAAAGAAATAAGAAATACATTCAACAGATGCAAACAAATTAGAAACCAGCTAAAGATGCATCAAGTAATCCTAATTCTAAGCACATTTCTTTAAACCTAGATTCAGCTAATGGTTTTGTAAGAATGTCTGCTCTTTGTGACTCAGTGGCTATTTTCTCAATCCTAATGTCATTTTTCTCAACATGATCTCTAATGAAATGATGCCTAATATCTATATGCTTACATCTAGAATGCAGAACAGGATTGTAAGTCATTGCTATTGCACTATTACTATCACAGTAAATAGGAACAACTGATGTTTGAATATTATAGTCTCTAAGCTGTTGACTAATCCAGATGAGTTGAGAGCAACAACTTCCTGCTGCCATGTATTCAGCTTCAGTTGTGGAGGTGGCAACAGATGTCTGTTTCTTGGATAACCAAGAAATTAATTTGTTGCCTAAAAACTGACAAGTTCCTGAAGTAGATTTCCTGTCAATCTTACATCCTCCAAAGTCTGAATCTGAATAGCCTGTCAGCTCAAGGTTGTCATCAGCTGGGTACCATAACCCTACTTGCAAGGTTCCTTTGAGATATTTAAGAATTTTCTTAGCTGTCTCCAGATGAGTTTTCTTGGGATTAGACTGGAATCTTGCACATACTCCAATTGCAAAGGCTATGTCTGGCCCACTTGCAGTGAGATATAGAAGAGATCCAATCAGTCCACGATACTCCGTTGCATCAGTGGGTATCCCCTGCTCATCTGAATCCATAGAGAAGTTAGTTGCCATAGGTATTTTAACTTCTCTACTAGTAGTCATTCCAAATTTCTCAATTAAATCCTTAGTATATTTAGACTGATTTATAAATATACCCTTACTCATCTGTTTAATCTGTAAGCCTAGAAAGTATGTTAATTCGCCCATCATTGACATTTCAAACCTGTTTTTCATGAGAATGCTAAATTCTTCACATAATTTCAGATTAGGTGAACCAAAGATTATGTCATCTACATAAATTTGAACTAATAAGATGTTTCCATCTACTTCCTTTCTAAACAAAGTTCTATCAATCTTGCCTTTTGAAAATCCGTTTGATGTCAAGAAATCAGATAAGGTATCATACCAAGCTCTGGGAGCTTGTTTCAGTCCATATAGAGCTTTGTTGAGTTTATAGACCTTGTTATTGATCTTAAACCCAGGAGGCTGCTCCACATAGACTTCCTCAAGCAACACACCATTAAGGAAGGCAAACTTAACATTTATTTGAAATACTTTGAAAGATTTGTATGCAGCAAATGCTAAGAACAACCTTATTGCCTCTAATCTGGCAACTGGAGCATAGGTTCCATCATAGTCTATTCCTTCAGACTGTGAGTAACCTTGTGCAACCAATCTTGCCTTATTTCGAACAATAATGTTGTTCTCATCTGTTTTGTTTTTAAACACCCATTTGGTGCCTATAATCTTTCTGTGTAATGGTCTTTCCACTAATTCTCATACACTTTGCCTTTCAAACTGATGCACTTCCTCCTGCATGGCAGTTATCCAGTTTGGGTCTGATAGAGCTTCCTCAATAGACTTGGGTTCAAGAAGCGACACATAACAGCTGAAAAGACTTTCAGAGTCCAGCATCATTCATGTCTGCACACTACTAGATGGGTCTCCTATAATCTGATCAGATGGATGATAGCTCCCCATCCTTTTGCCTATATGAGAAGAAGGATCCTCATCTTGAGTCTCAGTAGGCAACTCCTCTGACTCAACCTCAGCTGACGTTCCCCCTTCATCAACTGACCCCCGCTGATCAGCTGACGTCAAGGGTGTCTGATCTGATGGAGTCTGATCAGAAGTTGTCTTCTGATTATCAGATGGGGATTCTTCTTCGTCTGATTCTGAATCAAGACTAGGTAGATAGACAGTTCTATGTTTAGTCTTAGACAGTTCAATTTTATCTAGATTTTCAGAAATCTGATTCACGTTATCTGGGAAGGAATACAACTCATCAAAAACAACATGAGGGGTTTCCTCCACACAAAGGGTTGTCTTGTTAAAAACTCTAAATGCCTTGGAAGTATTAGAATATCCCAAGAATATTCCATCAGCTGCCTTAGCATCAAAAGTTCTTAACTTAGATTTCCCATTATTATGGATGAAACACTTACAACCAAAAGCTTTGAAATATGAGATTCTTGGAATCTTACCCTTTCAAATATCATATGGAGTCTTACCCTTGTCTTTGACAACTAAGCACCTGTTCTGGGTGTAACAAGCTGTGTTGATGGCTTCAGCCCAGAACCTGTGAGGGGTATCATACTCAGCCAACATGCTCCTGGCTGCTTCCTTCAAGGTTCTATTCCTTCTCTCAACCACTCTATTTTGTTGAGGAGTTCTTGCTGAAGATGTCTCATGAATAATTCCACACTCATTGAAAAAGTTAGATAAGCAAGAATTCAAAATTTTTGTGCCCTTATCACTCCTTATTTTAATAATATTAACACCCTTTTCATTCTGAATTTATCTGAACAGATCAGGGATCTTGTTCATAGTCTCCTTTTTCTTGAAAAGAAATATGGCCCAAGTGTATCTAGAAAAGTCATCTACTACAACAAGAGTGTATTTCCTTCCACTAAAACTGAGAGGAGAAACAGGTCCAAACAGATCCAGATGAAGAAGTTGTAAAACTCTTTCAGATGAAGAGGAGTTAATACTCTTAAATGAGTGTCTAGGCTGTTTACCTTTCTGACAAGCATCACATTTAAGATCAGTGGATAAAAGTTTTTCAGGTAATCCCTTGACAAGGTTCTTTTTAGCCAGCTTACTAAGGGTCTTGAAATTCAGATGACTAAGCCTCTTGTGCCATAGCCAGCTGAGATCTTCTCCACCCTTAGCTATCAGATAGGTATCTTTGGGATAACTATTAAAGTTGGCCACATAGACATTACCATGTTTGAAGCCAGTTAAAAGTACCTTATCTGAAGAATTATCTAAAATATCACATTTATCCCTTGAAAATTTGACAAGAAAACCTTTATCACACAGCTGAGAAACAGATAACAGATTATGTTTCAAACCTTCAATAAAATATACCTCAGATACCTGAATATCCTTGATAATCAGAGTACCTACACCTTTAGTCTGACCATAATTATTGTCACCAAATAAGACTCTTGGACCATCAATGCTTTGGAAATTTGATAACAGCCTCTTATTATGGGTCATGTGTTGTGAACAGCCACTATCAATGTACCATATTGAAGCTAAGATCTCTTCCTTGAGTGATGATCCCTGTGTATCCTGAAAAACAGATCAGTTGTAAGGTACCCTAGTAATCTTGTGTCCTTTAAGGTCAATTATCACTTTAGGTAACCAAATAAACATCTCATCTCCAAACAATAAATCAGACTCGGTTTTTCTACCAAATCTGTCTACAATTGTATCACTTTTGAATGATAATTTGATGTATTCAGATTGAGTAATTTTCCTAAACTTAGGAAATGTGGGATAGCATCTGCTCCTTCCATCAAAAGGATTATAATAAGAATTTCTTCTTATTTTGGTTCTTGGGTTTCTCCTAGTCTGATAAGGAGTTCTCAGCTGAATTTTTGGTTTCAGGCTGGGAGATGCAATCCTTATCTGACTAGTTGGTTTCCATGGACCAATTTTAACCTCCTTTGATTGATCAGATGCTTTCACAAATTTCCTAGGTTTTTGTACATCTGATTTATTGTTCCTATCATAACCAAGACCTATCTTGTCATGGGATTTTTGAGAAGTATTAAAGATATGGTCTATTGCTGACTGTGAATTATTAAGTTGACTGATTTTGAAGACAAACTTCTCATTGTCTTTCTTAATTGATTCATTTTCAGCACAAACTACTTCAAATTTGTCTTTTAAAGTTTTCAATTCATTTTCTAACCTTTCAGGTAAGCTGGCTGATGTACTAACCTCAGCTTGAGGAAAACATTCCCCCTTGAATGTTTCCTCAGTTTCTGAACAGTTCATCACCTGCTTGCCTTTAATTATAATTTGAATTTGATCTTTTAAAGCCAAATTTTCTGTCTCTAGCTGTTTATAAGCAGCCAGAGATGTCTTTAAATCTCTCAATAACTCATGGATAACAGTTTGGTCATGATCAGATGCATACTGACAAGAATCATTATCAGAAGATGAATAGTAGATTACCTCATTAGCCATGAGACAGATTTCATCATCTAATCCGAAATCAGATGAGGATGATAATGATGATGATGATTTCTTTGGCTCTTTTTCTTCAGCCAATAAAACCCTTTGGTCTGCAAATCTCCTGTCTCTCTTCTTCCTCTTTTCTTCCCTTTCTTTAGGAGTCAGTTGAGGACAATCATAGCTGAAATGTCCTGGCTTGTTGCATGTGTAACAAGTATCAATCCTGTCTGATCTTGGGCTGGAAGGATTTTTTCTGACAGGTGATCTGTATCTTCTTGTCTGGCTTCTGCTTTTGTCATCATCTGTTGACTCATCTTCCTTTTTACCTGATCTGGATCTTGATTTATCCTTTCCTGCAAATCTCAATTTATTTCTTTTATACTTCATTCTCAGTTTATCATACCTTTTAGTGAGTAGAGCCATCTGCTCCTTCAAAGATAGATCAGCTCCTACAGACTCTGTTGAAACCTTGTCTTCTTTACTGACAAAGGCAACAGACTTAGATGGGGATCTTGACTCCATCTCATCCTCCTCGTCTTCTATTTGAATATCATATTCTAGAGCTTTAAGATGTGAAAACAAAGTATGGTGAGTAATAGAAGATAAATCTTGAGTAGCCTTAAGGATATTGGATTTCTCCCTCCATCTCTTGGTTAATGATCTCAGAATCTTATTATTAACCTCTTTTTCTGTATAACTCTTCCCAAGGTCAGCTGCTTTGTTGAGAAGATTGGTCAACCTTACATCTAACTGATCCACAGACTCATTCTCCTTCATTTTGAATGCCTCAAATGCATGCAAGACTGACTGCAGCTTGTTCTCTTTAACTTGTTCAGATCCTTCACAGACATTGGCTAGAGTCTGCCACATTTCTTTGGCAGTTTTGCATCTCTTAACCTTTTCTATCCAATCTTTACTTAGAGTCTCAATGATTTCAGTTCGAGCTACTTGATCAAGATTGTGGACCTTTCTTTCATCATTTGTCAACTCAGAACTCTTTTTCTTCCGTCTGATTCTGGACTCAGCTGACTCAGCTCCAGTGCTGGTGCCTCCATGATAAAATTTTATAGGTCCCTCTTCAAGAACCTCTTCCATCCTATCATGAATGACCTTTAGGTGATTCTCCATCCTAAATTTCCAGTAATCATAATCTTCAATAGAGAATTCAGGAAGATTCCTAGACTTCTTACTTTTCCCTGATGACATGATGAAATAAAGAAACAAAATACTCCACAAACTAATTAGAAGCACTGTTAGTAGCAAATAAGAAAATGAAGAAAATCAAGATAATTTCAGAATCTTCTTTAAGACCTAAAATCAATATCAGAACAGCTTAACACTGCTCTGATACCACTTGTTGGTCCTGAATAGTTGAGTAGATTAGGTGAGAAGTGTATCAGCCTTCTAGCAAAAATCTAGAAGGGGGGGTTGAATAGATTTTTGAGATTTTTCAAATCTATCAAAAATTTATTCAAAGTACCAAAATACACAGCGGAAATTAAAGATTAATCTCAACTTTTAATAAGATCAAAAGCAACACTGATATTCAGATCTTAACTTTAATTCGGAAATTAAACTTTGAATAACAAATTGTAACTTGAACAGAAATATAAATGAAAGCAGTAAAGAACACCAGATTTTATAGTGGTTCGGATTATAACAATCCTACATCCACTCTCCTTCTCCAAACTTTGAAGAAGGGTCTCCACTAGCTGCTTACTTACTTACTTTACAATCTTTACAACTTACAACTTGATCTTCAATTCTTCAAGAATGCTAATCACACTTCTAAAATCTAAATCTAAGAATAAGAAGTGTTATTGAAGATGTGAATTGAAGTGTTCTACAAACACTTAGAAAATTCTATGAAGAAAACTTGTAATTTGAAAACTTGTGATTTCTGGAGAAGTAACTTGTGAATTCTGTGTATATTGTATATATTCAAAAGATATGTAAAATGAAGTGCCTAGACCTATTTATAAGTCTGAAAAGTCAGTTAGCTTGTTAGTCAGTTCTAACAAACTAGAAACTGCTTTAACAAACTTAATCTTGAAAAACTGCTAGTCCTCAGTTGTCTTTGTTCTACTCGTCTGTAGCTGACTCGGTGAAGACTCGCCTTTCTTATTCTACTCAGCTTATCTTGACCTCGTTTGAGCTATTTATGTTTGTCTCCTGCAGATGACTAGATCTCAGCTGACTAGATTGGTTCTCGACCCTGTCTTATTCGTTTAGCTTAACCTCAGCTGTTCTTCAGGTCATCTGATCAACTGAGCTTCTTCTTTTTAACTCATCAAAACTTCTTGATTCAACAAGGTATATGCTGACGGTTCTGTATCTATGCAGGGCTGTGGAGTGGGGATCGTAATTATTGATCCAGAGGGCCAGGAAATGCAAGTTGCAGTAAGGTTCGAATTTATTACCTCTAACAATGGAGCTGAGTATGAGGCCCTGATTCGAGGAATGAAGATGGCCGCAGAGCTGGGAGCAGGTCGGGTGGTCATATTTTCAGATTCCCAACTTGTAACCCAGTAGGTTACAGGTGGGTACGAGGCCAAAGATGAGAAGATGGTAGCCTACCTTCAACAAGTAGCTGAGCTGCAGAGAAGGTTCAGTTCCTTTGAGGTTAGGCAAATACCTCGAGAGGAAAACTCCAGAGCGGATAGCCTTTCAAAGGAAAGCTCAGAATTGGAGAATCCGATACACGATGATCGGAGACAAGATGTACAGGCAGTCCTTCACGCAGCCTTACTTGAGGTGTTTGTCCCCTCAAGAAGGGAGGTACGTAATCAGAGATATACATGAAGGTTGTTGTGCTGACCATGCAGGGGCTCGGGCAATAGTCCGGAAAGCCTTGAGGGCCGGATACTTCTGGCCTACCATGACCCAGGACGCCAAAGACTGGGTGAAGAAGTGCGAGAAATGCCAAAAGCATGGCTGCCTCATCCACCTACCTGCAGAGGAGATGGGGACCATGCACTCTCCATGTCCCTTCGCGAAGTGGGGGATGGACTTGGTAGGCCCATTCCCAATTGCAGTGGGCCAGCGGAAGTTTCTATTGGTGGCAGTGGACTACTTCAGCAAATGGGTTGAAGCTGTACCTCTAACGAGGATAGAAGAAGGTAACATAATCAAATTTTTATGGAGATATATTTGCTGTAGGTTTGGCATACCTAGAATCCTGGTATCAGATAATGGGACCCAGTTTATGGGAAACATGGTACGGGAATGGTGTGATAACTTGAAGATTGTCCAGAGATTCACATTGGTGGCACACCCCCAGGCCAACGGCCAGGTAGAGGTCACCAACAGAACTATTGTGAACGGAATACGTGCCCGGCTCGACAAAGCTGGAGGGAGGTGGGTCGATGAGCTGGAGTAGGTTTTGTGGGCTTATCGGACCACCCCCAGGGAGCCAACCGAGGAGTCCCCCTTCCACTTAGTATATGGGGCAACTGCGGTCATACCTTCAGAAGTGGGGATGGAGACACATCGCTTAGCCCACTTCCAGGAGGGAAGAAATGAAGAATTAATGAGGGAGAACCTAGACATGCTAGAGGAGGAGCGCGAAATCGCCCACCTGAAAGCTGAGAAATATAAAAGCCGCATAAAGGCTGCTTATGACCAGAAAGTCATAAGCAGGAGATTTAAAGAAGGAGATCTAGTCTTGAGGCAAGCAGATGCGTTGAAAAATATTGGAAAGCTCGATCCCAAGTGGGAGGGGCCGTACAAGGTGACCAAGGTCCTCCGAGGAGGAGCTTATGAGCTACAAGACATGGAAGGAAATCAGCTGGCAAGACCTTGGAATGTCTACCATTTGAAGAGGTTTTATACCTGAAAAAAGAGTACCCGCCTCGCTGCAAGTAGGTGGTTCCTTTTGTGCAAGAGTTGTTTTATTCATGTTATTTGAATTGTGAATAAGTTGTAATTTCGCCCCACTGGTACTCTTTTTTCCCCTCCCTACGGGTTTCCCACTGGGTTTTACCGCAGGGAGGTTTTTTAAAGAGGCCGGCCAAGTTAATCCTTAACTTGCGTTGATCGATTATGGTCAATGGGGCAAATTTGTTTATCAATTAATGAAAGCGATTTTTCATTATCTATGAGTTTATGAGTTCATTCTTTCGATTGAGTACGATTGAAATAATATGATTGCATACAATTGCATCACAACACACGATTGATCACATGAGAATTAATAACTTGCGAGAAAGTTAAACGAATAAATAAAATGCACGCGAAGCATTCCCTGAGAAATACGATGAGCATTCACGAAATGAATTCACATCAACCAAAACGAAGCTAAGAGATAGCTTCAAAACACTAAAGTTAAACCTACATAGAGGGTTTAACCCACCTAAACCCAGAGAGGGGTTACGAGAAACGGAGCTAAGAGATAGCTTCAAAACACTAAAGTTAAACCTACAGTGAGGGTTTAACCCACCTAAACCCAGAGAAGGGTTACGATAAACGAAGCTAAGAGATAACTTCAAAACACTAAAGTTAAAACCTGCAGATAAGGTTTAACCCACCTAAACCCAGAGAAGAGTTACGAGAAACGAAACTAAGAGATAGCTTCAAAACACTAAAGTTAAACCTACAGAGAGGGTTTAACCCACCTAAACCCAGAGAGGGGTAACGAGGAACGAAGCTAAGAGATAGCTTCAAAACACAAAAGTTAAACCTACAGAGAGGGTTTAACCTACCTAAACCCAGAGAGGGGTTATGAGGAACGAAGCTAAGAGATAGCTTCAAAACACTACAGTTAAACCTACAGAGAGGGTTTAACCTACCTAAACCCAGAGAAGGGTTACGAGAAACGAAGCTAAGAGATAGCTTCAAAACACTAAAGTTAAACCTACAGAGAGGGTTTAACCCACCTAAACCCAGAGAGGGGTTACGAGGAACGAAGCTAAGAGATAGCTTCAAAACACTAAAGTTAAACCTACAGAGAGGGTTTAACCCACCTAAACCCAGAGAGGGGTTACGAGAAAAGAAGCTAAGAGATAGCTTCAAAACACTAAAGTTAAACCTACAGAGAGGGTTTAACCCACCTAAACCCAGAGAAGGGTTACGAGAAACAAAGCTAAGAGATAGCTTCAAAACACTAAAGTTAAACCTACAGAGAGGGTTTAACCCACCTAAACCCAGAGAGGGGTTACGAGAAAAGAAGCTAAGAGATAGCTTCAAAACAATAAAGTTAAACCTACAGAGAGGGTTTAACTCACCTAAACCCAGAGAGGGGTTACGAGAAACGAAGCTAAGAGATAGCTTCAAAACACTAAAGTTAAACCTACAGAGAGGGTTTAACCCACCTAAACCCAGAGAAGGGTTACGAGAAATGAAGTTAAGAGATAGCTTCAAAACACTAAAGTTAAATCTACAGAGAGGGTTTAACCTACCTAAACCTAGAGAAGGGTTACGAGAAACGAAGCCAAGAGATAGCTTCAAAACACTAAAGTTAAACCTAGGGTTTAACCCACCTAAACCCAGAGAGGGGTTGCGAGAAAAGAAGCTAAGAGATAGCTTCGAAACACTAAAAGTTAGACCAACAGAGAGGTTTAACCTACCTAGACCTGAGGAAGGTTGCAAGAATCAAAGCTGAAAGACAGCTTCGAAGGACCTAGTTAAACCTACAACAAGGATTTAACTAACTAAGGGTAAAGTATAAAATAAGGCTTTAAGAAAAGCCTTGATCAAGCCTACAAGAAGTGCTCAACTAAACCTGCACTAAGGAAGGATCATTCCTGGGGAGATCAGGATAGATCCATCAAAGAAATCAATGCACCAAATCTAAGAAGGGTTTTGACAGGTGCAAAACAAGTTTAGCCTATATGAAGGGCCTAAACTTACCTAAAGTAAGGAAGGGTCATTTCTGGGGAGATCAGGATAGACCCATCAAAGAAATCAATGCACACGGAACCCAAAGAAGTGGGGTGACTTAGAACCCAAGAAGGGTTGAGAAGCTAGAAAATAGAAACCTACAGAAAGGTTTTACCTAACTCAGGCCCGGGAAAGGTCATGAAGGAGGAAGGTCGAGAGGAAATCTCGAAGAAAGAAAAGGTCTTAACTAACCTAAACCTAGCAAGGGTTTTTTCCAGGTTAGATTAAGTGACCTAAACTTGAGAAAAAGGTCTCATAAGAGGAGGTCAAAGTTGAGCCTATAAAAAGGTGTTGACTAACATAAACCTGCAGAAAAGGTTTGGTTAACTCAAGCCTAGAAGGAAGGTTTCTAAAGAAGGAAGCTAAGAAAGCTTCGAAAATGTTAAGTTGAACCTACAAAAATGGTTTGAACTTACCTAAATTGGAGGAAAAGGGTCTTAACCAGTTTTTTTCCAAAGGAAACTGTGTTAAACCTAAGGAAAGGATAACCTCAAGCTTAGAAAAAGCTATCTAGAGAAACTCTCAGAACTATGAAGTCAAGGGAAATCCGGAAAACCTAAAACCCTAGAGAGGAAAAAGGGGTTTCAAACAGATGAAAAATCAACCTATGAGAGAAGGGATGCATTTACACTGCAAACTAACATTATGTTTCTAGTGACTAAGTCACGCATGCAAGCTAAACAGCTTAGAAGCTGGACAGTTTGTAAACAAGCAGCAAAAAATCGAATACGAGAAGCACAGACAAAAAACATGCAACTCCCGGCAAGGGAGAACACAAACACTCATGCAATGACAAGCTCCCAAAAAGGGAGGGTAAACATCAATTGTGAAAGCTTATTCCCAGCAAGGGAAGACACGCAGGATAAACGAAAATTAACTCCCGGCAAGGGAGGATCCCATTCATTCGCAGCAAAAGACCCCCAGCAAGGGGGCAACAGAGTTCAAAAAATAAATGTAAACTCCCAACCGAGGGGAGAACAGAGTATAAAGTGCCAAACCGGCATAAGAAGAGAGAGATAGGAGAGAATTCATTACAGATCATGGAAATATGAAATTGTTTCAGAAATTAACTGGGGATAGGGGAGGTTCCTCTGCTTCATCGACAGTGGCAGCCACCTCCGCTTCTTTCTCCAAGGCTCGAGCTATACACGCCTCCTCTTGGGAGGCGGGAACTTCCAGGATCAGGGAGCATAGAGGGGGAATCAGTGGGGGCATCTCTGCTGCAACAACCTCCGTCCGCACCAGCTCAGCAATCAGCTTGTTGAGGATCGGGGACCACCAGTCCTCCTCAATGGACCTTGAAGGGTCGCCCTTGAAGTGTGGGGGAGTAGGCATTGCGGCTAGAGGGCTGTTCCTATCAAACTCCCCCAAGAAGGAGGGATCACCTTGCTGTTGCACAGCCGCATCAAACCCGTAGTCGTAGAAAAATCGGATATAAGGCCCCATATCCCCGAGGAAACTGGGATGACCTAGGTATTGTTCCCCTAATCTAGGCCATATGGCGTGCAAGAAATGCTGACCAGGTGCGGAGAAGAAAAGAGTCTGCAGGAAGGACCTGGCCCCCTTCACCAGGGCCTCCTGGTGCACTTGAGATTCTTGCAGGGCATGGTAGACAGCCATGTCATTCGTTTCTTTCTCAGCCGCCTCACGAGCCGCTTGGGCTTTTCTCAACTCCTCTTCCAGCTTCTTAATACGAAGGGAGGCGAGGGTGGCTTTCTTCTTCTCTGCCAGGAGAGAGTCCTCCAACTCCTTCAACTGAGGAGAGATGAGCAGGTTGGAGGGGCTCCATAGACTGGACAGAAGGATGCCAAGCTGAAAAGGCAGCAGGAGTACAGTGAAAATTAAGCTTGCACAAAGAAAGTAGGCTATAGCAGAAAATGAAATACTTAAGGTAGCTGGAGTAGTGTTACCTGAGCAAAGTGGCTCGCGGCCTGATGCTGCTGTTGGTCCGGGGGGAGGCTGGTAAGCTTCTCGTAGTCTTCTGCGGAAATTCGTTCACTGAAAAACTTGCTGGCGGAGGTACCCGAGGAATAAGAGTCCAGATCAATAGGGGCTGAAGAGAGGCCTTGACTGCGTCTAGTGGGATACTTGCGACGCAAAGTATCCCGAGAATGGAGAGAACCCTGGCTGACGGAGGCTTTGCCCTTGGCGGTTTTCAATTTCTTCGGAGGGGGAGGATTATCCTCTGGATCTTCTGTGGGAGCTGGAGGAGAAGAGGGAGGTGCATCAAGAGCATCACCTTGAGGGACAGGAGGAGGTGGGGCTGATTCAAGCGAGTCAGTGGGACCTTCCAAAACCTTAGACAACCACAACATTTCTGAAAAAGAAAACGACGTGAGTTATATAACAGATGCGATGGTACTCATAAGTGCAGGAAATAACAATGGGATAGTTACCATCCTTGGGTTCGAGAGGGACCTTCATCGAGCTGAATTTAAAATAGGAGAGGACACGAGGATTGAAGCAAAGTTCGGGTAAGTCGAAATACCCGTGAGCACGAACATGGGCATTCAAGGTATGAATAACCCGACGGTTCGTGGAAGAAGAGATGAGGTTAGAAGGAACTGGAGGAGAGGGGTTTCGGTAAACCCATTTTTGGTTCTGGAAAGGCCAGGGGTTATCCGGAGTGATGAAAACAAAGTGATCACCCCACTCTTTGTTGATGTTGGGGATTTTGCCGAGAAATGAACATTTCCCCTTGACCCTACTACTCACAAAGTAGAAGGGTCCCGCGGTTTTGCAGTAAAACTGAGAAAAAAACAGTTCAGCAGAGGGTCTCCCTCCATTGCCCTTGAGGAGGACATAGAAGGAGATCATCATCCTAATGGCATTCGGTACGAATTGGTTAAGAGGAATGCCGTAGAGATTCGAAAGTTGACATAGAAATTTTGGAGGAGGAAGACGCAATCCAGCCTCGAACTGGGCCTGCCAGAAAGCTAGAGTCGGGGGAGTTGCTAAGTTAGGGCGCGCCCCCCGATCAGGAAGGGATAGGCTATATCCCGATGAAATATAGTCACCGGAGATAAGGTCATTTAGGGCTTTGTCAGAGATTTTTGAGGGACCAGCGAAGGAGTCCCAGAACCTAACCCTATCCACCTCCGGAGAGGAAGAAGAAACAAGAGGGGAATCCCTAGAAAGAGTAGGGATTGGACAGTGATGAGAACTCTGAGATGAGTTTTGGGCATCGGAGATGGTTCGAGAAGAACCAGACCGAGACATAGTTAAAAACGTTTTTATGAGCGAGCAAGAGAAAGGAAAGAAAGATTACCTGGATAGTGGAAAAAAGCCGAAGTAAGGATGGAAGAGTGTGATCGCGGAGGATTTTGCAGAAGAAGTCCTTATGGAGCGAGAATTTAGAGAAAGAGAAGAAGAAGAAGAAGCGGAACTGATTTGAAATAAAGAAGGAAATTGATGGGACGTGTATCAGTGAACGAAGGCTGAAGGGCAGATGCATGCTAGACAGCTGGCGGCCCAGGGAGCCGAATGGTCACTAGACTCCAACAGTCAGCGAGGGGGGATGCATCTTGGAAAGCTAAAGCTGCAGGGAGGATATCCCAAAGCTAAAGCTGCAGGGAGGGTGTCCCCGAGAGTAAGACTGCAGGGAGGATATCCCGAAGCTAAATCTGCAGGGAGGACTGCGTAAATCTTTCTTACTCCAGGGAGCTCCGAGATCGCTCACTGGAGTAGGGGGAGTGGTTGATGCGGATAAAAATGTCAGGCCCAACTGCACGTAGGGCCCAAGTACGACCAGCCCAATAGGGCCCAATGACGTCACCAAATACCCTAGGTAGAGGGAGGAAAACCCGAGATGGGCTCGAGCCCAAATCGGCCACAATAAGGCTACGAAGCCATAAACCCACCTACAGGGGGGCCTCGAGGCCTAAGCCTGTATGGAGACGGACCACGAGGCCCAGACCCAACTACAGTTAGGCCACGAGGCCTAAGCCCAATTACAGGCTGCGAGGCCCAAACCCGACTACAGGTGGGCCGCGAGGCCCGGACCTAGTTGCAGGTGGGCCGAGAGGCCCAGGCGAGATCTGAAGAACATGCGAGTATTTGACCAAGCCCATAGCGGTTATCTATCTGATAAGACTCTCTTCACATCTTTAATTATATGACAAATTCTACTATGAACAAGGGTTTATCGTGAAACTTGATCCATTTTAAAGAGTGTCAGATGTAATAACTAAAAAGTATTACTTATATTACTAAAGGGTATCAGTCATGATAACTGAAGAGTATGTCCTATATTACTAAAGAGTACCAGCCCTGATAAATGAAGAGTATTACTAAAGGGTATTAGCCCTGATAACTGAAGAGTATTATCTATATTACTAAAGAGTATTAGTCTGAATAACTGAAAGGTAAATTGATATGTTCTTTCAATGTGGATCAAGTTTCATTGTGAAATTTGGTTCGAATGAGACACACTCTAATCATATTAATTTTAATTATTTTTATTTTAAATTAAGACTATTTCAATTGTATTGGAGAGAAACTACTTGCGTTACTAATTATTTTACTTATTCAAATGATATTTTGAAGAGGTGACACTAATATTGTTTGGACAAAAAGATATTTCTACTACTATATTTGAACCTCATACATTTTCATTTTGATATTAATTGTATTTTATTATGTATATTTAATCATTTTGTATTGCATTATATATTATTGATGCGTAAAAACTGACCTGGGCCCGTTTTCCCACCTGAGTTCCACGTGGGTAAAGCCTTTACGCAGCAGAATTCCTAGCTCTTCTCGAACGTACCTGCAAAAAACACGCCGGAGGGTTCTCCGGCGTAGGCACTCCGACGCTCAAGTCAGGTCACCAGAAAATACTCAAGAAAGTACGTAGGAAGTAACTAGGTAAGAGTGATAGTTGATTGATACCGTTACCTCCCTTCTGAGTGTGTTATTTATACGTAAGTTAAGAGTAATAATCGTCATCACGGTTTCAAGGCATTATCCCGCACGTTCTGCCATGATGTCGTGTGTGGATATCTTTTCTCTCAAGAAATCTACATTATGCCTACGAATTCCCCCCCCTGGATGGAGGTTGGACCCAGTCAATGAAGGAATATAGGAGATATTCCTTGACTTGGGCCTTAATTATCTCAACTACTCGTTCATTCTAACGTTTCTCGGTCTTATCAGATAAATAACCGCTATGGGCTTGGTTAAATACCCGCGTGCTCTTTAAATCTCGTCTGGGCCTTACGGCCCACCTGCAGTCGGGCTTGGGCCTCGCGGCCTGCATTTAGGTTTAAGCCTCGTGGCTTATCTGTAGTTAGGGTTGGGCCTCGTGGCCCATCTCCATACAGGCCTGAGCCTCGTGGCCCACCTGTAGGTAGGTTTAGGGCTTCGTAGCCTTATCGCAGCCGATCTGGGCTCGAGCCCATCTCGGGTTTTCCTCCCTCTATTGGGGGTTTTCGGTTACGTCATTGGGCCCTATTGGGCTGGGCGTATTTGGGCCCTACGTGTAGTTGGGCCTGACATTTTTATCCGCATCAACCATTCCCCTCTACTCCGGTGAGCGATCTTGGAGCTCCCTGGAGTAAGGAAGATTTAGGCAGATCCCCCTGCAGCTATAGCTTTGGGACTTCTTCCCTGCAGTTTTGCTCTCGGGGACATCCTCCCTACAGCTTTAGCTTTGGGACATCCTCCCTGCAGCTTCGGCTTTCCGGATACATCCCCTCTCGCTAGTCTGTTGGAGTCTAGCGACCCTTCGGCTACCTGGACCGCCAGCTGTCGAGCATGCATCTGCTCTTCAGTTTTCGTACACTGATACACGTCCCATTAATTTCCTTCTTTATTTCAAATTAGTTCCGCTTCTTCTTCCTTTTCTCTTCTAAATTCTCGCTCCATCAGGACTTCTTCTGCAAAATCCTCCGCGATCGCACTCTTCAATCCTTACCTCGAATTTTTTCCACTACCCAGGTAATCTTTCTTTCCTTTCTCTCGCTTGCTCATACGAGACGTTTTTAGCAATGTCTCGGTCTGGTTCTTCTCGAACCATCTCCCATGTTCAAAACTCATCTTAGAGTTCTCATCACTCTCCAATCCCCACTCCATCTAGGGATTCCCCTCCTGTTTCTTCCTCCTCTCCGGAGGTGGATAGGGTTAGGTTCTGGGACTCCTTCGTTGGTCCCTCAAAAATTTCTGATAAAGCCCTAAACGACCTTATCTCCGGCGACCACATTGCATCGGGCTATAGCCTCTCTCTTCCTGACCGGGGGGCACGCCCTAACTTAGCGACTCCCCCGACTTTAGCTTTCTGGCAGGCCCAGTTTGAGGCTGGGTTATGCCTTCCTCCTCCCAAGTTCTTATGTCAGATTTCGAACCTTTACGGAGTTTCCCTTAACCAGTTTGTACCGAATGCCATTAGAATGATGATCTCCTTCTATATCCTCCTCAAAGGAAATGGAGGGAGACCATCTGCTGAACTGTTCTTCTCTCAGTATAACTGCAAAACCGCTGGGCCCTTCTACTATGTAAGTAGTAGGGTGAAAGGGAAGTGTTCGTTTCTTGGTAAGATCCCCAATATTAACAAAGAGTGGGGTGACCATTTTGTCTTCATTACTCCTGATAAACCCTGGCCTTTCCAGAACCAGAAATGGATTTACCGAAATCCCTCCCCTCCAGCTCCTTCTAATCATATATCCTCTTCCACGAACCGTCGGGTTATTCAGATGTTGAATGCCCATGTTCATGCTCACGGGTATTTTATCTTACCCGAACTTTGCTCCAATCCGCGCGTTCTTTCTCATTTTAAATTCAGCTCAGTGAAGGTTCCTTTAGAAACAGATGATGGTAACTATCGCGTTATTATTCTCTGTATTTATGAATATGATCATATCTGATGCTGACTCATGTCACTTTTCATTTTCAGAAATGTTGTGGTTGTCTAAGTTCCTAGAGGATCCCGCTGGTTCCTCTGGTTCAACGTTACCTCCTCCTGCCTCACAGACTGATGCTCAAGATGTTGCTCCTTCTTCTCCTGCCCCAGATCCCTTAGAGAATCCGGAACCTGAGGACCCTCCTCTAAAGAGATCGAAGACCCACAAGGGTAAAGCTTCCGCCATCCAGGGCTCACTTCCCTCCAAAGATACCTTTCGTCGTAAGTATCCAACCAGGCGCAGTCAGGGTCTCTCCTCTACCCCAATTGACGTTGATTCTTATTCTTCGGGCACCTCTGCCAGTAAGTTTTTTGGTGATTTGATATCTGCTGAAGATTGTGAGAGGCTCGTCACCCTCCCTATCGATCAACAACAACACCAAGTTGCAAGTCATTTTGCACAGGTAATTCTTATCCTATCATGCCCATTAGCATGTGTTTTCCAAAATGAATGCTAACACATGTTGTGTATTTGCTTCTCAGTTAGGCATCCTGTTGTCCAGTTTATGAAGCCCTTCCAACCTTCTCCCTTCGCCACAGCTCAAGGAATTGGAGGACTCCCTCCTCGCGGAGAAGAAGAAGACCACTCTTGCCTCTCTTTGCATCAAGAAGATTGAGGCCGAGCTGACAAAGACTGAGGCGGCGCGGGAGGCAGCCGAGAAGGAGACCAGCGATCTAGCCATTCACTATGCTTTTCAGGAATCTCAGATGCACGAGAAGGCCCTCGTAGAGGGAGCAAAATCTTTTCGCAATCACCTCTTTACTTCTGAATCAGGTCAATAGCTTCTGCATTCTCTGTGGGTCAACCTTGAGGATACTTATCTGCAGCATCCTAGCTTTCTGGGGGACATGGGTCCCTATATCAGGTACTTCTACGAGTACGGCTTTAATGTCGCAGTGCAGCAGCAGGCCGACCCCTCCTTTACTGGCGAATTTGATAGAACCGGTCCTCTCCAAGCCATGCCCACCCCACCATGCTTTAAGGGGGATGCCACTCGCCTAATTGAGGAAGAGTGGTGGCTTCCGGTTATGAGTCAGGCAGTCTCTCAATTTCTGAGGGCTGAAGTGACATCCGCCACCCCTGCCTCTATGAAGCAGCCTATATGCCCCCTCGCGCTGGATGAACCCCTTACTCGAGAGGAGGCTTGCTTGCAGCAGGCTATGGAGATGGAAGCAAACCAGGAGGAAGCTACTGCCGAAGCAGAAGGACCTCAGAACTCCCCCCAGTAACCTTCTTTTAAAAACACTCTCTGTTGATGTAATAGACAATTTATCTTTTACTGCTTTATGTGATGGTTTAGCACTCGAATTCTGTTCTCCCCTCCGCTGGGAGTTTTATTTTGTTTTTCAAACTCTGTTGCCCCCTTGCCGGGGGTCTTTTGCTGTCAATAGATGTGATCCTCCCTTGCCGGGAGTTAATTTTCGTTTATCCAGCGTGTCCTCCCTTGTCAGGAGTTTATTTTCATAGCTAATGTTTATCCTCCCTCGCTGGGAGTTAGCTTTTGACAAGTATCTTTTATCTCCCTTGCCGGGAGCTTTCATCTGCATGTATGTCTATGTCCTCCCTTGCCGGGAGTTGCATGCTCTTCATCTGTAACTTTCGTGCTTGATTTCTCTGCATGTTTTTCAAACTGTGTAGCTTTTTAAGCTGTTATCTTGTATACATGACTTAAACGCTAGGAACATAATACTAGTTTGTAGCGTGAATGTATCATTTTTCTCATAGATTGATAACTCATCTGCTTGCATGCTCCCCTCTTTTTAGAAGTTTTATGCCTTAAGTTCTTAGATTTTTCCTTGACTTCGCAGTCTGGGAATTTCTCTAGGTAGCTCTTTTAAGCTCAAGGTAATCCCTTCTCTAGGTTTAGCCTAGTTTCCCTTCGAGGAAATTAGCTAAAAAACCCTATCTTTCTCCAATTTAGGTAAGTTCAACCCATTTTTATGGGCTCTACTCAGTATTTTCGAAGCCTCTTTTGCTTCTTTGAAAAATCTTCCTTCTAGGTTTAAGCTAGCCAAACCCTCCCTGTAGGTTTGCGTTAGCCAACACCTTTTCATTGGTTCAATTTTCGGGCCTCCTCTTATTAAGCCTTTTTCTCAAGTTTAAATAACTTAATCTAACCTGGAAAAACCCTCACTAGGTTTAGGTTAGTTAAGATCTTTCTCTTCTTCAAGATTTTCTCTCTCATGACCCCTCTCGGGCCTGAGTTAGGTAAAACCCTTCTGTAGGTTCCTATTTTCTAGTTTCTCGTAACCCTTCTTGGGTTCTAAGTCACCCCAATCCTTTCTGTAGGATTGGTTTAAACTTTCTGAGGAGACTTTTATCCAGGCTTGCAGTTTAGGTTTCCTTAAGCAATTTGTGCCCTTAGTTGGGCACACTTTCTAAGGCTAGTTAAATCTTTTCTGAAGATTCAACATAGCTTCTCTTCAAGAAAACCTTTTCTAGGCTTAGGTCAATCAATACCTTTTCGCAGGCTTAACTTAAATTTTCCAAGCTATCCCTTAATCTTAGCTTCTCCTTAAGAGACCTTTCTCAGGTAGAACCTAATTAAGGTTCACTTTCCTAGGCTTTCCTCGAGCCATGGTTTAAGTTCTTCTTTCATGGGTTTTATCCTGATTTCTCCAGGAATGACCCTTCCTTTCTTTAGGTAAGTTTAGAACCTTCATATAGGCTAAATTTTTTTTACCCTTGTCGAAACCCATCTTAGGTTTAGATTAGTCAAGACCCTCTTTGCAGGTCTAATCTCGAAGCCCTTCCTAGGTACAGGTTTAGTTGAGCCCTTCTCATATGCTTGATCAAGGCTTTTCTTAAAGCCTTATCTCATATTTTAACTTTAGTCGGTTAAACCCTCGCTGTAGGTTTAACCAAGTCTTTCGAAGCTATCTCTTAGCTTATTTTCTCGTAACCCCTTTCTTGGTTTAGGTTGGTTAAACCTTATCTGCAGGTTTAACTTCAATGTTTCGAAGCTATCTCTTGGCCTCTTTTCTTGTAACCCCTCTCTAGGTTTAGGTGGGTTAAACCCTCTCTGTAGGTTTAACTTGTATGTTTTGGAGCTGTCTCTTAGCTTCTTTTCTCATAACCCTTCTCTGGGTTTTGGTGAGTTAAACACTTTCTGTAGGTTTAACTTTAGTGTTTTGAAGCTATCTCTTAGCTTCATTTCTCGTAACCCTTCTCTGGGTTTAGGTTGGTTAAACCTTATCTGCAGGTTTAACTTCAATGTTTCGAAGCTATCTCTTAGCCTTTTCTCTTGTAACCCCTCTCTAGGTATAGGTGGGTTAAACCTTATCCGCAGGTTTAACTTTAGTGTTTTGAAGCTATCTCTTAGCTTCGTTTCTCGTAACCCTTCTCTAGGTTTAGGTGGGTTAAACCTTATCTGCAGGTTTAACTTTAGTGTTTTGAAGCTATCTCTTAGCTTCGTTTCTTGTAACTCTTCTCTGGGTTTTGGTGGGTTAAACCTTATCTGCCGGTTTTAACTTTAGTGTTTTGAAGCTATCTCTTAGCTTCATTTCTCGTAACCCTTCTCTGGGTTTAGGTGGGTTAAACCTTATCTGCAGGTTTAACTTTAGTGTTTTGAAGCTATCTCTTAGCTTCGTTTCTCGTAACCCTTCTCTGGGTTTAGGTGGGTTAAACTTTATCTGCAGGTTTAATTTTAGAGTTTTGAAGCTATCTCTTAGCTTTGTTTCTCGTAACCCTTCTCTGGGTTTAGGTGGGTTAAATCTTATCTGTAGGTTTAACTTTAGTGTTTTGAAGCTATCTCTTAGCTTCGTTTCTCGTAACCCTTCTCTGGGTTTAGGTGGGTTAAACCTTATCTGCAGGTTTAACTTTAGAGTTTTGAAGCTATCTCTTAGCTTCATTTCTCGTAACCCTTCTCTGGGTTTAGGTGGGTTAAACCTTATCTGCAGGTTTAGCTTTAGTATTTTGAAGCTATCTTTTAGCTTCGTTTCTCGTAACCCTTCTCTGGGTTTAGGTGGGTTAAACCTTATCTGCAGGTTTAACTTTAGTGTTTTGAAGCTATCTCTTAGCTTCGTTTCTCGTAACACTTCTCTGGGTTTAGGTGGGTTAAACCCTCTCTGTAGGTTTAACTTTATTGTTTTGAAGCTATCTCTTAGCTTCGTTTTATTGTAACCCCTCTCTGGGTTTAGGTGGATTAAACCCTCTCTGTAGGGTTAACTTTAATGTTTCGAAGCTATCTCTTACCTTCTTTTCTCGTAACCCCTCTCTGGGTTTAGGTGGGTTAAACCTTATCTGCAGGTTTAACTTTAATGTTTCGAAGCTATCTCTTAGCTTCTTTTCTCGTAACCCCTCTCTGGGTTTAGGTGGGTTAAACCTTATCTGCAGGTTTAACTTTAGTTCTCGAAGCTATCTCTTAGCTTCTTTTTGTTTGATGTGAATTCATTTCGTGAATGCTCATCGTATTTCTCATTGAATGCTTCTCGTGCATTTTATTTATTCGTTTAACTTTTTTGCAAGTTATCAATTCTCATATAATCAATCGTGTGTTGTGATGCAATCGTGTCGAATAGCATGCAATCATATTGTTTCAATCGTAATCAATGAAAGAATAAACTGATAAACTCGTAGAAAATGAAAAACCGCTTTCATTAATTAGCAAACAAGGGTGTTCCATTGACCATAATCGATCAACACAAGTCAAGGACTAACTCGGCCGGCCTCTTTAAAAAACCTCCCTGTGGTAAAACCCAGTGGAAAACCCGCAGGCAGGGGAAAAAAGAGTACCAGTGGAACGAAATTACAATTTATTCTGAATTTAAATAACATGAATAAAACAACTCTTGCATAAAAAGAACCACCTACTTGCAGCGAGGCGGGTACTTTCTTCAATTGTAAAATCTCTTCAGTCGGCAGACATTCCAGGGTCTGGCCAGTTGATTCCCTTACATGTCTTGTAACTCATAAGCTCCTCCTCGGAGGACCTTGGTCACCTTGTGCGGCCCTTCCCACTTGGGATCGAGCTTTCCAATATTTTTCAGCGCGTCAGCTTGTCTCAAGACAAGATCTCCTTCTTCAAATCTCCGACTTATGACTTTCAGGTCATAAGCAACTTTTATGCGACTTTTGTACTTCTCAGCTTTTAGGTGGGCGATTTCGCGCTCCTCCTCTAGCATGTCTAGGTTCTCCCTCATCAGTTTCTCATTTCTTCCCTCCTGGAAGTGGGCTAAACGATGTGTCTCCATCTCCACTTCTGAAGGTATGACTGCAGCTGCCCCATACACTAAGTGGAAGGGGGACTCCTCTGTTGGCTCCCTGGGGGTAGTCCGATAAGCCCACAAAACTGACTCCAGCTCATCGACCCACCTCCCTCCAGCTTTGTCAAGCCGGGCACGTATTCCGTTCACAATAGTTCTGTAGGTGACCTCCACCTGGCCGTTGGCCTGGGGGTGTGCCACCGATGTGAATCTCTGGACAATCTTCAGGTTATCACACCATTCCCGTACCATGTTTCCTATAAACTGGGTCCCATTATCTGATACCAGGATTCTAGGTATGCCAAACCTGCAGCCAATATATCTCCATAAAAATTTGATTATGTTACCTTCTTCTATCCTCGCTAGAGGTACAGCTTCGACCCACTTGCTAAAGTAGTCCACTGCCACCAATAGAAACTTCTGCTGGCCCACTGCAATTGGGAATGGGCCCACCAGGTCCATCCCCCACTTCACGAAGGGACATGGAGACTGCATGGTCCCCATCTCCTCTACAGGGAGGTGGATGAGGCAGCCATGCTTTTGGCATTTCTCACACTTCTTCACCCAGTCTTTGGCGTCCTGGGTCATGGTAGGCCAGAAGTATCCAGCCCTCAAGGCTTTCCGGGCTATTGCCCGAGCCCCTGCATGGTCAGCACAACAACCTTCATGTATATCTTTGATTACGTACCTCCCTTCTTGAGGGGATAAACACCTCAAGTAAGGCTGCGTGAAGGACCGCAGGTACATCTTGTCCCCGATCATCGTGTATCGGATTTTCCAATTCTGAGCTTTCCTTTTATCTGGGCAGCTCTCCGGGTTCTGCAACACTCGATATTATGCTGGTTCTCCAATCATCTTCAGCTCCGATGACCCCTACTGAGGGGATCGTAGCTTCTCTTTCTGCAGTCACCAGGGTGATCTTCCCCTCTCCCTACAGTGTTGCGGAACTCGCCAGCTTTGACAGGCTATCCGCTCTGGAGTTTTCCTCTCGAGGTATCTGTCTGACCTCGAAGGAACTAAACCTTCCCTGCAGCTCCGCCACTTGCCGAAGGTAGGCTATCATTTTCTCATCTTTGGCCTCGTACTCACCTGTAACCTACTGGGTTACGAGTTGGGAATCCGAAAATATGACCACCCAACCTGGTCCCAGTTCGGCGGCCATCTCTGTTCCTCGAATCAGGGCCTCGTACTCAGCTCTGTTGTTGGAGGTAATGAACTCGAACCTTACTGCAACTTGCGTTTCCTGGCCCTCTGGATCAATAATCACGATCCCCGCTCCACAACCCTGCATAGACACAGAGCCGTCAACATATACCTTCCATTCTCCTTCCTCCATCGCACGTGTACCCTCCTGGATGAAGTCAGAGAGGGCTTGTGCTTTAATGGTCCTCCGTGGCTCGAAATCTACGTCATATTCTCCCAGTTCGACGGCCCACTTGACCATCCTCCCTGAAAGATCAACTCTCCCTATCACCTGTTTCAGAAGGTAGTTAGTCCGAACAATGACCTTATGCGACAAAAAATAAGGTCGTAACCTCCATGCCGTGACCATTATAGTCAGGGCTGCCTTCTCTATCTCCAGGTATCTCTCTTAAGCTCCTTGGATGAGCTTACTGATGTAGTAAACAGGTTTTTGGGTCGACCCCTCCTCCCTCACCAGCACGGAGCTGAGTGAGACCCCACCTACAGAGAGGTAAGGGTAGAGTGTCTCCCCTGGAATTGGCTTCGTTAACGTAGGTAACTGGGCCAGGTGCTATTTAAGCTCCTCGAACGCCTGTTGGCATTGCTCGTCCCACTCGAACCTGGATCCCTTCCTCAATATTTTGAAGAAGGGGTGGCTCCTCTCTGCAGATCTGACTATGAATCTGCTCAACGCCGTAATCCTTCCGTTCAGCCTCTGTAGCTCCTTGATATTGGTGGGAGGCCGCATATCGAGCACATCTTTCACCTTAGCAGGGTTAACTTCGATTCCCCGCTGGGTCACCATATACCTGAGGAATTTCCCGGATTTCAATCCAAAAGAACACTTGGCTGGGTTCAGCTTCATGTCATTCCTCCTGAGCACTGAAAAAGCTTCCTCCAGATCGGCCACGTGCTCTCCAACTTTCACGCTTTTCACAAGCATATAATCAATGTAGACTTCCATGTTCCTCCCTAGCTGGTCTCGGAACATCTTGTCAACCATTCTCTGATAGGTTGCTCCTGCATTCTTCAACCCAAAGGGCATTCTAATATAGCAAAAAGTTCCAGTAGCAATAATGAAACTTACCTTTGGAATATATGGAGGGAAAATTTGTATTTGATGGTAGCCTTGATAGGCGTTCATCATACTTAGCAGCTCAAATCCAAACGTAGAATCGACTATCTAGTCAATCCTAGGCAAGGGATAATGATCCTTAGGGCAAGCCTTGTTCAGATCTCGAAAATCTATGCACATTCTCCATTTCCCCTGGTTTTGCCACCAACACTGCATTGGACAGCCAGGTGGGAAACTGGATTCATTTGACATGTCCTGCCTCCAGTAGTTTCTCTACTTCAGCCTTCCTAATGGCGTCTTTTTCTGGTCCAAAGACCCTTAGTTTCTGCTTTACTGGTTTAGCTTTAGGTTCCACGTTCAGGTGGTGCATCGCCACCTCCTCGGGAATACCTGACATGTCAGAGGAAGAAAAAGTAAAAACGTCTGCATTTCTTCGTAAAGCTGTTACCAGGTCTCTCTCTAGTTCTGGCTCCAGCTGGGCTCCGATCCTTGTTGTGTATCATTTTTTCTCTGGATACAACTCGACCATCATCAGCTCTTCGTCAGCTTTCATTTTTTGAGGATCAATTTCCTCCGTAATCTTACATCTCTTGGATTCTCAGTCCACCTCCTTGTCTCTTTTCAGGCTGCGATGCAGCTCTTTGTCGGCCATCTTTACTGCCTCCACGCAGCATTTTCTGGATTGCAGCTGATCACCAGCTACTTCACCCACCTCAACGTTCACTGGAAACTTAAGTTTCATGTGATAAGTTGATATGACCACCTGAAATAAATTCAATACTGGCGTAGGATGAGGGTACATCAACAATAAAAAAATTTGCCATAACTACCCTTCTCCGTGGAGCTTCGCCTAGCCCCACCTGAAGGGTTACCTGACCAAGAGGGTGGACTGCCCCTCCTGTGAATCCATACAACGCTGTATCCACTGGTTGCATTTCTATGTTTAAATTCATTTTCTTGAAGCATTCCAAGAATATGATGCCTGCCGAGCTCCCCGTATCTACGAAGATCCTTGCTACCGTATATCCGACCATATCTGTAGTGATGACTAGTGCATCACTGTGGTCCTCCTCCCTCAGGCCTCCATCCTCTGGACCAAAATGAATCCGAGGTGTATGGATGACCTCCTTCTGATCCACGTCTCTGGACATCTCTCCTACCTCTCTCCTGAGGGTCGTCTCTCCAGCTTTTCTAGCGCAGAAGAAGTCTCCCTTTGCTGGACCTCCGATTATAATCTGGATAAGTCCTCTCTTCTGGGAGGGTCGCTCCTCCTGCCTCCCTTCGATCATCCTCCCTTTTTCCTCAGCTTTGTCATCAACTTCCTTTCTTTTTTGCCCCCTGGAGCTAACTTGATCTCTGTAAACAAATTCTTTAAGATGTCCTGCTTGGATCATCCTCTCAATTTCATCACGTAAGTGAAAACAGTTGTTAGTGTCATGCCCATATTCATTATGGAAACGACAAAACTTATCTGACTTGGGCTTCTGAGGCCCTCTGGATCGTGTCCATGGAAACTTCATTTCAGGGTGGTCAGATGCTACCTCCAGTAGCTCTGCCGGCTCGAGCTTTAGGGGGGTGTACTTGTCAAACCTGGAGCGGGGTCCAGATTTTGCAGCTTTCTCCGGCTCCGCCGTCGAGCTTTTCTTTGATGATTCTTTCTTCTTCTCAGGTCCACTAGGTTTGACCTCGGCTCTCTTCGCCTTCCTCACTTCTTCCAGTGTGACGTACTTCTCTACTCTCCTTAGTAGTTCATCGAACGTCTGGACTGACTTCTTGGCCAGGGAGGAAATTAGGCCTCCATCTCGGAGATTGCTAGTAAAAGCATTAATTTTTACCTCTGGGGTGGCGGTTGGAACCTCCAGTGCCGCCTGATTGAATCTCTTCATGAAGGCCCGTAGGCTTTCATTTTCTCCTTGCTTCATGTTAAACAACGTCAATGTAGCTCTAGGTTGCCTCCTTGCACTAGCGAACTGGTGCAAGAACAATTCTCCAAACTGCTCCAAGGAGTTGATGGAATTGGGCTCCAGTTGGCTGAACCACTGCTAGGCTGCCTTGGATAGAGTAGTAAGAAAGACCCTACACTTCACACCCTCCCCATATCGATGGAGGAGGGCCGAATTTTCAAATCTCACCAAATGGTCATACGGGTCAGTCGTTCCATCATATTCATAATTAAGAGGTTTAAAATTGCTAGGCAACTCATCTTGTAAGATATTCTCAGTAAATTGATAACCTGTAACGGGTCTAGGCATACTAACCCGATTTTCCATCTGATGTTTCATGTTGTCCATTTGTTTTCTCAAAGACCTGATCTGGTCTTTCATGGCTTCTGAATGGGTATCTCCTGTACCCTCTTCTTCATCCTCGATCTTACTCTCCCGCTGTAGGGGGGCTGTCTCTCTCCCCCGAGCAGCTTCTTCTGGACTAGCCTCCCTAGGCCTAGGAACGGCTGACCTTCTCTCTTGGACTCCTTCTGTCCCCAGGGTCTCCTCCTGGTTTCTGGACTCCACTTCTCTCCTTCGTTCTTCTTGATGCTCGTCCTGCCTACTCCCCCCAAGTTGGGATCGAGTAGGCAGGTTTCCTGGTCCTGGTCCTCCAGTCCTTCCTGCAGGTGGGGGTCCTCCCCGCTCCGCGATTGCTCTTGCTACAACTCGAGCTATCATATCATCCAACTGCTCCCGAGTGAGGGCGAGGGGGGCGGCTGGTTCTGACACTCTCTGAGGTATGCCCCTGGCTGGAACATTGGTAGCTCCGGGGACCCCCACTATAGGGATTCCTTCTGGAATCGCAGAGGAAGAGGCAGGTGGGTTAATCCCTCCCTCTCTAGCAACAGCTCCCACTTCTGGATGGCGTTGGTCGGGAGTCGAGCTTTCGTCTCTCACCACTGTAACAAGTGGTGGCCCTTCAGTGTTGGGCACAACAATAGGTGGCACGGGGTTGGATGCAGGTTCGCCTTGCATTGGGTTTGCGGGGTTTGTCCTTCCCCGAGCCGGTACTAGTGCAATCGGTCTCATGGGTGTACGTTCACCAGTCATGATGTCCTTCTTTCAGATAATCAGAAAAGAAAAGAAGTTGAAACTCACGTCTCCGCTCTTCTTTCCCACAGACGGTGCCAATTGATGCGTAAAAACTAACCTGGACCCGTTTCCCCACCTGGGTTCCACTTGGTAAAGCCTTTACGCAACAGAATTCCTAGCTCTTCTCGAACGTACCTGCAAAAAATACGCCGGAGGGTTCTCCGGAGTAGGAACTCCGACGCTCAAGTCAGGTCACCGAAAAATACTCAAGAAAGTACGTAGGAAGTAACTAGGTAAGAGTGATAGTTGATTGATATCGTTACCTCCCTTCTGAGTGTGTTATTTATACGTAAGTTAAGAGTAATAACCGTCATCACGGTTTCAAGGCATTATCGCGCACGTTCTGCCATGATGTCGTGCGTAGATATCTTTTCTCTCAAGAAAAATCTGCAATGTGCCTACGAATTCCCCCCTGGACGGAGGTTGGACCCAGTCAATGAAGGAACATAGGAGATATTCCTTGACTTGGGCCTTAATTATCTCAACTACTCGTTCCTTCTAACGTTTCTCGGTCTTATCAGATAAATAACCGCTGTGGGCTTGGTCAAATACCCGCGTGCTCTTTAAATCTCGCCTGGGCCTCATGGCCCATCTGCAGCTAGGTTTGGGCCTCGCGGCCCACCTGTAGTCGGGCTTGGGCCTCGCGGCCTGCATTTAGGTTTAGGCCTCGTGGCTTATCTGTAGTTAGGGTTGGGCCTCGTGGCCCATCTCCATACAGGCCTGAGCCTCGTGGCCCACCTGTAGGTAGGTTTAGGCTTCGTAGCCTTATCGCAGCCGATCTGGGCTCGAGCCCATCTCGAGTTTTCCTCCCTCTATTGAGGGTTTTCGGTTACGTCATTGGGCCCTATTGGGCTGGGTGTATTTGGGCCCTACGTGTAGTTTAGGCCTGACATTTTTATCCGCATCAATTATGTTGCCAATTATTTTGCGTCACACAATATTTATATAATCTATTAATCATATGATTGCTTTAAACAAATAATTTTATTGTAATTTTGAATTGAATATGTATATAATAATATGTTATAATAATCCCTGAAATATCTTGTTAAATATTCAAGATTTTAATAAAGTTTTCGTTATTTTTTTTAATTTTTTGCGATATCGATATGCGATATCGCTATATCCATCTATATATCCGTAAAATTAAAGTTGCGATATTTATTGCTTTAGCGATAGTTTTATCCTTGGTGTGCGGTTGAATTTATTTCGCACAAATGACTGGTGTGCGGTTGATTTTTTCACACAAGTGTGCATACTCATAATACGCGACTAATTTTTTTGCACAAATGATATTTATTCGGATAATTTTTTTGCACATACTTAATAATTTGGTGTGTGGAAATAACCTTACCCCTTTTTTAGGCATGCATATTTAAAACCCAATCCAAACTTTCCTTTTGGATAATTGAACTGGCCAATTAGACTAGACTAGAATTATCAGCTCTAACTTGATTTTTAAAAAATTTCAAAACCAAAAACCACTCCAAACAGGACCTTAGTTTGTGGGATTGTCTATTTAAAAGAAGGTGGCTTGGAGAAAATTTTGAAGTGTTTGGGGTGCTTGTTGATCTAACAACTAACAAACTAACATTTACCGGTAAATTTTATTTTTAAAAAATATCCAATTATATGCACCTCCTCTTTTAGTTAATACACCTATCAAAATTAATTTTTATTTAAATAATAAATATACATATTATTTCTTATTAATTTTACCCCTTTTGCAAACACCCTACTTCTAATTTTCCCATTCAACAACATCGCCCCCACCCCTTCTTCCCTCCCCCCATCCTCTTCTCGACTTTCCTTTTGCCTTCCCACTCATTAACTAAAAAATATATAAAAAATTTGAAAAATAAATCTACCACAAAAGAGAAACACCACCTCCACCCTTTCTCATTATCCTCAAATGGATCAATAAAAGTCGTAGATGAACTAAGCCCCAAATTTCTGAGGAATCTGTTCGCCAATCAACAAGGGAGAAGAAATGGAAGGGAAGAAAGGAAGACGATGGTCGAGGAGAGTAGTTCACTTTTTTTTTTTTTTTTTTTTCTTTTTTTTTTTCTTCTAATTTTTCTGAGTGGAGGGGAGGGGAAAAATTTTCAATTTTGTTGTGGTGTTGGAAAAAATGGAGTTGTTTTACTGTATCGGAGGGACTCATTGAAGAAGAGGAGTATGAGGATTTGGATTTTTTAAATGGTATTTTAGATATTTTATAATTACATCAAAATAATATAAAAACAAAAATAGGTGTATCTTCCAAGTATGGAGGTGTTAATATCCTGACTCTTAAAGGAAATTGGATTTACCCGATAAAAAAAAAAAAGGGAAATTGGATTTGATATTAATAACAAATGTCAACTACAAACGAAATTCAACCGATCATATAAAAAATTATGGAAAAATAATTTTTTTTTTTAGTTTTATAAGTTATTTATATTTTAGTTTCAGTTTGCTTAGTTTTCGGGAATTGAAAATAGTTCATGTAATTTTTAGTTTTTCGATATTTTAATTCTATATTTAGACTGTAAATAATAGTTTTATTCGATTCTACCTTGTGAACAAATCAAATCATTTCACGTTAATGAATGTTTCACCTTCTGTTTCACCTTCTGCAATCACCTGTTACATAATTAAAAATGTCGAACAATTAAATACTCCCTCTGTCCATGAAAACAATGCTCAGTGGCTTGGGCACAGGTTTTAAGACAATGAATTAAAATAAATATAAAAGCTGGAAAAGTAAAAAATTGTGAGGGGTATATTTGGAAGAGCTTGACTTTTTAATTAAAGTCAAGCTGAGGGTTACTGCTAATAACTCCTTCCAATTTAAAATGGGAGGGAAAATCATTCAAAATATTTTCAAGAAGGCATCAGCCATGCATTAATGGCCGATGGACATGCTGCAACATTCATTTTTTTAACAATATTTACACCTACTAATACAAATTCTGATAGGACTAAATTGTGAATTCCCACCAAAATAAAAGTTTAAGTTTCCCACCTAATTTATGCCATAAATACAGCATTCAAAGCCCTATTACATATTTAATACAGTTAGCAGTAATGTGAAAAATTGGAACAAATCTTTCAGCTGCATTGAAGACACAAACAGCTCAACTGCTTCTTGAAAATTCAGTGAATGAGAAGCTGACAAAAGGCAAAATCAAGGAAGTGGCTGAGAGATTTGGCATCTCAAGAAGGTCAGTGACCTCCATTTGGGCTGCAACAAAACAAAAAATAAGTGAAGGTAAGGCTGTCATTTTCGAACCAACAAAATGGTCAACACATAGTGACACATCAAAGGTAGATAAAGAGAATTGATGAGTTTACCTTTACAAAAGAGGTGTACTTATAAAGAATAGCTAGAGAGATGGGTGTAAGCAAGAGTGCAGTGTGCAACTGGGTAAAAAATGGTCTGATCAAACCTCATACAAATGCCATCAAGCCAGATTTGACCACTCAAAACAAACTTTAAAGGTTGAAGTTCAGTTTAAGCCAGTTAGAGTATGATAGAGCAGCCAACATAGTCAAGTTCAAGGGCATGCACAACACAATCCATATTGATGAAAAATGGTTTTACCTCACAAAACAGAGTGAGAGGTACTACTTGGTTCCAGGTGAAACTGAACCATACAGATCATGCAAGAGCAAAAGATTCATCACAAAATTGATGGTTATGTGTGCAGTGGCTAGGCCACATTATGCAAGTAATGGTGAGTTGATATTTGATGGGAAAATAGGCATTTTCCCATTCACCAAACAAGAGGCAGCAAAGAGGAATAGCAAAAACAGATTGAAGGGCACATTTGAGACAAAGCCAATTGAAGCAATCAACAAGGATGTCATCAAACAATGCTTAATCAATCAGGTTCATTACTTTTCACTCTAACTTACACTATCAGATTAAACTCATCATATAGTGCATAACAAAACAAGTATTCTAAACACAAATACTCATGTTGGTTACATTGTTTTGTAAGATAATACCAGCAATTAAAGGATAAATGGCCAACAAATGGAACAAGGGACATTTTTATTCAACAAGACAATGCCAGACCTCATATTCAAGATAATGACACTGATTTCAGAGCTGCTGCAAGCTCAGATGGATTTAATATCCATCTGGTTTGTCAACCAGCTAACACCCCTAATACTAACATTAATGATTTAGGGTGGTTTAGAGCAATTCAGAGTTTGCAAGTTGAAACAACATCATATAATGTTGATGATCTTGTTAAAAATGTGATGCTTTCATATGACAAACTAACCCACATCACATTGAATAATGTTTTTCTAAGTCTACAGAATTGCATGATTGAGATCATGAAATGTAAGGGTCACAATTCATACAAGCTGCCCCACATGAGCAAGGAAAGATTAATGAGAGAAGGAAGACTTCCAGAATGTCTTCAAGTTGATCAACTACTACTCAAAGAATGCATTGAATACTTAAGACAGCCTGAGAATCAAATTCTGTGTGCATATGATGTGGATACTCTAATGCAAGATTTGATGTGGATAACATAATCATGCAAGGTCAGTTTTTGTTAAAGATGCAGTATAGAACTTTTTATAATGATGCAGTATAAACTTTTTGTAATGCTTACAGCTTAAACATAGAACAATATCATTGCATGTTTAAGCTGTAAACACTAGCATAGGGTTAATCTTTTTGTTAATGAATAGATGAAAAATATTTGTGACCATGAATGAATGAATGAATGAAGCAGTTTTTGTGAATGAATGAATTTGTTTTTTGTGACTGATGCAATGACTATAATTATGTGAATTAATGAAAATGATTCAAACAAACATTCCAAGGTTACTTTAAGCCTCCTAACTAGTCATGCAATCATAATGGTGCCATTAAACTGATTAAACATGCTTAAACATCATTTTCAGTATGAAACTCATAATACAGTCAATGTGCCAGCACATAAACCCTCAGAAAATTAATCAATAAACCATCATAGAGTCAGTTTAAGTCTTATAACTAGTCATGCAATCATAGTGGTGGCATTAAACACAATATCACATGCTCAAGAGTCAATTCAGCACCAATTTCAGTAAAAACCAACAACATCAGCATAAAGACCCTCAGAAAAGTAATCAAAAAATCATCACAAGGCTGTTTAAGCCTCCTAACTGTCAATGCAGACATAGTGGTGGCATTAAACACGATATCACAAGCTCAACAGTCATTTCATCACCAATTTCAGCATTAACCAACAATTCCAGCATAATGACCCTCAGAAAAGTAATAAAAAAAATCATCACAGGGCTGTTTATGCCTCCTAACTACACATGCAGGCATAGTGGTGGCATTAAACACAATATCACAAGCTCAACAGTCATTTAATCACCAAATTCAGCATTATCCAACAATTTCAGCATAGAGACCCTCAGAAAAGTAATCAAAAAATCATCACAGGGTTGTTTATGCCTCCTAACTACACATGCAGGCATAGTGGTGACATTAAACACAATATCACAAGCTCAACAGTCATTTAATCACAAAATTCAGCATTATCCAACAATTTCAGCATAGAGACCCTCAGAAAAGTAATCAAAAAATCATCACAGGGCTGTTTAAGTCTCCTAACTACACATGCAGGCATAGTGGTGGCATTAAACACAATATCACAAGCTCAACAGTCATTTAATCACCAAATTCAGCATTATCCAACAATTTCAGCATAGAGACCCTCAGAAAAGTAATCAAAAAATCATCATAGGGCTGTTTAAGCCTCCTAACTACACATGCAGGCATAGTGGTGGCATTAAACACAATATCACATGCTCAAGAGTCAATTCAACACTAATTTCAGTAAAAACCAACAGACATTTCATCATAAATTCAGAATTAACCAACAATTTCAGCAGACAGACCATCATAAATTTAAACCCTCAGAAAATCGAAAAGATATCAGAGATGACCTTTTCAAAAGTATTTTAGCCGCTGGAATCCACACAATATACCTCTCAACCGCATACTGCCGCAGCTCAGGGCACCATGGCCCACAAAAGTCGCCCCAAATTTTTGAGTAGTCATCACCAACACGGGTATCAGCCACCACATGCTCACACTTCACTGAATCGGCCACCCCATGCTCACAAATCAATAAATCGGAGTCAAGACCCTCATAAATCAGTGACTCAGGCACCACTGTGTTAGAATCGGAGAGGGTGGTTTCATGGTGAGAGAATCTGAAAGGGGGGTTTCGATGGTGAGAGGATCTGAAAGAGGGGTTTCGTTGGGGAGAGAAATAGAAAGGGGAGTTTCGTAAATGGGTGAATCAGACCTAGGGTTGTCGATCTTGGGTGAATCGGAGGTAGGGGTGTCGTCGGTGAGTGGATCGGAGAAAGGGGTGTCGACAGTGTGTGTGCATGAGGCGATTGTGGTAGATTCGAAAAAACCACACAAAATAATCGGAGAATCGGAGGGCTTACCATCGGTAAACATATCGGAGAAAAGGATAGTGACGATTTTTTTGGGAGGCGACTATGTGAAGAGCGACGGCAGCTAGGGTTTGTTTGAGAGAACTCAAGAACAGAGAGAGAGGGAGGCTGGGAATGAGACCGATAAGAGGGTAGGGTTTGTTTAATGTGTTGGATTAAGTAATTGGGCTGGGTGGGTTTAATTAGTTTTGGGTTAGATTAAGTAATTGGGCTGATTAGTTTAATTAGTTTAATTTATTTTAATTGGGTTTTTAATTGTAAGAAATTGAGTGGCATTTGTTGTAATTATGTGATTCAAAAAAGGGTATAAATTAAGTGATTTATTTCCTTAAATAGAATGAGCATAGTTTTAGTGGACATCCAAATATGGTAAGTGAGCATAGATTTAGTGGACGGAGGGAGTATTTTAATGGAATATTTTTACTTTGTGAAAGTGGATATGAACCGAAATTATAGCGATAATTTATAGGATTAAAAAATTTTATTTTCAAATAAGTATTGATTAACTAAAAAAATCAACATAATTGATTGAAGTTACAAACTTAAACTCCGGGAATACACTTTCTCGATCAAAGTCGCCGCCCCAGACATTACTAATGAGATTGATCCCTCTCTCATGATATGAGTGGTGGACTTTGGTTTTGGATATTTCATCTTTATTAAAAAAAAATTATTAGAGAAATAAATAGTTTTGTTTTAATCTTATAAATTATTTCAATATCGATTTCAGTCTTTCAACTTAATCTTATAAATTATTTCAATATCGATTTCAGTCTTTCTAACTCACGAGTTGAGAATATTTTTATAATTTACTTTTAACACATTGGACATATTGGTTTCACAATAGGTTATAAGAGGTGGAATATTCGGTTGACCAATTAAATTTTATCATGTGAATAAATTAAAATTTGTCACGGCAGCATCAACATACCTAATTACCAAACTAAAATATCAAAAATTAAAAATTATAGATTTATTTTCAATTTTTAAAAGTCGACCGGATTAAATCAAAATAATATATATTTTTTTTTTACATAAGGGGAATAACGAATTATCAAAAAATAAATATAATCGTAACCCTTAATACCAATACAGCTCATACAAACGATATTTAATTATTTATAATGGGCTACTATAGTCCTATCTCTGTCATAGGCTTTGAATAAGTGAAATTACATTGCAATTATTTCAAGTTAAATGTGCAATGGGGTTGATATGCATGCTGAAAGTGTGCGTGTAGTGTAAAATAGAATGATATTGTACTGAATGTTATGGCATGCACTACAATATCTAAATATCAGAATGTAAATAGCGGAAGACTAACACTACAAAGCAAAGGAGTAAATTTTTCATAGACTTGTTAAATAAAGTCTATGATGTTTGTCGGTGAATCGAGAGTGAATACAAAAGTTTGTGTAAAGAGTTTCCAGGACAGAACCTTTACAACGGAAATAAAGACTCAATATCACCTATTGACTCTTAAACGGCTAAGTGTAGTATTACAAAATGTTACACCGTCAAAAGTAAAATCAAAGTATCAAAGACATCTACGCTAATGACACTTCAAGATACCTATGTTGCTAAACGAGGTAACATGCGCAAGTAGCAACGTAAAGGGGGAATAACGGCCCTATCTCTTGGATGCACTAACGCACTCAACAATTGATATTTGGATATTCCTTGCCATTGCTGAAGTCCTCGGTCTTCTATTTATAGATGTCCTCGGCTTCAACCATAGATCCTTTTAGATGGATCTAGAAAAACGCCAAAATAACTTCCCCTTATTTCTCTCTCCTAACCGTTCATGTAGATAGTTGATTTTGCGACTTACTCCTGCAACCACATGATCTAGGTCCTTCTAAAACTCTGGTCTTGAATCTGGATCCTTATAGAAGATTTTGGATCCTATCCTCAATGTTGCACTTGATGTTACAACATCCACAACAATATTTGACTAAGTCTTCATTCCAGATCCTTGCAGAATGTTCTAGATCTTCAACCTGCAATGTCACAATATCTACATTGAACTGTTAGAGAGTAAAAGTTAGTTATATGAAGAAAAAAAATGTCAAATTCTTATGTAGCAGAATATGTGATAACATCACATGCAACATCAACACATGCAGTGTAATTAATGCAAACATTTGTAAGTAGGACGGATTCAGAATTTTTATTTCAAGAGTAACGAATTTTTTATGTTATGATACATATAATGTTATTAAAAAATATCTTAATATAAAATTTATAAATGTAAAAATTAGTATTAAAAGTATTCCAAGGACAAAGTCTTAGAAATGGAAGTTATAAATAATTCTTTTGAATTATTACATTCCAACACATTTTAATACCCCATATTGTTATCTAATACAAATTTTTTTTTTCCAATTGCAGCCTCATACAATTAAAAGTGTTAAATGTCCAAAAACTCTTTTGCCCCATATTTCATTATCCAAATGGATCACTCATCCTCTCTCCCTTTCTTTTTCTTTTTTTTTCTTTTCCCTTTCTCTCTCACACCAAATCATAACAAAATCCCAACTCGGAGAAAATGGGGAGCCCGACAATGGAGAGCCCTATATCATCTTCCATGTTCGAACTCTTTACCCAGTCCCCGTCACCACCCTCTGCTCTCCCTCGGTCATTGGCGGCGCTGTCTCACCATATTCCTTCAGCTCCTCCGTTGTCAATGGAATGTTCTCGTTGAATAGAACGAAGAGGTATACGGTGACGACGAGGTGGGAGGCTGCCGGAGAAGGCTTTTGTGCCGCTGATGGGTCGCCATTGATAGGGATTTGCATCTTGAGTCCGTTTTTCTGCAGTTTCTGGACTGCCATGAGCGCCACTACCGAGTTCAGCCAAGATCCACAACTAGGCTGAGTTAGCCGGAGTTCACTCGCTGAGTTGCAAGAGCCCACTCATTGAGAACAAAAATCAAGACCAAATGCCAACATCAAAATTTACTAACAAAAAATACTAACAATAATCATATATTTTAAATTTCTAATACTAACATAGTTATACTAAAATTCAAATTAAACTCAAAATATACTAAAAATATTTCGGTTCAAATCAACTAACAACAAGTATTAAATTAAAATTATACTAACATTCAACAAATACTAACAACAAATATTATGTGTCATATGTGAAATTTAAAATTCAAAATTGTTCAAAATATTTTGTATCATTCAAAATATTTTTAAAAATTTCGCTGAAAAACTTACCGGAAAAGTTATGCCAGCGGGAGCTTTGTCTACATCCGGTCGGGGAACTATATTGCTCTTCAATTAGACGACTCATTTTGTACGGAAAAAATTTGTCGGAGGGGGAGAGGGAGAGAGGGACAGCTGGTGGGGGAGAGGTAGGGTTGTGCATCGGTCGGTTCGGGCACCGAACCGAACCGAATAAGGAAAACCAAATTAACCAAAATTTGTAGTATCGGTACCCGAACCCGAACCGAATATATGTAAAACCGAAATTTAACCGAACTAAAATTTTTGGTTCGGTTCGATTATTAACCGAATATGTGTAACCTAATTTTTTTTTTTGGCAGAAAACATCATAATTAATCCATACATAAATGCAACCCAATTTTAAAACACTCCAACAAATAATTAACAATAAAATAAAGTGCTACTGCTACTGTACTGCTAGAGTGCTAGGTTAAAACTTAAAACTAAGGTTAATACTTTTTTTATTATATTAATATTAATATATATATATATATATATATTGTTGTATGACGATTTATTCGCCCCAAGGCCCAACAGTCAATGGGCCGGCCCAATCCCACTTGGCCAAGCTCAAACGAGCTCGACACCACTGAAGGCTAGTTTACCGGGAGGCGGCGAGCGAGCAGGACCCTCCGGGCTCAGCCCGCCAAGGCGAGCACACCCATCCGACGAGCGGACAGAATCAAACAAGACAAGGTGTCAAGCTCGGCGAGAGATGGTGAGCTCAGCGAAGACACTTATCAACCCAGCTCGGCAGGCCAAAGAATTGTCGACCAAGCCACCCCCGGAATAGTACCAAGTACGAAGTGACAGTCCCAATTTAATGTCAACCTTACCCGGAAAGGAAATAAATTCCTTCAACCAACAAAAGATCCCCTGCCAGAGGACAGCTGGCAGGACGCGAGTGGCCAGCCGTCTGCCCAGGTGCAGGGCTGGTACACCCCAATTAATTGGGGTTGTACAGAATTAATTGTATTTTGTACCTTTTGTCTGCCCAAAAGGTAACCAATACCATGTATAAATAAGACCTATAAGACACAATAAACAGATCTGAAGCATCCATACTTAAGCCTGGGACTAACACTCCCAGCAATTCTCTTGTTCTTACTTGCTTTCTGCATTCATTACAAGCATTCATATCTATTTATTGATTATGATTGTTCTTGGATATTTATCACCATAAATACCCCAATCATTATTGTTTTAACCAATAAAAAGTCATATCAATCACTCATATATATATATATATATATATAATTTTTATTCGGTTATTCGGTTAATTTTTGGGTTTAACCGAACCATAACTGAACCGAAAATCGAAAATTTTAAAAATAAAAACTATATTCAAACCGAAAACTGAATAACCGAACTGAATCGGTTAATTTGGTTTTACTCAAATACTACACACCCCTAGGGAGAGGAGAGAGAGGGAGAGCTGAAAGGGATAGGGAGAGAGAGTGAGAGGGAGTATTGGGAAAGTTGGGAGGAATTAATGAGAGTAATTATTTTAGGTGGGGTGGGTGGCGGTTGGGTGAGATATAAATGAGAGGAGGGCGATTGGGGAAGGGGTGGGCGGCAGTCAGGAATCTTTTGACTATATTAAGTGGGGGTGGGCTGGGGGGGTGGAGTGCTGAGGCCTTATGGGGTGTGGGGACTAAAAAAAAAAAAAAGAGGATATTAGGGAGAGAATATTGGGTAGTGGGTAAAAAATACTTTTTTGTTATACACATGGGTAAAAAATATATTTTTAAAATGAAAATGAGTATGTTTCTCCATTGTCAGATAAAAAAATATTCATTATGGTACAATAATAAAAATTGCACTACTGCGTACATCAGTGCACTATAAGTTAAAACATTGAATATTATAAAAAGAAAATAGATGTTAAAAGAATATTTATCAGCCTGAGATATATAATCGTTGGCCAATTTGCCGTTAGGATGCTTGGGACTTTACAATCATATGATATCCTTATATACTCCATTCCATGAAAATAATTTACAAATAAATTACATGAATTAATCTATACTTGTATGAAAACTTTGGTATACATATTTGAATTAATGTATGTTTGGGACTTCAGACATCTATGGTAGTAACCTTGTTTGGAAGAAAAGCCACCTTAGAATAAGCTAGTGTGTCTTTTTCCACATTATAACAGCTGCATCAGAGTTCCAGAGTGCAGTTTGGCCAGAGAGAAGGAAATAAAAGGAAATTATAAATATAAAAAATGGATCACTTATATAGTTACTAAAATCTGGCATTTAACTAGAACATCATAAATTAGAAGACATAAAATAATGCTATGTTTATACAGAAGTAACAGATCTCTATTTAAGCATACCTAAATGGTCATTTTATCTGCTATCATTAACAGTCATTTTCATTCAGCACTTTCATCAAACATGTGAAGGTCGAACATTTCCCGGTGCATAATTAGTAATACTCTTGACACCTCCAGCACCACGGAGATTTCACGCCTCCTAGACACCTCTAGCATTCACTCTCCTATTGATAAGTGGTGACAATGATACAACAAAACCTGTCCATCCCTATAAAATTAACAATAACAGGGTAAATAGCTGATATTTTTTCAGGGAAAAAAAAATTCAAATGTGAGTAAGGCACAGATCTTGAAATGCTACAAAGAACAAAATCCATATTATTAACCTAAAAACAATGAAGTAAAATAAGCAAGGAAATAATAATTAGATTACCAGAAATTGTTGCGAAAAGCAGTATCACAAGGAATAAGAGAAACGAAATCCAGATGCAGAAAATTGGAACACCCAACTTATGAAATGTAGCTAAAGAACAACACATAAATGGTAAAGGAAATTAAACAATAAATTGATGAGTTTGGATTTGCATCATTAAAAAGAAATCTGAATTTTTTTAAAACATTAAAAAAACAGGGAAGAAATCTAGAGAGAGAAACAAAATCGGCCTGATTTAGAGATAAACAAAATCGGCATAGAAAAAAGAAATTACATAACATATTGCCAGAGGCGGCACCACCCTTAGTGTCGAAACCCCAGACGATGAAATTTTTAAAGAGAGAATTGTGTCATGTATTCCGAACAGATCGAAGGCAAAGCGAGGGAACAGATCGGATGAAAGATCTATGCCTAGAAATCCAAGATAAAGCCGTCAGCGGCTCCTAGAGGCCAAAACCTAGATATAATTCCCCCTCCACCTCCGTCCCCCACGATACTTGCTCTACTCCATCGTCGAAATCTCCTCTAGAGAAATCCATTTGCCACCGTCCCCACCATTCTTGCTCCGGTGATGCTGGTCTTTAGAGAGTGAGACTGTTTCAGATTTTATGGAAGGGCCGATTAATATGGGATGATGTTCCCCAAAAATATTTGACATCTTATTAAAAAATTGATTTACCTGCAAAACTTTATGTACACACGAGCTACAGTAGTTTGTACAGTATAATGACATATTGGTCAGTTCATGCCTGAAATTATATTGTGTTGCAATTAGAGTTTTTTCGCGTATTGTATTGTAATTTGTGATTTTAAATTGTATTGAATATAACCGACCCTAAATAATATTCAATACCCCATCTTCAATATTATATTTGTTAATGTTGTAGTAGGTTTAAATAGGGAAAAATCAGTGAAGGAAATCCAGTATTCCCTCAATCCCTGAAAAGTTTGCACAGTTGACTTTTTTTAATGGTTTTGTGTGAGAATTATTTCATAGTAATATGTGTACAAAAGTTATTTTATATGAATGGTATGCTAGTTAATAAGATCAACTAGCATATCATTCATATAAAACAACTTTTGTAAACGTATTACTATGAAATAACTCTCACACAAAACTCAGTTGAAAAAGTCAATTGTGCAAACTTTTCAGGTATGGAGGGAGTATGAATATTAAGTATCTCATCTTCTTTCTCTCGATCATCTCTCCCTGTCTCTCGCTAGAATTCTTCCTCTCTCTCTATTTCTCTCTTTCCCAATCAATTCTCTCTCCCCTTTCTATCAATTGATACAATTTAGTGTGTTCATAAGTCATAACACACACATGCATGCAAGTTCACAATAATTTATAAAATTAAACAATATGTGTATAAACAAGCAATTTTGGGGCGTTTGGTTTGGGAATATATGAAAATAAATATATTTTTATTATAATGATATATGAGAATAAAAGATGGTTCACATATTTATTTTCCCTCCTAAATAATATAATCATTTTCTTATTTGATTATATTTTTCTTCTTATAATCATAATTCTCAATTATTTTCTTATGCCACAATCAATTTTTTTTTGTTATATGTGAAGTATAGAGGAAAAGAAAATTTTATTCTCATTCCCATTGAAAAAAACAAGAAAAACACCCTTAAAATATTAAATGCAATGCAAATATACTCTACGAGCTAGCACTATATCATCTAAACATAAACACCAAACATAAACCAAACAATCAAACTAGCTGAAAATATGCCTAAAAAACATATTTTTTAGGTACAAGGAGTGGAATTTTCTTACGCACTACAATTCCAGGCAAACAATCAGCATCAACATCTTCTACTTCGATCCCTCGAGGCAATTTCCAACCAAAAGAGTATAGCAAATTAACGATAGTGAGCTCCACATTAGCGAGTCCCATGTACATTCGGGGGCAAGATCTTCGGCCCGATCCAAATGGAATCACCCCGAAATCTTGCCCCTTTATGTCAATATTGTTGTTCAAGAATTTGTCGGGCAAGAATTCATTGGGATTTTTCCAGTACTTGAGATCTCTTGCGACCGCCCATACGTTAACATAACACATTTTTTTGGGCTGAATTTAGTAGCCAGCTTCTAGAGTGCGTCTTTCGATTGTTTCTCTTGGCACGAGCAGCGGAGTTGGAGGGTACAATCGGAATGTCTCATTGATGACTGCTTTCATTGGTGGACGGTGAAAATGGTCCCCAAATTAGTATGACAAATATTTGTGTGCACATTGTGCACACTAACAAATAGTGTGCACAATGTTTTTACCTAATACTATACTGTAACTAAACTAATACTATACAATATTGTTAATAATACTAATACTATACAGTATTTGAAATAATATTATACTGTAACCAAACTAATACTATACAATGTCTAAAATAATATTACACTGTAACCAAACTAATACGGGATTTAGATTATTTTCGTCCTCTAACTTTTCACCTTTATTGAAATGGTCCTCTAATTATCTACTTTATCAATTTAGTCCACTATGTTTACATATTTTGTCAAATTAGTTGATTAGGGTGAATTTGTGCATATTTTTATTGTGGTTTAATTGCTTATTCATATATATTTTATGAGCATTTCTCCCTTATTCGAGCACTTGTGAGGTTTTACGGTTGTGGAAGGTTTTTGTCGGTTTTATAGGTGTTGATCATTCATTTGATACGATTCAACCTTCCATCAAACCTCTCCTAGGTTCATATTCTCTGTAAAAGTGAAGCATCGAGTGGAAATTAGAAAGGCATGAAGCTGAGGGTCAAAACGCAAGTGGAATTGTCAAAATCGGAGGTCAAATGCACTGTCTCGAGTTCGTCTCAAGGCAGGTCTCGAGTCGAGACAAAGCTATTGCTCGAGTCGAGACGTAAGAAGATTTACGTGAGCAAGCTATCATGTCTCGAGTGGTGTCTCGACCCCTGTCTCGAGTGGCGTCTCGAGTCGAGACACCCAGGGAAGCTCGAGAAGAACAGAGTCAGCTACGGTTTTTGGAGACCAACTGTCTCGACTCGAGACAGGCTTCTCGGAGTAATTTTTGCAGAATTTAATTTTTCGAAGGACTCACTTGCAATTTCAGCCTTTTCACTCGAGCCCCCTGCTATAAGAGCCCAATTTTCTAAATTGAAGAGAGGCGAACTCATTTGGGAACACAAATCCACACTTAGATAGAATTAGCTTGGATTAGAAACATAGAACTCATTTTTCCCTTCTCTTGTTCTTCAATTTCATAGATAAATAGCATTAAATTCTCATTAGATTAAGTTTACCCATTGCTTATCTTAGTTTAATTCTTCAATTCAAGCAAGGAACTAGCTATTGTAAGGATCTATTGCAAGTTTCATCAAATTCAATTAAGGTGATATTTCCCAATTTATTGCTTTCATCTATTTTATCATCGGTAATGTTTCTATTCTTTGATTTCTATTTTGTTGATCAAATTAGTCATGGGCTAAACCTCTTGATTGCTTGGGTGTTGAAATTACATATGAATTTGGTGTTGATCATGAATTGATCACTTTGATTGGCATGTGTTGTGGTCTTAATGCTTCTACTATTGGGCTTTGTAATGATCTTTTGATTAATTGATTTCATTAGCTTGATTCGTTGAATTTGTATGTTGCAACGAGAGTTGGATATGCTTAGGAGAGAATAAAGTTAACTAATTGATTGATTTTGATGATTTTGATTGTAATTAATTGCACCGAGAGGTGGATTAATTACTAGATCCCCCTTTCGTAGACATTGCATGTTTAGACATGTAGTGAAGGGATGACCCTAGACATTAGTACCCGATTGTGAACGTGTCTAGGTGATCAACGGTCCTAGGAGCTAGCTTGCTAGAATTGACATGATCGCTCTTAGTTTTGCCATTTCCATGCCTTGATTTGTGATTGATTTGTGTGATACCCAAAGGATTGTGTAAGGAAGACACCCGAGCGATCGTTTCACACACCGCTTGCACTCATTAGAGTTTTATTTGTATCATTTTGTTATTTGTTATTTGCTCGTGTTTGGTTATTGTTGATTTATGCTTTACCCTCCGATTTGCCACCATAATTCCATGGAAACGTATGTTTTTGAGGCTCCATTGTACTCCTAGTCCCTTGTGTTCGATAATTTGTTTGGTCGTAAATACTTGTTGCTAAAATATAAACGATCAAAATGGCGCCGTTGCCGGAGACTAGTTGAGGACACTTAGGTGGAACTTGAATTCTAGCTGAGTGGATTTACTAGTGGCATTTATTTTTGTTGTTTTGTTGTTTTTGTTTTGAGAATTTGATACTTGGTTTCTTTTTGGTAGGTGCTTATTCAAACATTGAAAATTGATAACGAAGCTCCACCAAGAAGAAGGATTCAGAGAAGAAATCGAAGGACTTTTGATAGAGAAATGGAAGGGGTTTCACCCCCACATAGAGAGGGACTTGTTAATGAAGGAGGAGAAGGGGAGATAAATATTCAAGGCATCCATGTAGAATTGAGAGGTGCCCAACCTCAAAGAGAAGAGATGGTGCACCAAAATCCACAAAATCCCCAAAATCCTTACCCTTACCCTTACCCTTATCCATATCCATATCCACCTCCTCCAATTCAAGGTCAAAATCCATATTCATACCCACCTCCATATCCACCATATCCTCCATATCAAGAACAAAATTACATTGCTCCTTACAATCCTCCACCACCACCCTTGCCTAATAATCAAAATCCACAAAATCCCCCACCTCAAAGGGAAGGAAGACCCATTCATGCTTATTTTGAGCCTCAATTACGGGAATATTATGATGGGTTAGCTAGGCCGAATATCCAAGCTAATAATTTCGAGATCGCACCATCTATGATCAAGCTTCTCATGGAGAATCAATTTGAGGGAAGAGATGGGAAATATGATCCTCACAAGCACTTGGATAGATTCTTGGAGCTAGCGGATACTGTAAAGTTCAATGGAGTCACCGAAGATGCTAAGAAGTTGAAGATGTTTGCATTTACTCTCACGGGAAAGGCCAAACAATGGCTTAGCAAAATCTTACCGCCGGGGAGTGTGCGCACGTGGGAGGAGATAAGTCAAAAATTTTTGCTCAAATTCTATCCTCCTTCTCGAACCGTCCAAGCAAGGAATGAGATTGCCGGTTTCAAACAAAAGCCAAAGGAGAGTATCAAGGATGCGTGAGAACGTTTCAACAACTTGTTGATTTCGTGTCCCCAACACGGCTTTCGGAGGAGCAAACCATATACTTCTTTTATTGTGGAGTGGATGAAGCATCTCAACTACATTTGAATGCGTGTGCTAAGGGGGACTTCTTATTCTTAACCTCACAAGAAGCCATTGAGATTTTAGATGGTGTAGCCAACAATGCCTCCCAATAGAACACCAATCAAGTCCCTAATCAAAGAGTAGCCAATGTGGAGCAAGGAGACTTAATGAAGTCTATGATGATGACACTTATTGATAAGGTGAGTTCACTTACTGCCAATCAACAAAGGGATGTCACTCCTCCTCCAATGATGCAAGAAGGGCAAGTTCTTAACCAAGTTGGGCCATGTGAAGATGTGAACTATATGGGAAGGCAACCTCAAGGAGGATACCAACAAGGCTACCAAGGAGGTAAGCAATTCAATCAAGGGCAATTCCGACCCCCGTATCAACAAGGAGGTCCATCTTCTTTCCAACAATGAGGTCAATTCACTCAAGGTAACAACTCCTATAACTCAAATTTTTGTAAGAATGAGAATTTCTCATACGCCAATCTTAAGGCCGCCGTGCAATTCCCACTCGAATTTGATCCGGGAGCTAAACTGCCTAATGGAGAAGGGAAGCCTTCAACGGATGAGTTGTTGGCCTTGTTGATCAAGAAGACGGAAGAGAAAGATGCTAAGATGGAAGCAAGGCTTGATAAGATGGAAAGCTTGTTTGGGAGCCAAATTGCCCAACATGGGAATCAACTTAAGACGCTTGAATTTCAAATGGGACAATTGGCTAACACTTTGGGGAATTTGCAAAATAAGGGGAAGTTTCCTTCAAATACCGAGGTGAACCCAAAGAGCAATGCAAGGGAATTTTATTGAGAAGTGGCACCAAGTACGATGGACCATCAATGCCAAGAGAAGGGGAGTTCGAAAGTGGTTATTTTCATGAAAAGAAAGAGGTTGAAGAAGAGGGTGGTGAAGAGGAGGAATACGAGTTTGAAAGAATCAATGAAGATGAAGAGGAAAAAGGGATGATGAAGGAGAAGGAAGAAGCCTTAACAAAGAAGAAGGAAAAAGGTGCTTGAAAAAGGGGAGTGTTCAACTCGAATTCCGAAGTGGGAATTGGTCAAGGAGTTGAGAGAAAAAGAAGAGCATGTGACTTGTGATAGATGGGGAGTGCCCAAGACACCAATTCCACCTCCTTTCCCAAAAAGGTATATGAAGCAAAAGATGGAAGAAAGATTTGCTAAATTCCTAGAAATCTTCAAAAAGATTCACATCAACATACCTTTTGCCGATGCCTTGGAACAAATGCCACACTACATGAAGTTCCTCAAAGATGATATCTCAAAGAAGAAAAGGCTTCAAGAGCATGAGACAGTGAGTTTGACGGAGGAGTGTAGCGCCTTGCTCCAAAGGAATGTGCCGCAGAAGCTCAAAGATCCGGGGAGTTTCACCATTCCTTGTGAAATTGGTGGAAGTGATACAATATGGGCGTTATGTGATCTTGGAGCAAGCATAAACCTTATGCCTTACTCTATCTACCAAAGACTTGATCTTGGTAATATTAATGAGGTCTCTATGACACTCCAGTTCACCGATCGATCGATTAAGAGGCCTAGAGGAGTGTTTGAGGACGTGTTTGTGAAAGTAGATCGCTTCATCTTTCCGGCGGACTTTGTGATATTAGACATGGAAGAAGATCAAGATGTGCCTCTCATTTTGGGAAGACCGTTTCTTGCAACGGGTGAGGCTATGATCAATGTGAAAGATGAAGAGCTTAAATTGTGCTTCAACAATGAGGAGATCAAGTTTTCTATCTACAAGACGTTGGAGAAGAATGACCAAGCGGAGAGTGTTAGCTTTGTTAGCTTAATTATGGGGGTCATCCAAGATGAATGGGAAGATTTCTCAAACTCTTCTTTGTCTCTTGATTCATATTCTTTCTTAAATAGAAATTTGCATTCATTGCATTTAAGTGAGTCTAATGAATTTTCTTTGCATATTTCTAATGATTGTAGGGACAAGGTTGATGAGATAATGAAGGGATGTGAGCAATGGAAAGGGAAACCCAAGTTTCTACCCTTGAAGATAGAAGGAGAAGAGGTGCCTAAATTGGAGGAAAAGAAAGACAAGCTCAAGCCTCTACCCGATCACCTTCGGTATGCTTATCTAGATGAAGAAATGAGGTACCCAGTGATTGTTTCTTCTACTTTAAGTGCTAATGAACTTGAGAAATTATTGCATGTTCTAGCTAGGAACAAAGGTGCTTTGGGGTGGTGTATTGATGACTTGAAAGGGATTAACCCATCTATTTGTATGCATAAAATAAGGGTAGAAGAGGGTAGTAAGGCTATAGTGCAACCTCAAAGGCGTGTAAACCCTTCAATTCAAGAGGTGATTAAGAAAGAGGTGATTAAATTCCTTGATTCCGGTATGATTTTTCCTATTAGTGATAGCCCGTGGGTATCTCCTTTACATGTGGTGAGTAAAAAGGGAGGGATGACGGTGATTACCACCGACTCCAACAAGGTCATTGCTACACGAGTAGCGACTGGTTGGAGAGTGTGCGTAGATTATAGAGAATTGAATAAGGCTACATGCAAAGACCATTTTTCCCTTCCCTTCATGGATCAAATGTTGGATCGTGTGAGTGGACATGCATTTTATTGCTTTCTCGATGGTTATTCGGGGTACAATCTAATCATGATTGCCCTCGAAGACCAAGAGAAGACTACATTTACATGTGCGTATAGAACGTATGCTTGGAAGCGTATGTCATTCGAATTGTGTAATGCTCCCGCAACGTTTCAACGTTGCATGATGTCTATCTTTCATGATATGATTGAAAATGTGATGGAGGTATTTATGGATGATTTTTCAGTTTTTGGAAGTTCATATGATGTGTGCTTAGCTAATCTTGAGAGTGTACTTAAGAGGTGTCAAGAAACTAACCTTGTCCTAAATTGGGAAAAATGTCATTTTATGGTAAGGGATGGGATAGTTCTTGGCCATCATGTGTCTCATGCAGGAATACAGGTGGATAAAGCCAAAGTTGTGGCCAATGAGAAGCTCCCTCCACCCACAAATATCAAGGGAATCCGATATTTCCTTGGGCATGTCGGGTTTTATAGGAGATTTATAAGGGAGTTTTCTAAACTCTCTAAATCCCTTTCGCATTTGCTTGAGAAAGATGTTTCATTCGAATTTAATGATGAGTGCTTGTTTGCTTTCAGGGCTTTGAAGGAAGCGTTGATTTCTACGCCTATCCTTGTGGCGCCAAATTGGGAGGAGCCTTTTGTGGTGATGTGCGATGCTAGGATTGGGCTATGGGCGCAGTGTTGGGACAAGTGAGGGAGAAGAAGTTCCGAGCCATTTACTATGCGTCCAAGACATTCAATTCTACCCAACTCAATTACACTACGACGGAGAAGGAGCTCTTAGCGGTGGTGTATGCGGTGGATAAATTTCGACCCTACCTAGTAGGTGCGAAAACCACCGTTGGTATTTGATGACGAAGAAAGACTCTAAGCCAAGACTTATCCGATGGATTCTACTCCTACAAGAATTTGACCTGGACATCAAGGATAAGAAGGGGAGTGAGAATGTAATCGCCGATCATTTGTCACGATTGGAGCATGATGAAGGGTATGATGAAGAAAGGGGTGAATTGAAAGAGGAGTTCCCGGATGAGCATTTATTTGCTATCAAAACCAAGGATGATGGAGAAGAAGGGCCAGGGTATGCGGATTATGCTAATTATCTTGTGGTAGGAAGGTTGCCCTATGATTTGAACCGATATGAGAAGAATAAATTCTTGAAGGATGTGAAGGATTACTTTTGGGACAATCCTTTTTTGTACAAGAAAGGGGTTGATTCAATTATTCGAAGATATGTGCCTCAAGAGGAATGGGAAAGTATAATGACTCATTGTCATTCATCACCTTGCGGAGGACATTATGGAGGGGAAAAGACCACCTTTAAGATTCTTCAATCGGGTTTTTATTGGCAAAAAATATTTAAGAGTTGCAAAGACTTTGTGATGAGGCGTGACAAGTGCCAAAGAAGTGGAAACATATCGAAGAGGGATGAGATGCCGTTGAACAACATTCTTGAAGTAGAATTGTTTGATGTTTGGGGCATGGATTTCATGGGACCGTTTCCTAATTCCTTTGGAAATGAGTACATTTTGCTAGCCGTGGATTATGTCTCTAAATGGATTGAAGCAGTTGCAACAAGGAACAATGATGCCAAAACCGTGATCGAGTTTCTAAAGGGGAACATCTTTGCAAGATTCGGAGTGCCGAGAGCGTTGGTGAGTGATGGGGGTAGTCACTTCGTGAACAAATTATTGGCTAATGTCTTAACTAGTTATGGAGTGTCGCACAAGGTCTCCACACCTTACCATCCTCAAACAAATGGGCTTGCTGAAGTGTCTAATCGCCAAATTAAAAAGATCTTGGAGAGAACGATGAGCACCTCAAGGAAGGATTGGTCTAAAAAGTTGAATGATGCATTGTGGGCTCACCGTACAGCGTTCAAGACTCCTATTGGGATGTCCCCCTATCAATTGGTGTTTGGAAAGGCATGTCATTTACCGGTGGAGTTAGAGCATAAGGCGTATTGGGCCACACGGAAAGTGAATTTGAATAGTGATTTGTGTGGTGAGAAGAGGATCTTACAACTCCATGAGCTTCAAGAATTTAGGGAGAATGCTTATGATAATACTAAATTGCTCAAGGAAAAGACAAAAAGATGGCATGATGCTCGGATCACAAAGAAGAAATTTTCTGAGGGTGATGAAGTGCTCCTATATAATTCAAGGTTGACAATTTTTCCCGGGAAGTTGAAATCGAAGTGGAGTGGGCCATTCAAAGTGAAGAAAGTTCATCCATCCGGTTTTTTGAATTTAGTGAATGAGAAAGGTGAAGAGTTTACAGTGAATGGGCATAAAGTTAAACCTTACTACTCCCTTGAGGATAAGGGGGTAGTTCATGAGATCGAATTGAGGGAAATTTAAACTCCTAGAGTTCCGTCCGGCATAGGACGTTAAAAATAGCACTGGATGGGAGGCAACCCATCGGTTTTCTTGTTTTCGTGTTTCTTTCGTTGTGTTTGTTACTTTTAATAAGTGGATGTTCCTTTGTTTTGCTTGTAGGTTGTCCGGATTCATTTGGGAGATGAGGCTTACTTGCTAAGGACGTGTGCAAATATCGTGCCGGTTTATTGAGGTACACCCCGGGCTCGAACTTAGACTTGCTTGTCAATGTCTGAGTTTGGGGGGGTTAGATTTAGGTATTGCACAGGCGCACGTCACTTGTTATATTTTGGAGCTTTGTTGTAGGAGGTATGCTTAGTGGTGTATGATGTTGAACTTTTATCCTCTTGTATCTTTTGGTTTTGTGGCCTTGTGGTGCCTAATTGTGCGTAGTTTTGTGCAAACTAGATTGCTTGCACTATTGTTCCAAACTTGTAATTGCTTAGCAATGAAAAGTTTGGGGGGGTGTGCTCGTTTAGCAATTCTCGTTTGCACTAACTTGCCTTTCACGGTTCGTGGTAATCGTGGAAAAATTTTGTTGAGTTGTTAAGGGTTTTGTGCTTTATTTTGCATATCACTGTTGGATGACTTATATTGGTGATTTTTGCTGAGAAATGTGTGTAATTTTGGCATATTTGATGCATTGATTTTAGTGTATAAGTGTTGTGTTGAAAAAGAAGGAGAAAAAGGTGAAAAAGTGCTCGAATAGCACTGTTTCGAGTTGAGATAGGGCCAGTGACTTGAGTCGAGATGAATGTGGATTTACGTAAGCAAGGGATTGTGTCTCGAGTGTGTCTCGAGCTGCGTCTCGAGTGCCGTCTCGAGTCAAGACATGCCAAGTGACTCGAGTCGAGACGTAGGAATTTTTACGTAGACAAGCCACCCTGTCTCAAGTGGCGTCTCGAGTCGAGACAACCACCTGACTCAAGTCGAGATGGGGGCAATCACAACGGATTTCAACTCTTTAAAAGGTAAGTTTGCTCATTCCCTTTCATTTCATTCGAACCGAGACGACCCTTCTCTCTCCCAAAACGCACGAAACGTCACCTCTTTCCAATTTCTCACATCAATAACATCCCAATCCATACAAATTCACCATTCATCATCCCAAACACTTCAATACTTTAAAAAAATCCTCAAGCATTGGACGAAAATTCCCATTCCCATTCCTCTCTCGGGTCGAAACGGAACTCTAAGTGCTTGAAGTCTTCTTGTTTCACTTCTTTATCCACACAAAGGTATGTGTTCTTCACTTCTCTCCATTTAATTTCCATGAATTCATGAATTGTAGATAAACTTGTGTATGAACCCTAGAATTTGGGAAATTAGGGATTCTTGGATTAATGCCTAATTGGATGAATTGCTTGTTGAATTGTGAATTATTTGTCATGGGTTTGATGATATTGAGTTCAATTTGAGATGGGTAATTCCAATTTGTGATGAATTTTAAAATTTTGGTCCCTTAGGTTCCAATTTAGGCATAATTGGGGATGTTTAGAAATTATTGCCTATTTGTGTGAATTGAGAGTGAATTTTGCATATAGATTGCTTTGGTATTGTTGCTAAAACATGGAAGAGTTCATGGTTTGATTTTGATTGGTAATAGTTGAGTAATTAAGATAATCCTTGCATGCCCCTTTTCGAATTGTTTGGAGTTATTTTGATTAAGGGTTGAAGTTGTGAGGATAATTCTTGCATGCCTTGTTATTGAATTGTTGTTGAACTCATGTGTATTGTTTTGTGTTTGAGTTTTGCATAATTTGGTAGCAAGTTGAGGTTGTGAGAGGTCCTTAATTACTCTATTTCTTATATACTTAAGTACTCTTCTTGCTTTGTGTAGGAAGAAAAATGCCTCCTAGAAGGAGAAACCCACGAAGGGGAGCTCAAGAGTAAGAGAAAGAATTGGTTCCTCAAGTGCCATATGATATGGCGTGGTACCCGGCCGAAGAGTGCCGTATGATACATCAACTATGTTTCCAAGGATGTGGGCTTAAGCCCAAGCATTTTGGAATTAACTTCGGAGAGGGGGGCATAGTTTATGCTGATCGGTTTATCGAGTGGGGAAATATGAGCTTCAGACCAACTCGGTATTATGATGAGGGATACGCAGAGGTTCTTGGTATTCGGGGAGATGTGGAGGAGTTGTTCCGGAGAGTGGGATGGGGAGATTTTATTCTTATTCGAAAGCCATCCTACAAGGGGCTTATGATGGAATTATTGAGCACGGTGGAGGCTCATGGGTAGAATTCGATGGGATTTGCAACGAGCATCACTTTCAGACTTGGGAATGAAAATCGGACGTTGACAGCAAGTGAGCTCGCAACAATATTCAACACGGAACCATATTCTGCTCCATCTGATGAGTGGTTTGATGCCACAGAATTTTGGCAATCGATTGCAGCTAGAAATGAGGACGATTTGCTCGGTTTTCATCCTAGCAAGACTAAGGCCTCGCAGATACGTAACCCAGTGCTCCGATACATCCATAAGATCATAGGCCAAACGGTTTTTTCAAGATTTGAGGTCGGGTTTGTGAGAGATCATGAAATATTCGTCATGTACCGGATGGTTCAAGGCCTACACACGCTCCTGGGATACTAATTGATAGATCAGTTTGTGCGTCAGAAGAAACCGGTAAAGAATGATCAATGTGGAGGATTGATCACTCATCTCGCTGAGCACTTTAGGTGGGATGCCGAGAGATCTCGAGCACAACCTCTTGAAGGACCGATGAGACTAGATTTGAAGGCGTTAGCCAATATGAAGATGCTCAAGAGGGTTCGAAGACGTTATTACTTTAATCTCGAGGCCGATGGATGGTCCCACTTCCGAAACCGGAGTTGACCACAATTATTGAGGGAAGTGTGGCGAACCTCAACTTATCCTCTTGGGAGCACAGAGCTTGGATGAATTCCGTTGGAGACTTGCCGGATGAGCCGGAACCTAGAAGAGAATGGGGAGAGTCATCGAGGATGCAAGTCGATCAGGAGGAGGAAGAAGAACATGAAGAAGAGGAGGAGAGAGATCCACCACCACCGCCACCGCCAAGAAGAAGAGAGCCGGTTGCTGAGGTGATGACACATACCTACCATCGTCGTAACGAGTATCAGACACTCTTGCAGAGCAGCGAGAGATTGCATAATAGGATGAAGGCTCAGACGCAGACGATTACTGGATTGGAGCAAAAAGTGGTGGGGTTGGAGCAGGAGCAGAGACGGCAGAGGGAGATTACGGAGGAAATTCTCAGTAATTAGATGAGGCAGCTTCAGATGCAGGAGGCGATGTACTCATGGTTCACTTCTCAAGGCTATTTTCCTCCGCCTCCGCCTCCGAATGCATGAGTGATGGTATCTCTCGGATTTAATTTCAGTATCTCTTCCCTCTTGATGATTGTATTTGAATTGAAAAGATTGTTGTTAATCTTGATTTGATGGGATGTATTAATGATTGTGTGATGTTTGTTTTTAACTTCTTGGATGTTTGTTGATGGGTTGTGGATGATGTTTTTTATTGTTGTTTGATGATGATTCTTGAGCTTAATTGTGGATGATTGTTGAAACTTTTTAAGTTTATTTTTGTGAATGGATGTATTTGGGAGGAATGATTTTTAGATGTTCAAAAGGCATGTGAATTGATAGTGGAAAGTTGAACTAGTGAAGTGAAATGAGTGATGTGTTGATTAGAAGCTTGCATGAGATAATATGTGTAGTGGTTGTGTGAGTAACCATGCTTGAGTTCATGTTCATGGAAACCGTGTGAGCTTTAGAGCCTAATGATCCGTGCATCTTTACGGTTTCATTCCTTGTTGAGAGATTCAATCACATTTGTGCATACTGCAACTTGCCTTGAGACTCGTCGAAATTGAGTTTTGTGTGGAATTCGTAAAAACGACAAGAGGTCATTTTTGGTTTTTAAAGTCACTTAGCCTAAAAAATTTCCCCACCAAAACAATGATTTCCATAGTTAGCCAATTTGAGCCTTGAATCCAAATTCTTTGGCAAGCCATGTGAATTATAGTCATCTTTATCCATTTTTGAGCCTAATTGTCCATATACTTAGTAGAGTATAATTGTTGAAATGATGGTTAAAAGAAAAGATTGTGTGTGGAAGTTGATAGCAAGAGATGAATAGAGAAATTGAAAAGAAGGGTTGTAAGAAAGAAAGATTGAGTTGTGCAATGAAAGTGAAAAAAAGAAATGTGAAAGAAAATTCAAGTTAGAGTTGAAAGTGAAAGAAAAAGAGACTCTAAGGAGTGGGGGGTTTGCATTTGATGAAAGAAAAAGCAAAAGAATGAGTGATAGTTGATGAATTGAATTGAAAGTGTATTGAATTGTGTTGTTTAATCAACTCTTATTGCTCTACTAATATTTGAGTCACTTTGCCAAAAATTCACCCACCTCGTCCAAAGAGCCTACATTACAACCGTAAGAAAGTCCTCTTTGATTTATGATTGAAGCACAAAAAGACATAATGGAGATTGAGTCTATAGGCAAGCATATGGTGTGCATTTTTGTGCATTGATTTTTGAGTGCATACACGTCCAAAAACTTTTTGAGAGTTGAGTGAAACACCTCATGGAAGGAACATGGATTTGAGTGTGTGATCTTACAATAGTCATTGCATGTAATATTCTTGTGTTGGTTGATGATTGACATTGATGCTTATTGTCATGGATCAAGTTTGATGATCTTATGCTTTCTAATGCTGGATGAACTTCTTGAAATCAAATTCTCCCTTTGTGCTTAATTGTTTCGTTGCTCGGGGACGAGCAACAATCTTAGTTTGGGGGAGTTTGATTAGGGTGAATTTGTGCATGTTTTTACTGTGGTTTAATTGCTTATTCGTATATATTTTATGAGCATTTCTCCCTTATTCGAGCACTTGTGAGGTTTTACGGTTGTGGAAGATTTTTGTCGGTTTTGTAGGTGTTGATCATTCATTTGATACGATTCAACCTTCCATCAAACCTCTCCTAGGTTCATATTCTCTGTAAAAGTGAAGCATCGAGTGGAAATTAGAAAGGCATAAAGCTGAGGGTCGAAACACAAGTGAAATCGTCAAAATCGGAGGTCAAATGCACTGTCTCGAGCTCGTCTCAAGTCAGGTCTCGAGTGAAGTTTCGAGTCGAGACAAAGCTATGGCTCGAGTCGTGACGTAAGGAGATTTACGTGAGCAAGCTATCATGTCTCGAGTGGTGTCTCGACCCCTGTCTTGAGTAGCATCTCGAGTCGAGATAGGTCTCTGACTCATGTCGAGACACCCAGGGAAGCTCAAGACGAACAGAGTCAGCTACGGTTTTTGGAGACCAACTGTCTCGACTCAAGTCAGGCAAATGTCTCGAGTCGAGACAGGCTTCTCGGAGCAGTTTTTGCAGAATTTAATTTTTCGAAGGACTCACTTGCAATTTCAGCCTTTTCACTCGAGCCCCCTACTATAAGAGGCCAATTTTCTGAATTGAAGAGAGGAGAACTAATTTTGGAACACAAATCCACACTTAGATAGAATTAGCTTGGATTAGAAATATAGAACACATTTTCCCCTTTTCTTGTTCTTCAATTTCATAGATAGATAGCATTAAATTCTCATTAGATTAAGTTTACCCATTGCTTATCTTAGTTTAATTCTGTAATTCAAGCAAGGAACTAGCTATTGTAAGGATCTATTGCGCGTTTCATCAAATTCAATTAAGGTGATATTTCCCAATTTATTGCTTTCATCTATTTCATCATGGGTAATGTTTCTATTGCTTTGATTTCTATTTTGTTGATCAAATTAGCCATGGGCTAAACCTCTTGATTGCTTGGGTGTTGGAATTACATATGAATTTGGTGTTGATCATGAATTGATCACTTTGATTGACATGTGTTGTGGTCTTAATGCTTCTACTATTGGGCTTTGTGATGATCTCTTGATTAATTGGTTTCATTAGCTTGATTCGTTGAATTTGTATGTTGCAACGAGAGTTGGATATGCTTAGGAGAGAATTAAGTGAACTAATTGATTGATTTTGATGATTTTGATTGTAATTAATTGCACCGAGAGGTGGATTAGTTACTAGATCCCCCTTTCGTAGACATTGCATGTTTAGGCATGTAGTGAAGGGATGGTGTTCTGTCGCCGGCACCCAAAAATAAATTAGTTACCCGAACCAACCTACTAATGTAGTAGGGCAAGTAAGGGGTCGATTCCACGAGGAACTGAGTAATTTAATTGAAATAATTCGTGTGAAATAAAACGGTAAAAATAGGGGGGGATTAGTTTCAACTTTACTATTCACGAAAATAAATATGCAACAAATTAAATTAAAACAAGTCACGCTGGTACGAGTAAAAAATATGATAAACAATCTAGCCCTCGGATAGCTTCCCTTTGAACGGTTTTCCTAACTCGAATTAATAACCACGTCTATTCAAATTCTTTCTCGAATCTTTTCCCTAAACCAGTGGTACGACCAAACTAGTTCGAATCGTTTCTTAAGTTTAATTAATCAAAGTACGACTCCTGATTAATCTATCCCAGGAACAATCCTAAAACATATATTCGGGATTTAATTCCTAGAATGCATTCGCCCTAAAACGATAGGAAAAATTAAGCTATGAAATCTAAACGTTCGAATCATACATCTTAAATATTATTATTCCCTAGAGTGATCTAGTTGCTACCATATCACAAAATTGTACAATTACGAATTACAATATGTGAATTAGCTAGAGATGAACAACAAATAAATTGGGGTGATCAATCCTAATTAATCCGTCATTCAAAGCATGCAAAGCATATGATCAAATAATAATAAAATCGAGACAAGAATTGAAATAACAACGTTCATACTAATTCGCAAGAAATTCAAACCATTCAAAGTTCAGCATCCTTGGACTAGAAAATAAAAGTTTAGCTACTAGACATGATTCAACGAACACCGACAATAATGAAAAATATTTAAAACCTTACAACTAGTCTTCACAAAAATGTAAAAATAATTTATGTTCTCCTTCTGCCTATTCTGCTTCAAAACTCCTGCGTCACTTCTTTTCCTCTTCTTTTTTCCTCTTGTCCAGGTTCGTCCCCCTATCCTTTTGACTTTTCTTTTCCAAATAAGGAAGTCATCAAATCTTCCTTTATTTCGCTCATTTAAGACCGTCAGATTTGCACTTCCAACTATGGTATGCTCGACCTGACACACATGTTGCCTCCCGATTCCCAACGTCATTCAATTTACCTGTAATTGATATAAAAATAACACCTCAAAGTAAAGCGATTTTATGAAGGAATAATAAGCGGAATTACTACAAATTGTGCTAGAAATTAATAATTAAACAATCAATAGTAGCACATAATTTACGCACAATTAACCACTTATCAAATCCCCCCACACTTAAGCTTTTGCTTGTCCTCAAGCAAATACTACGCACACGGGTTCAAGCAAAAACAGTTAAGACACTCTCTATTTTCCTAGCTACTGAATTCCCGAGCCAAACTCATGTATCACGTGCCTATCAAAATAATTTGACTTGCACTCACAATCAATCACAAAACCTCATCCACTCTTAGCTACTCAAGTCTTCTCCAAATCTCCCTAACAACTTGTTCTCAATTAAATTATTTCAGGTCTTTCTTCAAAGTAAAAATCTGAGTGGTGCCTAACTCCTTTTTTTTTTCTTCTTTTCTTCTTTTTTTCTTTTTCGATTTTCAAACGAGGTCTCGCGGCTCCGCACTACTCTCGGGTTTTAGCTGTTTTTGTTTTTTTTTTTTTTTTCTCTTTTTTTTTTACACTTGAGCCCCCAAGAGAGAAGCGGCCGTGATCGGCCCCTCGTTATTTTTTTCACAATTCTTCAACTAAAACTCCTTTTATTTATTTTTTTCCTCCAACCACACATTTATTATTTTCAACTTTAGGCACCAACCCAAACTTCACCTTTCAAAAGACCAAAACAACTACCAAGAACAAATTATCAAGTAGTAATGTCAAAGCCAAGCAACTAACAATCGACTCAATTCTATGACTAACACATGAATACAGATGCAATCACCAATCAAGACATGCAATTCACATTTTCAGCATATTTAACAGAAAAAAAAATCAGCAGCTACATCAACAATTAAGTGCTCAACTATCATGCTCGAACTCCACAAAAAAATATACCAACATGCCAGAACTAAACAACAATAACACTACACAACAACAAAATACAAGAAACACAAAAAATAAACAGATATAACCATGAATCAAAGCTATCAAAGCCCCCCCACACTTAAACAGGTGCTAGTCCCTAGCACAAATGTACAATCAAAATAATTTGCACCATAAAGAAATACATAAAAAGTGGAGCGGGGTTATCGGGTGCTAATCGGTGGGAGGATGTTATTGCTCCCGAGAGCATCCATAAGATTTCCGCAACCGATGTTCTTGTGCCTCATGTAAATTAATTGTAGTGGGTCCGAAGGCCGGGCAAGAATGAGGTGGGTCCAAAGTCATAATGGGAACCCGAGAACAACAAGGAGAACAAAAGCAAGCAAAAAACTAATTAAACTCACAAATAAAATTAAAACAACAGAAAATTAAAAAAAGCGAAATTAATATAAAATATTGGGTTGCCTCCCAACAAGCGCCTTTTTTTATTGTCGTTGGCTCGATATAAAAAACTTATTTCAACCAATTTTGCCCATGTATGTGTACTTCAAGTGTTTAGGAGGTGGCTTCAACTCAAGCTCTGGTTCCTCAATGGCCTTGGCTCCTTTATCTTCCCCTTGCAGATTAAGCATGGATTTTTTCAATAACCAATTCCTGCAATCAAGCTCAAAAATTTCCTGTACAATAGGCTCAACAATACTCACAGAAAAAACAGAGCCAGATTCATTAGGGAATTTCATAGCATCAAATATATTAAAATGGATAATTTGCCCGTCAAATTCCATAGTGAGTGTCCCCTCACGAACATCTTTTTTGTTTGGAAAGTATTCAAGAATGGTCTTCCCAACAAAATAGGTGTGGAATCCATCGAGTTCCCATTCATATTTAATATATAGAAATCAGCAGGAAATATCAATTGGTTTACCTCCACGAGGACGTCCTCAACTACTCCGGCAGGGTAGGCAAGACTTTTATCGGCTAGCTGAATAACCACTCCAGTTTTCTTCAATGGCCCGATACCTAGCTGCTCATACACTACCAAAGGCACGACATTAATAGCGGCCCCAAGATCAAGCATAGCTTGCTCGATCTTATGGTTCCCTATCGTGCAAGGGATTACGAACATGCTGGGATCCTTTTTCTTTGGAGGCAACTTCTGTTGAAGCACAGCTGAGACATTCTCTCCCATAAAAATCTTCTTATCACCAGCCAATTTACGCTTATTGGTACACAACTCCTTCAAGTACTTAGCGTATCTCGGAATTTGCTTAATTGCGTCCACCAAAGGTATGTTAATTTCAACCTTACGGAACACATCAAGCATCTGCTGGTCTTTGACATTTTTTTCAGGCTTTTTTAACCTGGAAGGAAAGGGTAATTCATTAGTAATAATGGGAATTGAACTACGATATTTTACCTCTTTTTCATGTTCTGGTACACTGACACTGAAGGGGTCAGTGTTAGTGCAGTCTGCGTCTAGGTTTTTGGGAACAGCTTCCTCTTCCTCCGCTTTCTCTTTCGGTACCATGGGCTGCTCCTCCTCGTCCTCTCCATTCTGTTCCTCACCTTTTTCCTGACGTGTTGGTGGCGAAATTTCCTCCAATTGCTTACCACTACGCAAGGTGATGGCACTCACATTTCTAGGATTAGTTTCGGGTTGAGAAGGTAGCTTGCCACTATTTTGTGCTTGTAACTGGCTAACGACAGTGGCTATTTGGCTCATTTGGGCCTCCAAATTCTTTTGACCAGCCTCTAAAGTTCGTTGACCAACCTCTAGAGTTCGTTGACCAACCTCTAGAGGTTTTATCACCACTTGAGTGTCTTGCTGAAACTTTATGGTGTTGGATGTCAACGCCTTCATCATATCCTCTAAAGAAGGTCCTGAATCCTTCTCACCCATGTGTTGTCCGGAGCTCTCAGCATCTCTATCATTCCCTCTGAATAATTGGAATTGTCGGTCTTGATATGGAGGTCTGTAACTGTCTCCTGGTTGATTATTTTGTTGGTTCCCATAACGAAGGTTGGGATGATCTCTCCACCCAGGATTGTAGGTGGTGGAATATGGATCATACCTTCAATCTTGAAAATTCCCATAACCAACTGCATTAGCTTGCTCTAACCTATCACTCAAGACTCGACAATCTTCAGTAGAATGCTTTGTAGTACGGCAAACTTTGCATGGACGGACTTCTGGTGTTTTGGTCTTCATCATCATCTCCATCATGCTTGCAATTTTTTCCAAGGCATCATTTTTAGGCTGCTCCATAGGTCTGCTCATGGCATCACGTACTCCAAACTGCTGGGTATTTGCTGCCATGTTAGAAATCAATTCTCGTGCAGCTGTTGGTATTTTACTCATCAAAGCTCCTCCACTGGCTGCATCGAGCATGTTTCTATCGGTGAGAGTGAGACCTTCGTAGAAATATTGGATGAGCAATTGATCACTGATTTGATGTTGTGGGCACGAAGCTATGAGACGTTTGAAACGCTCCCAATACTCATACAATGTCTCCCCTGGCCCCTGTTTAGCACCTGAAATTTCTTTCCTCAAGACTGCCACTCGGGTGGCTGGAAAATAATGTTGGAGAAATAACCTCTCCATCTCATTCCATGAAGTAATTGATATGGGCGGCAAGAAATATAACCAGTCTCGTGCGGTACTTTTTAAGACAAACGGGAATGCACTCAACTTGACATGCTCCATTGAAACTCTCGTTGGCTTCATGCTTGAGCATACAACGTGGAAATCTTTGAGTAAACGCATGTGGGTTTTCACCGCAAGACCATTAAAAGAAGGCAATAAATGAATTAACCTGATTTAAGTTCAAAATTAACATTAGCAAAGCAAGAGCAGAGCGAATGCAAAGAGGTTGATGGTTTGTGGCCGGATTTGCCAACTCATTCATCGTCCTCTCTTCGTTCCCTGACCATGTTTTTGAAGTTAGTCTCAAAACTTAGCTCTTTCACTAATATCACTTCCTTCACTACTCGTTTCGCCTATTAGTGAGAAATCAATCTGCCGACGTGCACGAGTATCCTTCCTAAGTCTCCTTGCTGTTCTTTCTACCTCCGAATCAAATGCGAGTTGTTTATCGCGTTGTGAACGCGTGATCATTCACCGCAATAAAATCCTTAAACGGACAATCGAGAGGGTCGGTGTAGCAATGCATAATAGAAAATAAAGTTCCGCAATGTAATTTTACGAAATGCAGAATGTTTCTGGAGTTTTGACAAGCAGAACAGAACACTAATAGGGCCAGTGTTAAACTAATCCTGTAAAGCAAAAATCCAAGAACAACGACCAGATTCCAGAATTTTTTTTTGGTTTTCAAGATTTATTTATTTTTTTAGAACTTTTTCGGAATTTTTCAACACAAATTAAAACACGAAAAATTCAACAAAATTAACAACAATTCCCCGGCAACGGCGCTAAAATTTGGTGTGCTATCGCCGGCACCCAAAAATAAATTAGTTACCCGAACCAACCTACTAATGTAGTAGGGCAAGTAAGGGGTCGATCCCACGAAGAACTGAGTAATTTAATTAAAATAATTCGTGTGAAATAAAATGGTAAAAATAGGGGAGGGATTGGTTTCGACTTTACTATTCACGAAAATAAATATGCAACAAATTAAATTAAAACAAGTCACGCTGGTACGAGTAAAAAATATGAGAAACAATCTTGCCCTCGGATAGCTTCCCTTTGAACGGTTTTCCTAACTCGAATTAATAACCACGTCTATTCAAATTCTTTCTCGAATCTTTTTCCTAAACCAGTTGTACGACCAAACTAGTTCGAATCGTTTCTTAAGTTTAATTAATCACAAAGTATGACTCCTGATTAATCTATCCCAGGAACAATCCTAAAACATGTATTCGGGATTCAATTCCTAGAATGCATTCGCCCTAAAATGATAGGAAATATTAAGCTATGAAATCGAAACGTTCGAATCATACATCTTAAATATTTTTATTCCCTAGAGTGATCTAGTTGCTACCATATCACAAAATTGTACAATTACGAATTACAATATGTGAATTAGCTAGAGATGAACAACAAATAAATTGGGGTGATCAATCCTAATTAATCTGTCATTCAAAGCATGCAAAGCATATGATCAAATAATAATAAAATCGAGACAAGAATTGAAATAACAACGTTCATACTAATTCGCAAGAAATTCAAACCGTTCAAAGTTCAGCATCTTTGGACTAGAAAATAAAAGCTTAGCTACTAGACATGATTCAACGAACACCGACAATAATGAAAAATATTTAAAACCTTACAACTTGTCTTCACAAAAATGTAAAAATAATCTTTGTTCTCCTTCTGCCTATTCTGCTTCAAAACTCCTGCGTCACTTCTTTTCCTCTTCTTTTTTCCTCTTGTCCAGGTTCGTCCCCCTATCCTTTTGACTTTTCTTTTCCAAATAAGGAAGTCATCAAATCTTCCTTTATTTCGCTCATTTAAGACCGTCAGATTTGCACTTCCAACTATGGTATGCTCGACCTGACACACATGTTGCCTCCCGATTCCCAACGTCATTCAATTTACCTGTAATTGATATAAAAATAACACCTCAAAGTAAACTGACGACAGAAGGAATAATAAGCGGAATTACTACAAATTGTGCTAGAAATTAATAATTAAACAATCAATAGTAGCACATAATTTACGCACAATTAACCACTTATCAAATCCCCCCACACTTAAGCTTTTGCTTGTCCTCAAGCAAATACTACGCACACGGGTTCAAGCAAAAACAGTTAAGACACTCTCTATTTTCCTAGCTACTGAATTCCCGAGCCAAACTCATGTATCACGTGCCTATCAAAATAATTACAGCTTGCACTCACAATCAATCACAAAACCTCATCCACTCTTAGCTACTCAAGTCTTCTCCAAATCTCCCTAACAACTTGTTCTCAATTAAATTATTTCCGGTCTTTCTTCAAAGTAAAAATCTGAGTGGTGCCTAACTCCTTTTTTTTTTCTTCTTTTCTTCTTTTTTTCTTTTTCGATTTTCAAACGAGGTCTCGCGGCTCCGCACTACTCTCGGGTTTTAGCTGTTTTTGTGTTTTTTTTTCTTTTTTCTCTCTTTTTTTTTTTACACTTGAGCCCCCAAGAGCAGGCAGCCGTATCGGCCCCTCGTTATTTTTTTCACAATTCTTCAACTAAAACTCCTTTTATTTATTTTTTTCCTCCAACCACACATTTATTATTTTCAACTTTAGGCACCAACCCAAACTTCACCTTTCAAAAGACCAAAACAACTACCAAGAACAAATTATCAAGTAGTAATGTCAAAGCCAAGCAACTAACAATCGACTCAATTCTATGACTAACACATGAATACAGATGCAATCACCAATCAAGACATGCAATTCACATTTTCAGCATATTTAACAGAAAAAAAAATCAGCAGCTACATCAACAATTAAGTGCTCAACTATCATGCTCGAACTCCACAAAAAAATATACCAACATGCCAGAACTAAACAACAATAACACTACACAACAACAAAATACAAGAAACACAAAAAATAAACAGATATAACCATGAATCAAAGCTATCAAAGCCCCCCCACACTTAAACAGGTGCTAGTCCCTAGCACAAATGTACAATCAAAATAATTTGCACCATAAAGAAATACATAAAAAGTGGAGCGGGGTTATCGGGTGCTAATCGGTGGGAGGATGTTATTGCTCCCGGAGCATCCATAAGATTTCCGCAATCTGATGTTCTTGTGCCTCATGTAAATTAATTGTAGTGGGTCTGAGTTGCTGGCAAGAATGAGGTGGGTCCAAAGTCATAATGGGAACCTGAGAACAACAAGGAGAACAAAAGCAAGAAAAACTAATTAAACTCACAAATAAAATTAAAACAACAGAAAATTAAAAAAAGCGAAATTAATATAAAATATTGGGTTGCCTCCCAACAAGCGCCTTTTTTTATTGTCGTTGGCTCGATATAAAAAACTTATTTCAACCAATTTTGCCCATGTATGTGTACTTCAAGTGTTTAGGAGGTGGCTTCAACTCAAGCTCTGGTTCCTCAATGGCCTTGGCTCCTTTATCTTCCCCTTGCAGATTAAGCATGGATTTTTTCAATAACCAATTCCTGCAATCAAGCTCAAAAATTTCCTGTACAATAGGCTCAACAATACTCACAGAAAAAACAGAGCCAGATTCATTAGGGAATTTCATAGCATCAAATATATTAAAATGGATAATTTGCCCGTCAAATTCCATAGTGAGTGTCCCCTCACGAACATCTTTTTTGTTTGGAAAGTATTCAAGAATGGTCTTCCCAACAAAATAGGTGTGGAATCCATCGAGTTCCCATTCATATTTAATATATAGAAATCAGCAGGAAATATCAATTGGTTTACCTCCACGAGGACGTCCTCAACTACTCCGGCAGGGTAGGCAAGACTTTTATCGGCTAGCTGAATAACCACTCCAGTTTTCTTCAATGGCCCGATACCTAGCTGCTCATACACTACCAAAGGCACGACATTAATAGCGGCCCCAAGATCAAGCATAGCTTGCTCGATCTTATGGTTCCCTATCGTGCAAGGGATTACGAACATGCTGGGATCCTTTTTCTTTGGAGGCAACTTCTGTTGAAGCACAGCTGAGACATTCTCTCCCATAAAAATCTTCTTATCACCAGCCAATTTACGCTTATTGGTACACAACTCCTTCAAGTACTTAGCGTATCTCGGAATTTGCTTAATTGCGTCCACCAAAGGTATGTTAATTTCAACCTTACGGAACACATCAAGCATCTGCTGGTCTTTGACATTTTTTTCAGGCTTTTTTAACCTGGAAGGAAAGGGTAATTCATTAGTAATAATGGGAATTGAACTACGATATTTTACCTCTTTTTCATGTTCGGTACACCGACACCAAAGGGTCGGGTGTTAGTGCAACAAGGTCTAGGTTTTTGGGAACAGCTTCCTCTTCCTCCGCTTTCTCTTTCGGTACCATGGGCTGCTCCTCCTCGTCCTCTCCATTCTGTTCCTCACCTTTTTCCTGACGTGTTGGTGGCGAAATTTCCTCCAATTGCTTACCACTACGCAAGGTGATGGCACTCACATTTCTAGGATTAGTTTCGGGTTGAGAAGGTAGCTTGCCACTATTTTGTGCTTGTAACTGGCTAACGACAGTGGCTATTTGGCTCATTTGGGCCTCCAAATTCTTTTGACCAGCCTCTAAAGTTCGTTGACCAACCTCTAGAGTTCGTTGACCAACCTCTAGAGGTTTTATCACCACTGAGTGTCTTCTTTGAAACTTTATGGTGTTGGATGTCAACGCCTTCATCATATCCTCTAAAGAAGGTCCTGAATCCTTCTCACCCATGTGTTGTCCCGGAGCTCTCAAAGATCTCTATCATTCCCTCCGAATAATTGGAATTGTCGGTCTTGATATGGGAGGTCTCAGAATCGTCTCTCGGTTGATTATTTTGTTGGTTCCCATAACGAAGGTTGGGATGATCTCTCCACCCAGGATTGTAGGTGGTGGAATATGGATCATACCTTCAATCTTGAAAATTCCCATAACCAACTGCATTAGCTTGCTCTAACCTATCACTCAAGACTCGACAATCTTCAGTAGAATGCTTTGTAGTACGGCAAACTTTGCATGGACGGACTTCTGGTGTTTTGGTCTTCATCATCATCTCCATCATGCTTGCAATTTTTTCCAAGGCATCATTTTTAGGCTGCTCCATAGGTCTGCTCATGGCATCACGTACTCCAAACTGCTGGGTATTTGCTGCCATGTTAGAAATCAATTCTCGTGCAGCTGTTGGTATTTTACTCATCAAAGCTCCTCCACTGGCTGCATCGAGCATGTTTCTATCGGTGAGAGTGAGACCTTCGTAGAAATATTGGATGAGCAATTGATCACTGATTTGATGTTGTGGGCACGAAGCTATGAGACGTTTGAAACGCTCCCAATACTCATACAATGTCTCCCCTGGCCCCTGTTTAGCACCTGAAATTTCTTTCCTCAAGACTGCCACTCGGGTGGCTGGAAAATAATGTTGGAGAAATAACCTCTCCATCTCATTCCATGAAGTAATTGATATGGGCGGCAAGAAATATAACCAGTCTCGTGCGGTACTTTTTAGCACAAACGGGAATGCACTCAACTTGACATGCTCCGCTGAAACTCCTGTTGGCTTCATGCTTGAGCATACAACGTGGAAATCTTTCAGAAACGCATGTGGGTTTTCACCTGCAAGACCATTAAAAGAAGGCAATAAATGAATTAACCCAGATTTAAGTTCAAAATTAACATTAGCAGCAAGAGCAGGAACAGTAATGCAAAGAGGTTGATGGTTTGTGGCCGGATTTGCCAACTCATTCATCGTCCTCTCTTCGTTCCCTGCAGCCATGTTTTCGAAGTTAGTCTCAAAACTTAGCTCTTTCACTAATATCACTTCCTTCACTACTCGTTTCGCCTATTAGTGAGAAATCAATCTGCCGACGTGCACGAGTATCCTTCCTAAGTCTCCTTGCTGTTCTTTCTACCTCCGAATCAAATGCGAGTTGTTTATCGCGTTGTGAACGCGTGATCATTCACTGCAATAAAATCCTTAAACGGACACTGAGAGGGTCAGTGTTAGCAAGCAGACAATAGAAAATAAAGTTCCAGAACAGAATTTTACGAAATGCAGAATGTTTCTGGAGTTTTGACAAGCAGAACAGAACACTAATAGGGCCAGTGTTAAACTAATCCTGTAAAGCAAAAATCCAAGAACAACGACCAGATTCCAGAATTTTTTTTTGGTTTTCAAGATTTATTTATTTTTTTAGAACTTTTTCGGAATTTTTCAACACAAATTAAAACACGAAAAATTCAACAAAATTAACAACAATTCCCCGGCAACGGCGCTAAAATTTGGTGTGCTATCGCCGGCACCCAAAAATAAATTAGTTACCCGAACCAACCTACTAATGTAGTAGGGCAAGTAAGGGGTCGATCCCACGAAGAACTGAGTAATTTAATTAAAATAATTCGTGTGAAATAAAATGGTAAAAATAGGGGAGGGATTGGTTTCGACTTTACTATTCACGAAAATAAATATGCAACAAATTAAATTAAAACAAGTCACGCTGGTACGAGTAAAAATATGAGAAACAATCTTGCCCTCGGATAGCTTCCTTTGAACGGTTTTCCTAACTCGAATTAATAACCACGTCTATTCAAATTCTTTCTCGAATCTTTTTCCTAAACCGGTTTATACGACCAAACTAGTTCGAATCGTTTCTTAAGTTTAATTAATCACAAAGTATGACTCTGATTAATCTATCCCAGAACAATCCTAAAACATGTATTCGGATTCAATTCCTAGAATGCATTCGCCCCTAAAATGATAGGAAATATTAAGCTATGAAATCGAAACGTTCGAATCATACATCTTAAATATTTTTATTCCCTAGAGTGATCTAGTTGCTACCATATCACAAAATTGTACAATTACGAATTACAATATGTGAATTAGCTAGAGATGAACAACAAATAAATTGGGGTGATCAATCCTAATTAATCTGTCATTCAAAGCATGCAAAGCATATGATCAAATAATAATAAAATCGAGACAAGAATTGAAATAACAACGTTCATACTAATTCGCAAGAAATTCAAACCGTTCAAAGTTCAGCATCTTTGGACTAGAAAATAAAAGCTTAGCTACTAGACATGATTCAACGAACACCGACAATAATGAAAAATATTTAAAACCTTACAACTTGTCTTCACAAAAATGTAAAAATAATCTTTGTTCTCCTTCTGCCTATTCTGCTTCAAAACTCCTGCGTCACTTCTTTTCCTCTTCTTTTTTCCTCTTGTCCAGGTTCGTCCCCCCTATCCTTTTGACTTTTCTTTTCCAAATAAGGAAGTCATCAAATCTTCCTTTATTTCGCTCATTTAAGACCGTCAGATTTGCTCTTCCAACTATGGTATGCTCGATCTGACACACATGTTGCCTCCCGATTCCCAACGTCATTCAATTTACCTGTAATTCATATAAAAATAACACCTCAAAGTAAACTGACGACATAAAAAATAATAAGCGGAATTACTACAAATTGTGCTAGAAATTAATAATTAAACAATCAATAGTAGCACATAATTTATGCACAATTAACCACTTATCAAGGGACGACCCTAGACATTAGTACCCGATTGTGAACGTGTCTAGGTGATCAACGGTCCTAGGAGCAAGCTTGCTAGAATTGACGTGATCGCTCTTAGTTTTGCCATTTTCATGCCTTGATTTGTGATTGATTTGTGTGATACCCAAAGGATTGTGTAAGGAAGACACCCGAGCGATCGTTTCACACACCGCTTGCACTCATTAGAGTTTTATTTTCTTCCTTTTGTTGTTTGTTATTTGCTCGTGTTTGGTTATTGTTGATTTATGCTTTACCCTCCGATTTGCCACAATAATTCCATGGAAACGTATGTTTTTGAGGCTCCATTGTACTCCTAGTCCCTTGGGTTCGATAATTTGTTTGGTCGTAAATACTTGTTGCTAAAATATAAACGATCATTAGTCCTCTAACTTTTCGCCTTTATTGAAATGGTCCTCTAATTATCTACTTTATCAATTTAGTCCACTATGTTTACATATTTTGCCAATTTAGTCCACTATGTTTACATATTTTGCCAATTTAGTCCAAATTAGTTATTTTATATTATTTTACATAGTGGACTAATTTGGACTAAATTGGAAAAATATGTAAACATAGTGGACTAAATTGGTAAAGAATGTAAATATAGTGTACTAAATTGATAAAGTAGATAATTAAAGGACCATTTCAATAAAGAAGAAAAGTTAGAGGACTAAATTAATAAAGTAGATAATTAGTGGACCATTTCAATAAAGGTGAAAAGTTAGAGGACGAAAATAATCTAAATCCCTTACTATACATTACCTGAAATAATACTACACTGTAGCCAAACTTTGTGCACACAATTTTTATTGTGCACAATATGCACACAAATACTACTCAATTAGTATTTCGTTGAACCAGATAAAAAATCATTAAAAAAAAATAAGGTATAAAAATCTAGTCACTCTTGTGCAATCTTACACCTTTAAATTATAGGGGGTGCAACCTTGGTATAAAAAATATCTCCGGTCAAAATGAGTTATGGAGATTATATTACTTGTTTATCTTGATAATATTACGTATTATGTTGACAGTAATACAATATGAATAACAATGTAATATTGCAGTTCGTCGTGTATGGTATGATTGCTTAACATAGTTAATACTGTTAGGATTAAAAAAAAAAAATGTCTCTTGACCGATTCCGCCCAATTTTGATCAATAAATTTGTGTTTTTTATATTTGGGGGATATAGTACGATATAATGTTTCGTATAAGTTTTTTTTAATAATAAAATGTAAATTTGTGTTCTTTTTCGGTTTGAGTGGTATTTGATAAATTCTGATGGGGAAATAAAATAAAATGAGACAAATTCAATGAATAGTAAATCTGTGCTTTAGTTTGGGATGGAGGAGTTCGAGTGGATATATTATGTCAAATCAATGCTTTTGAGTAATGATGAAATATTATTTTATTGTTGTTGGATAGTGAAATAATGATTAGATAGCTGGGAAAAAAAGTAAGAGAAATGATGTGATATTTTTAGATATATAAATGAGTAAATGTAAGAAAAATAGGAGGGAGCATGAGTAAATATATTAAAAGTAGAAGAGACAAGGAGTAAATGTATGAAAAGTATGAGAGAAATAAATAAACGTATAAAAAATATGAGAGAGAATAAATAAATGTAATTAAAGTAAGATGATCATGTGATATTTTTAGATACTAGATTTTAGCACGTGCGTTGCACGTTGTGTTCGCCATACCTATAATAATTAATGTGTTTTTATTGAAGTTGCATAAAGGTGTTGTTTCACTAAATAGTACTATTAGTTGTTTCACTATAATGTATTAATTATTTTACTATAATGTACTACCTCCTTTCAAAATTAGTATTCATAGATTTTTTACACGATTTTTAAAAAATATTGATAGTTTATGTATAAAGTTATGGATCTTATGCATTTCTTTGTATAAATTTCTTATAAATTTTGGAGCGAGTTGAACACATTAATGGAGGATCATTTTTTTGTGTTTCACTTATTATTTTATTATGTGTTTATCTCAGAGCGAAATTTACAAATAAATTACATCAAATAAATGTAGACGATCCATTTCCAATGTGGGAGGGTATTATGGGGGTATTGTGAGGTCCATTTATGAATAAAATGATTGGTTATGAATAACGTAAATGATAATTTGAGTACTTAAAGAGATGTTAGAAGGTGAAGATAAATTTTTGTATTATATTTTTTAATATGTATACTTAAATTGGACGGACAAAAAAGAAAAATATGCATATTAAAATTGGATGGAGGGAGTATTAATTTTGAATGATATTAGTTGTTTAATTTTGTATTTTTTGTTTAAAATCAAATGACAGTGAAATATTCAACAGCCTTGTATCGTCCAATATCTAAAGTCCTTTTTCGCTCGTCGGGACTCAAACACCTTTTCACATAGTAAAATAACAGGAACATAATAATATCTAATGACATTGAAATATTATGTAGCCTCATATTGTTCAATATCCAAAGCTCTTTTCGGCTCGTAGGGACTCAAGTGCCTTTTCACAAAGCTCGATGTCAAGCTTCTTCTGCTCAAAAGCTAATTCCTTATTATTTGTCTTCATTTTGGAATTAGAAATTAGAAACTAAACAAAATGATAAAAAAAAAAAAATATTGTTTCATTAAATCATATTAATTTTTTAGTATTAATTATTTATCTGCAGGTAATTGACATCAAATACACCGTCTATCTGGTTCAAAAAATAAAACAAAATAAAATTATAGAGTTATTCTCTCATGGGCCAACCTTCTCAAAATTCATCAAATCGGATTAATTGGTAAATAAATACTTATACTTTATTTAGATTCTCACATAAATATTTGTAAAACATAAAAGTAAGTTCAGCAAAAAAAAAATTTAAAAAGTAGAATCTCAAAAATGAAAGGACCTCAGAGGAGATCACTTTTTTCCTTTTGAAGCAAATGTGTGTGTGTGTGTGTATGAGAGCATGAATTGATAATGATAGTGAGAAGAGATTTTACATAAAAGAAATTACAGTGAAAAAGGGTGAGGGAGCTTTGCTTAACCAATAATTTTACACAAGAGTAGTGAATATAAAAAAGAAAAATATGGACAGAGAAGATCAGATAAACAAGGATAGTTTCACTATTCTTTGCAAATAACCACCACAACTACAGGGATGCCTACATTACTTATTTTCTGCTGCATCTTCTTTCCTACCTTACTTCAGTTCCAACTTTCATCTTCTCGTTGATATAAGCCACAGTCCCACAACATCATATTGCTGCATAGAAAATAAAATATCAGAACCATGAAAATTACCATGAAAATTTTGAAAAATTTTCTTGTAAAAATTGTGTTGTCACATTATAAAAAAAAAATCAATAATTCTTTGCAAATGCAACATAGAAATCCCAAGATTAAATCTCAGGACATATCAATGAAAATCGGGATAATTCAAGATGAATTTTCTTTTCATCAAAAGACTGAAAACAAAGAATTAAAAAAAATGATACACAAGAAAAATAGAATTAAAGATAGAAATACGACCACCCCCTAGATATTAGATCCCTTCCTAAAAAAAAAAAAATCAACCAATGAAGCTAATATCAGATCATAGTGATACAAAAATTAATTAAAAATAGGAAAACATCAAGAAAAATGAAATAAAATTACACGAATGCGGTATCTCTCGGAGCAGGCCGACGGCACGCGGACGACGGTCGGCATTGGGCTAGGGACGCGAACAGGAGGCGTAGCAGTCACTACCCCTTTGGGCATTGGTTCAGGGCACGTGGATCCAAATCGGGCGCTTCATCCTAGTCTAATTTACGACAATTCCCAGTAAGACTTCGTAAATTTCACAAGAGGCACCCTTCAACTGAATCGCAGTGGCCTTTTCGGGAGATCGTGGGACAGAGACATAGAGGAGTGCGAGACGTCTCAACGAAAGACAACAAGAAAGTGGAGGACAAAAAGAACATAATTAAAAAAAAGAGAGGGGTATAATAGTCCAAAAATGATTTACATGCTTAGTCACTTTTATATATATTATAGATTATAGATTATAGATTATAGATATAGATATATAATAAGAGTAAATGTATATTTAGATGAAGAATTGAATTTACAATTTTAATAAGTAGACGGGATGAAAACATTTAAATTCCTAAATAACGACTTCGTATGGTAAAATAAAAAATAGAAATTTGGAGTATAGTGGGAAAATGCGCATTCCGCTAAATAATTAGAAAAAATATATATACCACATGATAGCTATTTTTATAAACTCGTTTATTTTGACGGCATGTCAAATGAGTTAACATGAGCTGATAAGTGTTAAAATGAAATCAATCGTGTCTGCTGAATAATTAATGAGGGAAACCTAACGAGCACTTAATGTGATATGTTTCACTAAATCACACAAATTAAATATTTGTTAATATATGTTACAACATAGTGATGAGAACCGCGAATTAGGCTCGATGAATTCAATGCCCCAACTCAGGTTGGCAAGCAACGAACCCCTCAATCCCTCGTAATTTCGATGCCCCAACTCAGGTTGGCAAGCAACAAAACCCAATTCGAAGCTCTAACTCGGGCTAGCAAGCTTTCGAATCAATTCATAAAGAATTTGCTTCAAGAACTAGTTTGCTATATTTTTTCATATATCTCAAATGAGCTTATACAACTAGTTATATAGACTTCAATTCTACCTAACCAACTAACTAACTTGCTAACAAACTAACAAACTAACAAACTAAAAACTTAAAGAAAGAAACTACTAAAAAGAATTACAAAAACTAAGTCCAAAAAGTTACTGGACCAATATTAAAATACTGAGTTCGCATCATTCCCAGCCCCATAAAGAACATCCTTGTCCTCAAGGATAAGCTCCGAATCGATCTCTTATTTCTTGGAATATCAAGAGACAAAGACATGATTTTTCCTCTATCGAAAACGAGAAATCGGTCATCCAAAGTTGAACGAAATCGTGTGAACATTTTCACTTCGGCCATCACAATTTTTTTCTTCACAATCAGATTTGATGTGTTCGTCTCTAAAAATTAATTAGTATTGATATATTCACCTTTTTTTAGAGCTCCACCAACAGTGAGATTCTTGGATCCTAAACCACGGTGAATATTACCCTTCCTCTGGATCTTACTTCGAAATTTGGAGACGTATATCTTCCTTCCTTCAAGCACAATATCATGAAGACCACTAAGAGCTTGCATTGAAGAGTCCTCTAAATCAAATTGAAAGTACCCAAAACTTCTACTGATTTCATTTTTCTCGACAACTTTGCAAGAATGTATTGTTATATATTGGGATAAAGTACATTCCAATCTAGCACCTGTAATCGATTGATCAAGACTCTTCACAAAGAGGTTTTCAACTCCATAATTTCTAGTAACAGTAAAATCAGCCCTTGAAGCAGTCAACTCTTTGAGGTGAGAAGCATAAGTTTGAATCCTTTTGTTATTTTTCTCACGTTTTTCTCCAACTGAAACAACTCTTTTAGAGTGAACCTGTGTTTTCAGCTGCGTATGTTTGTTATACAAGCTAGCCATACAATCACTCTTTTGTTCTTCATGAGATTTCCAGAATTTAGACTTGGAGACCATGGTTTTGCGGTAATCGATCTCTTCGTTCTTGTCAACTTCAATTCTTGATTTCTCATTCTTTGACTGCCACCCGCCCTTCTTGTGTTGTCGCCGGAGCAATCTCTTCAACATTCGCTCAATTCGATCCAAGGACGCATTGATTCGATCCATGGAGTTACCAAAACCCATTCGTACTCATGACTCCAAATTAAAATCGCAGTTCTCGTTCGGAATCCTCTCAATGAAAGCACCAATTGATGAGAACCGCGAATTAGGCTCGATTGGTCCCGATTGGTTGAGTTGATTAAACTTGAATTAATCTTCTAGAACAAAATCTAGAAGGGGGGTTGAATAGATTTTGTAGATTTTTCAAATTTCAAAAAAAATATATTCAAGGTATCAGATGTACACAGCGGAAAATGATGATTAACCTCAACTTCAACAAGATAAAAAGCAACTGATATTATAAGTTTAACTTTAATCCTGAAATTAATCTGTAATTGATGAACTAAGAATTGAAAAGAAACAAGTAAGTAAATCAAAGCAATAAAGAACATAGAATTTATAGTGGTTCGGATTATAACAATCCTACATCCACTCTCCTTCTTCAATCTTGAAGAAGGGTCTTCACTTACTTACTTTCTTCCTTTTTGCTGACTTACTTACAATAGTGAATCTTCAGCCTTACAATGAATTCTTCCTAATTTCTGGATATCTATGGCTTGAAGATCTTATATGAAAAGTGTTCTACAAACACTAAAACTGGAAAACGTTTAAAACGTTTGTGAATGTGTACAATATTTGTGGCTCGTGAATACAAATTGTGTATATCGATGAGTGCAAAGTATCAAAAGCATTTCTATACTAATTTCTATCTCTATTTATAGAGATCTTCATTTGGTAGTTGTAACTTCCTTGAATTCAGTTTTGATCAGTTATAACAGTATAACTGAATCTTGTAATTTCCTCTTGGTTAGTTGAAACTGCTTCTTGAAACTTGTGTAAAATTTCTCTAACACTTCATCGTCTGATACTTACTCCACCTTGTCCTCATCTTCATTCCTTGTCTGGGTGTTTGTTTATAGTATTGCATCTTAACTGTCTTCTATGTGTTGTCCTTGTCTGATATCTTGACCTCATCTGATTTCCTGTCTTCATCTGAGGTTTGTCCTAGTCTGATATTTTGACCTCGTCTGACTTTTTATACTTAGTTTTATTTTCAAACACTTACTTCAGCTGTCTATACAAAGTGCTCAGCTGGTCATCCTATATTACACTTTTTAACACATCAAAACTAAATACAACTTTTTCTTTACCTAACAATTTCCCCCTTTTTGATGATGTTAAAACACAGCTCAAGAAAAGAAAGATGTTAGAACTAAAAAAGAATTACAAAGTATACAACTAAGTCACATAGTCATATAATCAGAGCAATGGAAATAATCAGATGATTAAAGCAATATACTCAATAAACAGATTATTAGAGCAATATAGTCATTCAAAGTTAAAGTCAAATACTACGAAGACAACATAGACAAGTTTTGAAGATTGCAGATAAGTTAGTGTTATGAAATTGTGAACAAGTTACAAAAGAAATCAAGTCAGTTAGAACACCAAAGTATGAGAGAAGTCCAATTAGATATTCAGATATATTCACAGATTAGCACATATCTCATGTAGATCAGATAAGGATCACAAAAAGAGAGAATTAGAACTAGTCATACCACCTATCCTGCTCAGGTATCTTTAGCCAATCAAAGACTCTATTCTTTAAAGATACGGTCTCTCCTCCTTCTGCAAGATCGGCAATGGATTCGGCCTTGATTATCAACTGCTTTATCTTCTCACGATCTGGTCGGCCATCCATTGTTAGTGGAGGTTCCATCTGAGAGTCGGAAGGTGCGACTACGTCTGCATTGAACTCCTCATGTGCAAGGTCTATCATATACTGATACATCTGAGGATCCCTTTCTTCCAGCCAGTTGTGAAATGCTGCGTCCTCATCCAAACCCCATTTGATATTTTTGCACACATGAAACTGGAAGACCCAATCGACTTCAAAGGGTCTCCACTTCACCTGATCTGCCATGAGTAGGATTTCTTTAGGAACGACCTCACCTCTATGAACTGGCCTAAAGACATCCCTGCCTTGCTCATCTATTTCCTTCTGGACCCATCTTCTCAATGATCTATCATAAAATTTCCCTGCTGCTTTCTCCTGCTCTCGTCTTTTCTTGGCATCCCTTCTTTTATACTTCTCCTTTTCCTCCCTTCTCCTCTTTAGCACTCTTGCTTCTTCTTCTGTGTCAGACTGGGTTTTCTGAACTTGGCTCGAAGCCTTAACTTTCCCAGCTGCTTTAGATGAGGATGGGGGGGATTTGATTGTAAGAACAGGAGTAGGATCAGCAGCGGTGGATGGAATTTCGGGTTCAGGATCAGACTCGGTAGACTCAGCTGCAGTTCTCCTTTTTAGTCTCCTTAATGCTCTCTGAGACTTCTCTTCAGCAGCCTTCTTCTTTTCTTCTTCAGCTTTCAACAGCTCCTCAGACAACTCATCTATCCTCAGATTCAGGGCCATCAACTGATCGTCTTGTAACTCAACCCTTTTCTTGAGCTCACTATCTTCCCCCTTTTTAGCATCAGCAAAACGGGTGTTGCAGATAGTGGCTACTTGATTAATTTGGCCAATGAGTTCTTCTCTTACAAGCCCTGTCTTCTGATCCAGTTGGTCATATCTTTTCTTTTGTCCGACCTCAGCTCGTCTGAATTCATCATCCATGAATTTCTTCAAGATGGTTGTTTGTCTGTCTTTCTCCATGGCTAGCTGCATTGATAGAATTTGAAGAAATGAAGCTTCCTTTGCTCTCCAAGACTCTCTCACCTGGTCTTCAACACTGTCACTTATTTGACGAAATGCATCTCTGACATACTGTTTGACCCAGGCATCTTGAGAGTTCATTTCTTCAGCCACCTTTTGCTTTACCTTGACCATATTCTCTTCATGTCTGATTCCGGAGAAGTATAGATCAATCTTGGTCTTTTCATGAACTGCGGCTTCTATATTCTCCTTTAATGAAAAGGTTATGACATTTGTGACCATCTAGAAGGCATTCAGACAGACATTCTTGAGATTTTCTACTTCAGCCTTCAGCGCTTCCACGTCGGATACAGACGCAGATGTGGTAGGCAAGATCTGCTCTTCAGAGGGAGGAAATAGAGTTAGATCTATTTCCTCAATTTCAGCTTCAGTTTGCACAGTAGCTGGAGGGGATTCTGCCAGGTAAGTCGATGTAGTTGGCACATCTGTTTCCACCTCAGCTGTTTCCTGCTCCACAATCTGCTCTGTTTGTGCCTACTCAGTTGTATCCATCTCAGCTGGTTCATCGGCAGCTCCACCAGTTATTCCTTCCTCCACCCTTTCTTCCTCAACAACAGCCACCTCATCCTTTTTCTGCTCTTCCCCCTTCTCAACTGCTTTCTCCACCTCTTCTGGGGTCTCATCTCCAAGATATACCCTTTGTAGGATATAATCAACAAAAGTATTTTCAGTTAGTATATCTTGAAATGACTTAAGCTTTGCCTTCTTGAGGACTTCTTTCTCCCAGATAGCTAGGTTATTGCCCCCTACTTTTGCTATCAAAATAGTCGTCTCTTCAAACGAACCCTGCCTAAGTCTTCTCAATAGATAAACATCAATCAGCTCTTTCAGTAACTCAGGCTCGTCCTTGAGAGTGGATTCTTGTCTCAGGATGAATTTCTTCCCAAGAATCCGCAGTGAGGTTTCAGTTGGACCCATTTCCCCAGATGGGTTGGGTAGATTTAGAAATAGGTCAGGTTCAGATGAGGTTGAGGGTAGGAAAGAAAATGGATCGAATGAAGGTTGGGTTTGTGTTGGACTTATGGGAGTGGACCGTTTTAGAGGCTCAGAGGCAGCGGTCTCATCTGCCCCTTCATCGCCAGGTTGGGATGTGGAGGGTTTAGGTACTCCATCCTCGGATGAGGATGAAGATGATGATGGTGATCTGGCATCCTCTCCTTCTGATTCTTCCTCAGACGAGACATCCACCGTCTCCGTCTGCCCCGATATTCTCACCTCAGCTGCGACATTTCCCCCTTGGGAAGCTGTCCTCTCCTCTTCCTCCTCTGCTTCCTTCTTTGCTTCCTCCGTCTCAGCAGACGAGGATTCATCCACCAACACCGTCTTAGCTTCTTTCGCCTTGGCTTTCGAAGCCCTTTTCTTTGGAGCTGGAGGTGGAGCTGGAGCATCTCCATCTCCCTCTGAGTCCGTCGGCCCATATACCTTCTCATCTTTAATTAAGAGCCCCTTCTGTCTTGTATACTTCTTGACACCAACACTCCAGTCGAGGTTGTCTGTCCCCACCTTATGCTCAAGTATGATGGTGATCCTGGCCATCATACTTGTAAGTTTGGTCAAAGACCATCTCATCAGCTCGTCTGATATTGGGGTTTTTGTAAACTTTTTCTTCTCCTCCATTATCCTCGAGTAGACCAGCCTCGCCCAGTTGATTTCAGCCCCGTCTATGATAGCCCTCAGACAGCATATCCTCGGCTTGGTTAGCCCATCGTGGCTCTGTTGCTCCCCCAAGATACACTTGGTTAGAATCAGCATCAATAGTCTGTACTTTCTCTTCAACATTGGCCTTTTCAGATTTGTCGTCGTATTTTGATATGTTCTCCTGGCCATCATTCGGAAACTCTCCAAATATTCCGATGATTTATATGTGAACGGGTTCTCGCCAGTGGTGCTTAAACTAAAAATTGCTCCAATCTCAGAAATTGATAAAACTATCCTTCTCTTCTTTTCTTTTGTTCTAATTTGTGATTCTAAGCCTGTATCGGTTGCTTTTGCCCTGGTTAAGAACTCAGCACACAGATCATCCACCGTCAAATTCTTCGAAGGTTTCATTGTACAGTATCGCTGTTGGATCAAGAGGTTTTGATGAGTTAAAGAGCAGATCAGACTAATCAGCCAAACTGAAGAACAGCTGAGGATGTAAGCTGATCAGACGGGGTCATACATTAAGCTAGTCAGTTGAGGTCTGATAACATGCTAGTCATCTGGAGACAAGCTCAAGTCTAGTCATCTGCAGGAGACAATTATGAAGAGCTCAGACGAGGTCAAGATAAGCCGAGTAGAATAAGAAAGGCGAGTTTTCACCAAGTCAGCTGCAGATGAGTATGAAGAATCAGCTGAGGTCTAGAGCAGTTAAGTTTGTTAAGCAGTTTCAAGTTTGTTAGAACTAACTAACAAACTAACTGTCTTCTCAGACTTATATATAAGTCTAGGTTTTTCATTCTTTAGTAATGAACACTTATGCATATTAGATTTACACAATTCACTACTCAGATTTCATAATCTTTTCACAAGAGTTTCTAGAGAAATTTCAAAAAGTTCTAAGTGTTTTTAGAACACTTTTCCTGTAATCTTCAAAATCCAATATACACTGTAACAGTTAGGTTTCTAGAAGAAGAGTCTAGGAGATTGAAGATTTGAAGAGTTGTACAAGTTGTAAGTTGTAAGCTGGAAGTGAGAAAGTAAGCAGTAAGCAGAGTCCCTTCTTCAAATTGAAGAAGGAGAGTGGATGTAGGATTTTAAAATCCGAACCACTATAAATCCTGGTGTTATTTCTTGCTTTCTTTATTTTCTGTTTGATTTACAATTGTGTTACATTAAAAGTTAAATTCAGAATCTTAACTAAAATCAGTATATCAACCTTGCTTTTGATCTTTTAAGAAGTTGAGAATTTAATCATTATCCGCTGTGCTTAATCTGATACTTTGAATTGATTTTGAAAGTTTTGAAAAATTAACAAAATCTATTCAAACCCCCCCTTTCTAGATTTTGTTCTAGAAAGCTTACTCAAGGTTTTAATCATCTCAACTCTCCGGGACCAACAATCGCTTCAGTCCTGTTGATTCGAGTAGATTCGGTATTTCTCTGGTTTCGGAATCAGTTGAAACATCCCAATCTACGTACATTTCTGACTTTGTTCTATCTCGAATGAAAGTCAGATCATATTCGAACTTGATTTTCTTTTTCGAATCCGCCATTGATGAATGCAGAAGGTTTTAGGAGGGAAAAGAGAGGTTTTGAGAAAATATGAAGAGTTTTATGTGTGCGTAAATGGAATTATGCACACGAGTGTCTATTTATATGGAAAATATAATAATAAACAATTATAAGATTAATAATTGCCTGCAAAAGTGTAAATGTAGGCTTTCGAATTGCCATTAATGCAATTATGACATTTATTTTGAAAAGTGCAGAGAATATTATTTAATATGTCGCGCGTGAGATTGAGACGGTTCATATTTCAGAAACCGCCTCCATTTCTGGCGCGTGAAGCATACTCAGCGTATTTCAAAAGTTAATTTGATAAAATTTCGGGTCCGTAGTAACTTCTCTCCTGACAGAGTTACTTATTTAAGAAATTACTTTTCAGTTAATTGGAGAGATAAAATAAAATATTATGGATTTTAGAAAACAAATTTGAACCCTTATTCTCTTATTTTGTAAAACAAAATATTTTTGACAAACTTTGAAAAAAAAAATGTTAAAGAGAATTATGATATTAAATTCATATATTAATTATATGAACCCAATATTCATAATTAAGAGTATTTAAGAGAAACTTCCTGGACTTTCACCTCGTCTGGATTGATAGCATCACTGTCTATTTTCTGATTATTTGGATAATTAGACCTTGTCTTGTATTTAGAGATGTGTACTAAACTCTGTTCTTGCTGAAACCACAGACACTTAGACAAATTGTTAGCATCAAGAGTAAGTCAGATAAGGTGCAATAGTCATCTGATTCTGTAAAAGTTAGTTGACTATTGTGTCCTTATCTGATTTACCTATGTCAGACAAGAAACTATCAAGTCAGATATGGTCAATATGACTAATCCTTGATTCTTGATCCCAATATAGGAGATCAATGATATCAGCTACCTGATTGTCCTTTGACTTATATCTAGTCTGATAATTGTTTCTAGACATAATAAACCAATTGAGAGAGACTAATAGTAAAAATAAGGAATTAGATTATAGATTAACTAAAGATGCATCTAATAATCCTAATTCTACAGATAGTTCTTTAAACCTTGTCTCTGCAAGTGGCTTTGTCAAGATGTCTGCTCTTTGAAAATCAGTAAGAATCTTCTCTAGTCTGATATCCCCTTTTTCGACATGGTCTCGGATGAAGTGGTGTCTTATATCTACATGCTTGCATCTTGTATGTAGGACTGGGTTCTGAGTAATAGTTATGGCACTATTACTATCACAAAAGATTGGTACTTCTTTAGTGATAATGTTATAGTCTCTTAGCTGTTGACTTATCCAGATTAGCTGTGAACAACAACTTCTAGCTGCCATATACTCGGCTTCAGTTGTGGAAGTAGCTACAGAGGTTTGTTTCTTAGACAACCATGAAATCAGCTTACTACCAAGAAATTGGCAAGTACCAGATGTAGATTTTCTATCTATCTTACACCCACCAAAATCTGAATCTGAGTATCCAGACAGCTCAAAGTTATCATCAGCTGGATACCATAGTCCAACATTTATAGTTCCTTTCAGATACTTGAGAATTTTCTTTGCTGCTTCAAGATGTCTTTTCTTAGGATTAGCTTGAAAACGAGCACATACTCCTACTGCAAAAGAAATATCAGGTCTACTAGCAGTTAAATATAATAAAGAACCAATTAGACCTCGATACTCAGTTTGATCAGTGTCTTCTCCCTTCTCATCTGGATCCATTGAAAAATTTGTCATCATAGGTATCTTAGCTTCTCGGCTGGTACCTATTCCAAATTTATCAATAAGATCTTTTGTATATTTGGCTTGGTTGATGAATATTCCCTTCTTTGTCTGTTTGACTTGAAGTCCAAGAAAATAAGTCATCTCACCCATCATGGACATTTCAAATCTGCTTTTCATAAGAGAACTAAAATCTTCACACAAAGATATGTTAGTTGATCCAAATATTATATCATCAACATAAATTTGAACTAACAAAAGATCACAACCAAACTCTTTTCTAAAAAGAGTTCTATCAATTTTACCTTTAACAAAACCATTTTGAATTAAATATTCAGACAAGGTGTCATACCAAGCTCTTGGTGCTTGTTTAAGTCCATATAGAGCTTTCCTTAGTTTATAAACCTTGTCTCCTTTGACAAAACCAGGAGGTTGCTCTACATAAACTTCCTCAGCTAGGATTCCATTTAAAAATGCTGACTTAACATCCATTTGAAAAACTATGAATCTTTTAAAAGCAGCATAGGCTAAAAACAATCTTATGGCTTCCAGACGAGCTACTGGTGCAAAGGTTTCATCATAATCAATACCCTCTGATTGTGAATAACCTTGAGCAACTAGTCTGGCTTTATTTCTGACCACAATATTGTTTTCATCCCTTTTGTTTTTAAAGACCATTTAGTTCCAATGACTTTTTGATGATGAGGCCTTTCAACAAGTTCCCACACATCTTGTCTTTGAAACTGATTTAGTTCTTCTTGCATGGCATTAATCCAGTTGGAATCAGTTAGAGCTTCTGTAATTGATTTAGGTTCAAGTAATGACACATAGCAACTGAACATACAATCTTGATTTAGTTGAGTCCTTGTCTGGACACCAGAATCTAAATTTCCAATTATCTGCTCAGCTAGGTGATATGACATTACTCTCTTACCTTTATCTTTTACAGTGGATGATATCTTGTCTGAACAATTTATTTCAGATGATTCTATGTTACCTTCTGATCCTTGAACATCAGATGTGCTAGTTGTCTGATTAGTTGGCAAATCAGCTGGTGAGGAAAAATTTTCAGGTTCTTTTCCTTTGCCCAATTCTTCCTCTTCATCTGAATCTGATCCTTGATTGTAGAATTTTATGGTTGATTCTTTGATAGTCATCTGTTCCAGATTGTCTGATATCTTTGTGATGTTCCCTGTCTTATCAAACTCAAAAGAAGATTCATCAAATATCACATGAGGTGTTTCTTCTACACACAAGGTTGTCTTATTAAAAACTCTATATGTCTTTGATACAGATGAGTATCCCAAGAATATCCCGTCTGCTATCTTGGCATCAAAGGTTTTTAATTGAGATTTTCCATTGTTATGTATGAAACATTTACAACCAAATATATGAAAGTATGAAATTTTGGGGGATCTTCACTTCCAAATTTCATAGGGAGTTTTACACTTATCCTTAACAACCAAGCTTCTATTTTGAACATAACATGTTGTATTAACAGCTTCTGCCCAAAATCTGTGTGGAGTGTTATACTCGGATAACATAGATCTAGCTGCCTCTTTCAAGGTTCTGTTTCTCCTTTCAACCACTCCATTTTGCTGTGGAGTCCTTGCTGCAGATGTTTCCTGAGTTATGTCATTCTCGATACAGTATTTAGTGATAAATTTATTAATGAATTCAGTACCTTTATCACTTCTAATCTTAACAATATTTAATCCTTTTTCATTTTGAATCTTTTTAAGAAATTCTGGAATCTTAGTCATGGTCTCATTCTTTTTGTACAAGAAAATAACCCAAGTAAATCTTGAAAAATCATCAACAATTACTAAGGTATATTTTCTTCCACAAAAACTGAGAGGAGTTACTGGACCAAAAAGATCCATGTGAAGAAGTTCCAGAATTCTTTCTGAAGAAGGATTACTTATTGTTTTAAAAGAAGCTTTTGTCTATTTTCCTTTTTGACAAGCATCACACACATGGTTCTTTGAAAATATTTTAGCAGGAAGTCCTTTAACTAAAGATTTCCTTGCTATTTTGTTAAGAGTTTTGAAGTTTAAGTTACTAAGTCGTTTGTGCCATAGCCAACTTAAATCATCTGAACTCTTAGCAACAAGACAAGTATCTTTAGGACAACTTTTGAAATTGGCAACATAAATGTTACCTTGTCTTACTCCAGCTAATAGAATATTTTCATTGATACCATCTAGAACGTAGCATGCATTATGAGTAAATTTGACACAAAACCCTTTATCACAAAATTGTGAAACAGATAGTAGGTTGTGCTTCAATCCTTCCACGTAGTAAACTTCATGAACTTGAACATCCCCAAATATTAGTGTTCCTACACCTTTAGTAAGTCCATAGTTGTTATCTCCAAACATCACTCTTGGTCCATCAATGGTTTGATAGTTAGAGAGAAGTCGTCTTTCATAGGTCATGTGCTTGGAACAGCCACTGTCAATGTACCAGATGTTCTCAAGAATGTCTCCTCTATCAACTATCTTCTTATCTTCCTGCAATCACAAGTTTATTGCTTAGGTACCCTTTGTACTTTGGGTCCTTTCATGTTAAGTTGATTTTTAGGAATCCAGACAAAGATATCAATGTTTCTTAAAACCATAGATTGAAGCTTACGTCCATATCTATCTACTAAGATAAGACTTTCAAGATCAATCTTATTTAACTGATCTTTTGAAATTGTCTTGAATCTTGGTAAGAATGGATATGTCTTGCTTCTTCCGTCAAAACCATTATACCTAGGATATGACTTTAATTTAGTCTTGGGTTTTTCCTTTGGAGTTTCTTTCCTCGTCTGTTTCTTCTTTTCAGAATTATCAGATGAGGTAATTAATTCCTTAGGTTTCCATGGACTAAATCTAGTTTCTATCTTTGGTTTAGTTGCTTTGACAAAGACTCTAGGTTTTATTGGATCATTTTTCTTACTCCTATCAAAGCCTAATCCAGTTTTATCACTAGACTTTTGTGAAGTATTGAAAATTTTATCTATTGTGGTTTGAGAGTTATTCAGAAGTCCTAACTTGAGATTTAATTCTCTGTTAGTTTTCTTATAATTCTCATTCTCAGAATAGATATTTGAAAATTTTATTTTTAAAGAACTCAATTCTTGTTCTAACTTTTCTGTCTTATCAGACAAAGTACTAGTGATCATCTCAGTCTGACATTCCCCCTTGAATGTACAGTCTGGTTTCTCACTTTCCTTAGTTTGATTGACCTTAGTTAGATCAGTAATTTGATTCTTTAAATTAAAATTTTCAGCCTCTATCAGTTTATAAGCAGATAGAGTTGTTTCCAAGTCTTTCAAAAGTTTACCAATAATACTGGGATCAGTTTCTGATAAGGTATCACAATCATTATCTGAGGATGTATAGTAATGTACCTCTTTTGCCATCAGACAGATGTCATCATCTGATCCAAAATCAGATGAGGATGAGGATGAAGATGTCTCATGAACTTCTTCTTTCTCAACTAGAAGAGCTCTCTGATCAGCATACCTTCTATCTCTTTTCTTCCTCTTTTCTTCTCTCTCTCTGGGAGTGAGTTGAGGACAATCATAACTGTAGTGACCAGGCTTGTTGCATGTATAACATATATCTCCTCTATCTGTTTTTGGACTACTATCTCCTCGTCTGATAGGTGACTTATGACTTCTTGACCGATCCTTCTTTCTATCATTGTCTGAACTCTTTTCATCCTTGTCTGTTCTATAGTTCCTTCGACCTAACCTGTCTCTCTTGTTTCTTTTGTACTTCATCTTCAATCTTTCATACCTTTTTAACAGAAGAGCCATTTCTTCTTTTACGGACAAATCAGATGCTTTAGAGATCTTTTCAGATTCATCTTGATGAACAAAAGCTACAGTGTTTCCAGATGTTGAAGATTCTGCTTCATCTTCTTCATCTTCAATTTGAATGTCATATTCTAACGCCTTCAGATGAGAAAACAAAGTGTGGTGAGAAATTGAGGATAGATTTTGAGTAGCCTTCAGAATGTTAGCTTTCTCTCTCCATCTTTTGCTCAATGACCTCAGCACTTTATTGTTGATTTCTTTTTCTGTGTACGTTTTTCCCAAATCAGCAGCCTTGTTTAGTAGATTGGTCAGCCTAACGTCCAATTGATCAATAGACTCTCCTTCTTTCATCTTGAAAGTGTCAAAAGCGTGTAGAACAGACTGCAACTTGTTTTCTTTAACCTGTTCAGATCCTTCACATATTCCAGCAAGAGTCTCCCACATTTCCTTGGCAGTCTTGCATCTTTTAACCTTTTCTATCCAATCCTTGCTCAATGTTTCAATAATTTCGGTTCTTGCAACTTGATCCAAATTGTGAATCTTCCTTTCATCACTAGTGAGTTCTGAGCTTTTCTTTTCTTGCCCCACTCTTGTTTCAGCTGCTGTAGTACCATCACTTATGCCACCACGATAAAACTTGATAGGTCCTTCCTCAAGAACCTCCTCCATTCTGTCATGAATTGCTTTAAGGTGGTTCTCCATTCTAAACTTCCAGTAATCATATTCTTCTATAGAAAAATCAGGCCAACTCCTGGATTTCTTGCTCTTAACAGAAGACATGGTGAAACAGAAAAACCACAATACCTACAAGATCTTGTTAGTAGAACTGTTAGTGAAACAAAGAAAATACAGATTATCAAGGACGAAATTCAGGATCTTAGTTAAGACCTAAAATCAATATCAGAACAGCTTAACACTGCTCTGATACCACTTATTAGTCCCGATTGGTTGAGTTGATTAAACTTGAATTAATCTTCTAGAACAAAATCTAGAAGGGGGGGTTGAATAGATTTTGTAGATTTTTCAAATTTCAAAAAAAATATATTCAAGGTATCAGATGTACACAGCGGAAAATGATGATTAACCTCAACTTCAACAAGATCAAAAGCAACTGATATTATAGGTTTAACTTTAATCCTGAAATTAATCTGTAATTGATGAACTAAGAATTGAAAAGAAACAAGTAAATCAAAGCAATAAAGAACACATAATTTATAGTGGTTCGGATTATAACAATCCTACATCCACTCTCCTTCTTCAATCTTGAAGAAGGGTCTTCACTTACTTACTTTCTTCCTTCTTGCTGACTTACTTACAATAGTGAATATTCAGCCTTACAATGAATTCTTCCTAATTTCTGGATATCTATGGCTTGAAGATCTTATATGAAAAGTGTTCTACAAACACTAAAACTGGAAAACGTTTAAAACGTTTGTGAATGTGTGCAATATTTATGGCTCGTGAATACAAATTGTGTATATCGATGAGTGCAAAGTATCAAAAGTATTTCTATACTAATTTCTATCTCTATTTATAGAGATCTTCATTTGGTAGTTGTAACTTCCTTGAATTCAGTTTTGATCAGTTATAACAGTATAACTGAATCTTGTAATTTCCTCTTGGTTAGTTGAAACTGTTTCTTGAAACTTGTGTAAAATTTCTCTAACACTTCATCGTCTGATACTTACTCCACCTTGTCCTCATCTTCATTCCTTGTCTGGGTGTTTGTTTATAGTATTGCATCTTAACTGTCTTCTATGTGTTGTCCTTGTCTGATATCTTGACCTCATCTGATTTCCTGTCTTCATCTGAGGTTTGTCCTAGTCTGATATTTTGACCTCGTCTGACTTTTTATACTTAGTTTTATTTTCAAACACTTACTTCAGCTGTCTATACAAAGTGCTCAGCTGGTCATCCTATATTACACTTTTTAACACATCAAAACTAAATACAATTTTTTCTTTACCTAACAAATTCGATGCCCCAACTCAGGTTGGCAAGCAACGAACCCCTCAATCCCTCGTAATTTCGATGCCCCAACTCAGGTTGGCAAGTAACGAAACCCAATTCGAAGCTCTAACTCGGGCTAGCAAGCTTTCGAATCAATTCATAAAGCAAGAATTTGCTTCAAGAACTAGTTTGCTATATTTTTTCATATATCTCAAATGAGCTTATACAATTAGTTATATAGACTTCAATTCTACCTAACCAACTAACTAACTTGCTAACAAACTAACAAACTAACAAACTAAAAACTTAAAGAAAGAAACTACTAAAAAGAATTACAAAAACTAATTCCAAAAAGTTACTGGACCAATATTAAAATACTGAGTTCGCATCACATAGCTTAATATGCGTCATAATATTTTCAAGTGTATGTATTATAAATTAATTCATGTGATAGACTAAAATTTTACAACTATAACCTCATTTACTATTTCTTTTTTTTTAAAAAAATAAACAATAAATATTTTTATCAATTAACTTAGTAATAAGTGGATGATTATTTTAATACCTCATAAAGAAAGAGATCCATTTTCACTAAAAATAAGAAAATATATATTGGGTTTTTATATTTTTGCGGGATATAGATTATACAAATCAACATTAACAAACACTTGAATTTTAGAGAAAATAAACTATATCTTTAGTAATCACTTACAACAAACATGTCGAAGACAAAGCCTGACTAGGGAGGGTGAGAAGTCACTTTAATTTGATCCAGCCCATTTGGGCTTTAGACATACTACTGGCCCATTTATTTCATAAACTGGGCCTCTAATGGGCTCAAGAAACACGATAAAAGGAGCTAAACAAGGGACTATCCTCACTTTTTAATCAAAAATATTAAATATTTTTATAAATTTTAATATTTTATAAATTGTTTGAAGAGTTTATAAAATGTACCATTCAATACCAAATTTATAAATTGTTAAAATATTTAATTAATAAAATTTATAAGTTGTAACAAATGTGCTAAAGAATTGATGACAATCATTGTATGAGGGATGCAGCGGAAGACAGCTCCAAAAATATTGCAGCTGGATAGTGCTGTCGTTTAGCATTGAGCCAATCAGAATGCAACACCTTTGCACATCTACATCTTTTCATATATGGTTATTTACATATGGTAAATTCTTGTGTATACTGGTTGTCTAGACATTATTAGCTATTTTTTATTAAATAATATAATAGTTATTTATGTATATTGACACTGTAATTTTTTTAAAGGATTGTAGCTTAATTAGAGGGGTGGCAATATGATGATTATAATTTTTCAACTTGATAAATGAGGATAGTAACTTTTAATTCGTTGTGGTAATTCAAGAATGATAACTATTAAAAAACGTAAATTGAGATCAAATCAACACAAATCGAGCCCAGATAGAGCCCAAATTTCAGTCAGAATACAACCCCCAAATCGGATCAATTAGTCCAATTTGGGGTGATTTGACCTCAATTTGTCATTTTTTAAAATCATTATCCTTAATTTGCCAGGCCAGTAAAGTTATTATCCTCATTTTGTCATTCTGAATAAGTAACCGTCATTAAAAAATATTTTTCTCATCTTGATCACTGTTAAGTTAGTTTGAACAATTATCTCTAATCAAATTGGACCGTGCTCAACCCAAATAGGCAGACTAGTAAAAAGGAAAAGGAAAAAAAAATGCAACAAACAATATGACACTTTATTAAACTTGAGAAACATGCATGCCAGCAACATTGTTTAAATAACATATTTCTTAGGTACAAGTAAAAGTTCATTTTTCTTATGCATTGTGATTCCGGGTAGGGTATCAGTATCAACGTCTCGTGTATGAACACCAGGAGGCAATTCCCAATCAAAAGAGTAGAGCAAATTCGCAATAATAAGCTCAACATGCAAAAGGCCCATATGCATCCCGGGGCAGATTCTCCGTCCCGACCCAAACGGAATCACCCCAAAATCTTTCCCTTTAATGTCGATATTGTTGTTCAAGAATCTCTCCGGCAAGAATTCATCTGGATTTTTCCAGTACTCGGGATCTCTTGCAACCGCCCATGCATTAACAAAAACAACTGTCTTAGGTTGGATTTGGTAGCCTTCTATGATGGATATTTCCATTGTTTCTCTTGGTATTATAATTGGAACTGGAGGGTATAATCGGAAGATTTCACAAATGGCTGCTTTTAGATAGGGAAGTTTAGTCAAATCATCTTCATCTACTTTACCCTTTTCAGCAATCAGATTTCTGATTTCTGATTGCAATTTCTCCTTCACATGGGGTGCTTTCATAAGGGCTGTCATGATCCAAACGATTGAGGCAGCGTTTGTGTCTGTTCCTGCGATGAATATATCCTACAAGAAGTTCAGATGATATGCTTAATTTCTTGTGAAACTGGCTCAGAAATTGAATTCATTCAATAATAATATTACATCCATTCATTAATTATAATATTTATTCAGTAATTAATACTATTATTAAATATGCCTTTCAAAAAAAAAAAAAAACTATTATTAAATATATAAACTTAAATCATAATATTTCACATACACAAACACGCCGAACTATGTGTTTAAATATTTTTTATATTAGTTTATAAGTGTAAGAGTATTCTCGAATAATGTTATGTTGTTATTGAATGAATTTAATGATATCAGTTTCGTACGATAAACAAGTTTCACTGGATATTGACTATTTACACATTTATAGGTAATATTAATAATGTACGAGGTTCGAACAAATTGATGTAACACTTCACGAAAACGAATTCTCTATATTTTTTTTTGTAAGTTTTTTTTTTTTTTAATATTTCGAAGAAAGATAAATACAATGATAAAATAATAAATGAAAAAAAAGAAAAAAAAAGATCCATTTCCGACACTTCACCTATGTGAGATATAGGAGACTAAATCAAAAATTGTGTGGAAGAGTAATATGTCAAAAATTCCTTGCAAATAAAATATATTCATATATGACCATTTCATGTATGAGACGAGTTTCATCCAGTGGAATATCAAAAATATTTACAGAGGTATCAAATATATATGTAGGAGTATCAAATGCAGGAGTCTCAAATATGTGAACATGGATATCAAATATATTGTCAATAGGAGTATAAAATATATGAGCAGAGATATGATCAAATATATGAAATGAATCAAAAGTGAGACCCATTTTATATATAAGACCATTTCACCAAGAGTGCCCCTACAAATATCATATGATCCCGTAACACTTGCAATTTTCAGTGACCAAAAAAAAAAAAAAAAATCAGAATTCAATTTTGTTTTAATCATAACTAAAATACAAAATGTTGCTATTTTAACAAGAAAAATCGTACACATGTGGCTCTCACCATCATATCTAGTCAACATCTTATCACGACGTTTTGTTTGGTTGCAACTTAAGTGAAGAGCCGTAACATACTTTATAAGGTAAAGTGTACGTGTGGATAAGGGTTCACGGTAAAATTTGATCATTTACTAAAGGGTATCAGTTGTAATAACTAAACGTTATTACTTAATTACTAAAATATTTCAGTCGTGATAACTAAAGATTATGTCTTATATTGCTAAAGAGTATCAGTCGTGATAACTGAAGAGTATTACCTATATTATTAAAAAGTATCGGTCATGATAACGGAAGAGTATTACCTATATTATTAAAAGGTATTAGTCGAGATAACTGAAAAGTAAATTAATCTATTTTTTCAATATGAATCAAGTTTAACCGTGAAACTTTGTTCACAGTAGACACACTCACTTTTTAAAGCCACATAGGTATGTGCATGCCTGTAAATAATTTTATGTTTCATTTTGAAAAACAAGTGTCGAATTATATGTTTGTCTTGGAATTGTGTACAGTGGAATTTTGTTATTATTTCATCAATACTGAAAAAAAAAAAAAATTAGTATGTATTAATAATTAGCTAATTTATATACGAAAAATAAAAAGGAGAAAGTGTAATATTCCAATTGGAGATTTTCATATGATCCCAAGTTCTAACGGACAAAACTGAAAACAAACATATATAGCTTCTAAGAGACCTAGTTTATGCTTTCAAAAAAAAAAAGAGACCTAGTTTATGATGAGACTAAAGTAGAGTTATGCACATTAAATTTTTAAATAATTTATATTAAATCTAATAATGATTATCTAATATAATTACAAAAAATAAAAATATCTACTTCTGACAAATGGACAGAAATAATTAAAAAAACCCACAATAATTTTTCATGTTCATAGCCCGCCTCTCGAAGAATATTCCTCGTTAGACATCCCTTTCATGCCCTACTAATATCGCCATAAATGACAGACTTGTTTGTTTATTCAAAGCATTAAATATTCTTCAGCTGACCAAATTGTATGGGAGGAAAATAATATAAATGAATTAATTTATATTTTCTTTTAAATTTGAATTTTTAGATAATATAAAATTCTTTAAGGATATCAGAGTCTTAAGGCTCTCGCCCAAGTTCAAGGTTCAAATATTGATGAAAGTAACTTCACTCGTAGTTCTTTTTTCCAAAGGAAAAAGTTGAGAACATATCCTCTACACATTTAGGTGGAGTTAAAAAATTAATATAAATAAATTAATTTTATATTTTTTCACAAATTCAGATATTTAGAGTAGATGAAATTATTTTAGTGTCTCTATTTAATAGACTTAACTTTAACAAAATTTTAATGAACATTTATTGTTATGTCATTTTTATTGTAGAAAGAAAGTAAGAAAAATTTATAATATCAATATATTTAATAAGTCTTCAGTGTGAAAATTAATTAAAGTCTTTCTTAGTAGTACCGAGAGGGTACTATAGGAAATAAACCAAAGTGCAATAACAAGATAAAGAGAACAGGAATAGTACCATTAACAACGCCTTGATGTGATCCCAAGTGAAATCAATGGAAGATGACTTCTCTTCTTTAAGCTTGATCAAAACATCAAGAATATCACCTTCCTCATCGAATTCCTTCTCTTGTTTCGGATCGAGATGCTCGTCGATTAGCTCTTGGTAGAACAAATCAAGGTTCTTGCAAGTCCTTTCAACCCTATTGATCAATCCGTTGAGTTTATCCACCCAACTCAATGCAGGAATATAATCGGTTAAAAAAAATGCAGCTGCAATGGCTTGAGCATCGTGTAGAAGCTCATCGAACCGTCTACTTTCCGATCCCCTCTCATCATATCTCTTTCCAAAGGCTATCCTACATATCAAAGTGCTTGCAAGAGCCATAGATACTTCACTCAAGTTAACAACTTGATTCGAAGAAGAATAGGCCGATATCTTCCCGATCAAACGAGAGATTTCGTCTTCGCGAATAGGACGAAACGATTGGATCTTTTTAATGCTAAAGAGATGAGATGATATGATTCTTCGTACCTCCCTCCAATAAGAATTGTACGGTGAAAAGACCATGTCCTTGCCGTTGTATGCTAGTTTTTGTTGCCCTAGCAAACTTGGCCTACTACAAAAGGCCAAATCTTGAGTTTTCATCACTTCTTTTGCCAATTTTGAAGAAGAGATTATGATTGAAGGTACAGACCCTAATTTCATGTGGATGATGGGACCATATTTCTTTGAAAGTTGCCATAGATAAACATGTGGGTTCTTTGCGGTGGCTAGATGGTGGAGGTTTCCGATGAACGGCAGTGCCGGAGGGCCCGGTGGAACTAGGGTTTTTGCTGACTTTTTGTGTTTTTGGAGAAGGTGTATCAAGATTATCGGCAAAAAAAGTAGGAATATAAGCATCATTATAGATGAAGGTTGAAGAAGTTGGCTTGAATTTCTAAGATGTAGAAAGAAGTTGTTACAAGTGAAATTGGCTTGAATTTCTAAGATGTAAAAGAAATTGTTACAAGTGAACTTTAAAGTGTTGATCATATATAGATTTGAGGTAAAGTGAGGCACAAAGTCTCATATGCACCGTGCACTCTACGTCTTCACCGTGCCTTCCATGGTTTAGTTATATTAGCTAGATTGCACATTTGATTTCAAAATAATCTAATATGTACGTTTAGGTAATATTAGCCGACACTTTTGATGACTCAGTATTCGACCCAATGACCAATTAATTTAGAAGATCAATCTCATTATCCACTAGTGATGACCACAATTGAAGTCATAGTAAAACTGTGTATGAAGTGACCTAATACAGAAATTGATAGTGCATGGGTTTTGAATCTGACCTATTGAAGAATTAAATTAATATATTCTTAAATCTTAAGCATACTCCATCAGTCCAAGTCCTGGTGGTTTATATTTTAATTATATTTATTTGTATATTTCAATTATATTAACCCATATATATTTTACTCTTATACAAAGTTGTAACTATTCAAAGTGATGTAGACTAGCCCGTGTGTGTGTGTGTCTTTTGATAATTAATCTAATAAGAGAAAATAATGATTGGACAACAGCATTTAGAACAAGACTGGGTCTTTAACCTAGCCCTCTTAAAAGGTGGGTTGGGCTGAGTAATTTGAAGTCCGTTTTGGAAGATGGGCCAAAATAAGCCTAAAATATATACTTGCAAATTTTAAATATTAGATTGCCCCTTCTTTCTTAATATGAATTTTATTGGACGAATATATACCAACCACTCTTTCCAAACTCAATCTCAAATTTTGTTTGCACCTACATGTTATCTGGTGCTTATACTCTATTGGCAAAAAAATTTCCTGTTTTTATTTATCATAAAAACTTTTTATTTTTGCTTATTATGTTACTAAAGCTGCACAAAAGTGATTTTTTATTTTGAAAAACTGAAATCAATGAAAAGAAATTGAACGGAACAACTAGTTACATTAATTTTGAAATATTCATAGCAAATGAGGAATGATATACTTTCTTTTTTTAATTCTTAATTTTGAATTTTACAATTACATATTTTGAATTGATAAATGAAAGTACGAAGGAAATTAAAAAAAATGGGACGTCTATAAATTGTGAAAATAATGTGCAGAAAAAAATTGCAAAAAAAAAAAAAGTTGTATCAAAATATTAGACTAAGCAATGCTAAAAAAATGCAAAAAAAGGACATACAATCAAGAACTTTGACTGCAGCAGCTCAACAAAAAGAAAGGGTAAAATTAAAAAATTGTATCTATTAGCAATTATGAAAAAAGTTGTACCTATTAGTAATGAGATATTCAAAATTGTACCTACTAGTAATTGACCCTAATTCTTTTTACATATCGTTCTAGAATGTTTATTTAAGATAGATACCTAATTTGTAGGTAATATCGTAATACACATATTCATTCCATTCAAAGTAAATGTTGTTTTAATCTTCTATTTTATATGAAAATTAGATGAAATTTCGTACTTTTCAATATAAATTAATTGTATTTTTTTTTTCATATTTACCCCTAAAACTATTAAAAAAAATTTAGATAAGAAAGTCAAGCATTTATTAAGGAGTAAAATATTTAGATAAGAAGGTCAAACATTTTATTTGCAAATTAGATAAAATTTTGCACTTTTCAATACAAATTAATTGCATTCCTTCCAAATTTACCCCTAAAATAATAAAATATTTAGATAAGAAAGTCAAACATTTATTAAGGAGTAGGATAAGAAATTAATTATTTTCTTAATATGTGTATATTAATCCAAAATTAAATAACATATATTTTGAATTGGAAAAAATAATTTGTGTTTTTACACATGGCTCTAGAATGTTCATCTAAAAAAGATGCCTAACACGAAATTTTTAGTTTCCTTAGGAAAAAAAAAAAAAAAAAAACAAATGAGAAACCTAACATTTTCCTAAATAAATGAAATTAGATATTTTCCTATATATAGAGGAGCCGATATTTCAAGAAAAAACACACATACAACACACACTAAAATGGGGGATGAGGTGAGCAACAAGCAGATCATATTGAAAGATTATGTGAGGGGTTTTCCTAAAGAATCCGACTTGATTTTGAAAACCTCCATTGTTAAACTGAAGGTCCCCGAAGGCTGCGACGACGCCGTTTTTGTGAAGAATTTGTATTTGTCCTGCGACCCTTTCATGCGAGGGCGAATGGGGAAATTGGAGAATAGCTATATTGACTCTTTTACCCTTGGATCTGTGAGTGTTTTTGATGTTTTTTCAGTTTACTAATGGGCTGTTCTGGAATTATATCATTTCTTATTTTTTATACTCTTTTTTTTGTTGTTTTGGAAGTTTGTACCGATGCGCTTCATTAGTTGTACCTTGGTCTGTCACATGGGAATTGCTGTGATTTTATTTTTTGAAAAAATTCGCTTGACCTGACCCGTTTAATACCCATGAATTTTTTTATATGGTTATTTTTTGGATTATCCGTAAAATATTTTATATGTGTGTTTATCTTCGGGGATTATTTAAGTAGATGCAGTGTGTACAATTAATGTTAGTATATGATTATTGGGTGGAACCAGTCAATTTTTCAATTTTGTAAGTATACCTAACATATATATTGTTGGTAAAATCATATACCAATTACATGATTGTTTGTTAAATAAATTTACATTGGGCAAATATTTGTGTGCATATTGTGCACACTAAAAAATAGTGTGCACAATATTTTTACCCTACCTAATCCAAAATGGTCCGCCCCAATTCAATATGATCCGCCCTATGGCACAAAAAAAAAAGCTAATAACTAAGCTAATATTATACAATACTTGAAATAATATTACACTGTAACCAAACTAATACTATATTTTGTGCACATAATTTTTTATTGTGCACAATATGCACACAAATACTACTCTTTACATTGAGGTTGCTTATATCTTTTAACTAATTTTTACTATAATCAACAGCCTATCATGGGATTTGGAGTGGCCAAAATTGTGGATTCATCAAATCCTGATTTCAAGAAGGGTGATTTGGTGTGGGGCATGACAGGATGGGAGGAGTACACCTTAATTAAATCCACAGTCGGCCTATTCAAAATTGAACACACAGATGTGCCTCTATCCTACTATACTGGACTTCTTGGTAAATTGAAAATTTCTTGAATAAGTAAATGGGCAAAAAAAAAATTTAAGATATTTGCTCATTACACTCATTTTTTTTTTATCGGTAAATGTTAGTTGTTAGTGGGTAGAAATTAATTCCCCAAGTCACCTTACAATTCCAAATACTCCAAGCCTCCTTATACCTCCCACTCCAATCCGTTCCCAAAGGAAATCGAACCCAGGCCTCCCACTTAAGTGAGGAGCCCGGTGGCCAAGTGGGCTAAGCCCTCTTGGTTGCTCATTACACTCATTTTACATGGGCTATATGTGATTGTACAAAAATGTTGTACGGAAGGGTGTATAGAGTGAAATATCGGGTGTTAATAGTTGCGCGCGTCCTGAGTAAATATATTTTGATTGGATAAATTGCACTTTTAGTTCCAAAAGAATAAGTGATGTGTAATTAAAATAGTATTTTCTTTTGACATTTTTTGTTCCAAGAGAATTGCACTTTTGGTACCCAGAGAACAATAAATTGCAGTTTTGATCATAGGATAAAAGGGTAAAATTATAGTTTTGGTTCTGAAAATTAACGGAAGAGACCAAATTCGTAAAAAAAAAAGGACCACTTTCACACATAGTTAGGTACGAAAAATATTTTGAACCCATTTTTTTGGGACCTAAACTGCAATTTACACTATATTGATTTCATAAGGAACCCAAAATTTACCTCTATATATGCAGGTATGCCTGGTCAAACTGCATATGCTGGTTTCAACGAGATTTGCTCGCCGAAAAAGGGGGAGACGGTCTTCGTTTCTGCTGCGTCGGGAGCTGTCGGGCAGCTTGTTGGGCAGTTTGCTAAGTTGATGGGGTGCTACGTTGTTGGAAGTGCAGGAACAAAAGACAAGGTTTGTCCATTCTTAAAAAGAAAAGTTTTAACCTCACTGCAAGTAAAATGACTTTTGGTATCGAAAGTATATCTAATACTAAATTGTTTATTTTTATCAATTGTGTTGCCTCTGGTACTAAACAAACGGATAAAAAATGTTTATTACTCCCTCCGTCCAATATTAGTATGCATAAAACTTTTTACACAGATTTTAAGAAATATTAATAGTTTATGTATAAAGTAGATATGTTGAAAGGTATTATGAGGTATTGTGGGGTCCAATTTGAATAATTAAAGAGATGTTATGAGGGTGAAGATAAAGTATTGTATTCCATTTTAGAATATGCATACTTAAATTGGACGGACAAAAAAGAAAAATATGCATATTAAAATTGGACAGAGGGAGTATCATATTTTATTAAAGATACCATTTAATTTAAGTATCATATTTTATACTAACTTGGTTATGGTATTGGAAATTTTGTTATTAAATTCCATTTCATTTATAATATTCTCTCTATCCCATATTTGTTTGCACACTTGTCTTATTCATCGGTCACATAGTTGTTTGCATACATATAAATGAAAATATCTCTCAATTTTAACACGGTCACAGTATACATTTATTTACATCAACGTCATTACTTTTTCAACTTAATTAACTAACTTCTTACTTTACAAACACATATTTTACCCAACACCCTTAATTTAAATTGATCAACACATTGAAAAAGTACATTTTTTTAATTTTCATATCTGATCAACTGTGCAAATAACTTTGGGCGGTTAGAGTACTATCTATTATCTAGCTTTTGGCATAAAAAAATTTATGATGCCTAATTTTTATTGTACTGCCTTTTGCACTCTTGACCTTCTCTATGATAGAGGAGGTTAGGCGCCGTCTCACTAGGCATGTGTTGTTGCTTTCGTACTGTCTATTGGGGAGATTAGATGGCTCTTTAATTGATGTTAAATCGTATTTGGTCCTAATTTTTGATAAAATATAGATTTAGTCCAAAAAAATTAAATTTCATCGATTTAGTCTCAATTTCTCAAGTGTTTTTATTTTGGCTCCAAAATAACGTTATTTTTTGGCACGTGATTTAAATTAGGGGTTTCAATAAGGGTGCGCTGGTATGACACCCATGTGTTATATATATATATATATATTTTTTTTTTTTTTTTCCATTTCATTTACCAATTTGTATTCCATACCACATTTATCTTAATTAGTTTATGTTCTTGAAGGTTGATCTTCTGAAGAACAAATTAGGGTTCGATAATGCCTTTAACTACAAAGAGGAGCCTGATTTGAATGCGGCTTTGAAGAGGTGAGATTGATTCATTATTGAATCTAAATGGAAAAAATTGTAGTTTTGGCTTAATGAGAATTTTCCAACAATAATTTTAATTTTACGTTCTTTTTTGGCCTTTTTTTTTTTTTTTAAAAAAAAAATAGTCTCTACAATTATTTTTTATGACCAAAACTACAATTTTATTTCATTCTCTTGGGATCAAAATTGCAATTTATCATTCTCTTGTTACCAAAACTGCAATTTTCATGGGACTAAAAATGTAAAAAAAACTACAGGATCAAATGTGTCAAAAAAAAAGTACCATTTTGCAGACCACTTATTCAATTCTTTTGGAACCAAAATTGCAATTTACCCAATCTATATGTATACAAATTCTCATTCTAACTTCTCAATCTACATGCAACTAGGTATTTCCCCGATGGGATCGATATATACTTTGAGAACGTCGGAGGAAAGATGCTGGACGCTGTGCTTCTCAACATGAGGTCGCACGGCCGCATTGCTGTGTGTGGGCTAATCTCGCAATACAACCTTGACAAACCGGAAGGCACCTATAACATGATGTGCGTCATAGTAAAACAAATTCGTATAGAGGGATTTATCGTTTTCGATTACTTCCACCTCTATCCCAAGTACTTGGAGACGGTGTTGCCGCTCATCAAAGAAGGGAAAATACATTACGTTGAGGACAAAGTTGAAGGCATTGAAAATGCAGCAAGGGCTCTGATAGGGCTCTTCTCTGGTCGGAATGTAGGAAAGCAGGTTGTGGTTGTTGCTCATGAGTAGTACTTGATATATCTACTAATTCAATATTTGTGAAACTTGGACACATTTTTTAAAATTATATTGTATTTATATATATCTTGCAAAATTAAAGGATAAATGGCATTTCTGACCCCAAAAGAATGATAAATTGCGGTTTTGATACCAAGAGAATGATAAATTGTGGTTTTGATACCAAGAGAATGAGATAAAATTGCAATTTAGGTCATAAAAAATAATGGCGGGTACTATTTTTGCAAAAAAAAAAAAAAGACAAAAAAAGAACATGGGATTAAAACTGTCATCTGAATATTCTCATGGAATCAAATATGCAATTTTTTCCCAAAATTAAATCATAACGTTTCAAGAAAATAAAATATTCATCATTCGTTCAATTATCCATTATATTAGAATCTGCTGATATGTCAACTAATTTTTGGTTACTTAACATGTCATGTAATTTTACAATTTTATAAAAATGTCGGCAACTTTAAAAAGTTATTATTTTTTAATTTGAAAAATAAAGTTTTTTATAAAATCATGATTAAGTAGTACTCCAATTTTTACAACATAACAAATAAGCAATTACATGACAATATCACTCAATATTATTCATACCACTACAAATCCAAAATCGGCCACACGGCTGGCCACAACAAATAATAACTAATGGGAATCAATCATAATTAATGACAAGAATTGAAAATTAAATAATGGATGAAATGCTGTCTAACAGTGTTGCTTCCTACAATCATACACTTTCTGCCAAATTTTGAACGCAATATGAATCTGTATTAAAGTAAGCGGGTAAATTGCATTTTTGGTTCTAAGAGAATGGGTGGTCTTTTTTTGACACTTTTGGTCCCATAGTTTTGTTCGATATATTTGGTCCCAAGAGAATGATAAATTGCAGTTTTGGCCCGATAGAATGAAATAAAATTGATGTTTTGGTTCTAAAAATAATGGTTGCATGGGACTATTTATGCAAAAAAAAAAAAAAAAAAGGACCAAAAAAGAATATGAGATTAACATTGTCATTGAAAAATTCTCATGGGACTAAAACTACAATTTTTCCTAATGTAAGCACTTTAAATTCTGTCCAAAAAAAAAAAAAAAGCACTTGAAATATTCATTTTGACTAAAGACTCCTATTTTAGAGGAAGATAAATGTTTTTCAATAAGACCAATTCTCAAAAAGTGCCAGTAGACATGTTCAGTAGCATTTAGCTTCAATAAGGTGAAAAGTTAGAGGACTAAATTGATAAAATATGTAAACATAGTGGACTAAATTGATAAATAGATAATTATAGGACCATTTCAATAAAGGTGAAAAGTTAGAGGACGAAAATAATTTAAATCCCGCAACAATTGTATTAGGCTGAAGCAGCAGACAAAGTTAGAAAAGTTGTAGAGTTCCTAATTTTTTGGGAAAATTGGCAAAAATGCCCTGTATGTTGGCAGTATTGGTAAAAATGCCCTTTATCTTTTTAACTTTGTGATAATATCCATTATGTTTTCAAAATTAGGTAAAAGTGAAAACGGCTACACTAAAATGGTTATTTTGACGTGACACTCTCTCCCCACCATCCCGTCATTTTATTTTGTTTTTTTTTTTTTTTTTGGAACATAAATGGAATAATAAATATAGGAGGGAAAATCATAACATTTTCCTCCGATAGAATGAGATAAACACAAGCCCAGTTTTGGTCCTAGGAAAATAATTTTTTGGTTGGGACTATTTTTGCATAAAAAAGGAAAAAAAAGCGGGGGTAATATAGAAAAACCTTTCCCCCATCCAAGCCACATCTTTGAAAATCCCCACCCACATGAGAAATAAATAACTCAACCCAAGAAAAAATATGTGGGGGGGACCCCAAAAAAAGCAAAATAATCTAACCAAATCAAAAAAAGAAATAAACTTACCATATTGAGGAGGAGGTTCCTTAATCTTATCCAGGATCTCTAAATCGCATCTCCAAAGGCTGGGACTCTCGATTCTTCTAAAGTAATTTGGGAATTTTTGGTTGAATAAACCTTACAATCCCTTATTTCCTATTTTAGTGGATTCCCTTTGTATTTAGTGGATATATATTTTAGAAATAAGACCAAAAAAAAAAAAAAAAAGTGAAAATAAAATGAGAAATTGGGGAGAGAGTGCCACTTAGTTTAGGTTAGCAAGTAAGCCGGTTTAACACTTTTACCTAATTTTGAAAACATAATGGACATTAGAAAGTTGAAAAGATAAAGGGCATTTTTACAAAGTTAGAAAAGCATTTTTACCAATTTTCCCCTAATTTTTTTAAGAGAATTAAAAGTAAAGGAAGCTGGTATTCACAAACACACTATCTTGAAAGATTGCAAGAAAATATTAATTAAATATAATTTGAAATAAAAGATTTGTTGGAGAAATTTGATTTTAATTAATTTAAATGTGTATTTAATTGATTATTTAATTAAATGAGGGCATGTCGTTTAATTTCCTGGAAATTAAACGGGACAAGGTCGATCTACTCTTAGAGTAGATGATCATAGTATATTTATTATTTTAAAATCGAATTTCGGTGTGTGAGAAAATAAATATGAAGTTGAAACGTTAAAATAACGTACTTTATGAATTAAGTACTAAATTTGAATTTGAATTTAAAAAATGTAACAAACCTGAATGTCCGACTATCCAAGTTCATGAACATTTTGAATAGGTGTAATAACTAGGATGTTACAAAACTGACATCATGAATGCCATAATTGGTCGGATTTAATTCTTGCAATTCAATTTTAGGTGTTATGCCTATTTTCAACCAGGAAAAATATAGAACTCTGCAAAATTTTCATAAAACTCATAGCATCCATATGTATTGACTGCATACATATTTAATTCTTTCAATATTTTCAATTCGATATGTTGTGTTATGCCTATAAAGTCATTTTACCTTTGAAAATATTATGTCAATGTTGTTTTCAACTAGTGAAAAATTTATTTCGGACAAATGATTCAATCCTATACTCGACTTATTCATGCATTCGTGTACGTTGTTCGACGTTCCTGCTCAAAATAGAAGATGTCTTTTGAGAAAATTGCCCAAAAAAACAAATAATACCATTGAAACTTGTGACTGATACCGTTGAAGAATAGCAACTAATTAATACTATTGGAAGTTGAATTAGTATTCGATCAATCGTAATACTTTTATTTCCAATTTTATTTTTTTTTTTTTTGTTTATTTTTGTCCTTTTCTTGTAATAGTCATTGTTGGTGCTGTAAAATCCCGATGTAAAGGGGTCAAAATTAAATGTAAAGGGTCAGATATCAAAACCATACCATTCCATAACTTTTGCGTTTTCCCCACAAGGTTCTAAGATAGTTAAAAAAATATTATTTAGTCCATATTTTAAAGTCCAGTTTTGGCTAAAAATTCGAGAAAATAATGTCATCAACTAATTTTCCCAAAATTCAAAGGTCACGTGACTAAGTCATGTGATTTTCCGGCCAACTTATCATTTCCAGCTAAAATTGAACTAAAATTGAACAATTTCAAAGAATATGTGCTAAATTGAATTTGTTATCTCAGTTTAAAAAGGCAAAAAATTAATTATGATACAAAAGATGTATTTAACTCCATGAAATATTCGAAACGTTGGTGCTATAAACTATAAATTATAAATGTAATGATGAGTCAAAATTAATTTTTTAAAGTCAATTAATATCATAATATATTATGTATATATAAATCAAGTTATTCATCCTTATATAAAATATAATTATATTGTATAATAAATATGTTCAAATAATATATGTGTATAAGATTATAAGTTAATTTTTTATTAATTCATGACATCTAAATCAAGTTAAATATAATAGATCCATATTCAAAGCTCATAAATATTCTTAGTTTGGCTTAGTTGGTGAATATTATAAGTATTACTCATGACTCATGAGGTTCATGTTTCAAATCCTATTTACATACAATTTTTTTAATTAAATTTTATATTATAGGGACACATAAGATATACACATGGTTTTTAAGTGAGTGAAATAACACATAAGCTAATCTAATAAAATGACATGTGTACTCAATTTGTTCATAAATGACAAATAAGCCAAATGAATAAGAGATTGACACATTATCAAAATTAAAAGGCATTAGTATAATTGGGATGACAAAATATAATAATAAGAATGTGATATCTCTAATAGTAATATTCCATCATCAGAGGAATAATACATTCAAATAATAAAAAATCGTCATCAAATATAATACATTTTACACTTATATATAATTATTAATTGTTCAACAATCAAGTAGTAAATAATTAATACATTATAAATCAATGCAGATAAAAGATGAGCAACAACAAATTGGTATATATATATATATTTCATCAATTTGAGCTCCTCATCAATCATGCAAAGAACTTTGAAAAGCAAGCCTCAAATTTTTCCATCTCTTGAGCAGGCAATGCTACCATGGCACCCACCCCTCCATCTGTTGCATCAGAAAACACCCAACAAATATCCTTCCTATGGTTCACCACAGGGCAACAATAAAATGGCTTTCCCCATGGGTACACAACTTCATCAAACCCTAATTTTAGCCATGAGCTAACCATATAGTCCCCATTAGGAAGCCCCCTATGCAACTCCATCCAATCGAATGCAGACCTTACATGCTCATCATTCACACTTCTAGCCCCCTCAGAGATCATCTCGACTGTCTTCGAAAATGGCCCTTTTTCGAGCTCCTTCAAGGTGGCGGAAACCCTAATAGGAAGAATTGCATTGCCACTATATGAGGAAGGAAGAGGGGGACTCAATCTTGGCCTCACATCAATAACATTGAGTAGAGTTGATGAAGAAATATCCTTTTTCTCGCTGGAATAGGCTTTGCACCGCCATATAACCGCCATCACCACCGCAAAGCCACTGATTCTTGCACCACTTGTTGCTTTTTTCTTTAGGTTGGCAATATCTATTGGGCTCATTTTGAATATTTTGTGCTCCAACTCCTCTCGCGCGCAGTCAAAAACCGGGGGGCACGAGCCTTCTCCGACAGGGAGGTTGAGGTCGAGGAACTCGGGATGTGGGAACGTCGGCTGCGGTGGAGACCTTGCGGCGAGAAGTCGACGATCGTTGCAAGGGATTATTGCTAAAGGTTTGTCATCGAAAGCTTGAGAAGCTAGGTTGTGTAGGAATGTCTTTGCCCCCATTCCATCAAATAAGATGTGATTTGTTGATATGCCAATTGCAAAACCACCACACTTTAATGATGTCACCTTCATTTATCAACAAACATATATGTAATTAGTATTAAAGCTTGTTTCGTACTATTTTAAAAGTCATTTAATATTATAAATAAATGTATAAAAAATTACCCTTACAAATAGGTTTATTGATGTTTGCAAATAGTTTTTTGCTTCTTTGCAAATATTTTTGGGAGTTGATTTGTAAGTTTTATAATTGAAAACCATATTATATAAAGTAAGAAGTTAGTTAATTGAGTTGTAATGACATTGATGTAAATAGATGACTATTTTAAAAAAAAATGTCATTTAATATTAATAAATAAATGTATAAAATGATTTCATTACCCTTCAATTAAATACAAATGCAATTGACATTGGAAATAGAAATACAAATTGAACAATAGAGTAAATTAGTTAGATATTATATATCAATAATAATAAGGAAAAAAATGTCAGAAACAAAATTTCTCTTTAGAAAGATTTTTAAAATGCATGGAACATATAAGGTAAATTTTAAGATACATGTCACGTACTGTATGCAAATTTTTAACATGAGATGTATTTTATCAAGAAGAGACAGTGGAATGAATGAAATTTCCCTCTTGTCCCTAAAAATGTGCTCACTTACTTTATTTGTCCATCTCCTAAATTTTTAGACATAACTATTTTATCTTCACCTTTCAATTATCACTTAATTTACTTTATTTACAAACAACTACTTTATTTATAAATAAGACCCTACAATACCCTTTACCTTATCTACTTTATCTATTTTTTGTTAATATTTGTACCCAACACAATGGGCACATATTTAGGAGATGAGTTAAAATTCAATTTGGTCCCATAATTTAAGACTTTTCCGTAAAAGGTCCCAAAAAATTTAAGATTTTCAATTTTGTCCCATAATTGGTCTGATTTTAGTCCAAAAGTCACCGAAATTTCATAACCGACATCGTATTGATACACATTTTTTGGGACCTTTTGTGAAAATGTTCAAAATTATGGGATAAAAATTGTAAAATTTGGCAAAAAAAGGACCAAGTTCGAACAATTACAAAGGTATGGGACAAAATTGAAATTTCTAAATTTTTTGGGATCTTTTGCAGAAAATTTAAAGTTATGAGATGAAATTGAATTTTAACTCTTTAGGAGACAGAAGTAGTACTGTTTTTTCATGTGCGCCAACTTATTATAATTTGCAGTTTTTGATAGAGATGGAACTACCCACCCCATTGGGGGGCACGTACCCCATGTTTCTTTTTTCAACTATTAACTCCCTTTATCCTTAAAAAATGTGTATTTATCTTATTTTTCTGCATTTTGGTGTGAATTTGTGTGACTAGAGGAGGAAATAAGTGAGTATAATAAGTCAAATACTTAAAAACAAATAAGTTCAAATACTTAAAACAAAGCTTACAGATATTCAATATTCAATCTAAAGTAGAATAAAGATGACGAGAGAAAATAGAAATCCAAAGTCATGTGCCCCATTTGTAAAGTAATCACGCCCTTCAAAGACAATTTGTGCGTGCCTTTTTTGTGTGTTCAAATTAATTATGTGCAAATTGATTCATTTTTTGGTTCTGTATCTTTGATAGATTGATTTCTTGAACGTATGCTTTTGGATGATGATAATGTCAAATTAAATATGAATGATTTAGGCGGAAAAAAACTTCCATCTGACCTGTGGTTAAAAATTCAAATTTTTTTATAATCCAAATATTCGAGATAAAGTTCGAAGGACATACATATGAGGGGCACCTATGTAGTATTGAAGTGAAGAACTCCTTAATGTTATTTTTATTTTTTATTAGTATTTCTTTGAGAAATTTGTGACCCTATGAAAAACTTCTAAAACTAACATTTACCAATAAAAAAAAAATTATTGAAGTGAAGAACTCCTTAATGTATTTTATGTTTTATTTTTTATTTGTATTTCTTTTTGTGCCCCTATGAAAAATTCTAAATTGATTTTGCTAATTAGTTAACTGATTTGGGGATTATTACATGATGAAATTTGAAGAATGAAGTAAATGAATAACGCTGTAAATTAGGGGATCCATGTCTGAAAAAATTACCAAATCCAAGGAAGTCCAAGCGTTTACAACAAAGGACCATTTGGTCATTTGCCCATTTAATGGAGAGTCGCGGCCTTAATTTCTTTTTAGCCTAAGAACCTCAGGGTCAGAGGGACTGATCATTCAAGCGGTAACAAGGGGCTATTTTGTCATTTGGGTCAACATACTTTTGTTTTATTTCCGTTCTATATTTATTTTGTTTAAATCAATACTCTAGATTTGAAATAAATGAATCATATTTTCGTTCTATCATGAGTTATCTCCATCATGAGTTATTCTACATAAAGGGATTTAAATATATATTTATGCATCTAAATTATTACCTTTATTGAAATAATTATGTAATAATCTATTTTAAAAATTTGAAAGGTGATTATGTAAAAATATTTTGCTAATTTAGTCCAAATCAAAAAAAAACATCTTACATTAAACAATGAAATTTTGATCACGAGATATGAAATTAATTTATTTATATTAATTCTGTTAACAATTTGGCATTTTTAATCCTCAATGGTTCTGGATTTTATAGCATTTTTTGGCATTTGAAAAAATTAAAAATTTTATTCCATCAATTATGAAGTGGTTAATGTATATGTGCATTAAAAAATGGATGAAAAGGCCTTGACTTTATAATTATGTTTGTCATTAAATTGCAAAAATGCATAAAAGGTGATTAGAAAAATTAATTTTTAAACACATGCGAAAATTTTGAAAAAAATTCATCTTATATAAAAGTTTAAATTTGCAGAGAGATGTGAAATTAATTTATTTATATTAATTTCTAGCTAACAATTCTTGTTATGTTTTCTCTCAATGTGCTATGGATTCCATCATATACATTAAGAATTTTCTGATTACAATTTTGATTTCATAATTATGAAGTGGTCCTGGCATGATCTTCTCCTTAAAAAATGGATGAAAATTATTACTGCACTTTATAACTAGAGGACCAAAACTGCTTAAAAATTTTCTTATGGGACTAAAAGTATAATTTTTATACCAAATTTTTAATTGGCAAAAAACGGAAATTTTGCTAACAAACATTTTGAGTTGAAAAATAGGAATTTCTATTTTTTTATAGGACTAAAAGTCCAATTTTTTCAAAGAGACAGAGTACCTGAAAAACACACAGTGGCTGATCAACTCCAGCTGCCAAGTTATCCAGCCTTTCCACAGCTAGTTGCCGATATCCCAAGTTTGGATGAATCAAAGAGTTCCCTATCTCAATAAGCGAAAATTCGGACGAAGCAACAACGAAGCCAGCCCCTGCAGCATTACAGTCGATCTCTAACCGGCCTGTCTTGTGGTTCAGTTTCAATCTTCCTGCCATAAAATCGTACGGTACTAGAACTTTTTCCAGTGCCATTCTGAGCCTTTCCGCCACATTTTCTGGGGGAAAATCGGGATTTTTCTTGAAGAAATGGGCTGTTGGGATATTGTAATTTGGAATCTGATCTATGTTAGATAAAAAAATTGATTGTTTTGGAGTTTCTTGTGATGGGAAACACTAGGGAGCTGTGCTGGAACGTGATCTTAAGGTCTTCCAAGATAGGAATGGGAGATAGGGTTGCCATTGAAATTGGATTGTGATACATTTGGTTAAGAAGGTCATGTATTTATAGGGATAAAGCAATTGTTTTGCACTAATTGTATCATGCAATTCAATTTTATCTTGAAAAAAATGAGAGAAAATATTGAAAAAGAGTTAAAATTCTTTTTCAATTCAATCAATTTTGGTTTGAAAGAAAAAAAATGTCCTGAGAGAAAAAATTTTAAGATTTTTTAATTTTGTCCTAAAAAATTTAAGATTTTTAATTTTGTCCCATAATTCCATAATTGGTTTGATTTATGTCCAAAATTCCACAAATGATGTCATATTGACATACATTTTATTGGGACCTTTTGTGGAAAAGCTAAATTTATGAGACAAAAAGTGCAAAATCTGACAAAAAAGACCAAACTTGGAACAATTGCGCAATTATTGAATTCAATTGAAAATTATAATATTTTTTGGATATTTTGTGGAAAAATCCAAAGTTACAGGACCAAATCGAATTTTAACTCATTGAAGAAATGAAAGTCAAACCAATATATCGAAAATACATTACTCTTTTAGTTTTTTAAAGTAGACATTACTGAAATCAAAGCAGGATAATTACCAAAAATAAAAATAAATTTCTCCTCTTAGTTATTCTAGGAATGACTGCATTGTTGTGTTTATATTGACTATACAACTATAACCTACATAATATAGTATTAAATAATTTATTTGCCAATTGATTCGATATCATTAAAAATTTTATATGTGGGAGGACACACAAATTAAAAAGGTGGGAAAATAAATAGATACTTGAATGGTCTTAATTATTCTTTAAATCATAATTAACTCAAATAACTCAATATATAAAATAATTTCGATTAAAATTGAAGAATGATATGTTATTGGTATACCTAAAATTAAATGATATTTTTTTATAAAAATTTGATTTAAAAATGTACATCTTATTGTTAGTGTAAAAATTGAAAAGTTTATGGGGAGTTTTCTATTTTAAGGGTATGCAAATTATTTTAGAAGGAATAAAAAAGAAAAGTATAAAAACTTTCTCGCGGGAGGAAGTATTAGATTAAAAACTTACTTGCAAATTGATTCTATATTGAATTAGAAACTTGTTTGTCAAACTAATTATAGAGACGATTTTTGTTACTGTGAGTGTTAGTTCAAGCCAATTTGTTGGAAATTTAATGAGATGGAAATTTTATGAGGAAAATGTATTTTTAATTAGGGGTATAACTATATTTTTAGAGAAACATTTGAATGCAATATGGATAGTTTATTTTTATTCCATAACTTATTTAATGTTCAATTTTCATTTAAAAAATATTAATAATTTTGGTCTAATGACTTATTTGATTGTCCAATTTTAGTCTCATGTCTGGCTCGCGTGTCAGCCTATTTTTTTTTTTGATTTTTTTTTTTAAATACAAATATACATACATCATTAATTAGTAAACCCATAAAAAGAATTACACATTTTTACCCCATAAATATTAAAAAAATCTAAAAGAAAAATATTTATGGAATTGATTAAAGTTTAAAAAATCAAAATAAAATATGCATATTTATTAAAAAAATGGATTAAGTAAAATAGATAATCTAATCAAATACATGAATCATATTAAAATAGAAAGAATTAATAAAAATATGAAAAAAACCAAAATAAAATAAGAAAATTTGAAAGTATAATCAAAACCACTTCCCAAATAATTTCCACCCCCTCCCCTACCCCACCCAGAACATGAATCATCTCCAACAAAATCTGAAATTCTTCTTCAGACCAAATCTCTCCCTCACCCACACTCTTCAGCCTACGTTTCACTCCTTTTTTTTTTTTTTTGATTTTTAATTTTGTGCAATCAAATTCCGTAATATTAGGGATTGAGATGAAGATCAGGAATTTTAAATTTCAAGAAAGGAATAGTTTGCATTTGGAAAATTATTTTTCTCAAGAACTAGGGTTCATGCTCTGCAATTTAAATTTTGGGGATTTCATCATGCGTATTTCCCTTTGTGTAAATTTTTACTGATTTATTTTGTTTATTTTATTTGTTTCTCTTTAGTTTTATGTTAATTTATGTGGGTTAAAAAGGATTTTAAGAAATGGAATTTAGTTTAGTTTTATTTTTAATAGGTTTACTTAGTGATGTGATTAAAAAGTGAATACAAAAATTCAAAACAAAAAAATGTCACTCAGTGTCAACGTCAGTGAACGTCAGTAATTGGAACATAAAATGGAATAAAAATTGGACAATCAAATAAATTATATATGACCAAAAAAGAATTGTTTTCAATTTTTTGGATGAAACCAAACAATGGTTGTTGATAATCAAACAAATTATGGGACCAAAAAGAATTGTTAAATTTTTTGGATGAAACCAAACAATGGATAAGTTATGGGACCAAACAATTTTTTTTCTCATAAATACCTTGTTACAATATATAAATCAATGCAAATTGAATTTGTCATTAATTGTAATATGCAATTCAATCATTTTAAAAAAATAGTGTTCGAAATAACGAAGATTAGAAGCGGACTGGAAAGGCTGAATTGTACAGATTTAAAATTAGTAGATATAAGCTTTTTTTTTTTTTTTTTTTTTTTTTGTGAAATCTAAGAAATTTTCTAACATAAGAAATTTATAAACAAAAGCGCTATGGGGAAGGTCATCCACAAACGTTGGAGGTTAAACCACTAATTCGTAGGTATAAGTTTTTTCATGGAAATTGTTTGTTAAAGAATACATACATGCTTTAGGTGAAAGTCCATGGACAATAAATTGCTTTAATTTTGCTTGACGACTGTCTTTATGTAGCACTATTTCATTTGTACACCTGTTTCACTGGAGCAATTAAAATGATATTAGTTAAATTTTTATTAATTAAAATAATACATTTTAATGAAAAAATTAATACTTTTACAAAATATACATAAAATTAAAACAAGTGTCTTGATAAAACTAATTCACCGTATACTGTCTTTTGTTTTCCAAGTTCTAAAAATATAGAGAAATATTCATATGCCGTGCTAATATAGAACCTAATATTGAATTTTTATTGAGTGCAATTTCAATATATAAATCAATGAATAGCATGTTCGTTTAAAACACTAGTTATGTTTTTTATTTTCTAATAAAAGTTCTAAAAATATAGAGAACTATTTATATGCCGTGCTATTTATAGAACCTATAATGAGTGCATTAATTGTTGTGTGTATATTAGTAATGAGTGCATTAATTGTTGTGTTTAATTAAATTTTCAATTCAATTATAACATATATCAAAATATATGTCATTTTCTTGCCAAAACAAACAAATTTAGTTCCTTCTTACCTTTAATTAATAGCTTTGAAACTTAAAATAACTTTAAAGATTATTTTATTGTCAATGTAATTTTTTTAAAAAAGAACTAAGGGTAAATTCTATAATTAATTTACTCTTTAAAAAATTTGTTTAAAACCAAATAATACAAAAATAGATTATTGTGAATGCATTTAAATTTATATTAAATAATTTTCTTTCAAAACAAACAAACAAGTTGAATCTTTAAAATTTCAAATAATAATGATAGGTTAAAACTGATAATAGAATTATTTTGATTTACATTTGAAAAATTAATCTTTGAATATCTCTCTTTAAATAATTTGTTTTTAGATTATCTCTAGGAGGTCTGTTTAATCTCTCTTAATTCACTCAATCTCGGGACCAGCAAGTGGTATCAGAGCAGTGTAAAGCTGTTCTTGATATTCCTTATTGGTAGAAACAAAATTTCTACTCAATTCTTGATTTAGATCTGATTTGTTCAATTACCTTCTTAATATTTTCTTATATACTAACCATGTCTTCAAGCGATAGGAAAGTCAAGAACCTCTCAGATTTCGAAATTGAGGACTATGACTATTGGAAGTTTCGGATGGAGAATCATCTGAAATCTATTCATCCTCGTATGGAAGATGTTCTATCTGAAGGACCCATCAAATTTTTCCATGGTGGTGTTAGCGATGGAGAGAGTAGTTCAGAGACTCGAGTCCAGGTAGAGAAAAAGGTTTCAGAGCTGACTAACGATGAAAGGAAAGTTTATAATCTTGACCAGGTGGCTAAGAATGAGATAATCGTAACACTCAGCAGAGAGTGGTACGAAAAGATCGAGAAGTGTAAATCTGCAAAACAAATGTGGGACACCATAGTTAACATGTGCGAAGGCACAAATCAGGTAAAGGAGAACAAACTCCAGGTTGTTCTCCATTCCTTTGATGTCTTTAAAATGAAGGCGAGTCTATTGATCAGCTGGACATGAGAATGACTAATCTGATCAATAGAGCCACTGATTAAGGTAAAATTTACACTGAAAAGGAAATTAATAATAAAATTCTTAGATCTCTAACTAAGCGTTGGAGAGAAAAAGGAAACTTAATAAAGACCACTAGATCTGATCAAAAAAATAAATAAATAAAGGCCACTAGAGATTTATCTACAATGAACCATTATACCTTGTTCTCTCACTTGAAGGGCTATGAGTTCGATATACAGGTAGAGGATGAAGAAGATGAGGCTGAATCAAGTACCTCATCTAAGACAGTCGCCTTTGTTAATAGAGATGAGAAGCCATTAGCTAAATCAAAGGGAACTGATCTCTCTTTGAAGGAGCAGATGGCCTTGTTGACTAAAAGGTATGATCGCCTTAAAATGAAGTATAAACGTAACAAATCAAGATATGCAGGGAAGGACAGATCTAGATCAAGGTCTAGAAGGAAAGATGATGTGGAGTCTACAGATGATAACAAAAGAAAGAATTAGACAAGAAGCTTCAAGTCGCCTGCAAAGAAGAATCTTAGCAATCCCAGATCAGATCGTGGAGATACTTGTTACACTTGTAACAAGCCAGGACATTACAGTTATGATTGTCCTCAGCTGACTCCCAAAGAAAGGGAGGAGAATAGAAAGAAAAAGGACAGACGCTTTGCAGATCAAAGAGCCCTTCTCGCTGAAGAGAAAGAATCCAGAAAATCATCTTCATCATCATCTTCATCATCTTACTTTGGATCAGACGAAGAAATATGTTTAATGGTAAAAGAGGTGGATTACTACTCTTCGTCTGATAATGAATCCTACAAATCAGTTTAAGATAATGACTAAACTCTTATAACTAATCTTTTGAAAGATCTGAAAATTTCTCTGAATGCCTACAAGCAATTAGAAGCTAAAAATTTGATTTTAAAAGATCAAGTTCTGACTTTAATCAAAGGAAAGCAAGTTGTAAACTATCATGAGTCTGTGGATACATTCAAGGGGGAATGTATACCCCAGGCTGAGACTAGTACATCAGCTAGTCTTTCTAAAAAATTAGAGGAAGAATTAAATTCTTTAAAAGACAAATTTACAGTGGTCTGTAATGAAAATGAATCTATTAAGAAGACTAATGAGAAGCTTGTCTTCAAGTTAAGCCAACTTACTAATTCACAATCAGCTATAGACCAAATTTTCAGAACTTTACAAAAGGCGCATGATAAAACAGGTCTTGGTTATGACAGAAGCAATAAATCAGAATCTTTAAAACCAAGGAAGTTTGTTAAAGCTACTGAACCCTTAAAGAGAATTAAAATTGGACTTTGGAAACCTCAAAGTCAGATTAGGACTACCTCTCCTGATCTGATCAAAAAGATTCAGACGAGGAACTCTAATCTGAAGAAAAGATTTCCAAGAGCCAAAGTTAAGAAGACTACTTCTTATAGTCCATTTGATGGGAGAAGTAGGTGTTACCCTTTGTTTCAAAAGATTAAAAAGATGACCAAATCTGATTTCAACAAGATTTCATATAAAACTAGTATATTTGTTGACAGATTTGGAAGGCAAATTGAATCTGATTTATTGTTAAATAATGATATGTTTGTGTGGTTACCTAAAGTGATCATTGACCTTAAAGGGGTACCTCTTACCTAATCTTATTGTGTAGGAACCTCAAGGACCATCTACTAAGGAAGAAATTCTAGCTACAATTTGGTACATTGATAGTGGCTGTTCTCAACACATGACTTGTGAGAAGAGACTGCTTTCAAATTTCCAGAGTATTGATGGTCTAAGGGTGCTCTTTGGTGACAATAATTGTGGTCAGACCAGAGGTGTTGGCACTTTAATTATAGGTGATGTTCAGGTATCAAAAGTATATTTTGTTGAAGGTTTAAAACATAACTTGTTGTCTGTTTCTCAACTCTGTGATAAAGGTTTCAATGTTAGATTTTCTAGGGATAAGTGTAATATTTTAGGCAGTTCCTCAGACAAGGTTCTTCTATCTAGCTTCAGACATAGTAATGTTTATGTGGCCAACTTTAATAGTTGTCCTAATGATACTTGTCTGGTTGCTAAGGGTGGAGATGACCTCAGCTGGCTATGGTATAAGAGGCTTAGTCATCTGAACTTCAAGTCCCTTAACAAAATTGCCAAGAAAAATCTTGTTAAAGGACCGCCTGGAAAGTTATATTCTAATAATCTCAAATGTGATGCATGCCAGAAAGGTAAAACAGCCAAGGAACTCCTTTAAGAGTATTAACACAATCTCATCTGAAAGAGTGTTACAACTCCTTCATTTAGATTTGTTTGGACCAGTTTCACCACTCAGCTTTAGTGGGAGGAAATACACCCTGGTAGTCGTGGATGACTATTCAAGATATACTTGGGTGCTATTTCTTTTCAAGAAAAATGAGACGATGAACAAGATCCCAGATCTGTTCAAACAAATATAAAATGAAAAAGGTGTTAATATTGTTAAAATAAGGAGTGATAAGGGCACTGAATTTTTAAATTCTTGTTTATCTAACTATCTTGCTGAGAATGGAATAACACATGAGACCTCATCTGCTCAAACACCATAACAAAATAGTATTGTGGAGAGAAGAAACAGAACACTCAAAGAGGTAGCTAGGAGAATGTTAGCTGAATATGGAACTCCACAGAGGTTCTGGGCTGAGTCAATTAACACAGCCTGCTATACCCAGAATAGGTGTCTGTCTGTCAAAGACAAAGGTAAGACTCCATACGAGCTTTGGAAAGGTAAAGTTCCTAGAATATCTTATCTACGTGCTTTTGGTTGTAAATGTTTCATTCACAACAATGGGAAGTCTAAGTTAAAAACTTTTGATGCCAAAGTAGCTGATGGGATATTTTTAAGATATTCCAGCACTTCTAAGGCATTTAGGGTTTTTAATAAGACAACTCTTTGTGTGGAAGAAACACCTCATGTTGTGTTTGATGAACTTCATACATGCTTAGACAAGGTTGACCAAATCTCAAGAGATCTAAATAGATTTGATTCAGATTCAGATGATGAAGAACTCTCATCTGGAAATCAGACAACAACTCCTCTATTTGTTCCATCTGGGGAGACACCTCTTACATTATCTGATCAGACAAGGTCAGTAAATGAAGAGGGAATGTGTACTCAGGCTGAACAAGATGAGTTACCTTCTAAACCAGCTAATGAGGGTACTTCAACTTAAATAGGCAAAAGGATGAGGAGTTATCATCCAGCTGATCAGATTATTGGGGATCCTTCAATAGTGTTCAAACACGAACCATGTTGGACTCTCAAAGCATGTTCAACTATTATGTATCACTCCTTGAGCCTAAGTTTTTTGAGGAGGCTTTATTTGACCCAAGCTGGGTAATTGCAATGCAAGAAGAATTGCATCACTTTGAAAGGTAAAATGTTTGGGAGCTAGTGGATAGACCCATTCATAGAAAAATTATAGGCACCAAATGGGTCTTCAAAAATAAAACTGGATGAAAACAATGTTATTGTTCGTAATAAGGCCAGATTTGTAGCACAAGGTTACTCACAGTCTGAAGGGATAGACTATGATGAGATCTATGCTCCAGTTGCCAGATTAGAAGCAATAATATTTGTTGATGTTATGACGAGTGTTACTCAGAATGTGCCAACATTCTGGTCACAACATCAGAATTCGTTCTTCCACTTCCACTAACCCTTAACCCACGTTTTGTCTTGGTTATTGACTTGTTCTTTCAGGATTGAAGACTTACGGAAGTTACCTAAGTCATGCGGTTGAAAGAAGCAAGCAATAGAGATTATAAAGATCATGGGGAAGTTACAAGGAAGTTACCTATTTTCAAGGGAGATGTGGAAGTTATCTTCAAGCATTAAGAGTCCAGATTTTATCTATAAATACACGGCTGCTATGAAGATTAAAACTTGAAGTTGAGGGAAACACAATCTAGCATAGTCTATTGGCATAGATTATAGAATTTATTGACGTTTCATACTCGATACTTCCGTTGGTGAATGTTCCAACATTTCAACCAACATTGGATCTTTATTTGTATTAGTGATAGGTTAGATTGAATATTATCTAGTCACTATATACGTTGATCCATTCACGGTATAGCTTATGTTTTTACCGATTGTATCACTTAACATTTATTAGTGATAATTCGCCGTTTGGCAGTATAGACTTATTCACAGTCTATACAAATTTTTATATCCATCTTGCAAACGTGTTTAAGACTTCCGCTGTACATTTCTGATTATTATTTGTTTGTGTTGTTCTTCGAATGTGCCAACATTCGTAACAACATTCTGCAAAACACGTACGCACACCTACAATATTGTTTTTAGCCTTTGCTGCCTATAAGGGTTTCAAAGTCTTTCATATGGATGTTAAATCAACCTTCTTGAATGGCATATTGCTTGAGGAAGTCTATGTAGAACAGCCTCCTGGGTTTAGAATTAATAACAAGGTTTATAAACTTAACAAGGCAATATATAGACTTAAGCAAGCACCACGTGCTTGGTATGATACCCTATCTAAATTTCTTGTTTCAAGTGGATTTACTAAAGGTAAGATTGATAGAACCTTGTTTAGAAAGGAAGTTGATGGAGTTATTCAGTTAGTTCAAATTTATGTGGATGATATTATTTTTGGTTCACCTAATCTGACTTTGTGTGAAGAGTTTGGTGATCTCATGAAAAACAGGTTTGAAATGTCTATGATGGGAGAATTGACATATTTTCTAGGCATGCAAGTGAAACAGACGAGCAGAGGGATGTTCATTCATCCGGCCAAATATACAAAGGATCTAATAATTAATTTGGGATGACTACTAGTAGAGAGGTTAAGATATCTATGGCAACTAACTTCTCTATGGATTCAGATGAGAACGGGATACCCATGGATGCAACGGAGTATCATGTTCTGATTGGATCTTTGTTGTATTTCACCACAAGCAGGCCTGATATAGCCTTTGCAGTTGGTTTCAATCAAATCCTAAGAAGTCTCATCTGGAGACAGCTAAGAAAATCCTGAAGTATCTAAAAAGGACTTTAAATATAGGGTTGTGGTACCCATCTGATGACAACTTTGAGCTCTCTGGTTATTCAGACTCAGACTTTGGGGTTGCAAAATTGATAGGAAGTCCACATTTGGAACTTGTCAATTTCTAGGCAACAAGTTGATTTCTTGATTATCTAAGAAACAAACTTCTGTTGCTACCTCCACAACTGAGGCTGAATACATGGCAGCTAGAAGTTGATGCTCTCAGCTCCTCTGGATTAGCCAGCAGCTTAGGGACTATAATATTCTAACATCATCTGTACCTATCTTCTGTGATAGTAATAGTGTTATAGCAATGACTTATAATTTTGTGTTGCATTATAGATGTAAGCATGTAGATATTAAGCATCACTTCATTAGAGATCATGTAAAGAAAAACAACATCGGACTAGAAAAAATAGCAACTGAATTACAAAGAGCAGATATACTCACTAAACCATTAGCTGAATCTAGATTTAAAGAATTATCTGTAGAGTTATGATTACTTGATGCATCCTTAGTTGAACTATGAATTACTATTATTTGCATTATGTATTATCTTTCTCTCTCTCTTTCTATATCATGTCTAGAAAGAAATATCTGACTTGAAAAGTGTTAAAGGACAATCACAGAGCTGATATCATTGATCTCCTTTTCAGGAATCAAGAATCAAGGATTAGTCATATTGACCTTATCTGACTTGATATTTTCTTATCTGACATCAAGTAAATCAGACAAGGACACAATAGTCGTCTGATTTTCATAAAATCAGATGAGTATGTGCATCTTGTCTGACTTACTCTAAGATACTAATGGTTTTCCAAGTTTATGTATCTGTAGGAACAGGATCAGTCAACATTGTTAGATCAATTTAGACCTTCGCATCTGAAAACATTCCTTATGTGAATAAAACCAAAACTCTCATTTTTCAAGAAGTATTTTCAAAAATACTCTCACAATTCATCAATTTCAAAAAAAATCAGATGAATTGTTGTTTTTTGAAAAACCTCAGTTGAGTTGAATGTCTCTATGTACTAGTTATATGAAGATATGAGACTCAGTCTATTTAAAATAATGGCTCAAAATTAACTCAGACTTAAAAATATTTTATTTTCAAAAATTATTCAGACTAGGAGGTATTTTCAAAATTCTCAAGACAAGGCTGTTTTTGACTAAGTCTAATAAAACCCAGTCTGAAATAGGGAAACCCTTGTGCAAAGAAAGGTATATTTCGGCTTACGTCAGGTATACTTACTACTCTGCATAAAGTGCCCCCCTAAAACTGTCTAATGAGTAGCCTGAGTGGTTACTTTTTATGCATCTTAAAACTGAGTTAAAGCCACGCGCTGAATACAGAACGTCTAATTTCTATTAGCCATTGATTTGAAACAGTGCGACATTTAAAATAAAAGGTCCAGATTCAAAGTACCTTTATACGTGGACCAATACTCCGATTTTCCATCCTTTAAACATCCTTCTTCCGTATTTTTTACCAAATTAATTCTGCAAAAGAAGTGAGTAAAAGAAGTTTGAATGAACTTCTAGAGATAATCTAGAAGGAAGAGGGGAGGGGGGTTAAATAGATTATCTAAATCTTTTTCAAAGTTTAGATTATCAAACAACTTGCGAACCCACAAATCAAAGTGTTTAGCGGAAATGATTTTATACTCAATCTATAAAGGATCTAAAGTAATCTGAGATATTAATCAATCAAATTTGTAAGTAATAACAGAAACTAAAAGAAAGAACACCAAATTTATAGTGGTTCGGATCGAAAGATCCTACGTCCACTCTCCTTCTTCAACTTGAAGAAGGGCATTCACTTACTTTCTTTCTTTCTTACTCACTTACTACTTACAGTGCAACTTCTTCTGCCTTACAATGATTCTGCAATCTTTATGGAAATTATCGGCTTGAAGATGTACGTGAATGTGTTCTATGAACACAAGGAAACTATGAACGTGATGAACGTTCGTGTATGTGAATACAACTTTTTGAATGCTGGTTGTGCATTTAGAATGCCTATGGAATATTGAAAATTATAAAAGTTATTAATCCATATGAAGAGTATCTATTTATAGAGAGTTGTAGCTAGCAGTTGTAACTTCCTTGCTAAATCTTCTTTTGTTAGTTATAACTAACTAACTGAATCTTGTAACCTCTTTTTGATTAGTTGTAACTGCTTCTTACAAATTACTGATTTTCTTTAACACTTGACTCACTGTCTTCTTTGCTTGTCTTCAGACATGGTCCACCTTGTCTGTGTCTTGTTCTTTTCAGCCATGGTGTCTGTTCCGTTACCTTGCCTTTGATCTTGTCCTCATCTGACTTTATCGTACTTGTCTTCACCTGGTTTTCTGTCTTCGTCTGACTTTCTGTCTTCATCTGACTTTCTTGTGACTCCTTATCTACCTTTTATACTTTAGTTTATTTAAAAGACTACTACATCAGCTGACTATACAAAGGTTTCAGCTGGTCATCCTATTACATTTAACTCATCAAAACTAAATACATTTTTCTTCCTAACAATTTCCCCCTTTTTGATGATGTTAAAACATAGCTCAAGAAAAGAAATGTAATAATCTTGTTATAAAGAAAATATAAGTAAAGATAGTTAACATAGTCAAAGTCAAGTTTAAAGTTACTTAGTCAGATAGTCAGGTAATCAGAGTAAGACACTTAAGTAGAGTAAGACACTTAAGTCATAATCAGATAATCAGAGTGTCAGATAGTCAAAATTAATAGATCAAAGATGAATTAGTGTTATAAAAATTTTAATCAAGTTATGTTTCAAGAATTAGTTAATTAGAAGATTAGGTTAAACAAGTTAGTCTCAATCAACAGTCTTTGATAATGAATCAAAAGTATATTCATAGGAATTCCAGATACATCATTTTCAACATTTTCAGATAATCAGATAAGGATCGTATAAGGATAAAATTGTCATACCATCTTTCTTCTTCTGGTATACTAAGCCAGTCGAAGACCCTATTTTTTAGGGACACCGTTTCTCCTCCTTCTGCAAGATCAGCTGCAGCTTTTGCTTTGATCAGGAGCTGTTTTACCTTTGCATGGTCCAGACGACCATCTTTTGTCATTGGAGGAGACATCGGTGAGTAAGCTGGTGCAACTACATCTGAGTTGAATTCCTCATGAGTGATGTTGATCAGATACTGATACATATTTGGGTCTCTTTCTTCCAACCATTCGTGAAATGCTTTGTTTTCGTCCAAGCCCCACTGAATCTTCTTACAGACATGGAAAACAAAAATCCATTCTGCTTCAAATGATCTCCACCTTTCTTGATCTCCCATCAGCAGGACTTCTTTTGGCACGACTTCACTTCTATGGTATGGTCGAAAGACCTCTTCACCTTGATCATTTCTATCCTTCTGAACCCACTTTCTCTATTTTCTATCATAGAACTTCTCTGCAGCTTTCTCTTGTTCCCTTCTTTTCTTTGCATCCCTTCTCTTGTGCCTCTCCATGTCTTCCTTCTTCCTTTTCCTTATCTTTCCTCCTTCATCGATCTCAGCCTGGGTTTTCAGTTGACTTGAGACTTTTGCTTTCCCAGCTGGCATGGTTGAAGATGAGGGAGACTTGATCTTCTGAATGGGAACAGGATCTTGAACAGGTAATTCTTTTTCTGCTTCAGGTTTGGATTCAGTGGGTTCAACTGCCTTCGATCCCCATCTGATTCTCTTCAATACTCTTTGAGACTTGTCCTCTGCATCTTTTTTCTTGGCCTCCTCAACTTTCAGTAGTTCTTCAACAAGCTCTTTGATTTTCAAATTTAAGGCCAGGATTTTGTCATCTTGAGCATCGACCCTTTTCTTGAGCTCACTATTTCCCCCCTTTTTAGCATCAGCAAAACGGGTATTATAGATAGTGGCTACTTGCTCTATTAGGCCCATCAGTTCATGTCTGACTTAACCTGTCTTTTGATCCAGCTGATCATACCTCTTCTTCTGAGCAGCTTCGGTATGTTTGAATTCTCCTTCAAGATACTGCTTGAGCACATTTGTTTGTCTATCTTTCTCTAATGCCAGTGACTTCCTCAAAACTTGTTGAAAAGAAGCCTCCTTCTCACTCCAAGACTCTTTGACCTGGTCTTCAACAACGTCTTTGATTTCAGCATAAGCATCACGAACGTATTGTTTAATCCAGGCCTCATGAGCTATCTCTTCTTAAACAATTTTGGTATTGACCTCAGCCATCTGCTCTTTGTGTCTGATCCTAGAAAAATAGAGGTCTATCTTTGTCTTCTCATGCACAACAACCTCTATGTTTTCTTTAATAGATGAAGAAATTATACCAGGAACCAGACGAAGAGCATTCAGACTTGCCATCTTAAGGTTTGATACCTCTTCCTTTAGTGCTTCAAATTCGGATACAAACACAGATGGAGTTGGTAGTGTAGCTTTGACTGATGGAGAAGATTGAGTTAGATCAATCTCCTCGACTAGAATAATGATATTAACTGTGGCTGGTGGTGAATCTGCCCAAGGCATTTGATGTGTTGGTACTTCAGTTTCCACCACCGCTGGTATCTGTACATCCATCTGCTCCGTTTGTGCCTCCTCCACTGCATCTATCTCAGCGGGCTCATCGGCAGCTCCACCAGAAACTCCTTCCTCAGCCTCCTTTTCCTTCACCGTCTTCGTCTCGACAGTTTCCTTTGCTGCTTTCTCTACCTTAGGTTCAACAACCTCTTCAGCCACCTCCTTTTCAACTTCCTTCTCTGCCACCTTCTCTTTATCTTTCTCCTTCTCCTTTTCCCCTTCTGGTTGTTCTGTCCCGTCCCCTAGATATACTCTTTGAAGAATATAATCTATGAATCGATCTTCAGATAAGATCTCTTCAAAAGAATTTAATCGGGCTTTCTTTAGGACATTCTTCTCCCAGATGGAGAGATTGTTTCCTCCAGCTTCTCCAATCAGAATTGTCGTTTCTTCGAATGATCCTGATCTAAGTCTTCTTAGAAGATATACATCTACTAGCTCCTTCAGTAGATCAGGTTCATCTGCTAAGGCTGACTCCTTTTTCAGCAGATATCTCTTCCCAAGGATTCGAAGAGACATCTCTGTAGGACCAATTTCTCCAGAGGGATTGGGTAGGTTAAGGTATAGGTTAGGTTCTGACGGTGTAGTGGATAAGAAAGAGAAAGGGTCATCTGATTGTTGAGGTAGGGTTGGAGTTATGGGAGTAGGCCGTTTTAGAGGCTCTGAGGCAACGACCTTGTTTGCCCCTTCATCGCCAGGTTGAGATGTGGAAGGTTCAGGGTTGGATGAATTATCAGATGAAGATTATGATAAAGGTTGTGCGGTTTCTCCTGTGTCCTCCCCAGAGGATATCTCCACCATCTCCTCCTGACCAGATATCCCTGCGGCCTCGGCTGAGACACTTCCCCCTTGGGAAGCTGTCCTCTCCGTCCTTTCTTCATCCTCATCTATTGCCTCCTCTGATGAGGACTCGTCCTCCAAGACTGTCTCCACCTTTTTGGACTTGGCTTTAACAGCCTTTTTCTTCTTCGATGCAGTAGGTGCAGCTGGGACGTCCTCATCTCCCTCTGAGTCTGAGGGACCAAAGATCTTCTCATCTTTGGTGAGCAACCCCTTCTGTTTTGTGAACTTTTTGACTCCAAACTCCCAGTTGAGGTTCTCTGCTCCAAGCTCCCTTTCTAGGATAATGGTTATCCTTGTCATCATACTGGTGATTGTGTTAAGCGACCACCTCATCAGTGTCTCCGAGATCTGAGTTTTTACAAACCTTTTCCTTTCCTCTACCATCCTTGAAAACAATAATCTGGCCCAGTTTATCTCAACTCCGTCAGTAATAGCCCTAAGACAACATAACCTTGGCTTCGTCAAGCCATCGTGGCTCTGTTGCCCACCCAAAATACACTTGGTTAATATCAGCTTCAACACTCGATATTTTCATTTCAGCATCGGTCTTTTCAAATTTGCAGCTGTATTTTGATGGGATCTCCTCGCCATTAATCGAAAACTGTCCAGATATTCATCACTCTTGTAGGTGAACGGGTTTTCGCCTTCTGTGCTTAACCCAAAAATTTCTCTTAAATCATCCACTGTTACCACCACCTTCTCTCTCCTTCCATCCACTCGAATACTGGATTCAAATGCATTAGTTTTCAGTTTTGCCTTTGTCAGAAACTCAACGGCAAGATCATCGAGAGTTTTGTTTGATGAGGGTTTCATTGTGCAATACTTCTTGAGACTGATTAGTGTGAAAATTGCTAGAAATTCATGTGATTTATTTGCTTAATTTAATAGGATTTCTTGCATTATTTACACTAAATTGACTAATTGCACTTGAGATTAGAAGGGTATTGTTTTGCTATTTTTGTAGAAAAATTGAGCATTATTGAAAGCAAAATACATGCTTATTATTTTGTGAGGTCAATTGAAGGAGAATTAAAAAGTCGAGCAAGGAACGAGAAGAGATTGTATTTGGGCTTGAGAAAAGGGAAGGGAGAAAAAAAAAGAAAAAAAAAAGAAATTGAAGCCCAGGCATTAACGGCCCAACATGAGATGGAAGAATGATTTGAGGCCCAATCATTTATAGCCCATTTACCGTGAGGTTAAAGATAGAAAGCAAGCAGCTGCGCACATGCCAAGAATTAGCAGCTGAAAGAATTAAAAGAAAAAAAAAGGGAAAGAAGTCGTGGGCCAAGCAACACATTTTTTCTTTTAAAAAATCACCAAGTCAGCGATTTGGGGGAGGAGACAATAGAAAGGCAGCAGCCTTAAGAAGCAGAAGGCAGTAGGTAGTAAGCAGCGCTCACAGTGGGAAGGAAAGAGGGCAACAATTTTAGTTTTAGAAATTTTAGGGCTTTCTTCCCCATTTTCTTCCACACACATTCTCCACACTCTCTACATTTTAGCATACTCTTTTCTTAGATTAAATACACACAATACACACATAGTTTTAGGTGTTCTTCATAGTTAATTTAATTTCTTGCAAGATAGAAGATAGTTTCTTACAATTAAGTGTAATACACATTTACAAGGTGACATCTCTCCTTATTTCATTAATCTATTAGTTTAATTTTCTTTTAATCATGTTTTCATTAATTTTATTTTCATGGGTTTGTTGCTTAATTTCATGTTTGGCTAAATCTTGTAGTGTTTGAGTGTGATGACCCTTAGATGAGTTGATTATGGTATTAATATGATTGTGTGTTTCAATTGTGGGGTTGATTGATTAATCTTTTGTGCTTTGCAAGTATTAATTGCTTGATTATGTCTTGAACCCTTGTTTAATGAGTTGATTATTACAAAGAGATTTGGGTAATTGAATTATTGGCTAGGGTGTTAAATTTTAATTGTGCGATTGATATCAATATTGGATTAACGCAAGGATACTTGTTAATTTCACTAGAACCCGCATTTGAGTACATTAATTGCTTGATTTGATTGCTCGTAATTAGTGAGGGAGATTAGAGTGTTGTCTCTAACAATCTTACGTGCTTAATTGATCATACATAGCCTAGGCTTACCAAGTACGGTTGTGTGTGAACTTTTGTTAGATATCTCCTATCATCACCCCTTGTAATTGATTCCCTGATTGTATGTTGCCATAGTTGACGAGTCTTTAGTGATTTGCACCTGAACACTCTTCTCTCTTATTTGATATCTCTTTGCTTGAACACTTGCTTGCTTTATTTAATTGTTTATTCACTTTGATGTCTTTTCATTATTTGTTCATTCTTGATCGCTTCTATAATACTATGACAACGCTTAATCTCATGGCTTCATTATCCTCCTAGTCCTTTGGGTTCGATAAACGATTGATCTTAAAATTCTTATCACTTGAAAATTACAACCAATCAAAATGGCGCCGTTGCCGGGGACTAGTTGAGGGTAGCTAGGTGAAACTTGAGATATTTTTTAGTAGTGTTACTAGATGCATTTTTGTTACTTGCTTTATTTTTGTTTTTATTTGTTTGTTGGGATTTTGATACTTGGAATCTTGTAGGTGGAATTATCCTTTGAAAATTGAGAACGAAGAGCAAACTAGAAGGCAAAATTGAGCTAGGAATCGTCGAGCTGCTGCTCAAGACAAGGAAGACAGTCCACCGGGTGGCGATCCTCCTCGTCGTGAGGAGGAGCTTGTTCACGAAGGCGAGGGTAGTGGGATCAATATTCGAGGCATCCATGTGGAGCTTCGGGAGCTCAACTTGAGCAAAATGAGGTAGTAGTTCCACCTCAACCTCCCCAAAATCCATATCCCTGCCCTTACCCTTATCCATATCCATACCCGCCAGCACCTCCTCAAGGTCAAAACCCATATCCTTATCCACCACCATATCCACCATATCCACAATACCCCCCATATCAAGAACCACAAAACATCCCATATCAACCACCTCAACCTCCTCAGAATCACCCTCAAAATCCACCTCCACCTCGAGAAGGGACACCAATTAGAGCCTACTTTGAGCCCCAACTCTGGGAGTATTACGATGGGATCGCTAGGCCGAACATCCAAGTGAATAACTTTTAAATCGCTCCTTCAATGATCAAACTTTTGATGGAGAATCAGTTTGAAGGGAGGGATGGCATTGATGATCCCCACAAGCATGTAGATCGATTCTTGGAGTTGGCCGATACCATGAAGTATAATTGGGTCTCAGAGGACGCAAAAAAGTTGAGACTTTTCTCATTCACTTTGGCTGGGAAAGCAAAAGCTTGGTTGAGCAAGACTATTCCTCCAGGAAGTGTCAACACTAGGAATGATGTGAGCCAAAAGTTCTTGCTCAAATTCTATCCTCCATCAAGAACGGTGCAAGCTCGAAATGACATTGCGGGTTTCAAGTCAAAGAGTTGCTCAAGTTGAGCAAAGTGATCTAATGAAGTTCATGATGATGACATTGATAGAGAAGGTGAGCTCCCTTTCGTCCACTCAACAATCCTCTTCACCTATTGTACAAATGCAAGGGCCATTTGAGGACGTTAGCTATATAGGGAGACCTCAACAACAAGGAGGTTATCAACAAGGAGAAAAGCAAGGGCAAATTCCTCAAGGTCAATACCGACCCCCTTTTCAAGCTTAACCTCAACAAGGAGGTCCATCTTCATCCTTTCAACAAGGTGTTCAAGGCAATAACTCATATAATCCCAACTTTCGAAGGAACGATAATTTCTCATATTCAAATCCAAAAGGGGCGGTTCAATTTCCTCCGGGTTTCGATCCGGGTGCCAAGCTACCAAATGGTGAAGGAAAACCTTCTACAGATAAGATGCTAGCCTTATTGTTCAAGAAAATGGAATAGAACAATGCAAGATTGGAGGCTAAGATTAATGAGAACATGAGATTGACAAATGAGAGTATTAGGATGACGAATACCCAAGTTAAGTCCCTTGAACATCAATTGGGTCAATTGGCAACTACGGTGGGGAACATGCAAAACAAAGGAAAGTTTTCCTCAAATACCGAAGTCAACCCTAGAGAGCATTGCAATGCTATCAAGTTAAGGAGTGACACTCAATAGGAGGGTCCAAAAATGCCAAGTGGTGGTGAGAGAGAAGATAGAGAAGAAGGTGAAAGAGAAGTTGAAGAAGAAGAAGAAGAAGAAGAAGAAGAAGAAGAAGAAGAAGAAGAAGAAGAAGAAGAAGAAGAAGAAGAAGAAGAAGAAGAAGAAGAGGAAATAGAGATGATGAATGAAGATGAGGAAGATAAAGGAATGAGGAAAGGAAAGGTGGATAAGAAGAAAGTGGAAGAAGGTAGTTCAAAAAGAATCCCAAAATGGAAAATTGCCAAGGAGCTTCGGGAAAAGAAGAATGATGAATATCCTCGTGATAAGTGGGGGGTGCCGATGACCCCAATACCGGTACCTTTTCCACAAAGGTTTATGAAGAAAAAGCTTGAGGAAAAATTCTCCAAATTCCTTGAAGTCTTCAACAAACTTCACATCAACATTCCATTAGTGGATGCTCTTGAGCAAATGCCACATTATATGAAGTTTTTGAAGGAGCTCATGTCAAAGAAGAGGAAGTTTGTTGACAATGGGACGGTCAACTTGACCGAGGAGGACAATGCAATTCTTAAACGAAATCTTCCCAAGAAGCTCAAGGATCCCGGAAGCTTTACTATTCCTTGTGAGATTGGTGGGAGTGCAAAGATGAGGGCCCTTTGTGATTTGGGGGCAAGTATAAACTTGATGCCCATCTCCATATTCAACCGTTTAGGGTTAGGAGAGGTGAAGCCTACATCCATTAACCTTCAATTGGCGTATAGATCAGTCACTTATCCTTAGGGAATCATTGAAGATGTGCTAGTGAAGGTTGATAAATTCATCTTCCCGGTTGGTTTCATCATCTTAGATATGAAGGAAGATGAGGATGTGCCACTAATCCTTGGAAGACCGTTTCTTGCAACCGGGAAAGCAATGATAAACATGGAGAGTGGAGATCTCAAGTTGAGCTTCAGTGGTGAAGAGATCACATTTTCGATTTATAATTCTTTGAATGATGATTCAAGCAAAAAGGAATGTCACTCGATCCAAACCTCCAATCCTTTGAGAAAAGAAGATAAAGGGAAAAGTAAAGAGAAGTCTAAAAAATTGCCTTTGAAAGACCCTGAGGATGGAAAGAAGAAGCAAATATTGCAGCAAACTACCAAACTTGAGCACATCGTAAGTTTGGGGGAGCCAGATAGGAGAAAGTCTTCCAATGAAGAAAAGAAAGAAAAATGCTTTACAATAGGAGATGCATTCACGTGGTGTGAGTCCAAGTGGAATGGATTGCTTTGTGGGGAGAAGCTAAAGAATCGAGAAATGTTGACCGTAAGAGACGTGAAAGGTTGAGGAAAACTTGAACTCGAGGACAAATGGGGTGGCCGTCTCTATACCAAAGTGTCATTTGTGAAGCATGTGAACCCTCCTATCCCGAATGAGGTGCTAAATATCGAAGCAAAAAGGAAAGTTTGAACTCAATGGAGTTCCGTCCAGCATAGGACGTTAAACCTAGCGCTAGATGGGAGACAAGCCATCCTTTTTCTTGATTTCTTTGTTTCGTGCTTATTTTGTGCTTTCAATAAGTGTGTTTTGTGTTGTTTTGTAGAAAGTCGAGGAGTGCGAGTGAGGCTTGGTGATGCTCTCACGCTTTAAGGAAAGGGGGTACTTGAAGACTTTTAGGTACAACACCTTCTCTAAACTTAGACTTGTCAAGTTTGGGGGAGGTGTGCCTCTTTTCACGCTTTTCCATTTGCACCAGTGCACTTTATTTTTTGAGCTTACATGATATATTATACTTGTAAATGATTTTGGTGTTGAGCTTTCATTTCTTAGTAGGTAGTTGTGTGCAACTCAATTAGCTAACTATCTTACCAAACTTTTAATTGCTTGACAATGAAAAAGTTTAAGGGGGTGTGTTAGTTTGCGATTTTCATTGCACCAACTTGCCTCTCATTAGCATGAGGAAATTTTTGTGAAGTTTGGGCTTATTTGTAGATTTCATGCTTATCTTTGAGGATATTTGTTGTGAATATGAGAAGGGAGTTGTGCTTGGAAGTATGTACATGACATATATGCTTTGATTGATGGTCATATTGAACTTTTGATGTGATATGAGTTGATGTGTTGCTTCAGGCTAGCACGAAAATTATTTTGTGATGATTAGTGTGATGAATGATGCTTACTCTCCTTGCCATTTTTAAGCCCGTGAGCTTTTGAGCCTATTTGATTTGATTCCTTGTTGAGTGCATCATTTGTGACTTTGCATGCTAGAACTTGCCTCTAGACTAGTTGAAGTTGAATTTTGTCTTGATCTATGAAGATGATTAGAGGCCTTGTTTGGTTTGAAAAGCTACTTAGCCAAATTTTACCCCACCAATAACATTAATTTCCCCAGTGAGCCAATTTGAGCCTTAAGTCCTTATTTTTTGGCAAGCTTGTGAGATTAAAGCCATTTTACCTATCTTTATGAGCCTTTTTATCCATATGATTAGTAGAGCATGATTGTCGGCAATTGAATGGTAAAGTTAAAAAGAAAAAAGTGTGGTGGTATGATTTGATAAGTTTGCTGAGAAAAAAGAAAATAAAAAGGTTGAAAAGAAGAAAAATTGAATGGTGAAAAAACATGAAAGAAAAGATGAGAAAGTGAAATTCAATTTTGAGCTTGATTGAAAAAGAAAGACTAAAAGGAGTTGGTGGTGTGTTAGATCATAAGTAGTTTTGATGAGTTAAATTATATAGATTAGGTTAAGCTCATGTAAGTAAGATGACCAGCTGAACATGTATAGAACAGCTGATGTAATGGATTCTAGTGCTAGACTAATCAGACTAGGTAGAGCTAGAATAGTCAGCTGAGGTTATGAAAGAAGAGGTCATCTGGAGACAATCTTGATATAGTCATCTGTTGGAGACAGTAATGAAGAGCTCTAGACGATGACAAGACTAGCTGAGTAAAATAAGAAAGACGAGTCTTCACCAAGTCAGCTGCAGACGACTAGTTCAAGATCAGCTGAAGTCAAGACAGTTTTCAAGAATAAGTTTGTTGAACAGTTTTTAGTTTGTTACAACAAACTAACCGTTTCACCGGCTTATAAATAAGTTTAAGCACGATTCTGAATAGAATATCAACACTCTCATTCTCAATACTCACAAATTTTCAAAGAGCACTCACAAAGTTTTCAAAGTAATTTTCATAAGTTTCTAAGTGTTTGTAGAACACTTACTTGTACATCATCAAAGTTTCCGCACTGTAATCTTCAAAGTTTCTAGAGAGTTAGGCAGATTGAAGATAGGATTGAAGAGAAGTTTCTTCAGATCTCTGTAATTGTAACTTTGTAAGTAAGTAAGGTAGTAAGTCAGTCGAGGCCCTTCTTCAAGTTGAAGAAGGAGAGTGGATGTAGGATGAGTTTGATCCGATCCACTATAATTTCTGGTGTTCTTTACTCCCTGTTTTACTTATTTGTTATTCATCAACTATTCGATCAAATTCATTTCAGATTAATTCAGATTTTTTTTTATCCTTAAAAGATTGAGTTAAAACTTGTTTCCGCTGCTTAGCTTTGATATCTTGAATAGATAATCTGATCTTTGAAAAAGATTTGATAATCTATTCAACCACCCCCCACTTCTAGATTATCACTAGGAGGCGATCTAAGCTTGTCAACTCACTCAATCTCTGGGCCAACATGGTGAATTACATGTGAAAAGTTTGAAAAAGAAAAGAAAGAGTGATGATTGTTGAAATTGTGGGGATGTGCATTGAATTGCTTAATTAACTTTCTTTTGCTCTACTAGTTATGAGTCACTTTTTCCCCAAATTCACCCACCTAGTCCAAAGAGCCTACACTATAACCTTTTGAAAAGCCCTCTTTGATTCATAGTTGACACACAAAATGGATAATTGAGATTGAGTCTTTTGGCAAGCATATGGTGTGTATTGTTGTGAATTGATGATTGAGTGCTTGAATTTCCCAATTACACTTGAGAGTTGAGTGAAACACTCCGTGAAAGGAGCATTAAGTGAGCATTTGAAATTGCATTTGTCAAAACATGACATGTTTAAGTGATAGTGGAAGAGTGGAATTGAATACTTGTGGTCATTGATAAGGTTTGATTGTCCTATTTTCCTATTGTGCCATGAGATATAATTGCAATCAATTCACCCTTTTGTGCTTATTTGTTTCGTTGCTCGGGACGAGCAACATCTTAAGTTTGGGGGAATTTGAGTAGTGTGAAAATTTCTAGAAATTAAGGTGATTTAATCGCTTAATTTAATAGAATTTCTTGCATTATTTACACTAAATTGACTAATTGCACTTGAGATGAGAAAAATATTGTTTTGCTATTTTTGTAGGTAAATTGAGCATTATTGGGAGCAAAATATGTGCCTATTATTTTATTGAGTGAATTGATGGAAAAATCAAGAGTCGAGCAAAATACGAGAAGAACTAATTAAGCTTGAGAAAAAAAAATAGTTGGAGCCCATTATTTGAGCTAAGTCATGGCCCATTTGTATTAAGGTCCAATTGCAAGCTTGTGAGTTGCAATTTAATTGCAATTATGAATTAAGTCAAAGGAAATCAATTGAAGAAGAGACCCACCACATCAATTAAAAGGGCTGTCCAAATGAAATTGTCAAAGGTTGTATTAAAAAAACGCAAAAGTTGCTGCTGGTCATTGGCATATTAAAAAGCGTCATTCACTTGAAAAAAAAGAAAACAACGACTTTTGGCAGAGAGCAACAGGGATGTGCCGCGAGCAGAGTAGGAACACAACAACGTGAATAGGAAACAGGAGTAGCAGCGTAAAAGGGAGGAAGAAGCACAGGGGTAGCAGCGAAGGAAACAATTTAGCTTTGGATTTTTAGCGTTTCTTACCATATTTTCTACACATTTCCCACAGTCTTTACATTTTCCTTAAATTCTACACACACAATAAACACATAGTTTAGGTGTTCTTCATAGTTAATTTAATTTCTTGCAAAGTAGAAGATATATTTTATAAAATCAAGTGTATTGAACCCTCATAATGTGTGTTGGTTCTTGGTTTTATAAGTTTTGATGATGTTTCTAAAGTCCATATGTAATAGGACCAACTGAACCTGTTAGTCAGCTGATGATCTAGATAGGTTAGTATTTGTGCTAAGGTAATCTTGCTAAGACCTATCCTGATGGTTTGTGAATGTATGAGAACTGAAGAACAAAAGACTCTGAAGACAGAAGACTCTGAAGAACAGAAGACTCTGAAGACAAAAGACTTGAAGACAAGAGACTTGATCAGAAACATTGACAATCAGGAAAGAATAAAGGCTGCTACCAAGAAGACCTAGAGGGTTTCTTATATTCAGAAAGGTTGTCACTGAAGAACTAGAAGACTTATAACGCAGAAGATGAACACAACTTATGAAGGTCAAGTAGTCAAGAAGACTTGGATAAGAATATAGCAAGGTTGTGAATTAAGAATAGTGAAGCAGCAATTCAAATAGGAAATAACATTTTGCATTCTTGATTTTTCCTTGTCTTCAACAGCAGAGTATCTTGAGACCAAATTAATGCTGAATAAATGATTCCTCAACAAAATCTGCTGCGGAACAGGTTATACCGGAGCTGCATAATGAAAATAAAATGAAAACATACAAGAAGAGAATTAAAATGAAAAAATTATTCGAGTAGAATTTATAGTACCTTGTATATGCTGAGTCCACAACAACCACAAATAAAAAAGCTCAACCAGAAAATTTCAATTAGCGTACCTGCAAAAAGAGTTTCCACTATGACAGGATAGTTTTGTTGTTTAGCTTCAAGAAATGATACCATTCTAGAATGAAGTAAAACAACAAAATTAACGAAATATATTACGGTTCAGCTTTACGAGGTCTCCATGAGCGGCAGCCTCAATATACCACCACCTACCATTATATAAACAAGAATTATGACTTCTCAAAACACTTAAAAAGACAATAAGCTAATATAAACTGCAACAAAAATCAAATTTTCAATGTCATATTAGTAATTGAGAAATCTTTCAACACATCATCGAATGAATGCGAATTTGGGTGGTTGTTGGATTATTGTTATTTTTGTTTGAGAGAGCGTACAAGAAAACACTATGTTCATAAACCATACAACTACACTCTCCATCAACTCTAGAATATATAATTAGTTACCTGAGGAAGGATCACAGTGACCAATGGATATATAATATGAAATATAGTCGTACAATAAATAGGCAATGAATAACCATATGAACTCATGTACTAAAAAGTCCTGTGAAATCATAGGTTGTACCTGCGGAAAACACTGGTCAAAGAAACAAAGGAGAAAAAAAAATAGAAGACGAAACACGCCTGTTTATGTCAATTCAATAAATCTGTCTTCATGGATCAATAGTAGAGCATCCCATGGTTATTTGTAACAGTACGGAAAGATTATTATTATATATATATATATATATATATATATATATATATATATATAATTAGTAGCAAGTTTTGCATACACACAAATGCTTAACAACAATTAATACCAACAAAAATAAAATAAGAAAAATGGATCCAATTATCAAAATATATAATGTATAATACTATAGTTCAGCTTCAATATATATGCAATCAATAATTAAACTAGGATGGGTCATCTAGGATCCTATTTCATAGAACCATCTTCTCTAAGTAGGATTTCATGTTTCTCCCTTCCCTTTAATCGTGACACCTTTATTAGGCTCTGGCACTCCCAAGAGGTGGACGGTCGCAACGGCGGTGTGAAATGGCGATGCACGATCAGGTAAATGACAGAGAAGGATTGATTGAGGATGTTAAGTCTTTTTTTCTTAATGGTGTGTTACTTGAGGAGGTCTATGTAAAGCAGCCTCCTGGGTTTAAGATCAATAACAAGGTCTATAAACTCAACAAAGCTCTATATGGACTGAAACAAGCTCCCAGAGCTTGGTATGATACTCTATCTGATTTCTTAACATCAAATGGTTTCTCTAAAGGTAAGATTGATAGAACTTTGTTTAGAAAGGAAGTAGATGGCAACATCTTACTAGTTCAAATTTTTGTAGATGACATAATTTTTGGTTCACCTAATCTGAATTTATGTGAAGAGTTTAGCATTCTCATGAAAAACAGGTTTGAAATGTCAATGATGGGAGAATTGACATACTTTCTAGGTCATGTTGAGAAGAATGACATTAGAATTGAGAAAATTGCCACTGAATCACAAAAAGCTGACATTCTTACAAAACCATTAGCTGAGTCTAGGTTCAAAGAAATGTGCTTAGAATTAGGATTACTTGATGCATCTTTAGCTGGTTTCTAATTTGTGTGCATTTGTTTCCTTATTTCTTTTCCTTTCTTTAAATTAATGTCTAGAAAGAATTATCAGACTAGATATGTGTCAAAGGGCAATCAGGTAGCTGATATCATTGATCTCCTTTTAGGAATCAAGAATCAAGGATTAGTCATATTGACCTTATCTGAATTGATAATTACTTGTCGACATTGAGTAAATCAGACAAGGACATAATAGTCAATTTGAACTCGAAGAAAAAAGATGACTATTAACATTCTATCCGATTTACCTTAAGCTTCGATGGTTTCTTTTGAGTTTATGTCTTTGCAGAACAGGTGACAAAAATAACACTTGTTTCATTCTTTTATTCAAACTCCTTTATTCTTAATCTGAGTCTGTTTTGTTTCTTAAAAATATGTTTTAGAAAAGTAAATCTGAGTCTGTTTTGTTTAAACTTGGTTTGAAAATTGCTAAAAAGTTACATCTAAACTGTTGGTTTTCAGGATCAGACAGGTTACTCTATCAGATGACTTTCTAAAACTCATCTGTTTTTAAGCTGATCTGTTTTTCAAACTCATCTGTTTAGGAAACCTTCAGTTGAAGTAAGATACCACATGGCTGACGTCAGGTATACTTACTTATCTGAATAAAGTAACCTATATCGGTCAAATCAACAGTCTATAAAGTAACTATTTATGCATTCCGAAGGCGATTACAATTCACGCGCTGAATCCTAATCGTTTATCTTAGTTTTTAACCGTTGATTAATTCTCAGTAAAAACTTTTTGAATAAATGGCTGAGATTAATTCATATTTTCAAAAATGACGGTTTCTCTTTCCAATCTTCCCCCCTATAAATACATCTTCTTCTTCCCAAAATTTTTTTCTTTCCATTCTTAGATAATCTACATATATTGTCAAACCCTTTTCAAATTTACAAAACCTTTCAATGGCATCCTCTTCAAAAACTACCAAAACTTATAAACCCAAATACATTTCCACAAATATTTCTCATTTCAAAATGAATGAGGAATATTTCAAAAACCGTTTGAAAGCGGAAATGTATGTTGATTTCGAAACCACAAATGACCCAGAATCTGCAGTAATCCTTCGTCTCCTCGAAGCTTCACGACTCAGAGGTTTTCTCATGTCACATCAAGTCTCCGCAAAAAGTAACAGCCAGATTCATCGGGTGCAGAATTTAAGCGAGAATGGAGGACACTCGGGAAGGATTTGACATACTGTCGATTTTAACGACACTGAGCTATTCTAGGGAGAATATTGCCAGGATTTTTGATACATCAATGGAGGGAGTTAAGACGTACAAAGAAGATGAGTGGGAAGAATCCTTTGATATGATGGCGAGGGTCACTTACAGGGGGACTCGCAGGGATTTAAAGAAGAATCTGCTGAGAAGGAGGTTTAGATTGCTGATGACGGTGGTTACTAAGGCGGTGTTGGGTGAGCAGAGCTCACATGATGGGTTAACCAAACCCAGATTGTGTGTAATGCGAGCCATCTTGGATGGAGTGGAAGTGAATTGGGTGGATTTGCTGATATTCAAGCTCGGGGAGGAGAAGAAGCGATTGACTTTCAAGTCATCTCGCAGAGGGTCGGGTTCCCACTTCTCTGATCAGTCTCTTCAATAAAATCTTTGTTTTGATTGAAGGGTGAATAGGGAGGCCGATTTGGAGAATAGGTACCAAAAAGTACTCCAAGCGAAGGGAATCCTCACAAAGGATGACAAAGCTTGGAGGAAATCCAGACTCGGATGATGAGTCCGATGCGGCCGTGGCTCGAGAGGTGGCGGCTGCAAGTGTAGAGGTTCGTGGACCAGCGGTGAACCGGTTGAGGTGGTCCCAGAGGAGGTCGAAAGAGAGGGACATGAAAGAAAGCACACTGAGGTCGCACCTCAAGTACAATCTGCTGAAAGCATTTCTGCTGCGGTCCCAAGGATGTTTCGAGAGAGGAGGAAGAGGAGGTTGGTGAAAGCCTCGGAGAGAAGAAGAAGGGGAAAGCTCATCTCGCGCTGCTCCCGCCAAGGTTGCCTCGAGATGAAGAGGAAGAAGAGGAAGCAGAAATCCCCTTGGTGAGGAGGCCAAGACGAGCAGCCCCGAGCTCACGAAGGATCCACCAAACTGGTAGCTCCGAACATCAGATGGAACTATCAACCCTGCTACCAGAGGAGGTCCCAGTCCTTCAGATTGCAGCCGAGGTTGGTCAGCTGGAGATTCCTCTCTCCCCAACCAAGGAAGCTGCTCTTTCCCCAATTCCAGAGACAGGTACAAGCCTTTCCCCATCTCCTACCTTATCTCCCATACCTGGCAATGAAGGAGTATCCCAGGCTGGTACTCCAGAGCCTCTTCTACAGCCTACCTTCCCTACAGTCCAAATCCAAACCCCACTTACAGAATCTACCCCATCCTCTTTATCCATTCCTTCTACACAACTTCAAACATCTCTCCCACCCCCATCTGAACAAATACCTCACCCCACAGTCCAAACCTCTCCAATACCAATAATATCTTACTCCTCTCTTCCAACTATCCAAACTCAATCTATTCCTCTCCCATCTCCTCAACCAGAACAAATAATCTCCTCGTCTGACTCCTCAACTGAGGATGAAGACGCTGATCTAAGCCCAACCACAGCTATCTCCTCTATTTTATCCCTTGTCGAGAAGAAGGTCAATGCTACATTTAGACGGAAAATGGAAAGAAAGACAAGGAGGATGGTCAAAGCTGTAACAGACACAATGCTAGCCAGCATGAGAGAAGTTGAGGTAACTCTGTCTGATAAAGTTATAGATGTCACTAACTCTGTGCTGGCTGGTAAAGTGAAATCGATGGAGGAGGAGCTGAGGGCATTGAAGGAGGAAGTTATGGGTTATAATCAGCTGGTGGTGAATGAGTTGGACGTAGACCACTCAGACTTCAGGGTCAAGTGCAACGCTCTGGATGCAAAACTTTCAGACTTTTCTTTGAAGTTAAAAAGGGGAAAAAAGCCGAGAGACGGAGAAGAGACTAGCCCTCACAGTGTGGTCGAGGAGACCGAGAAAAGATGTGGGCATGAAGGCCAACACTGCCTGATCCGGGAGGCAGCGGGGGAGGAAGCTCGGATCAAATCTGATGAGCTGGCTGCTCTCCAGCTGAGGGTGAGTCAATTGGAGGAAGCTTTAAAGGAGGATGAGGAGAAGAGGAGGAAAGATGAGGAGGAAAGAACAGAGAAGCTCTTGGCTCAGCTAAAAGAGTCCGAATCAAGGAGCCAAGGGGAAAGGAAAGGAAGTAGCGATCGAGCCCGAGATCAGTGAACTTATTACTGTGGTCTGCTGCTAAAGGAAAAGGAAAGAGGGAAGCTGATTATTCCAATCTCTCAGAAGAGCAGATCAAGAGGATTAAGAGAGAGATGGAATATTTTGGCAAGAAAGAAAAGAAGAAGCAGAGAAAGAAGAAAGACTCCAACGTCTTCGGAGCACTGGCCGAGCGGAAATGGTTAATCAAAGATCAAGGCAGTGGGAAATTCAGGCCATTCCACAATACGTCTGCCCCTCCTAAGCTGGCCTGCGGAAAATATGCTGCTGAATACAAAGATAAGAATCTGGAGGGTATGTGGATATACTTCTGGTATATTCTCAAGGGCCGGAGCATCTCAAAGCAAGATCAGATTTAGCTTGGCATGAGTGGATGGAGAAGGTAGATGCGGAGTTCTATCATCGTCACTGGAAGAAGCCGATGTAGAGTTCAACGTCAACCCGATCTCTCCGGCTTTTGAGTATGCCATCCCCTGCCAGAAATCGATGGATCCTCGGACCTAGACCGGGTCAAGGGTATTTTGAAGAAGGCAGAGGCTGAATCTGGACTTACTCAAGATGAAGATCTTAAGCTTAGGAGGCGGGTATTCAATTGGCTGATGATTCCAGATGAAGACCAGTGGGAAGATTGATAGAAACAGGATTTTTCTTTTCCTTATTTCTACTTTTCTATTATCTTCTCATCTGTAATCTTTGTAAATTCAATGTAAATATACTGTGTTTGATTCATTTTATTTGTCTTAATTTCTTAAAGTTTTTTTTTGCTTTAAGAAAAACTTAAAATTTTCTTAAGTATAAGTCATCTGAGAATTTTATCTCTCAGACTTAAAAATATTTTTAAATTTTTAATCTAAGTCTTGAGACTCTTTTTGTTTTCTAAGTTTTTTTAAAAGGGAGTCTAAAAGATCTAAATTTTTCATATGTGAATAAATCTGTTGTAATGTGAAGAATGTGCTTTGATATACCTATCTATTGATCTTGATAAACTCTGAACTAACTTCAGCTGTGAGTGTGTCTATTCTTGTAGGTTTTAACTTCATCAAAAAGGGGGAAATTGTTAGACCGAGATTGTTTTGATAAGTTAAAAGACTGTTCCAGATGAGCAGACTATGATAAAGAACTGAAGACTAAGTTCTAGTACGAAGCTGATCAGACTAGGTCAAGATTAGTTTAAGTCAGCTGGAGACGAGGAATGACAAGTCATCGGAAGACAACCTCAATCCTAATCATCTGCAGGAGACAAGTATAAAGAGCTCAGACGAGGTCAAGATAAGCTGAGTAGAATAAGAAAGGCTAATCTTCACCAAGTCAGCTGCAGACGAGTAGGAAGAATCAGCCGAGGTCTCAAGCAGTTTTCAAGATTAAGTTTGTTAAGCAGTTTCAAGTTTGTTAGAACTAACAAACAAACTAACTGACTTTCCAGACTTATATATAGGTCTAGGTTTTTCATTTTTCATATAGAGAAAAAACACTTATACATATTCGATTTACACTATTCACTACTCAGATTTCAATCACAATTTTTTAAGTATTCCTAGTGAGTTTTCGAAAAAGTTTTAAGTGTTTTTAGAACACTTTTCCAGTAATCTTCAAAATCCAACACACACTGTAACAGTTAGATTTCTAGAAGAAGAGTCTAGGAGATTGAAGATTTGAAGAATTGTACAAGTTGTAAGTTGTAAGCTGAAAGTGAGAAAGTAAGCAGTAAGCAGAGTCCCTTCTTCAAATTGAAGAAGGAGAGTGGATGTAGGATTATTAAAATCCGAACCACTATAAATCCTGGTGTTATTTCTTGCTTTCTTTAGTTTCTGTTTGATTTACAATTGTGTTACATCAAGAGTTAAATTCAGAATCTTAACTCAAATCAGAATATCAACCTTGCTTTTGATCTTATAAGAAGTTGAGAATTTAATCATAATCCGCTGTGCTTAATATGGTATTTTGAATTGGTTTTGAAAGATTTGAAAAATCTACAAAATCTATTCAAACCCCCCCTTTCTAGATTTTGTTCTAGAAAGCTTACTCAAGGTTTTAATCAACTCAACTTTCCGGGACCAACATTAAGCCAGTGAGCTTTTGAGCCTATTTGATTTGACTCCTTGTTCAGTGCATTATTTGTGACTTTGCATGTTAGAACTTGCCTTTAGACTAGTTGAAGTTGAATTTTGTGCTGATCTATGAAGATGATTAGAGGCCTTGTTTGGTTTGAAAAGCTACTTAGCCAAATTTTACCCCACCATTAACATTAATTTCCCTAGTGAGCCATTTTGAGCTTTAAATACTTATTCTTTGGCAAGCTTGTGAGATTAAAGTCATTTTGTCTATCTTTACGAGTTTTTTTTTGTCCATATGATTAGTAGAGCATGATTGGCAAATGAATGGTGAAGTTAAAAGAGAAAAGTGTGGTGGTATGATTTGATAAGTTTGTTGTGAGAAAGAAGAAAGAAAAGAAAGAAGGTTAAGAAAAAAAATTGAATGGTGAAAAATGAAAGAAAAGATGAGAAAGTGAAATTCAATTTTGAGCTTGATTGAAAAAGAAAGACTCAAAGGAGTTGGTGGTGAATTACATGTGAAAAGAATGTGAAAGAAAAGAAAGAGTATGATTGTTGAGACTTGAGATGAAGTGTATTGAATTGCTTAGTCAACTCTCATTTGCTCTACTAGTTGTGAGTCACTTCTTCCAAAATTCACCCACCTAGTCCAAAGAGCCTACACTACAACCTTTGAAAAAGCCCTCTTTGATTCATAGTTGACACACAAAATGGGTAATTGAGATTGAGTCTATTGGCAAGCATATGGTGTGTATTGTTGTGAATTGATGATTGAGTGCTTTCATTTCCCTTATACACTTGAGAGTTGAGCGTAACACTCCGTGGAAGGAGCATTGTAAGTTGCATTTGTCAAAACATGACATGTTTAAATGCTAGTGGAAGAGTGAAATTGAATACTTGTGTTCATTGATAAGGTTTGATTGACATATTTTCATCTATTGTGCCATGAGACATAATTGCAATCAATTCACCCTTTTGTGCTTATTTGTTTCGTTGCTTAGGGATGAGCAACACCTTCAGTTTGGGAGAATTTGATTAGTGTGAAAATTGCTAGAAATTCATGTGATTTATTTGCTTAATTTAATAGGATTTCTTGCATTATTTACACTAAATTGACTAATTGCACTTGAGATTAGAAGGGTATTATTTTGCTATTTTTTGTAGAAAAATTGAGCATTATTGAAAGCAAAATACATGCTTATTATTTTGTGAGGTCAATTGAAGGAGAATTAAAAAGTCGAGAAAGGAACGAGAAGAATTATATTTGGGCTTGAGAAAAGGGAAAGGAGAAAAAAAAAGAAAAAAAAAAAAGAAATTGAAGCCCAGGCATTAACAGCCCAACATGAGATGGAAGAATGATTTGAGGCCCAATCATTTATAGCCCATTTGCCGTGAGGTTAAAGATAGAAAGCAAGCAGCTGCGTACATACCAAGAATTAGCAGCTGAAAGAATTAAAAGAAAAAAAAGGGGAAAGAAGTCGTGGGCCAAGCAACGCATTTTTCTTTTAAAAAATCACCAAGTCAGCAAAAGACAATGTTGGTCAGGATGTTGACTCAAAATTATATATATCTATGATTGGTAGTCTATTATATCTGACTTCTAGTATGGCAGACATTATGTTTAGTGTTTGTTTATGTGCTCGTTATCAAGCTAATTAAAAGGATCATTAGATATATGGCAGGTACATGTAATTATGGAATATGGTATAGCAAAGACACTAATTGTTCTTTGACTGGCTATAATGATGCAGATTGAGCAGCTGATAGTGATGATAGAAAGAGTACAAGTGGTGGATGTTTTTTACATGGGTAACAATCTTGTTTCATGGCATAGCCATAAACAAAATTGTGTTTCCTTATCAACATCAGAATCTGAATACATTGCTACAGGAAACTGTTGTATTCAACTTCTTTGGCTTAAGAAGATGTTCGATGATTACAGTTTGGAGAGCAATACTCTTACTGTTTATTGTGACAATACAAGTGCAATTAATATATCTTAAAATCTTGTGCAACATTCATCGACTAAACATATAAGTATAAGACACCACTTCATTAGGGACCTTGTAGAAAAAAAAATGGAAAGTTGGAATACATTCCTGCTGAGAAGCAAATTGCAGATATTTATACTAAAGCCCTTGATAATGAGAGGTTTTCTTCACTTAGAAAATCTCTAAGTTTATGCACAAATTAGACTGTTATTGCTATGTGTTGTATCAAATGTGCCCACATTTGTAACAACACTAGAACAATTTAATTAAATTTGTCTAAGTATCTTAGTATTTAGTGTTTTCGAAGTCTCTTGTGTAAATAGTATTAGAACCTGTTATTAATATAAATTGTCCTGGACACATTTCTCTCAAATGCAATTTGAATAACTCACAATTAGATGTTATGTCACTGAGTCACTATGGGGCACGGAGTTGACTACTACGATGTTCTCTTTTCAAAAGATGACTTAAATGCATCAATACATTCATAAATCCATTGAGTAATTATGAGACACGGAGCTGACAATTACGATGATCTATTCTGGAAAAATGGATCAATGTGAATAAGTGAGAAAAGCAAAATATAGTGCAACACAAATGAATTTATTTCATGTAAAAACTGTGTTGAGATGTGTGTGTGCCGACATTCAGTGAAAAACATTCTGATTCTCATACGTATATTTACCTCTATGAGTTTGATTATTTCCGAATATTATTTTATGCAGATTTATTTGATTTAAATTGTTCCCAGCAATATTATTTAGTCTAATTTATTTTATTGTGCGATTATTTAATGTAATTAAGTTATTTTTAGCATGTTCTAATATTAACTTCCACGCACTCGGTAAATCCCTATTTGTTAGGAATGTGATTAGTCTTATTTTTTTTTAACACCGATGTGATCACAACTTCTACGTAATTTCTTTTCCCTATAAAAGGTTCTTAGTGTTCAGTGCGTTTTACATATTATTTCATAAGTTAGAATTAAAGCATAGTGTTTGAAGGTATTATAATTCATACTTGTAGGTATTATCTTTTGATTAGCCACATATTTTCAAATTGATTATTTTATTAATATTTTTTTTAAAAGTAATTTCCTGGGTATTAATTGGAATGGCTGATCGAAGAGACTCCCCACCTTCACAGTCTAAACCTTCGAATTCTCCAGCTTCTTCGTCCTCTTCGAAAAATCTTCATCTCCTAGCTCAAATGGCAGTTGACAACTCACCAAATGTTTTTGAGAATGTTGGCGCACCTCACCCAACATCGCCCTCGTCGATTAGGGTTGGGTCCGTCGATGTTCCTCTTCCACCATCTGAAACCCAAATATTTGAAACCCAGAACACTAAAACTCCAATTTTGGGCGGAACGCCATAAAATCCTGATAGCGGCGCAATCCAACAGGACAATATTCTCGAAATATTCCCAATGACCGTTGAACTCACGGAGGGAGCCACTACTGATCAGATTGTTTACGCCTTCAAGAATTTGGCAAAACAAACCATTTACCCCGTCGTTGTTGTCAGAAACGAAGGGGTTGATTTCCAATAGTACAAGAACTTGGTTTTTACAACGCCTCAGTCGCCACAAGATGCTCCCATGGATGACCTATCTTGTGACTCAACCGATACAGGTGAGCTCACTACTTGTTACGAAGCTGTTCGCCAGAAAGCTACTAGCAGCTCTAGGGGTCATGGTCAGAAACGACGTTCGTACCAAATAATGGGTCGTAGGGCTAACTACTCAGAGAAAGGGAAAAAGTAAAAGCACAATGATGGTGTGGCATCTACGCCCATACAAGTCTTCGATTCAGATTCCTCTGAATAAGAGATGCATGAAGTATGCCCTGAGAAAGAGCAAAGTGAATAGGCTTCAGTCCCAGTGCCTAGTCCGAGCGGGAGCACTGAGGATTCTGAGATGGATCAGACTCTAGCTGAAATGGCTGTCAGTCTAGAGAGGAGAAGCAAGAAACAGAATGATCCGCAGGATGTTCCTGAAAATATTGCCACACCTATGGCGACATCCAGTTCTGCTTCTGAACAAAAGAATCAGAAGAGGTACATACTGACTCTTCTCTATCTTTGACATCAAGTGATTCTGATGAAAGTTATCATGGTGTAGACAATGATAAATTTATGACCTTGAGGACTAGATTGATTGTTGGTGAAAGAATTATTAAAGTGGATGATTTTGTGTCAATGAATCTTGTTGGATATCTGAATGAAAGATCCCTGATGTATGCCCTTCAATTTGCTACTCCCTATTTGATTGACTGGATTTATGAGTTCTATGCAAATCTAAAGGTTAGTATTTCTAGGGTGAACTCTGTGAACTATGGAAAAGTAAAATTCAGAGGTAAAATTATAGAGGTGACACCAGCTGTGATTAATACTTTTCTGAAAACTAGAGATGATGAGGACCCGCAGGTTGATAACTTAGATGAGGTCATGAGTGTGATCACTGGGGTAGACAGACTGTGTGGAAGTATAGGATGCATTCATCAGTCTTAGCCAGTTTATACAGTGTAATGCATAAGCTGATTGTCTACAATTGGTTGCCTTCCTCGAATACCACTACCCTAACCTCTGAGCAAGCTGTTTTGATGTATAAGATTGGACATCTGAGGAGATTTAATCTAGGAAAAACAAATTTTGACAACATGATGAAATATTTTGGTAGGGTGTCTAGCAAAGGGTTGTTGACATATCCTAGTTTGATTTATAAAATGATTTGTGCACAAGGGTTTCAAAGAGAAAGTTATGAGATTATCAATTTTTTTGCCTTAAGTCTGGGGATTTCTCATATTCTGAGAAGTGGTTCGAGAGTGATTGATCTTCTATACAGAAGACCTAATGACCAGCCTGAAGTTCCTGCTGCTCAGACAACTGATGTTCTGCCAAATGTCGGCACACACGTTGCCAACATTCCGCAGCTTCAACCACAGTTAATTATCAGATTGCTATGACTAAAAATTCAATTTCTAACTTGAAATGTCTTTTAAGTAATCTGGAAATGCAGAAAAGGATCTAGGAAAGGCTCCTTTCAACTGTAACAGGGGGAGTGATGTAGGCTAAGCTACAGAAATGGCGCAGAAACAACAACACCCAAGTGAGTGATTCACAAACAAGACAAATTAACACAATAAAAGATAAGAACACAAATAAAACGACAAATGATCAAATCGATTCATTGTCTCCAAAAGGGAACATCCCTATTTCAAATCATCATATTCATCTAAACTTCTCCAAATGAGTGCTCCAATCTTTAAATACAACACCAAAACACCTAATGGGCTAAGACCCACTATTTAGGAAAGTAAGTAAATAACAATAAAAATTAAAAAACACAATTAAAACCATATAAATGACTCTAAATTATCATCGGCAGCTTCATCTCCATCATTTTCCTCCTCTTCGATACGATTCGCCCTCGAATCGAAAGTAGCTACATCTTCAGAAGAATTTTCACCATGAATTGTATCAGAGTACTTCACCTCAAAACAATCTGCGGTACGTACGTGACCCAATATTTTGAGTCGGTAGGTAAAATGAGGTCTCAAATTACTAGCAACAAAATAACTATCATTATGAATAAAATAATAATAGTTATCGCTAATAAAATCTGTATCAAAATATTGGCACGACTTGTCTTCGGGCTCATTGTCAAAGAAAGGAAAAATGGGATCAATTATTTACGATTCTTCATCATAAATAGGTGGCTCATCGTAATCCAAATAATCCACATCAGCAATGGATTCATCAAAATTAAATAACTCATTACTGGACTCATCATAATTTGGCACTCCATTAAATTTAAATGACTCATCACTTGCGATTTCTTCCTCCTCAAAGAAAATGGCATCAGAATTAAATTAAGCATCAAATTTAAAAGATCCAATATCAAAATTTGGTCCATCTAATTTACTTGGCCCAGTCATGGGCCCATCTAATAAAAGCCCAAACTCAATTAGGGTTGTTTGCAGATTACCTCCTGTTGGTCCCACAGATTGAGTGATTTAATAAAGAACTTGAAACAACCTTCTAAGGAAAACCTAAAAGGGGGGGTGAATAGATTTTCAAATCCTTTTTCAAAGATTAGAATATCAATTCAGAGTATCAAAGCTCACACAGCGGAAAACAGATTTTAATTCAATCTATTACAGATCAAAAGCAATCTGATTAAGAGTCTAAAATTGAATTTGTTTGGAAGTTGATTGAGAATAAGATAAGTAAATAAAGAAGTAAAGAACATAACAGTCTATAGTGGTTCGGATCTAATTGATCCTACATCCACTCTCCTTCTTCAACTTGAAGAAGGGTCTCTACCACTTACTAACTACTTACTTACGATCTTACAATATACAACTTTCTGAAAATCTCCGTCTTCAATCCTATCTTCAAACTTGCTATCTAATCTAGAATATGAAGATACAGTGCAAAGTGTTTTGAAGATATACAGGAAGTGTTCTATAAACACTTAGAAAATATATGATAAAGCTTTGAAAACTTTTGAGTGCTTTCGAAAATGTGATTCTGAGAAATGTGTATATTCAAAGTGTCAAGTACCCTCCTAAGGGTAGTGTTATTACTATTTATAAGCCTGAGAAACGGTTAGTTTGTTATAATAAACTTGAAAACCGTTTAACAAACTTATTTTTGAAAACTGCTTGACTTCAGCTGGTCTTGGTCTAGTCGTCTACAGTTGACTTGGTGAAGACTTGTCTTTCTTATTCTACTCAGCTTGTCTTGACCTCGTCTGAGCTCTTCATTATTGTCTCCAACAGATGACTATCTCAAGCTTGTCTTCAGATGACCTTACCCTTTATCAACCTCAGTTGACTATTCTAGTTCTACCTAGTTTGATCAGCCTAGTACTAGAATTCTTTACTTTAGCTGTTTTATACAATCAGCTGGTCATCCTACTTATAAGTAAATCCTAATCTATACATTTTAACTTAATCAAAACAAGAAATCTGATCTAACAATTTTTCCCTTTTTGATGAAGTTAAAACTGCAAGAAAGAAACAAGCTCACAGCTGGTGTTAGTCAAGGTTATTCAAGATAATCAGATAAGCACATTATAACACATAAGTCTTTAGTTCAGATTTATTCACATAAGAGCACTTAATTCATACTTAGAAAAATTTTAGAAAAGTTTTATAAAGAATTTTAAAAGAAGTTTTAAGCCTTAAGACTTTATCAGATGATTAGTACATAGAAAATTTTGAAGTCTTAGGACTTAGTAACATTTTGGAAAATCTTTAATCTGAGATGGAAGTTTTCTCAGATGATTAACACTTAGAAAATTTTTTAAGTTTTCTTAGAAAGCAGTAAAGAAAGCTTAAAAATATAAGACAAGGTAGATCAGGTAAAGTCATGTATATTCACATCATATTGACAGATTACAAAAATTGGTAAAGAAAAAGAGATAAGGAAAAGAAAAATCCTTCTATCAGACTCCCCACTGATAAGCTTTTGGAACAGCCAGTCAGGTGAAGACTCGTTTTCGGAGCAGCTTTAGTTCTTCTTCATCCTTCAGGACTAACTCTACTTCAGCCTTGACGATGATGCCTTTAATCCAGTCGAGGTTAACTATTCCATCAGCATTGATTTTGGGTCTGGCTATCTCATAATGTGGAGCACAGAGGTCAGCGTTGAAGATCTTATCAGCTTCATCAATCAGCCGATGATAGAGGTTGACATCTTCCTTCTCTATCCACTCGAGCCACCTTAGGTCAATGCCTTCAGCTGATGAACTGAAGCCTTTCAGGATATACCAGAAATACATCCATCTGGCATCCAGATTCTTTTCCTTGTATTCTTTAGCATATTGGTCTGCGACTACCTTTGGCGGGGCAGCTGATCGATGATATGAATGAAACAGCTCATCATCTGCTGACTTCATTACCCATTTTCTGACATCTTTGCTCCATTCCATTTGCAGTTCCTTATTCTTTTTCTTCATTCTTTTCCTTTCTCTTTCCCCAAACCAGGCTTTCTCCTGCCTTATTCGTCTTATCTGCTCTTCAAATAGGTTTGAGTAATCGGGTTCTCTCTTCCTCTTTTCAGCCTGAGTTGATTTGACAACTAACGCCTTGGCTAGAGATTCCTCAGAAACCTTCCCTTTCCCTTTGCTGCCTCTGACCTCAGCTAGCTTCTCAGACTCCTTCATACTAGCCATCAGCTGAGCAGACTTCTCTTCTTCCTCCTTCTTTCTTCTTAACTCATCCTCCCTTAGAGCATCTTCGAGTTGACTAACCCTCAGTTGAAGTGCAGCTAGCTCATCAGATTTAAGTTTAACATCCTCCTTGGCTGCTTCCAAATCAGCTACACTGGCCTTCATGCCCAAATCTTTCTTAGTTTCCTCAATCGTAGCTGTGAGGGCTTGGATTCTTTCTTGCTCTGTCCTTTCCCCCTTTTTAACTTCAGTGGCCAAGTCTGTCAGCTTCGCGTTTAGATCATTGCATTTTATTCTGAAATCAGACTGGTCCACTGTCATTTCGTTCACCACTAACTGATTGTAGCCTTTCACTTCCTCCTTCAAAGATCGCATCTCCTCCTCCAGAGCCTTAATTTTCTCAGCCAAAACAGAGTTAGTTAAGGTAGTAATCTTATTAACTAGATTTACCTCAACTTCCCTCAAGCTTGCTATCATTGTTTCCGTTACAACATCCACCATCCTCTTCGTCTTCTTCTTCATCTTCTTTGAGAAGGCAAGTTTCATCTTTTTCTCCATTTTGGAAAAGATCGAAGAAATGGCAGTTGCAGGGCTTAGATCACTGTCATCGTCCTCAGATGAGGATTCAGACAAGGAAAAAGGAGTTTGAGGGTCTTGAATAGATGGTGGTGGTGGGGAAGGAGTTTGTTCTTTGAAAATTTCTCCAAGTCTGATTTTCAAAAACAAAGAATTTCAAGACAGAGTTAGTTCAATGCCATTATTTTAAAAAGAGAATTTTCAAGAACACAACTCATCTGAACAGTTCTGAAATAGATGAGCTGTGAGAATAATTTTTAAAACTCAGTTTTGAAGAAAATGAGAAAAGGAATAACAGAAGATGAGGCTTATCAGATAAGTAGATTTAAGTTGATCTAACTGTTGGTCCCGGAAAGTTGAGTTGATTAAAACCTTGAGTTAGCTTCCTAGAATAAAATCTAGAAAGGGGGGGGGGGGTTTGAATAGATTTTATAGATTTTTCAAATCTTTTAAAACCAATTCAAAATAACAGATATAGCACAGCGGATTATGAATGAATTCTCAACTTTTTATAAGATCAAAAGCAAGGTTGATATTCAGATTTTAGTTAAGATTCTGAACTTTAATCTTGAATTAACACAAATGTAAATCAAACAGAAACTAAAGAAAGCAAGAAATAACACCAGGATTTATAGTGGTTCGGATTTTAATAATCCTACATCCACTCTCCTTCTTCAATCTGAAGAAGGGACTCTGCTCACTGCTTACTTTCTTACTTTCAGCTTACAACTTACCACTTGTACAAATCTTCAAATCTTCAATCTCCTAAATCCTTCTTCTAGAAATCTAACTATTACAGTGAATATTGAATTTTGAAGATTACAACAAAAGTGTTCTATAAACACTTAGAAATTTTTGTTAACTCACTAGAAATACTTGTAAAAATATTGTGATTGAAATCTGAGTAGTGAATAGTGTGTAAATCGAATATGCATAAGTGTACTATCACTTAAAAATGAAAAACCTAGACCTATTTATAAGTCTGGAAAGTCAGTTAGTTTGTTAGTTAGTTCTAACAAACTTGAAACTGCTTAACAAACTTAATCTTGAAAATTGCTTGAGACCTCGGCTGATTCTACCTACTCGTCTGCAGCTGACTTGGTGAAGACTTGCCTTTCTTATTCTACTCAGCTTGTCTTTACCTCGTCTGAGCTCTTCATGATCGTCTCCTGCAGATGACTAGTTTTGAGCTTGTCTTCAGATGACTTGTAAACTTTGATCTCCAGCTAATCTTAATCAGCTCTTGACCCAGTCTGATCAGCTTAGGATCAAATTCTGATCTGAGCTGTTTAACAATGTTGTATGCTCATCTGGATTTCTCCTTTTAACTCATCAAAACTCTTCTTGGTCTAACAATTTTCCCCTTTTTGATGAAGTTAAAACCTACAAGAAAGAGACTCACTCACAGCTGAAGTTAGTTTATAGTTAATCAAGATTATCAAATAGGTATTTCAGAGCACATAATTCACAACTCAAAGGATTCATTTCACAATTAGAGTAAAAAAAAAATAAAAAATAAAAAAAAATAAAGTCTTTTAGACTCTTTTATAAGTACTTAGAAACAAAAACTGAGTCTTAAGACTTAAAAAAAAACTTTTCAAAATTTCAAGTTTGAGAGATAAAATTCTCAGATGACTTTTACTAAAATAAAATTTAAGTTTTTCTTTTTTTTTTTAAAAAAAACAAAGACAAATAAATCACAAACGATCAAATATATTCATTCAAATATTTACACATTTACAAGGATCAAAAGATAAGAAGATAAGGAAAAGAGAAAAGATCCTTTATCAGACTCCCCACTGATTGGATTCAGGAATATCCAACCAGTTAAAGACTCTCTTCCTTAGCTTTTTCAACTCCTCCTCGTCTTTTAATCCGGACTCAACCTCGGCTTTGGCAATGATGCCTTTGATCCCAGTTCATGTCGACCGAGCCGCAGCCTGGATTGGTCTTGGGCCTTCCGTTTTTCAGCCGGAGCACATAGATCGGCATTGAAGAATTTATCAGCTTCTACCAGCAGCCTCTGATAGAAATCCTTATCCTCCTTTTCTATCCACTCATGCCACTTTAGATCTTCGTCTGGCTCAGCTGAATCAGATCCCTTCAGGATGTACCAATGATACATCCATCTCGGCTTCCAAATTCTTTTCTTTATACTCTTTGAGGAGTCTCGCCCGGCCTACGACCTTAGGTGGATTAAGTGTCCCGTGATATGGCCTAAATTCGAGACTCATCCGCCTCCTTCATCTCCCATTTCCCGACATCTCTCGCTCTACCTCATCTCCAGTCCTTTGCTCTTCTTTTTTTCAGCTTCTTCCTTTCTCTTTCTCCATAGAAAGCTCTGTTCCCTCATGATCCCGCTGATCATTTTCCTCGGGCGGAGTTAGAGTAATCAGGCTCCCTCTTCCTTTTCTCAGAGATGGTGAGCTTAGGACTCAAGACTTTGACAGGAGCGGATTCTGCAATCATCTTTCCTTTCCCCTTCCCTTTTACCTCAGCTGCTTTAGTCTCAGATTCTTTTAGCTTTGTCAGCAGCTGAGCAGTCCTTTCTTCTTCTTCTCTCGTCCTCCTCTCCTCATCTTCCTTCAACGCCTCCTCGAGTTGGCTGACCCTCAGCTAAAGTGCAGCCAGCTCATCTGATTTGATGCGAGCTTCCTCTCTGGCTGTCTCCAACTCAGCTGTGCTAGCCTTTGTCTCAACTTTACTTTTTGTCTCATCTAACACAGCTGTGAGTGCTAACTCTCTTTCCTTTACCTCCTTCACCTCCTTTTCCCCCTTTTTTACTTCATCAGCCAAGGTAGTCAGCTTCGTCTCCAGTTCACTGCATTTAGCCCTGAAGTCTGACTTGTCCAAGGCCAACAAATCTACCACAATTGAGTTGTACTCAGAGACTTGTGATTTCAATCCTTTGACCTCCTCCTCCATAGTTGTCACCTTTTCAGCAAGAACAGATTGAGTTATAGAAGTAATCTTTTCAGTAAGATTTACCTCTACTTCTCGCATATTTGTGATCATTGCTTCTGTGACAGCTTTCACCATCTTCTTCGTCCTCCTCTAGAGCTTTTTCTCAAACGTCTGCTTCATTTTCCTCTCCATTTGAGTAATTATGGAAGAGATAGCTGATGTGGGACTTAGGGTACTTTCCTCTTCCTCAGATGAGGATTCGGAAGAAGAAGAGGTAGAGGGGGGAAGTTCAGAAATTTGAGGTTGAGGAATTGGGGAACTCATCTGAATGTCTTCAAGAAAGGAGTAAGAGGTGACGTCTATTTCTGGGGGAGTAAAGTGTTGGGTTTCAGATGGAGTGGGGTTGGATGTAGTGATTGGTTCTATTTGTGGAGAGATGGTTGGGAGAATAGTAAATTCAGGTTGGGTTGAAGTGGGGGTTTCAGTTTGGGTGGTGGTGGGAGTGGTTTCAGATGATGTTTGGACTGTTTGGGGCAACTGTGGCTGTTTTAGAGGCTCGGAGGTGCCAGCCGGGCACACCTCTTCATTGCCAGGTGGGGATTTTGAGGGAGAGAGAGATGAAGTAGTACCTTCCTCCTGGATGGGTGAAAGCACAACTTCCTTGACTGGAGAAGCTGGGACATCCAGCTGCTCCACCTCAGCTGCGATTTTTACCACCGGTATCTCTTCTGGTAGGAGAGTGGAGACTTCTGTCTGGCGACTAGAGCTGCCAGAAGATTCAGACGTCCTGGAGGACCTCCTCTGAAGAATAAATTGATTATCTTCATCAGAGTCCTCATCTGTCTGCTGACTTGTGGCTGGTTCAGCTACTGGGGCCCTGTCTGCAGCCCTGACTAGCCTCCTCCTAGACCTTCGTCTTGTTGGAGACCTTATAGAAGTTGTTGCCTCCTCAGCTGTTACTTCTACAACAGCTGGATCCTCGGCTGGTTGAGCTTCTGCAGCTGGTTCAGCCACCCCAGCAGCTGGAGGTTGGGGCACTGCTGCTGGCCTCTGTACTCCTGCGGCTGCCAGCTGCTCCCTTTGCCTCTGTGCATCATCAGACTCATCATCAGAGTCAGGCAATCCTCCAATCCATTCATCTTTTGTCAGCAGCCCTTTCTGCTTTGAATATTTCTTTAAACCCTCCCTTGTTTCGAATCTTTTATTCAGTCCTTCCATCAACACTGTGATCTTATTAAAAAGACTCACATTCGAAGTGACTGTCCAGTCTCCATTGGTTGGGTTAAACAATAACCTCAGCTTTTCCTCTTTCAGTCTCCTAAACAATACATCTACCCAATCCACCTGTACTCCATCAACAATGGCTCTCATACAGCACAATCGTGACTTTGTCACTCCATCATGGGAGCTTTGATCTCCTAGGATTGACTTAGTGACGATTGTCATGAGCAGCCTGAACCTTCTCCTCAACATGTGTTTCTTTAATTCTCTCCTAACACCTCTGTATGTAACCCTCGCAAACATATCAAACGATTTTTCCCAGTCGTTCTCCTTATACACCAAGGGATTGACCCCTTCCATCGAAGTATCAAAAGTCCTTGCAACGTTTTCTTTTGAGTATTCTAGCTGGGTACCTTCAACCGTCGTTTTGAAGCCATCCTCTGTGAATTCACTCCTTGCCAGAAATTCTGCTCCTATGAAATCAGCAGTCTTGTTCGATGGAGATTTAAATGAACAAAAACCCCGTAATCTTGAAGCTTCTAACAGTCTGAGAATTTCTCTGGATTCTCTGTCATTTGTAGTCTCGAAGTCTACATACATCTCGGCTTTTAATTTGTTTTTGACAGAATCAGTAAGCATTTTAAAATCAGATCCTGAAGCGGATATATAAGAAGGCGGTTTTGGGGTTTGGGAAGAAGAAGATGCCATTGATAAATTTTTGAGAGTAAGAAATTTTCAGAAAACTTTGATAGCAGGTAATTGTGAAAGTAAAAAATTAAAACTGTTGAAGGTAAGTTTTTAAACGAGGGGGGAGAGAGAGGGAAAGTTTAGAAAATCGAAACGTGGCACGATCTCAGGGTTCTGTTTTTTAAACCGTCGATTAAAAGGCGCGTGAAAAACATCAACAGTTTTGCAAGAAAATCGATTTGAATTCAGGCGCGTGATTTACACGCATCTTGAATTGCGTAAAAAGTAACCGTTTATCCTACGGATTAGACGGCTAATAGACTTACTTTATCAGAAGTAATTAATATACCTGACGTAAGCAATGAGATGTCTTACTTAGAATTCAGGTATTCTATTTCAGATGAGGTAAAAGGTCAGACTAGGTCAAGAAAATCTTATCTGAAATTTTTTCGAAAACTCTTTCCTAGTCTGATTTTTTTTTTAAAAAAAATTTTAACAACAAAGTATTTTCAGCTTTGTTACAAAACAGATTATTTGAAATACATGCTTAAGAACTTTATTTAAAACAACAATTTTGAGAAGAACAAGGATGAAGGTTCTCTGAATGAGGAGATTTATGAATCTAGTCTGATATCCTTATTCCTGCAAACAAGCTCATCAAAACTTATTAGTAGCTGAGGTAAATCAGATAGGGTGTAGATAGTCATCTGTTTTTGAGAAAATCAGCTAACTATTGTGCCCTAGTCGATTTACCATATGTCGATAAGCAATTATCATGTCGATAAGGTCAATATGACTAATCCTTGATTCTTGATTCCTAAATAGGAGATCAATGATATCGCCTACCCGATTGCCCTTTGACACATATCTAGTCGATAATTCTTTCTAGACATTTTAAAGAAAAGAAAAGATAAGAAATAAGGAAAAGATGCACACAAATTAGAAACCAGCTAAAGATGCATCAAGTAATCCTAATTCTAAGCACATTTCTTTAAACCTAGATTCAGCTAATGGTTTTGTAAGAATGTCACTTTTTGTGATTCAAAGTGGCAATTTTCTCAATTCTAATATCATTCTTTTCAACATGATCCCTAATGAAATGATGCCTAATATCTATATGCTTACATCTAGAATGTAAAACAGATTGTAAGTCATTGCTATTGCACTATTACTATCACGGTAAATAGGAACAGTGATGTTTGAATATTATAGTCTCTCTAAGTTGTTGACTAATCCAGAGGAGTTGAGAGCAACAACTTCCGGTGCCATGTATTGACTTGATTGTGGAGGTGGCAACGGATGTACATTTCTTAGATAACCAAGAAATTAATTTGTTGCCTAAGAATTGACAAGTTCCAGAAGTGGATTTTCTATCAATCTTACATCCTCCAAAATCTGAAATCAATAACTCGTCACCAAAGTTGTCATCACCGGGTACCATAGCCCTACTTGCAAGGTTCCTTTGAGATATCTAAGAATTTTCTTAGCGAGTCTCGAGATGAGTTTTCTTGGGATTAGACTGGAATCTTGCACATACCCCAACCGCAAAGGCTATGTCGGTCTACTTGCGGTGAGATAGAGAAGAGATCCAATCAGTCCACGATACTCCGTTGCATCGGTGGGTATCCCCGCTCATCGAATCCATTGAGAAGTTAGTTGCCATAGGTATTTTAACTTCTCTGCTAGTAGTCATTCCAAATTTCTCAATCAGATCCTTAGCATACTTGGACTGATGTATAAATATACCCTTACTCATCTGTTTAATCTGTAAACCTAGAAAGTATGTTAATTCTCCCATCATTGACATTTCAAACCCGTTCTTCATGAGAATGCTAAATTCTTCACATAATTTCAGATTAGGTGAACCAAAAATTATGTCATCTACATAAATTTGAACTAGTAAGATGTTGCCATCTACTTCCTTTCTAAACAAAGTTCTATCAATCTTACCTTTAGAAAAACCATTTGATGTCAAGAAATCAGACAGAGTATCATACCAAGCTCTGGGAGCTTGTTTCAATCCATATAAAGCTTTGTTGAGTTTATAGACCTTGTTATTGGTCTTAAATCCAGGAGGCTGCTCTACATAGACCTCTTCAAGTAACACACCATTAAGAAAAGCAGACTTAACATCCATTTGAAAGACTTTGAAAGACTTATATGCAAGAAATGCCAAGAACAATCTTATTGCCTCTAATCGCAATCTGGAGCATAGGTTTCATCATAGTCTATTCCCTCGATATGAATAACCTTGTGCAACCAGTCTTGCCTTATTTCGAACAATAATATTGTTCTCATCATTTTTATTTTTAAACACCCACTTGGTGCCTATAATCTTTCGGTGTAAGGGTCTTTCCACTAGATCCCATACATTTTGCCTTTCAAACCGATGCAGCTTCTTCCGCATGGTTGTTATCCGATTTGGGTCCGATAATGCTTCCTCAATAGACTTGGGTTCAAGAAGCGACACATAACAACCGAAAAGACTTTCGAGTCTAGCATCATTCGTGTCTCGCACACTACTAGATGGGTCTCCTATAATCGATCGAGATGGATGATAGCTTCTCATCCTTTTGCCTATATGAGGAGAAGGATCCTCATCTTGAGTCTCGGTTGGCAACTCCTCGACTCAACCTCGGTGACGTTTCCCCCTTCATCGGTGACTCGTCTTTGATCGGTGATGTCAAAGGTGTCTACGATCTGAAGGAGTCGATCGGAAGTTGTTTTCGATTATTAGATGGGGATTCTTCTTCATCGATTCTCAATCAAGACTAGGTAGATAGACAGGTTCTATGTTTAGTCTTGGATAATTCAATTTTATCTAGATTTTCAGAAATTTGATTCACTTTATCTCGAGAAGGAATACAACTCATCAAAAACAACATGAGGAGTTTCCTCCACACAAAGGGTTGTCTTGTTAAAAACTCTAAATGCCTTTGAAGTATTAGAATATCCTAAGAATATTCCATCACCGCTTTAGCATCAAAAGTTCTTAACTTAGATTTCCCATTGTTATGAATGAAACATTTACAACCAAAAGCTTTGAAGTATGAGATCCTTGGAATCTTACCCTTCCAAATCTCATAAGGAGTCTTACCCTTGTCTTTGACAACTAAGCACCTGTTGCAGGTATAGCAAGTTTGTGTTGATGGCTTGACCCCAGGAACCTATGAGGGGTATTATACTCGGCCAACATGCTCGGTTTGCTTCCTTCAAAGTTCTATTCCTTCTTTCAACCACTCCATTTTGTTGAGGAGTTCTTGCTGAAGATGTCTCATGAATAATTCCATACTCATTGAAGAAGTTAGATAAACAAGAATTCAAAAATTCTGCACCTTATCACTCCTTATTTTAATAATATTAACTCCCTTCTCATTCTCGAGTTTGTCGAACAGATCGGGAATCTTGTTCATAGTCTCATTTTTCTTGAAAAGAAATATAACCCAAGTATATCTAGAAAAGTCATCTACTACAAAAAGAGTATATTTCCTTCCACTTTGAAACCGAGAGGTGTAACAGTCCAAACAGATCCAGATGAAGGAGTTGCAACACTCTTTCAGATGAGGAGGAGTTAATACTCTTAAATGAGTGTCTAGGCTGTTTACCTTTTTGACAAGCATCACATTTAAGATCAGTTGATAAAAGTTTTTCAGGTAATCCCTTGACAAGGTTCTTCTTAGCCAGCTTACTAAGGGTCTTGAAATTCAGATGACTAAGCCTTTTATGCCATAGCCAGCTGATATCTTCTCCACCCTTAGCCATCAGACAAGTATCTTGGGGACAACTATTAAAGTTGGCCACATAGACATTACCATGTCTGAAGCCAGTTAATAGTACCTTATCTGAGGAATTATCCAAAATATCACATTTATCCCTTGAAAATTTTACAAGAAAACCTTTATCACAAAGTTGAGAAACAGATAGCAGATTATGTTTCAAACCTTCAACAAAATATACCTCAGATACCTGAATATCCTTGATAATCAAAGTACCTATACCTTTAGTCTGACCACAATTATTATCACCAAATAAAACTCTTGGACCATCATTACTTTGAAAATTTGATAACATGACTTCTTGTTATGGGTCATATGTTGTGAATGACCCTTTGTCAATGTACCATATTGAAGCTAAGATCTCTTCCTTGAGTGATGATCCCTGTGAATCCTGTAAAACAGATTAGTTTTGAGGTACCCTAGTGATCTTGGGTCCTTTTGGGTCAAGAATCACTTTAGGAATCCAAATAAACATCTCATCTGCAGATCAATAAGTCGATTGATTTTCTACCAAATCTGTCTACAATTATATCATTTTTAAATGACAACTTGTTGTATTGATTGGGTAATTTTCCTAAACTTAGGAAATGTAGGATAGCATTTGCTCCTTCCATCAAAAGAATTATAATAAGAAAATCTTCTTATTTTGGTTCTTGAATTCCTTCTAGTCGATAGGGATTTTTCAATTTGAATTCTTGGTTTTGATCGAAAGATGTAGTCCTTATCTCGACTAGTTGGTTTCCATGGACCAATTTTTATATCTTTTGTTTGAACAGATGCTTTCACAAATTTCCTAGGTTTTTGAACATCTGATTTATTGTTCCTATCATAACCAAGTCTGTCTTATCATGAGATTTTTGAGAAGTATTAAAAATATGATCTATTACTGATTGTGAATTATTAAGGTGACTAATTTTGAAGACAAGCTTCTCATTGTCTTTCTTAATTAATTCATTTTCAAAGACAGACTACTTCAAATTTATCTTTTAAAGTTTTCGGTTCATTTTCTAGCCTTTCGGGTAAAATTTGGTGATGTACTAGCTTGATCGATGAAAACATTCCCCCTTGAATGTTTCCTCGTCTCTAAGCTTTGTTCATCACTGCTTGCCTTTATTTAGAATTTGAATCGATCCTTTAAAATTAAATTCTCTGTCTCCATTTGTTTATAAGCAGCTAAAGATGTCTTTAAATCTCTCAATAACTCATGAATAATAGTTTGGTCATGATCGGATGCGGACTAACAAGAATCATTATCTCGAAGATGAATAGTAGATTACCTCATTAGCCATGAGACAGATCTCATCATCTCGATCCAAAATCGATGAGGATGATGAAGATGATGATGATTTCTTTGGCTCTTTTCTTCAGCCAACAAAGCTCTTTGATCTCGCAAATCTCTGTCTCTTTTCTTCCTCTTTTCTTCCCTTTCTTTTAGGAGTCGATTGAGGACAGTCATAGCTGAAATGTCTGGCTTGTTGCATGTATAGCAAATGTCACTCCTATCTCGATCGGGGACTGGAAGTATTTCTTTGACGAGGTGATTTGTATCTTCTTGTCGGCTCTTGTTTTTATCATCATCGAAGATTTATCCACCTTCCTATCTCGATCTCGGATCTTTGTCTATCTCTACCGCAAATCTCAATTTATTTCTCTTATACTTCATTCTCAATTTATCATACCTTTTTGTAAGTAAAGCCATCTGCTCTTTCAAAGATAGATCGAGCTCCTCTGGACTCGTTGACATCTTGTCTTCTTTCTTCGACAAAGGCAATGAGACTTGGATGAGGTGCTTGACTCCATCTCATCTTCCTCATCTTCTATCTGGATATCATACTCTAGAGCTTTAAGATGAGAAAATAAAGTATGGTGAGTAATAGAAGATAAATCTTGAGTTGCTTTAAGGATATTGGATTTTTCCCTCCATCTCTTGGTTAATGATCTCAGAATCTTGTTATTAATCTCTTTCTCTCAATAATTCTTTCCAAGGTCATTTGCTTTGTTGAGAAGATTGGTCAACCTAACATCAAACCTGATCTCTGAGACTCATTTTCTTTCATCTTGAATGTTTCAAATGTATGCAATCTCGATCGTAGCTTGTTTTCCTTAACTTGATCAGATCCTTCACAAACATTAGCTAAGGTTTGCCACATTTCTTTGGCTGTTTTACATCTCTTAACCTTCTCTATCCAATCTTTACTCAGAGTCTCAATGATTTCTGTTCTAGCTACTTGGTCAAGATTGTGAACCTTCCTTTCATCATTAGTCAATTCAGAACTCTTCTTTTCTTGTCTAGTTCTTGATTCAGCTGATTCTGCTCCAGTGCTGGTGCCTCCATGATAAAACTTTATAGGACCTTCCTCAAGGACCTCTTCCATTCTATCATGAATGGCCTTCAGATGATTTTCCATCCTAAATTTCCAATAATCATACTCTTCAATGGAAAATTCAGGAAGATTCCTAGACTTATTACTTTTACCTGATGACATAATGAAACAAAGACAAAATACTCCACAAAAGCTTATTAGTAGCACAGTTAGAAATGAAAGAAAATGAAGAAAATCAAGATAATTCCAGAATCTTGTTCAAGACCTAAAATCAATATCAGAACAGCTTAACACTGCTCTGATACCACTTGTTGGTCCCGGAAAGTTGAGTTGATTAAAACCTTGAGTTAGCTTTCTAGAATAAAATCTAGAAAGGGGGGGGGGTGTTTGAATAGATTTTATAGATTTTTCAAATCTTTTAAAACCAATTCAAAATAACAGATATAGCACAGCGGATTATGAATGAATTCTCAACTTTTTATAAGATCAAAAGCAAGGTTGATATTCAGATTTTAGTTAAGATTCTGAACTTTAATCTTGAATTAACACAAATGTAAATCAAACAGAAACTAAAGAAAGCAAGAAATAACACCAGGATTTATAGTGGTTCGGATTTTAATAATCCTACATCCACTCTCCTTCTTCAATCTGAAGAAGGGACTCTGCTCACTGCTTACTTTCTTACTTTCAGCTTACAACTTACCACTTGTACAAATCTTCAAATCTTCAATCTCCTAAATCCTTCTTCTAGAAATCTAACTATTACAGTGAATATTGAATTTTGAAGATTACAACAAAAGTGTTCTATAAACACTTAGAACTTTTTGTTAACTCACTAGAAATACTTGTGAAAATATTGTGATTGAAATCTGAGTAGTGAATAGTGTGTAAATCGAATATGCATAAGTGTACTATCACTTAAAAATGAAAAACCTAGACCTATTTATAAGTCTGGAAAGTCAGTTAGTTTGTTAGTTAGTTCTAACAAACTTGAAACTGCTTAACAAACTTAATCTTGAAAATTGCTTGAGACCTCGGCTGATTCTACCTACTCGTCTGCAGCTGACTTGGTGAAGACTTGCCTTTCTTATTCTACTCAGCTTGTCTTTACCTCGTCTGAGCTCTTCATGATCGTCTCCTGCAGATGACTAGTTTTGAGCTTGTCTTCAGATGACTTGTAAACTTTGATCTCCAGCTAATCTTAATCAGCTCTTGACCCAGTCTGATCAGCTTAGGATCGAATTCTGATCTGAGCTGTTTAACAATGTTGTATGCTCATCTGGATTTCTCCTTTTAACTCATCAAAACTCTTCTTGGTCTAACACTAACAATGTTGATTTGCCTGTTCCTACAAATACATAAGCTCAAGAAACCATTAGTAGTCAAAGTAAGTCAGATAGGATGTAATTAGTCATCTGTTTAAAAGAAATCAGCTGACTATTGTGTCCTTGTCTGATTTACTTAATGTCAGATAAGAAACCGTCAAGTCAGATAAGTTCAATATGACTAATCCTTGATTCTTGATTCCTCAGAAGGAGATCAATGATATCAGCTACCTAATTGCCTTTCGACACATATCTAGTCTGAGAGTTCTTTCTAGACATTGATAAAAGAAGCAAGAAATAAATTCTAACTCTATATATAGAAAAGAAAATAAGATATAATCAATAGATAGTTATAAATCAGCAAATGATGCATCAAGTAGTCCTAATTCTAAACACAGCTCCTTAAATCTAGACTCAGCCAATGGCTTAGTGAGTATATCTACTCTCTGAGACTCAGTTGCTATTTTTTCTATTCTAATATCATTTTTCTCAACATGATCTCTGATAAAGTGATGTCTTATGTCTATATGCTTACACCTAGAATGCAAAACAGGATTATATGTCATGGCAATAGCACTATTACTATCACAGAAAATAGGCACAGATGAGGTATGAATATTATAGTCCCTAAGTTGCTGACTTACCCAGAGTAGCTGAGAGCAACAACTCCCAGCTGCCATGTATTCAACTTCAGTTGTAGAGGTAGCAACAGAGGTCTGCTTCTTAGATAACCAAGAAATTAACTTGTTGCCTAAAAACTGACAGGTTCCAGATGTGGATTTTCTATCAATCTTACAACCTCCAAAATCTGAATCTAAATAACCAGACAGCTCGAAGTTGTCATCAGATGGGTACCATAACCCAACCTGCAAAGTCCCTTTAAGATATTTAAGGATTTTCTTAGCCGTCTCCAGATGAGTTTTCTTGGGATTTGACTGGAACCTTGCACATACCCCAACTGCAAAGGCTATATCTGGCCTACTTGCAGTGAAATAGAGAAGGGATTCAATCAGTCCACGATACTCCGTTGCATCCGTGGGTATCCCCTGCTCATCTGAATCCATAGAGAAGTTAGTTGCCATAGGTATTTTAACTTCCTTACAAGTAGGCATCCCAAATTTCTCTATAAGGTCCTTAGCATACTTAGTCTGATGTATAAATATGCCCTTACTCGTCTGTTTAATCTGCAAACCTAGAAAATATGTTAATTCACCCATCTTTGACATCTCAAACCTGTTTTTCATGAGAATACTAAATTCTTCACACAAAGTCAGATTAGGTGAACCAAATATAATATCATCTATATAAATTTGAACTAGTAAGATGTTACCATCTACTTATTTTGTAAACTAGGTTTTATCTATCTTACCTTTTGAAAATCCACTCGATATCAAAAATTCAGACAGGGTATCATACCAAGCTCTGGGTGCTTGCTTCAGTCCATATAGAGCCTTATTCAGTTTATAGACTTTATTACTTGTCTTAAAACCTGGAGGCTGTTCCACATAGACTTCTTCAAGTAACACACCATTCAGAAAGGCAGACTTGACATCCATCTGAAAGACTTTGAAAGATTTATAAGCAGCAAATGCTAGAAACAACCTTATTGCCTCTAATCTTGCAACTGGAGTATAGGTTGTTGGTCCCACTTGGTTGAGTATCTTAAAGAAAACTTGAACTAGCCTTCTAGGAAAAATCTAGAAGGGGGGTTGAATAGATTTTTCAGATTTTACAAATCTTTCAAAACTTATTCAAAACACCCAAGTAACACAGCGGAATTAAATTTTAAACTCAACTTTATATGGATCAAAAGCACACTGATATTTAGTCTAACTTGAATTCTGAAACTAAACTTTGATTATGAACAGAAATCGATATGAACAAATAAGTAAATGAAAACAGTAAAGAAAACAGACTTATAGTTTACAACTTACAAAGGTCTTCCAATCTTCAAACTCCTAAATTCTTCTCTGAAATCTAACTATTACAGTGAGTATTGAACTTTGAAGATTACAAGTAAAGTGTTCTATAAACACTTAAAACTTTTTGAAAACTCTTTTGGAAAACGTGTGAATTGATTGTGAAGATACAAATCTAAATTGTGAGTAATGTGTAAATCGTGATGTGTTAATTGTATTTGAAAAATGAAAACCTAGACCTATTTATAAGTCTGAAAAGACAGTTAGTTTGTTAGTCAGTTCTAACAAACTAAAAACTGCTTAACAAACTTAATCTCGAAAACTGCTCTGCTCCTTAGCTGATTTATACTACTCGTCTGCAGCTGACTTGGTGAAGACTCGCCTTTCTTATTCTACTCAGCTTGTCTTGACCTTGTCTGAGCTCTTCATACTTGTCTCCTGCAGATAACTAGATTTAAGCTTATCTCCAGATGACTTGCAATTTTACAGTCTTCAGCTGACTTGTTCAGTCCTTAACCCAGTCTGATCCGCTTAGTACCAGACCTTGATCTCAGCTGTTCTTCATAGTCGTCTAATAATCTGAATTACTTCTTTTTAACTCATCAAAACCTTTCTTGACCTAACAATTTCCCCCTTTTTGATGAAGTTAAAACCTACAAAAAAGAGACACACTCACAGCTGAAGTTAGTTAAAGTTTAATCAAGATAATCAAATAGGCATATTAAAACATATTCACACTTTGAATCAGATTCATCCAAGTTAAGGCACTCAATTCATACTTGGAAAGTTTTTAAGGAAATATTTAGACTTAAAAATTTTTTAAAGACTTAGAAAAATTTTTAAGACTTAGAAAAATTTTTAGAAAATTTTAAATTTGAGATGAGAAATTCCTCAGATGATTAATACTTAGAAATTTTTTAAGTTTTCTTAGAAACCGAAAAAAACTTAAGACTGTAAAGCAAGGTAAACCAGACAAAACACAGTATATTCACATTAGATTTACAAAGATTACAAAAGAGGACTAATAGAAAAGAAAAGTAAGGAAAAATAAAATCCTGTTTCTATTAGACTCCCCACTAGTCTTCGTCTGGAATCATCAGCCAATTGAATACCCTCCTTCTAAGCTGCTTAAGATCTTCTTCTTGAACAAGTCCAGACTCAGCCTCTGCCTTCTTTACAATTTCCCTGACCCAGTCTAGGTCCAGGGATCCATCAGTTTTCTTGGCAGGGATGGCATATTCGAAGGCTGGAGAGATCAGGTTGACGTTGAACTCCACATCTGCTTCTTCCATCAGCCGATGATAGAAATCTGCGTCTACCTTTTCAATCCATTCGTGCCAAGCTAAGTCAGGGTCTTGCTGAGTTGCTCTGGGCCTTTGAGAATATACCAGAAGTATATCCACATTCCTTCCAGATTCTTCTCTTTGTACTCATTTGCATATTTACCACAAACCAACTTAGGAGGAGCAGACGTCGTATGAAATGGTCTGAATTTATCATTGCCGTGATCTCTGATCAGCCATTTCCGCTCAGCAGTGCTCCAGAAGACATTGGCATCCTTCTTTTTCTTCTGCCTCTTTTTTTCTTTCTTACCAAAGAACTCCTTTTCTCTTCTGATCCTTTTGATCTGATCTTTTGAAAGATTTGAATAACCAGCTTCTCTTTTGCCTTTGCCCTTGGATACGACCTCGGCTGCTTGCTTTCCTTTGCTCTTCTCTCCTTCTTGCTCTGACTCTTTCAGCTTCACCAAGAGCTTTTCAGTTCTTTCTTCTTCCTCCTTCCTCATTTTCTCCTCATCCTCCTTCAACGCCTCGTCCAATTGACTCACCCTCAGCTGGAGAGCAGCTAGCTCATCAGACTTGAGTTTCAAGTCTTCCTTAGCTGTCTCCAGATCAGCTGTGTTGGCCTTTATGCCTACTTCTTTCCTGATCTCCTCGGCCACAGCTGTGAGGGCTTGTCTCTTTTCTTGCTCATCTCTTTCCCCCTTTTTAACTTCAGACGCCAAGTTTGTCAATTTTGCATCGAGATCATTGCACTTGACTCTGAAGTCAAATTGGTCCACTACCATTTCATTGACAACCATCTGATTATACCCTTTCACTTCTTCTTTCAGTGCCTTCAGCTCTTCCTCCATTGCTTTTACTTTTTCAGCCAGCATAGAGTTAGTGACAGAAATGATTTTATCAGATAGAGTTACCTCCACTTCACTCATGCTGGCAAGCATTGTTTTAGTCACTGCCTCGACCATCTTCCTTGTCCTCCTTTTCATTTTCCTCTTGAAGGTTGAGTTTATCTTTTTCTCCACTTGGGTGAGGATTGAGGATATAGCAGAGACGAGGAAGGGGATTCATTAGGTGGGAGAGGGATAGGATATATTTGGATAGTTGGAAGAAAAGAGTAAGATATGGTGGGAATAGATGAGGTTTGGACTTGTGGGAGAGGAATTGGTTCAACAGGAGAGGGAGATGTAGGTTGAGTTTGTGTAGTGGGGGTGGGGGTGGGAGAAGAGGTTTGGATGAGTGGTGTTGGTGGTTGGGGTGAGATGTGTTCTTTTTCGATGGGTGGGGTTTGAGTTTGGACTATTGAGAGAGTAGGCTGTAGGAGAGGCTCTGAGGTACCAGCCTGGGTTACCTCTTCATTGCCTGTTTGAACAGATGGGATAGTAGGCTGAATTTGAGGCTCTGAAGTGCCAGCCTGAGGCACTTCTTCATTGCCAGGTGGGGGGGGATAATGAAGGAGAAGAAGATAAACTTTTACCTATCTCAGGAATAAAGGGAAGAGCAGCTTCCTTGGTTGGGGAGGGGGAACCTCAAGCTGACCAACCTCTGTTGCTATTTTCAGCACTGGAACCTCCTCTGGTAACAGGGTTGCTGTGTCCGTCTGCTGCTCAGACCCTCCAGACTTGGTGGAGCCTTCTGAGCTTTGAGATGCTCTTCTGGGCCTCCTTACCAAGGGAATTTCAGCCTCTTCTTCTTCTTCTTCTTTTTCTGAGGCTTCTCTGGTAGAGACAGCAGATGAGCTTTCCCCTTTCCTTTTCTCAGCTGCTTTCACCAGCCGTCTCATCTTCATCCTCTGGGTTCCTCTTGGAACTCCAGCAGTTGCTTCCTGAGCTGAAACCGCAACTGCTTCTTCAGGAATTGCGACCCCAGCTGACTCAGTAACTGCTTTCTGGTCTGGAACCGCAACTGCTTCTTCATGAGTTACGATCCTAGCTAAGTCAGCAGTTTCTTCCTGACCTGGAACCACAACTGCTTCTTCTTGTGTGGTCATTCCAGCTTCAGGTACCTCAGCTACTAATTGCTCAGCTGTGGCCTCCAGAGTTGCATCCACTCTCACTGCCTCTACCTCAGCTGTAGGTTGTGCAGCTTCCTCTGCTGTTGCAGCTAGCCTCTGATCTCTGGCCGCATTTGAAACATCATCTGAGTCTGGGTTTCCTCCAAGCCTCTCATTCTTTGTAAGAATTCCTTTCTGCTTGGAGTACTTCTTAGTACCCACTCTCTAGTCAGCTGCCCTATTCAGCCCTTCAATCAGTATCGTTATTTTGTTGAATAGGCTGACTATTGAGTTTGGCACCCATCCTTCCTCAGACGACTTGAAGTTAAGCCTTTTCTTTTCTTCCTTCAGCTTGTGAATCAGCAAATCCACCCAATTTACTTGGACTCCATCCAAGATCGCCCTCATTACACACAATCTGGGTTTGGTTAATCCATCATGTGAACTCTGTTCACCCAGCACCGATTTAGTGACCACCGTCATCAGTAAACGATACCTCCTCCTTAGAAGATTTTTCTTCAAATCCCTTCTTGTTCCTCGGTAAGTAATCCTTGCCATTAAGTCAAATGATTCCTCCCAATCGTCCTCCTTGTATGTCAACGGATTAACACCCTCCATTGATGTGTCAAAAATCCTTGCAATATTATCTCTGGAGAAACTAAGAACTGTGCCATCGACAGTTGTGTCAAACCCTTCCGCGGTATCCCTCATATATGTCAGAATTTCTGCTCCAAGTAAATCAGCAGTTCTGTTTTGAGGAGATTTCATCGAGAGTAATCCTCTTAACCTGGATGCCTCTAACAATCAAAGGATTGCTGCCGATTCTGGATCTCGAGTGGTTTCAAAATCTACATACATCTCCGCCTTCAGCCTGTTTTTTAATAGATCTTCGTTCATTTTAAAGCCAAAGATGTTTGTAGATATGTAGGTGGGTTTATGAATTTTGGTGGTTTTAGAAGAAGAAGCCATGGTAAATCGTTTAAAGGTTTGGAAGCTTTTTTTGAGGATTGGAATTTGAAAAAGTAAATTTTGAAACGATGAAAGTGAGAATTTAAATCAAGAGGAGAGAGAGAGGGAAAACTCGGATGAATTTTAACCGTTGATCAAATTAAGTGCGTAAAAAATTTCAACAGTTTAGCGAAAAAACCGCTTCGAATTCAGGCGCGTGGTAGTAACGCATCTTGAATTGTGTAAAAGTAACCGTTTATCCTACGGATTAGACGGCTAATAGGTTTACTTTATACAGACGTAATTAGTATACCTGACGTAAGCTAAAAGATGCCTTTCTTTGCAAACAGGTTTCCTATTTCAGACTGGGTTTTTATCAGAGTTGGTCAAAAGTGACCTTGTCTTATATTTTTAAGAAATTCCTCCGAGTCTGATTTTGAAAAACACAGAATTTTAATGCCATTAAAAATGAACACAACATTTTCAATTCAGAAATTCATAAAGGTTATTTGAAAACTAGCTGACTTGAGATAGTTATTTTGAGAATAACATTTTTCAAGAAATGTGTAAAACAAAGGGGAGGTGATCTTCAGATTAGAGTGTTTTAAAGGATTTATCAAAGCTGATATACCTGTTCCTGCACACAAACTCATCAAAACTATCAGTAGCTGAGGTAGATCAGATAGGGTGCAGATAGTGTTAGATCAAGTAAAGTTTTGATGAGTTAAAAGATCAATCCAGATGAGCAGACAACTATGAAGAACAGCTGAGATCAGGTGCTTATACTAAGTTGATCAGACTAGGTCAGGGACTGATTAAGTCAGCTGAAGATTAGAGGTTGCAAGTCGTCTGGAGACTAGCTCAAGCCTAGTCATCTGTAGGAGACAATTATGAAGAGCTCAGACGAGGTCAAGACAAGCTGAGTAGAATAAGAAAAGCAAGTCTTCACCAAGTCAACTGCAGATGAGTTGAGTAAAATCAGCTGAGGAGCAAGTAGTTTTCAAGATTAAGTTTGATTAAGCAGTTTCCAGTTTGTTAGAACTGACTAACAAACTAACTATGTTTTCAGACTTATAAATAAGTCTAGTTCTATTTTTCAATACACTTATGCAAATTTGATTTACACACTATTCACTACTCAGATTTCAATCCAATCAATTCACAAGTGTTTTAAGAAAGTTTTTCAAAAAGTTCAAGTGTTTATAGAACACTTTTCTTGTAATCTTCGAAAATCCACTACTCACTGTAATTGTTAGATTCACGAGAAGGAGTTAGGAGTATTTTGAAGAGTTGAAGAAAGTTGTAAGTTGTAAGCTGTAAGCTGTAAGTAAGGAAGTAGTAAGCTGATTCCTTCTTCAAGTTGGAGAAGGAGAGTGGATGTAGGATTATTTATAATCCGAACTACTATAAATCTGTTGTTCTTTATTGCTTTCTTTTACTTACTTGTTATTTCAATTTCCAGCTTATTAATTGAAGATTAATTTCAGAATCAAAGTTAAAACCAAAATATCAGTTTGCTTTTGATCTTAATAAAGTTGAGATTAAATTGAATTTCCATTGTGTCACTTTGGTGCTTTGAATAAATTTTGAAAGATTTGTAAAAATCTGAAAAATCTATTCAACCCCCCTTCTAGATTTTCCTAGAAGGCTGGTACAAGTTTTATCCAATCTGCTCAACTAATCGGGACAAACAGATAGTCATCTGTTTTTCAAGAGATCAGCTGACTATTGTGCCCTAGTCTGATTTACCTAATATCAGATAAGCAATCATCAAGTTAGATAAGGTCAATATGACTAATCCTTGATTCTTGATTCCAAAAAGGAAATCAATGATATCAGCTACCTGATTGTCCTTTGACTCATATCTAGTCTGATAATTCTTTCTAGACATTTATTTAAAGAAAAGAACGAAAGAAATAAGGAAACCAATTAAAAGATGCAAGCAATGATAATAAAAAATCAGTCAATGATGCATCAAGTAATCCTAATTCTAAACACAATTCTTTAAATCTAGATTCAGCTAATGGTTTTGTAAGAATATCTGCTCTTTGTGATTCAGTGGCTATCTTTTCAATTCTAATATCATTCTTTTCCACATGATCTCTAATGAAATGATGTCTGATATCTATATGCTTACACCTAGAATGCAGAACAGGGTTGTATGTCATGGCTATTGCACTATTACTATCACAATAAATAGGAACAGATGATGTTTGAATATTATAATCTCTAAGCTGCTGACTAATCCAGAGGAGTTGAGAGCAACAACTTCCAGCTGCCATGTATTCAGCTTCAGTTGTGGAGGTGGCAACAGATGTCTGTTTCTTAGATAACCAAGAAATTAAATTGTTGCCTAAGAATTGACAAGTTCCTGAAGTGGATTTCCTATCAATCTTACAACCTCCAAAGTCTGAGTCTGGATATCCTGCCAACTCGAAGTTGTCATTAGCTGGGTACCATAACCCTACTTGCAAAGTTCCTTTGAGATATTTGAGGATTTTCTTAGCAGTCTCCAGATGAGTTTTCTTGGGATTAGACTGGAATCTTGCACATACCCCGACTGCAAAAGCTATGTCTGGCCTACTTGCAGTGAGATAGAGAAGGGATCCAATCAGTCCACGATACTCCGTTGCATCTATGGGTATCCCCTGCTCATCTGAATCCATACAGAAGTTAGTTGCCATAGGTATTTTAACTTCCCTACTAGTAGTCATCCCAAATTTCTCAATCAGGTCCTTAGCATATTTTGTCTGATGTATGAATATACCCTTACTCATCTGCTTAATCTGCAAACCTAGAAAATATGTTAATTGACCCATCATTGACATTTCAAACCTATTTTTCATAAGAACACTGAAATCTTCACATAATTTCAGATTAGGTGAACTAAAAATAATGTCATCTACATAAATTTGAACCAACAAGATGTTACCATCAATTTCTTTTCTAAACAAAGTCCTATCTATCTTACCTTTTGAAAATCCATTTGATATCAAGAAATCAGATAAGGTATCATACCAAGCCCTGAGAGCTTATTTCAGTCCATATAGGGCCTTATTGAGTTTATAGACCTAGTTATTGATCTTAAACCTAGGAGGCTGCTCCACATAGACTTCCTCAAGTAACACACCATTAAGGAAAACAGACTTAACATCCATTTGAAAGACTTTGAAAGATTTATAAGCAGCAAATGCCAAGAACAGCCTTATTGCATCTAATCTGGCAACTGGAGCATAGGTTTCATCATAGTCTATCCCTTCAGACTGTGAGTAACCTTGAGCTACCAATCTTGTCTTATTACAAACAATAATGTTGTTCTCATTTGTTTTATTTTTAAACACCCATTTGTCTTTCTATGTAAGGATCTTTCCACTAATTCCCAAACATTTTGCCTTTCAAACTGATGCAGTTCTTCCTGCATGGTTGTTATCCAGTTTGGATCTGATAGAGCTTCCTCAATAGACTTAGGTTCAAGAAGTGATACATAACAGCTGAACAGACTCTCAGAGTCCAACATCATTCGTGTCTGCACACTACTTGATGGGTTTCCAATAATCTGGTCAGGTGGATGATAACTTCTCATCCTCGTGCCTATTTGAGTAGAAGGATCCTCATCTTGAGACTCAGCTGGCAACTCATCTGACTCTACCTGAGCTGACGTTCCCCCTTCATCTGCTGACCCCCGCTGATCAGCTGATGTCAAGGGTGTCTCCTCAGATGGAGTCTGAAGAGAAGCTGTCTTCTGACTATCAGATGGGGATTCTTCTTCATCTGAATCTGAATCAAGACTAGGTAGATAGACTGTTCTATGTTTGGTTTTGGTTAGTTCAATCTTATCTAGATCATTAGAAATTTGATTCACTTTATCTGAGAAGGAATATAATTCATCAAAAACCACATAAGGAGTTTCCTCCACACAAAGAGTTGTCTTGTTGAAGACTCTGAATGCCTTGAAAGTGTTGGAATATCCCAAGAATATTCCATCAGCTGCCTTAGCATCAAAGGTTCTCAGCTTAGACTTCCCATTGTTATGAATGAAACATTTATAACCAAAAGCCCTAAAATATGAGATTCTTGGAATCTTACCCTTCCAAATCTCATATGGAGTCTTACCCTTGTCTTTAACTGGTAAACACCTGTTCTGGATATAACAAGATGTATTGATGGCTTCAGCCCAGAACGTGTGAGGGGTTCCATACTCGGCTAACATGCTCTTGGCTGCCTCCTTCAAGGTTCAATTCCTTCTTTCAACTACTCCATTTTATTGTGGAGTTCTTGCTGATGATGTCTCATGAGTAATTCTACACTCATTGAAAAAGTTAGATTAACAAGAATTTAAAAATTCAGTGTCTTATCACTCCTTATTTTAATAATATTAACACCTTTCTCATTTTGAATCTGTCTGAACAAATCAGGAATCTTGTTCACAGTCTCATTTTTCTTGAAAAGAAATATAACCCAAGTTTATTTAGAAAAATCATCTACCACAACAAGAGTATATTTCCTTCCACTGAAGCTGAGAGGTGAAACAGGTCCTAACAGATCAAGATGAAGAAGTTGTAAAACTCTTTCAGATGATGAGGTGTTAATACTTTTAAAAGAGTGTCTGGGCTGTTTACCTTTTTGACAAGCATCACATTTTAGATCAGTAGAACATAGTTTCTCAGGTAATCCCTTAACAAGATTCTTTCTAGCCAGCTTACTAAGGGTTTTGAAGTTTAGATGACTAAGCCTCTTGTGCCAAAGCCAGCTAAGGTCATCTCCACCCTTAGCTATCAGACAAGTATCTTTAGGACAACTATTAAAGTTTGCCACATATACATTACCATGTCTGAAGCCAGTTAGAAGTGCCTTGTCTGAGGAACTATCTAAGATATCACATTTATCTTTAGAGAATTTAACAAGAAAACCTTTATCACAAAGTTGGGAAACAGATAACATATTATGTTTTAAACTCTCTACAAAATATACCTCAGATACCTGAACATCCTTGATAATCAAAGTACCTACTCCTTTTGTCTGTCCACAATTGTTGTCTCCAAATAATACTCTAGGAACATCAATATTCTGGAAATTTGATAGTAGCTTCTTGTTACAAGTCATATGATGTGAACAACCACTGTCTATGTACCATATTGAAGCTAAGATCTCCTCCTTGAGTGATGATCCCTGTGAATCCTGTAAAACAGATTAGTTATAAGGTACCCTAGTGATCTTGGATCCTTGAATGTTAAAAATCACTTTAGGTAACCAAACAAACATCTCTTTTCCTAATAATAAATCAGACTTGAGCCGCCTACCAAATCTGTCTACAACTATATCATTTTTAAATGATAATTTGTTGTATTTAGATTTAGTAATTTTCTTGAACTTAGGAAAAGTGGGATAGCATCTACTTCTCCCATCAAAAGGACTATAATAAGAATTTCTTCTTATCTTAGTTCTTGGAACTCTCTTAGTCTGATATGGAATTCTCAGCTGAATTTTTGTTTTCAGACTGGGAGATGAAGTCCTTATCTGACTAAGTGGTTTCCAAGGACCAATTCTAATCTCTTTTGGGTTTTCAGATGCCTTCACAAATTTCCTAGGTTTCTGAACATCTGATTTACTATTTCTATCATAACCAATACCTGTTTTGTCATGGGATTTTTGAGAAGTGCTAAAGATATGATCTATTACTGATTGTGAGTTATTAAGTTGACTCATTTTGAAGACCAGCTTCTCATTGTCTTTCTTAATAATCTCATTTTCAGTATAAATTATTTTAAATTTGTCTTTTAAAGATTTCAACTCATTTCTAGTCTTTCAGACAAACTGGCTGATGTACTAGCCTCAACCTGGGGTAAACATTCCCCCTTGAATATTTCCTCAGATTCTGAGTAGTTCACCATCTGCTTGCCTTTGGCTAGAATCTGAATTTGATCTTTTAAAGTCAAATTTTCTGTCTCCAGCTGTTTGTAAGCAGCCAAGGACATCTTTAGGTCTCTCAATAATCCTTGAATAACAGTTTGATCATTATCTGAAACAGATTTATAAGAATCATTATCAGAAGAGGAATACTAATCTACCTCTTTGGCCATAAGACAGATTTCATCGTCTGATCCAAAATCAGATGAGGATGATGAAGATACTGATTTTCTTGATTCTTTTTCCTCAGCCAGAAGAGCCCTTTGATCTGCAAATCTCCTGTCTCTCTTCTTTCTTTTCTCCTCTCTTTCCTTAGGAGTCAGCTGAGGACAATCATAGCTGAAGTGTCCTGGCTTGTTACAGGTGTAACAAGTATCACTCCTATCTGATTTAGGGCTTGTAGGATTTCTTTTAGCAGGAGATCTGAACCTCCTTGTCTGGGTCCTACTCTTGTCATCATCTGTAGAATCATCTTCCTTTCTTCTTGACTTGGATCTGGATCTGTCCATACCTGCAAACCTCAATTTGTTACGCTTATATTTCATTCTTAATTTATCATACCTTTTGGTGAGCAAAGCCATCTGCTCCTTCAGAGATAGATCAGCTCCTACAGATTCAGCTGTCATCTTGTCTTCTTTATTGACAAAGGCAACAGATTTGGATGAGGTGCTTGACTCCATCTCATCTTCCTCATCTTCTATCTAAATGTCATACTCTAAAGCTTTAAGATGAGAAAATAAGGTATGATGAGTAATAGAAGATAAATTTTGGGTTGATTTAAGGATATTAGACTTTTCTCTCCATCTCTTGGTCAAAGATCTCAGTATTTTATTATTGATCTTCTTCTCTAAATAGTTCTTTCCTAAATCAGCTGCTTTATTAAGAAGATTTGTTAATCTCACATCTAGTTGATCCACTGTTTCATTCTCCTTCATCTTGAAGGTATGAAAAGCATGTAATACAGATTGCAACTTATTCTCTTTCACTTGGTCAGATCCTTCACAAACATTTGCAAGTGTCTGCCACATCTCCTTAGCTGATTTGCATCTTTTGACTTTTTCAATCCAGTCTTTACTCAGAGTTTCAATGATTTCAGTCCTAACTACCTGATCTAGGTTGTGGATTTTCCTCTCATCACTTGTCAGTTCTGAGCTCTTTTTCTCTTGTCTAACTCTTGATTCAGCTGATTCAGTGCCATTACTGGTGCTGCCATGATAAAATTTAATAGGTCCTTCTTCAAGAACCTCCTCCATCCTATCATGGATTGCCTTGAGATGGTTTTCCATCCTGAATTTCTAATAGTCATATTCTTCAATTGAAAATTCAGGTAGACTCCTTGACTTCTTGTTCTTGCCAGATGACATGATGAGATAGGAAAACAAAACCTTACACAATCTTGTTAGTAGCACAATTAATAAAATAAAGAAGATGAAGATAATCAAGAGATAATTTCATAATCTTGGTTAAGACCTAAAATCAATATTAGAACAACTTAACACGGCTCTGATACCACTTGTTGGTCCCACTTCGTTGAGTATCTTAAAGAAAACTTGAACTAGCCTTCTAGGAAAAAACTAGAAGGGGGGTTGAATAGATTTTTCAAATTTTACAAATTTTTCAAAACTTATTCAAAACACCCAAGTAACACAGTTTTACAACTCTTTCATCTTGATCTATTTGGACCTGTTACACCACTCAGATTTAGTGGAAGGAAATATACTCTTGTTGTTGTTGATGACTTTTCTAGATACACTTGGGTAATATTTCTTATCAAAAAGAATGAGACAGTGAACAAGATCCCTGATCTGTTCAGACAGATTCAAAATGAGAAAGGTGTTAATATTATTAAAATCAAGAGTGACAAGGGCACTGAATTTTTAAATTCCTGTTTATCTAACTATTTTGCTAAGAATGGAATAGAACATGAGACCTCATATGCTCGAACACCCCAACAAAATGGTGTTGTTGAAAGGAGGAATAGAACTTTGAAAGAAGCAGCTAGAAGTATGTTAGCTGAATATGGAACCCCACAGAGGTTCTAGGCTGAAGCCATCAATACTGCCTGCTACACCCAGAACAGATGCTTACCAGTTAAAGACAAGGGTAAGACTCCATATGAGCTATGGAAAGGTAAAGTTCCTAGAGTTTCATATTTTCATGCTTTTGGTTGTAAATGTTTCATTCACAACAATGGGAAGTCAAAATTAAAAACTTTTGATGCCAAAGCAGCTGATGGAATTTTCTTAGGATGTTCCAGCACTTCTAAGGCTTTCAGAGTTTTTAATAAGACAACTCTATGTGTGGAAGAAACTCCACATGTGGTGTTTGATGAATTGCATACTTTCTCAGATAAAGTGAATCCGATTACAGACGATCTAGATAAAGTTGAACTAACTAAATCTAAACATAGAAAAGTCTATCTGCCTAAATTTGATTCAAATTCAGATGATGAAGAATTTTCATCTGAGAATCAGAAGGCAACCCTTCTTCAGGCTCCATATGAGGAGACACCCTTGACATCATCTGACTAGCCAGGGTCAGTAGATGAAGGGGGAATGTCTACTCAGGAAGAACCGGTCGAGTTACCTATTGAATCTACAGATGAGGGTACTTCAACTCATATAGGCAAAAGGATAAGGAGTTATCATCCGGCTGATCAAATTATTGGGGACCCATCTAGTAGTGTTCAGACACGAACGATGTTAGATCCTTAAAGTATATTCAGCTGCTATGTTTCACTCCTTGAGCCTAAGTCTATTGAGGAGGCTCTATCTGATCCAAACTGGATAACAGCCATGCAGGAAGAACTGCATCAATTTGAAAGGCAAAATGTTTGGGAACTGCATCAATTTGTAAAAGAGTGTCTGGACTATTTACCTTTCTGAAGAGCATCATATTTCAGATCAGTTGAACTCAACTTCTCAGGTGGTCCTTTAACAAGATTCTTTTTAGCTAGCTTACTAGGAGTTTTGAAGTTCAAATGGCTAAGCATCTTGTTCCGTAGCCAGCTGAGGTCATCTCCAGCCTTAGCAACCAGACAGGTGTCTTTTGGGCAACTGTTAAAGTTAGCCACATAAGCATTACCATGTCTGAAGCCAATTAATAGTACCTTGTCTGAGGAACTATCTAAGATATCACACTTATCTTTAGAAAATTTAACAAGAAAGCCTTTATCACAGAGTTGAGAAATAGATAACAGGTTATGCTTTAAACCTTCTACAAAAATATACCTCAGATACCTGGACATCCCTTACTATCAATGTACCAACTCCTTTAGTCTGTCCACAGTTATTATCTCCAAATATTATCAATATTCTGAAAGTTTTATAGCAGCTTCTTGTCACATGTCATGTGCTGTGAACAACTACTGTCTATGTACCATATGGAAGCTAATATCTCCTCTTTGAGTGATAGTCCCTGTGACTCCTGCAAGACAGATTAGGTATGAGGTACCCTAGTGATCTTGGGTCCTTTGAGGTCAATAATCACTTTGGGTATCCAGACAAACATCTCATTCTTCAATAATAAATCAGATTGAAGTTGTCTACCAAATCTGTCCACAAAAATATTACGTTTGAATGAAAGTTTATTGAAATCTGATTTGGTAACTTTCTTAAACTTGGGAAATAAGGGATAGTATTTTCTCCTACCATCAAAAGAGCTATATGATTAGGGTGAATTATTGCATGATTTTATTGTGGATTAATTGCATATTTTGATTTATGAGCATTATCACCCTAATCCTTATAATTGTGAGCTTAACGGTTGTGGAAGGTATTATGTCTGTTTTGTAGGTTTTTGTTCATATTTTGTGCAAAGGACAAGCCTTCCACCAAATTGAGTTCGATTTGAGTTGATGGTCCAAAAAACGGCGAAGCCTAAAAAACATGTGTTTCCATAGAATTATAGTGGCTAATCGGGGTGCTAACACTTAAATCAACAACCAATCAAACAAGAGCAAACAAATTAAAACTACGAAATCGAATAAAACTCTAACGAGTGCAAGTGGTGTGTGAAACGATCGCTCGGGTGTCTTCCTTACACAATCCTTTGGGTATCACACAAATCAATCACGAATCAAGGCATGGAATGGGGTAAAACTAAGAGCGATCACGTAAATTCTAACAAGCTAGCACCTAGGACCGTTGATCACCTAAACACGTTCACAATCGGGTACTAATTTCTTGGGTCGTCCCTTCACTACACGCCTAAACATGCAATGTCTACGAAAGGGGAATCTAGCAACTAATCCACCTCTCGGTGCAATTAATTACGATCAAAATCATCACAATCAATTGAATAGTTCACTTAATCCTCTCCTAAGCATATCCAACTCTCGTTGCAACATACCAATTCAACGAATCAAGCTAATGAAAAAAATCAATCATGAGATCAACACAAAGCCTAATAGTAGAAGCATCAAAGCCACAAACACATGTCAATCAAAGTGATCAATTCATGATCTACACCAAATTCATGTGTAATTCCAACACCCAAGTAATCAAGAGGGATAGCCCATGGCTAATTTGATCAACAAAATAGAAATGACGGAGAAGAGATCAATACCCATTGCAAAATTAATGAAAACAATTAAAAGGAAGAATATCACCTTAATTGAATTGAAGAAACAATGAATTAATCTCAACAATTGCTTGATCCTTGCTTGAAAGTAGAAGATTACACCAATTAAATCTATGGGCTAGCTCAATCTATGGAAATTAATGACAATCTATCTAGGAATTTGAAATACAAGAGAAAGGGGAATGGAATTCTAAAGCTCTAATTCAATCTAATTTAATTCTAAGTGTGGAATGTGTTCCTAAATGAGATATGCTGCCTTCAATTCAGAGAAATGAGTATTTATAGCAGGGGTCTCGAGTGCAAAGGCCTAAATTGCAGGGGAGTCCTTCGAAAAATTAAGTTCTGCAAAAATAGCTCTGAAACAGCTGTCTCGGGTCGAGACACCTCTCTGACTCGAGTCGAGATAATGTCTCGGGTTGAGACACCTCTCTAACTCGAGTCGAGACGACGTCTCAGGTCGAGATGACGTCTTGGGTCGAGACAAGCTCGAGACTCAGCTCGAGACAACATCCTTTGCTCTTGTTAATCATTTAACATCTCGACTCGAGCTCCAAACTCATCTCGGGTCGAGACGAGCTCGAGACACAGCTCGAGACATACTCTGCAGCTGGTCCTTTGATTTTCGATCTTTGATATCTTGAGCATCCGACCTCCGATTGCTTCGATTCTTTTTACGTTGTGACCCTCTCTTCAGTGTCTTTATTAATCTTCACTTGAACCTTGGATTTACTGAGAAATGAATACGGGGTGGGCTCGTTTCTTGGACCATCAGCTCAAATCAAACTCAATTTGGTGGAAGGCTTGTCCTTTGCACAAAATATGAACAAAAACCTACAAAACAAATATAATACATTCCACAACCGTTAAGCTCACAATTATAAGGATTAGGGTGATAATGCTCATAAAATAGATCAAAATATGCAATTAATCCACAATAAAATCATGCAATAATTCACCCTAATCACTATAATAAGAATTTCTTCTTATCTTGGTTCTTGAAACTTTCTTTGTCAGATTTGGATTCCTCATCTGAATCTTATCTTTTAGTTTAGGGGATGCAGTCCTTATCTGACTCTGAGCTTTCCAAGGACCAATTTTATCTTCTTTTGGTGTTTCAGATGCCTTCACAAATTTTCTTTGTTTATGAACTTCTGATTTATTATTTCTATCATAGCCAAGTCCTGTTTTATCATGAGGCTTTTGAGAAATACTAAAGATATGGTCTATAGCTGTCTGTGAATTATTAAGCTGTCTCATTTTGAAGACAAGCTTCTCATTAGCCTTCTTAATTAATTCATTTTCATTACAGACCACTTCAAATTTATCTTTCAAAGATTTTAATTCATTTTCTAGTCTTTCTGGCAAACTAGCTAATGTACTAGCCTCAGCCTGAGGTATACATTCCCCCTTGAATGTATCCTTAGACTCAGAATAGTTTATAACTTGTTTGCCTTTAACTAGAGTCTGAATCTGATCTTTCAAAGTTAAATTTTCTGTCTCTAATTATTTATAAGCACTCAGAGACATCTTTAAATCTTTCAAAAGTCTTTTGATAACAGTTTGATCATTGTCTGAAATAGATTTGTAAGAATCATTATCAGAAGAGGAATAGTTATCTACCTCTTTGGCCATAAGACAGACTTCATCATCTGATCCAAAATCAGATGAAGATGATGATGATGATGATGATGATGATGATGATGATGATGATGATGATGATGATGATGATGATGATGATGATGATTTCTTTGACTCTTTATCCTCAGCAAGAAGGGCTCTCTGATCTGCAAAGCGCCTATCTCTCTTTTTCCTTTTCTCCTCTCTTTCTTTAGGAGTCAGCTGGGGACAGTCATAGCTAAACTGCCCTGGCTTGTTACAAGTGTAACAAGTGTCTCCCCGGTCTGATTTTGGACTGATAGGATATTTCCTTGCAGGAGATTTATATCTTCTTGTCTGATTCTTTTTCTTGTCATCATTTGTTGATTCATCATTTTTCCTCTCTGATCTGGATCTGGATCTGTCCTTCTCTGTAAATCTCAATTTATTACGCTTATATTTCATCCTTAGTCGATCATACCTTTTAGTTAGCAAAGCCATCTGTTCTTTTAAAGATAGATCAGCTCCTTTTGGCTCAGCTGCTGTCTTGTCTTCTTTGTTAACAAAGGCAACAGTCCTGGATGAAGTGCTTGACTCCATCTCATCTTCAATCTAAATATCAAATTCTAAAGCTTTAAGATGAGAAAATAAAGTATGATGTGAGATTGAGGATAAATTTTGAGTTGCTTTAAGGATATTGGTCTTTTCTCTACATTTTTTACTCAAAGATCTGAGTATCTTATTATTAATCTCCTTTTCTGTATAATTCTTCCCCAAATCTGCAGCTTTGTTGAGTAGGTTTGTCAGTCTTTCATCCAGTTGGTCAACATATTCACTTTCTTTCATCTTGAATGTATCTAATGCATGCAATACTGATTGTAGCTTATTCTCTTTGACCTGATCAAATCCCTCACACACATTAGCAAGTGTTTCCCACATTTCCTTAGCTGTTTTGCACCTCTTTACTTTCTCAATCCAGTCTTTACTCAAAGTCTCAGTGATTTCAGTCCATGCAACTTGGTCTAGATTATGAATCTTTCTCTCATCATTAGTCAGCTCTGCATTTTTCTTCTCTTGTCTTACCCTAGTCTCTGCAACTTCAATTCCATCACTAGTTCCTCCATGGTAGAATTTAATTGGGCCTTCTTCAAGAACCTCTTCCATCCTATCATGAATTGCCTTCAGATGGTTCTCCAACCTGAACTTCCAATAATCATATTCCTCGATTGAAAACTCAGGCAGACTCCTAGTCTTCTTGCTCTTACCAGATGACATAGTGAAACAAAGAACAATCTCAACAAGAACTTGTTAGTAGCAAGGTTAGTGGATTGAAAACAAAGAAAATAAACAAGAAACAATTCCAGACACTTTTCAAGACCACAAATCTATATCAGAACAGCTTAACACTACTCTGATACCAAGTGTTGGTCCCACAGATTGAGTGATTTAATGAAGAACTTGAAACAACCTTCTAAGGAAAATCTAGAAGGGGGGTTGAATAGATTTTCAAATCCTTTTTCAAAGATTAGAATATCAATTCAGAGTATCAAAGCTCACACAGCGGAAAACAGATATTAACTCAATCTATTACGGATCAAAAGCAATCTAATTAAGAGTCTGAAATTGAATTTGTTTGGAAGTTGATTGAGAACAAGATAAGTAAATAAAGCAGTAAAGAACACAACAATTTATAGTGGTTCAGATCTAATTGATCCTACATTCACTCTCCTTCTTCAACTTGAAGAAAGGTCTCTACCACTTACTAACTACTTACTTACGATCTTACAATATACAACTTTCTGAAGATCTTCGTCTTCAATCCTATCTTCAAACTTGCTATCTAATCTAGAATATGAAGATACATTGCAAAGTGTTTTGAAGATATACAGGAAGTGTTCTATAAACACTTAGAAAATATATGATAAAGCTTTGAAAACTTTTGAGTGCTTTCGAAAATGTGATTCTGAGAAATGTGTATATTTAAAGTGTCAAGTACCCTCCTAAGGGTAGTGCTATTACTATTTATAAGCCTGAGAAACGGTTAGTTTGTTATAACAAACTTGAAAACCGTTTAACAAACTTATTCTTGAAAACTGCTTGACTTCAGCTGGTCTTGGTCTAGTCGTCTGCAGTTGACTTGGTGAAGACTTGCCTTTCTTATTCTACTCAGCTTGTCTTGACCTCGTCTGAGCTCTTCATTATTGTCTCCAACAGATGACTATCTCAAGCTTGTCTTCAGATGACCTTACCATTTATCAACCTCAGCTGACTATTCTAGTTCTACCTAGTCTGATCAGCCTAGTACTAGAATTCTTTACTTCAGCTGTTTTATACAATCAGCTGGTCATCCTACTTACAAGCAAATCCTAATATATACATTTTAACTTAATCAAAACAAGAAATCTGATCTAACACCTCCACATCCTTTTGGTAGTGTACGCTGCTCCGTCGTGTTCTTCATTGTGCAGTGTATCGTCTTCCTCAAGAGCAACAGCCGGCAGTGGTGGCGCGGCGAGGTCGAGAGTCTTTACCGGCGGAGGGGGGCACTGTGTCTCCCAGTGACCCATGCCACGATGCTGCTCGCTGGGTGAAGACGGCGACGGCGCACGACTTTATCCAAGGTAGAAAGACGGAGAAGGGGTAGAGCCCGATGCCGAGAAGGATGATGACGCCGATAATCGACCAGGGACGGCGACGAACGGAGGCGGAGCTCAATGCACGGACTGGGCAGTGAACTGGGCTGGCGATGGGTGGAGCGCTGCAAAGGGGTTGTTGACGGTTTCTTCATCGTCGGACGAGACCTCAGCGCCGGGCGGAGGGGGTATGCCATGCGGACGGGGATGCGGAGGCGGAGGGTTCGCTAGTGGCGGTGGTGGGACGTGTCGGGGTGGTGGTGGGTTATTGGTGGCTTGTTGTTGCATTAACTGAACCATAGTGCCAATCTGCAGGATGAGTTTGTCGATTCTTTGGGTAAGAACGACGTCCCTAAACGGATCTCGACGGGAAGGCATGGCTGGATCGAAAAACTTGGTCTATGAATACCAAACTGATGCAGGCTAAGCTATAGAAATGCCGTAGAAACAACAACACCCAAGTGGGTGATTCACAAACAAGACAAATTAACACAATAAAAGATAAGAACACAAATAAAACGACAAATGATCAAATCAATTCATTGTCTCCAAAAGGGAACATCCCTATTTCAATTCATTATATTCATTCAAACTTCTCCAAATGAGTGTCCAATCTTTAAATACAACACCAAAACACCTAATGGGCTAAGGCCCACTATTTAGAAAAATAAGTAAATAACAATACAAATTAAAAAACACAATTAAAACCACATAAATGACTCTAAATTATCATCGACAACTTTATCTCCATCAGGGAGTAGGACCTGATGTTGCTCCAAATGTTGCTGCTGATGGTGTTGAATCTTCTGCTGCTGCTGGTGGTGATGAGATGCTGCTGGTGGACAAGATGAAAATATTGCGGAGGCTGGAACGAGTGCTGATCTAAATGCTGAGACTTGAACTGAAACCCAGGATGTGACTGACAATGTACCCAACAATCCAGACAACACAGACTAGGATGATGATGACCTCAGTGTGTTGTATGATGACCTGAACGACTGGGGGCACTAATGATCAGAGTAAGGGGGAGCTTTAAAGGATGGAAGACCTTGAAGAATGGGGGAGTTCGTGCAGATCTCTTGTAGATGCATCTGGTTGATTTACAGCCCGATTCTCTCCTTGTTTTTCATTCAAAGTTCTATATATCATTCTTGTAAAGACTCAATTTAATTTCTGTTTTTGATATGTTTTAAGCTCTGCTATAAACATATAGTATTGTAGGTATATGTTTTGTCATTTATACTCTTAATTTCTTAACCTTTGTAGGTTGGGATTAGTTTGAGTTTTTTAATGTTTAAGTTGTTTTAGCTCTTTTATTTTATTTGTCTAAGTTATGTTCTTAGTTTGTGTTCTTTGTGTGTGTTGTGTTTATTATTTTTTGTTTCTGTTTATTTTGGCTAAGTAATGAGATATCATTAACTTGATGTTAACTTACTTATCTCTATTGTGTACACATTCTGATCAATGGTACAACATCAGGTGTGTTACAGTAGAAAGGCCGAATTGGGGGAGATTGTTGATGTTAGTGACAAGTGTTACTCTGAATGTGCCAACATGCAGGTCACAACATCAGAATTCGTCCTTCCACTTCCACTAACCCTTAACCCACGAAATGTCTTGTTCAATTGTCTTGGTTTTACAGATTGAAGACTTGTAGCAGTTACTATAAATCATGCGGTTGAAATAGCAAGACTGAGGAGTTGAAAAGATCATGGGGAAGTTACAAGAAGTTACCTACTTTCAAGGGAGATGTGGAAGTTATCTTCAAGCACACTTAGTGTCCAGAATATCTATAAATACACGACTGCTATGAAGATAAAACTTGGAGTTTCAGGGAAACACAATCTAGCGTAGTTTATTAGCTTAGATTATTTGAGTTTATTGATGTTTCATACTCGTTGCTTCCGTTGGTGAATGTTCCAACATTTCACTCAACATTTGGATCTGTAATTGTATTATGATGATATGTTTGTTGATTAACATCTATTCACTAGATACGTAGATCTATTTACAGTGTAGGTCATGCTTTCACTGACTGTATCACTCAACAATATTAGTGATATTTCGCTGATTGGCAGTATAGACTTATTTACAATCTATACAAAATTTTAATATCCATCTTGCAAAGTGTTTAAGACTTCCGCTGTGTGTTTCTGTATCTTTTTGTCTGTGTTGTTCTTCGAATGTGCCAACATTCTTGACAACATTCTGTCAAACACTCACGCACACCTTCAGTTTTTGCTTTTGAATTTATTGTAGTGAGTTTATGGTAAAAATAAAATCTCGCTCTCAGGTGTGTTAATATAAGGTCAAACATGTGTTACTGTAAGAGTAAATATGTGTTAGTGTAAGGGCAAATATGTGTTAGTCCTTAAAAATAAAATTTTTATCCATGTGTTGTACTGGTTTTGTTCATATAGTAACACTTCTTTCTCCATACAGTAACACGTTTGTGTTCATATAGTGTAAGATCAAGTACGTCTTACTAGTTCTTAAAAAAATAACATATTTGTCCATGTGTTGTGCTGGTTTTATTCATAAAATAACGCATATTTCTCTATACGGTAACACATGTTTGACCTTATAGTAATACAATCTGAAAGTGAGTTTTTAATTTTACCTTTGCATGAGTTTGGTAAACATATTGACGTAATAGTAACACAACTAGAGAATGAGTTTCTTTTTTTTTTTTTACCTTTTGTGCGAGTTTAGTAAACATATTTGCCCTTATAGAAACACAACATGAGAGTTAATTTTTATTGGGAAAAGGGTCAAATTAGCCCTTGAACTTATAGGCTGGGATTAAATAATAGGCCCTTGGACTTTTTTTGATACATTTATACCATTTTTTGGTTAATATTGAGATCAAACAAGCCCCTAATCTTATACGTGAGGATCAAATAGAGCCCTGAACTTTTTATTAACACATTTAAACCCAATTTCTTTATTATTGAGATCGAATAAGCCCCTCATCTTAACAAAATCACAACCTATTAGTGAAAACAAAATTATCGAAGATTTGAGACCTATTTGATTGACACATTTACGATTAATTAGGGACTCATTTGACCTTTTTCCCATTTTTCTTTTTGTCTATGAGCGAGTTTTTTTAGAGAAATATGTATTACATGTTCTTACAGTAACATATATTTGCTCTTACAGTAACACATGTTTAATTTTATGATAACACACCTAGGAGCGAAATTTTATTTTTGCCTTTACGCGAGTTTTTTTTTGAAAAACTCACGAGTCCCGACCCCGCATAGGATCCGTAAATTTATTTATATGTTTAATTTTACAAATCCTAAATCATAGAATATTTTATATATGTTTTTTTTATTCCTTTAGTTATATAGGATATTGCCAAATTCTACATTCATAAATAGGTGTCTGGAAAACAAGAAAGAACCATTAATTATCCATGCTACTTTAGTGAAAATCCTTAGAAGGTGTTTGTCTAAATTTTATCTAAAAAGTAGATCTCTCGTTAATCCAGATAACCTTAATTATCTTTTTTAAATATCATTATTTAGTACTAAAATCATTCAAGTACCAACCAACATTAATTTGACGTGCACGCCATGTTGCGTCGCTATTTCTGACAACAACAAAACAAATTTCCTTGTAGGAATGGGTAATCAAATAGTTAGTCTAATTATAGTTGTTGTTTGCTCATTTAAATTAAACCTAAATAGCTGTCACCAGTGCAAAACATCTCCAAATTCCAGCAATAATATAACAAGCAATTATAAATACACCTATATATATATATTAAGTGACAACCACTTTGCAACAAATTCGATTATATATTATAATAAATAAATTTGATCACATAAATGCTCCCAGGGATTTAACACCCCTCTCCCCAAGATTTTAAAAAACTCTTAGTACTATGCAATATATGTTACGAAGATCTATACATTTTTCGTTTTGATGAATCTTAATTCAAGGGAAACTTCTCAAATCTAGATAGCAATTTAATTATTATTAGCAACATAATGGTATAAATTTTATATGGTGAATAAATTTGATAATTTTGTGAAATTGTAAATATTAAAGATAATTTATATTAAAAAATATATATTTTTAAATGGTATCAGTAAAACCCATTATTGGCATACTTTGAACCACAATTTTAAATTTCTCTTTTCTCACCCAATTTATATCAAAATATTGACATACTTTAATTCTCTATAAATGTAGCTTGAGTTCTTTTTTCTAATTTCGTAATCTAACTATTATAATTTAATTTTGCTATTGAGTTCGCAACTTATTTTAAGATTATGACAATTTTTTTATAATAATTATGAATTTTGAAAATCAAATATTCCCTCCGTTCTGTGATAATCTTCATACTTTCCTTATTCGAACATCTCAACATAATCTTAACACCCAAATAAGGAAAGTCAACACAGTATTAACACCCACATAACATCACTTAAATTTCAAAAATGTCACTCTTGTTTTACTGTGTTAGATCAAGGAAGGTTTTGATGAGTTAAAAGATCAACCCAGATGAGCAGACAACTATGAAGAACAACTAAGATCAGAGTCTGATACTAAGCTGATCAGACGAGGTCAAGGACTGATCAAGTCAGCTGGAGACTAGAAGTTATAAGTCATCTGGAGATAAGCTCAAGTCTAGTCATCTACAGGAGACAATTATGAAGAGCTCAGACGAGGTCAAGACAAGCTGAGTAGAATAAGAAAAGCAAGTCTTCACCAAGTCAGCTGGAGACGAGTTGGGTAAAATCAGCTAAGAAGCAAATAGTTTTCAAGATTAAGTTTGTTAAAGCAATTTTCAGTTTGTTAGAACTGACTAACAAACTAACTGTCTTTTCAGACTTATAAATAGGTCTAGTTCTTATCTTGTTAGATACTTATGCAAATTTGATTTACACATTCTTCACTACTCAGATTTCGATCACAATCAATTCACAAGTTTTTCAAAAGAGTTTTCAAAAAGTTCTAAGTGTTTATAGAATACTTTACTTGTAATCTTCAAAGTCCAATATTCACTGTAATAGTTAGATCTTAGAGAAGGATTTAGGAGATTGAAGATTTGAAGATCTTTACGAATTGTAAGCTGTAAGTTGAAAGTAAGAAAGCAAGTGGTAAGCAGAGTCCCATCTTCAAGTTGAAGAAGGAGAGTGGATGTAGGATTTTTATAACCCGAACCACTATAAATCTGATGTTCTTTATTGCTTTTGTTTACTTGCTTATTTCTCTTAATTTCCAGTTTTTCAATTAAAGATTATTTTCTGAATCAAAGTTAAAACCAAAATATCAGTTTGCTTTTGATCTTAATAAAATTGAGATTAAAATTGAATTTCCGCTGTGTTACTTTGGTGCTTTGAATAAAATTTTGAAAGATTTGGAAAATCTGAAAAATCTATTCAACCCCCCCTTCTAGATTTTTCCAAGAAGGCTGACTCAAATTTCTTTTAATTCACTCAACTGAACGGGACCAACAAGTGGTATCAAAGTAGTGTTAAGCTGTTATGATATTGATTTTAGGTCTTAACTAAGATTCTGAAATATTCTTGATTTTCTTCATCTTCTTTATTGTTACTAACTGTGCTACTAACAAGATTGTGGAGTGTTTTGTTTTTCTATCTCATCATGTCTTCAGGCAAGAACAAGAAATCCAGGAGTCTACCTGAATTTTTAATTGAAGAATATGACTATTGGAAATTCAGGATGGAAAATCATCTCAAAGCTATCCATGATAGGATGGAGGAGGTTCTTGAAGAAGGACCTATTAAATTTTATCATGGAGGCATTAGCAATGGCACTGAATCAGCTGAATCCAGAGTCAGACAAGAGAAAAAGAGCTCAGAATTGACAAGTGATGAGAGGAAAATCCACAACCTAGATCAGGTAGCCAGGACTGAAATCATTGAAACTCTGAGTAAAAACTGGATTGAAAAGGTCAAAAGATGCAAATCAGCTAAAGAGATGTGGCAGACACATGCAAATGTTTGTGAAGGATCTGACCAAGTAAAAGAGAATAAGTTGCAGTCTGTATTACATGCCTTTGATACCTTCAAGATGAAGGAAAATGAAACAGTGGATCAGCTGGATGTAAGATTGACAAATCTTCTCAACAAAGCAGCTGATCTGGGAAAGAGCTATACAGAAAAGGAGATTAATAATAAGATATTGAGATCTTTGACCAAGAGATGGAGAGAAAAGTCCAATATCCTTAAAGCAACTCAAAATTTATCTTCTATTACTCATCATACCTTATTTTCTCATCTTAAAGCTTTAGAGTATGACATTCAGATAAAAGATAAGGAAGATGAGATGGAGTCAAGCACCTCATCCAAGTCTGTTGCTTTTGTCAGCAAAGAAGACAAGATGACAACTGAGTCTGTAGGAGCTGACTTATCTCTGAAGGAGCAGATGTCTCTGCTCACCAAAAGGTATGACAGATTAAGAATAAAATATAAGCGTAACAAATTGAGATTTGCAGGAAAGGATAGATCCAGATCCAAATCAAGAAGAAAGGAAGATGAGTCTACAGATGATGACAAGAGTAGGAGCCAGACAAGAAGGTTCAGATTTCCTGCCAAAAGAAATCCTACTAGCCCTAAATCAGATAGGAGTGACACTTGTTACACCTGTAACAAGCCAGGACACTTCAGCTATGATTGTCCTCAGCTGACTCCTAAGGAAAGGGAAGAGAAAAGGAAAAAGAGAGACAGGAGATTTGCAGACCAAAGGGCTTTACTGGCTGAAGAAAATGAATCAAGAAAATCATCATCATCATCATCATCCTCATCTGATTTCGGATCAGACGATGAAGTTTGTCTCATGGCTAAAGAGGTAGTCTATTATTCATCTTCTGATAATGATTCCTGTAAATCTGTTTCTGATAATGATCAAACTGTTATTCATGAGTTATTGAGAGACTTAAAGACATCTCTGGCTGCTTATAAACAGCTAGAGACAGAGAATTTGACTTTAAAGGATCAAATTCAAATTCAAATTAAAGGAAAGCAGGTGATGAACTACCCAGAAACTGAGGAAACATTCAAGGGGGAACGTTTTCCCCAGGCTGAGGCTAGTCTATCAGCCAGCTTGCCTGAAAGATTAGACAGTGAATTGAAATCTTTAAAAGATAAATTCGAAACAATCTGTGCTAAAAATGAATTAATTATGAAAGACAATGAGAAGCTAGTCTTCAAAATTTGTCAACTTAATAATTCACAATCAGCAATAGATCACATCTTTAATACATCTCAAAAATCGCATGACAAAACAGGTCTTGGTTATGACATAAATAATAAATCAGATGTTCAGAAACCTAGGAAATTTGTAAAAGCATCTGATAACCCAAAAGATATTAGAATTGGTCCTTGGAAACCAATTAGTTAAAACAAAAATTCAGCTGAGGACTCCTTATCAGACTAAGAGAACTCCAAGAACTAAAATAAGAAGAAATTCTTATTACAGTCGTTTTGATGGGAGAAGCAGATGTTATCCCACTTTTCCTAAGTCCAGGAAAATTATTAAATCTGAATACAACAAGTTATTATTTAAAAATGATACAATTATAGACAGATTTGGTAGAGAGACCAAGTCTGATTTATTATTTGGAAATGAGATTTTTGTCTGGTTACCTAAAGTGATGCTTGACCTTCAAGGACCCAAGATCACTAGGGTACCTTATAACTAATCTGTTTTTCAGGATTCACAGGGATCATCACTCAAGGGAGAGATCTTAGCTTCTATATGGTACATTGACAGTGGATGTTCACAACACATGACTTATAACAAGAGGTTACTATCAAACTTCCAGAATATTGATGGTCCAAGAGTATTATTTGGAGATAATAATTGTGGACAGACTAAAGGAGTAGGTACTCTGATTATCAAGGATATTCAGGTATCTGAGGTATATTTTGTTGAAGGTTTGAAACATAATCTGCTATCTGTTTCTCAGCTTTGTGATAAGGGTTTTCTTGTCAAATTTTCTAAGGATAAGTGTGATATCTTAGATAGTTCCTCAGATAAGGTACTTTTAACTAGCTTCAGACACGGTAATGTCTATGTGGCCAACTTTAATAGTTGCCCTAAAGATACTTGTCTGATAGCTAAGGGTGGAGATGATCTCAGCTGGCTATGGCACAAAAGGCTTAGCCATCTGAACTTCAAGACCCTTGGTAAGCTGGCTAAAAAGAACCTTGTTAAGGGATTACATGAGAAACTTTATTCTACTGATCTTAAATGTGATGCTTGTCAAAAAGGTAAATAGCCTAGACACTCATTTAAGAGTATTAACATATCATCATCTGAAAGAGTTTTACAACTACTTCATCTTGATCTGTTAGGACCTGTTTCTCCTCTCAGTTTCAGTGGAAGGAAATATACTCTTGTTGTAGTAGATGATTTTTCTAGATACACTTGGGTTATATTTCTTTTCAAGAAAAATGAGACTATCAACAAGATCCCTGATCTGTTCAGACAAATTCAAAATGAAAAGGGTGTTAATATTATTAAAATAAGAAGTGATAAGGGCACATAATTTTTGAATTCTTGTTTATCTAACTTTTTCAATGAGTGTGGAATTATTCATGAGACATCATCAGCAAGAACTCCTCAACAAAATGGAGTGGTTGAAAGAAGGAATAGAACCTTGAAAGAGGCAGCCAGAAGCATTTTAGCTGAGTATGAAACCCCTCACAGGTTCTGGGCTGAAGCCATCAACACAGCTTGTTATACCCAGAATAGGTGCTTGGATGTTAAAGACAAGGGTAAGACTCCATATGAGATTTGGAAGGGTAAGATTCCAAGAATCTCATATTTCAGAGCTTTTGGTTGTAAATGTTTCATCCATAACAATGGGAAATCTATGTTGAGAACTTTTGATGCTAAGGCAGCTGATGGAATATTCTTGGGATATTCCAACACTTCCAAGGCATTTAGAGTTTTCAACAAGACAACCCTTTGTGTGGAGGAAACTCCTCATGTGGTCTTTGATGAGTTGTATTCCTTCTCAGATAAAGTGAATCAAATTTCTAAAAGTTTAGATAAGATTGAACTAACCAAGACTAAACATAGAACTGTCTATCTACCTAGTCTTGAGTCAGACTCAGATGAAGAAGAATCCCCATCTGATAATCAGAAGACAACTTCTGATCAGACTTCATCTGAGGAGACACCCTTAACATCAGCTGATCAGCGGGGGTCAGCTAATGAAGGGGGAACGTCAGCTTAGGTAGAGTCAGAGGAGTTGCCTACTGAGTCTCAAGATGAGGATCAAGAGGATGAGAAGTTATCATCCATCTGACCAGATTATCGGAGACCCATCTAGTAGTGTGCAGACACGAATGATGCTGGACTCTGAAAGTCTGTTCAGCTGTTATGTGTCACGTCTTGAACCCAAGTCTATTGAGGAAGCTCTATCTGATCCAAACTGGATAACAGCCACGCAGGAGGAACTGCATCAGTTTGAAAGGCAAAATGTTTGGGAAATAGTGGAAAGACCCTTACATAGAAAGATTATAGGCACCAAATGGGTGTTCAAAAATAAAACAAATGAGAACAACATTATTGTTAGTAATAAGACAAGATTGGTAGCTCAGGGTTACTCACAGTCTGAGGGGATAGATTATGATGAAACCTATGCTCCAGTTGCCAGATTAGAAGCAATAAGGTTGTTCTTGGCATTTGCTGCATATAAATCTTTCAAAGTCTTTCAAATGGATGTTAAGTCTGTCTTCCTTAATGGTGTGTTACTTGAGGAAGTCTATGTGGAGCAGCCTCCTGGGTTTAAGATCAATAACAAGGTCTATAAACCCAGCAAAACTCTATATGGACTGAAACAAGCTCCCAGAGCTTGGTATGATACCTTATCTGATTTCTTAATATCAAATGATTTTTCAAAAGGTAAGATTGATAGGACTTTGTTTAGAAAGGAAATAGATGGTAACATCTTATTAGTTCAAATTTATGTAGATGACATAATCTTTGGTTCACCTAATCTGAAATTATGTGAAGATTTTAGTATTCTCATGAAAAACAGGTTTGAAATGTCAATAATGGGTGAATTAACATATTTTCTAGGCTTACAGATTAAACAGATGAGTAAGGGTATTTTTATACATCAGTCTAAATATGCCAAAGATCTAATTGAGAAATTTGGGATGACTACTAGTAGAGAAGTTAAAATACCTATGGCAACTAACTTCTCTATGGATTCAGATGAGCAGGGGATACCCACGGATGCAACGGAGTATCGTGGACTGATTGGATCCCTTCTCTATCTCACTGCAAGTAGGCCAGACATAGCCTTTGCAGTTGGGGTATGTGCAAGATTCCAAGCTAATCCCAAGAAAACTCATCTGGAGTCTGCTAAGAAAATCCTTAAATATCTCAAAGGAACTTTGCAAGTAGGATTATGGTACCCAGCTGATGACAACTTTGAGCTAACAGGTTATTCAGACTCAGACTTTGGGGGATGTAAGATTGATAGGAAATCCACTTCAGGAACTTGTCAATTCTTAGGCAATAAATTAATTTCTTGGTTATCTAAGAAACAGACATCTGTTGCCACCTCCATAACTGAGGCTGAATACATGGCATCTGGAAGTTGTTGCTCTCAACTTCTCTGGATTAGTCAACAGCTTAGAGATTATAACATTCAAACATCATCTGTTCCTATTTACTGTGATAGTAATAGTGCAATAGCTATTACTTACAATCCTGTTCTGCATTCTAGGTGTAAGCATATAGACATTAGACATCATTTCATTAGAGATCATGTGGAGAAAAATGACATTAGGATTGAGAAGATAGCCACTGAATCACAAAGAGCAGACATTCTTACAAAACCATTAGTTGAATCTAGATTTAAAGAATTGTACTTAGAATTAGGATTACTTGATGCATCATTGGCTGATTTTTAATTCAAAATTGCTTGCATCTGTTAAATGTATTCCTTATTTCTTTTCCTTTCTTTTCTTTAAATCAATGTCTAGAAAGAATTGCAGACTAGATATGAGTCAAAGGACAATCAGGTAGCTGATATCATTGATTTCCTTCTTAGGAATCAAGAATCAAGGATTAGTCATATTGACCTTATCTGACTTGATGATTTCTTATCTGACATTCGGTAAATCAGAGTAGGGCACAATAGTCACCTGATTTCTAGGAAACAGATGACTATCTGCACCCTATCTGATCTACCTCAGCTACTAATGGTTTTGATGAGTTTGCTTGCAGGAACAGGTGTATCAGCTTTATTTCTAAATCTCTTCAATCAGAAAAACACCTCACCTTTGTTTTTTTTAAAAAACTATTGTTCCCAAATAATTTTCATAAGTCTGCTTATTTCCAAATAATCTGTACAAGTGACTAAATCGGAAATACTGTGTTAAGCTTTGCTTTAAAGTTTTTTATGTTTTTCAAAATCAGACTAGAAGATTTTTTTTTTTAAAAAGTATAAGACAAGGTCATTTTTGACCAAGTCTGATATAGACCAAGTCTGAAATAGAAAACCTGTTTGCAAAGAAAGGCATCTTTTAGCTTACGTCAGGTATACAAATTACCTCTGTATAAAGCAAACCTATTAGCCATCTAATCCGTAGGAAAACGGTTACTTTTACACAATTCAAGACGCGTTCATGCGACACACCTGAATTCGAAGCGGTTTTCTCGCTAAACCGTTGATGTTTTACACGCACTTTCATTAATCAACGGTTAAAATTAAATTTTTGAGATCGTGCCACGTATCATCTTCCCAACTTTCCCTCTCTCTCTTCAGGGTTTAAAAAATTACCTTCATCATTTCTAAATTTCACTTTCACATTTCTCTTATCAAAATTTACTGCAAAATTTTCCATTCTCACAAATTTACTCAAATGACTTCTACCTCTTCAAGAGCCCCCACTTATATAACCGCATCCAATTCAGAATTCAAAATGAACACTGAGGCAGTCAAACACAAACTGAAAGCAGAGATGTATGTTGATTTTGAAATGACTCGAGATAGAGAATCCAACGAGATTCTAGGATTACTGGAGGCATCAAGGCTGCGTGGATTCTGTTCAATGAAGTCAGCAGAAAACAGAACCATGGATTTCATTGGGGCAGAATTTCTGGTGAACAGTGTATTCACTGAGAATGGGTTCAGCACAACCGTCGAAGGTACTCTGTTAGTGTTGGATCAAGAGGTTTTGATGAATTAAAGAGCAGCTCAGACTGATCAGCCAACCTGAAGAACAGCAGAGAATAAGTTTATAAGATAAGCTGATCAGACGGGGTCAAGCACCAACCTAGTCAGCTGAGGTCTGATATCATGCTAGTCATCTGAAGACGAGCTTGAACCTAGTCATCTGCAGGAGACAAATATGAAGAGCTTAGACGAGGTCAAGATAAGCCGAGTAAAATAAGAAAGGCAAGTTTTCACCAAGTCAGCTGCAGATGAGTATGAAGAATTAGCTGAGGTCTAGAGCGGTTTACAAGTTTAAGTTTGTTAAGCAGTTTCAAGTTTGTTAGAACTAACTAACAAACTAACTGTCTTTCCAGACTTATAAATAGGACTAGATTTTATTTTTCAAGACACTTATGCATATTTGATTTTTCACACTATTCACTACTCAGATTTCAATCACAATCTTTTCACAAGTATTTCAAGAGAGTTCTCAAAAAGTTCTGAGTGTTTTTTTTAACACTTTTCTTGTAATCTTCAAAATCCGGTATTCACTGTAATAGTTAGATTTTAGAGAAGGATTTAGGAGATTGAAGATTTGAAGATTTGTACAAGTTGTAAGTTGTAAGCTGAAAGTGAGAAAGTAAGTAGTAAGCAGAGTCCCTTCTTCAGATTGGAGAAGGAGAGTGGATGTAGGATTATTAAAATCCGAACCACTATAAATCCTGGTGTTATTTCTTGCTTTCTTTAATTTCTGTTCAAATTACAATATTGTTAATTCAAGATTAAAGTTCAGAATCTTAACTAAAATCTGAATATCAACCTTGCTTTTGATCTTGTTAAAAGTTGAGTTATCAATTATATTCCGCTGTGTTTAATCTGATATTTTGAATTGATTTTGAAAGATTTGAAAAATCTACAAAATCTATTCAAACCCCCCCTTTCTAGATTTTGTTCTAGGAAGCTAACTCAAGGTTATTAATCAACTCAACATTTCGGGACCAACAAGTGGTATCAGAGCAGTGTTAAGCTGTTCTGATATTGATTTTAGGTCTTGAACAAGATTCTTAAATTATCTTGATTTTCTTCATTTTCTTTCATTACTAACAGTGCTACTAATAAGCTTTTGTGGAGTATTTTGTTCTTTGTTTTCATCATGTCATCAGGGAAAAATAAAAAGTCTAGGAATCTTCCTGAATTTTCTATTGAAGACTATGATTACTGGAAATTTAGGATGGAAAATCATCTGAAGGCCATTCATGATAGGATGGAAGAGGTCCTTGAGGAAGGTCCTATAAAGTTTTATCATGGAGGCACCAGCACTGGAGCTGAGTCAGCTGAATCAAGAACTAGACAAGAAAAGAAGAGTTCTGAATTGACAAATGATGAAAGAAAGGTCCACAATCTTGACCAAGTAGCTCGAACTGAAATCATCGAGACTATAAGTAAGGATTGGATAGAAAAAGTTAAAAGATGCAAAACAGCCAAAGAGATGTGGCAAACTTTAGCCAATGTTTGTGAAGGATCTGATCAAGTCAAAGAAAATAAGCTGCAATGATCGATGTGCATACATTTGAAACATTCAAAATGAAAGAAAATGAGTCTCGTGGATCAGTTTGATGTTAGGTTGACCAATCTTCTCAACAAAGCGGTGACCTTGGAAAGAATTATTCGAGAGAAAGAGATAAATAACAAGATTCTGAGATCATTAACCAAGAGATGGAGGGAAAAATCCAATATCCTTAAAGCAACTCAAGATTTATCCTCTATTACTCACCATACTTTATTTTCTCATCTTAAAGCTTTAGAGTACGATATCCAGATAGAAGATGAGGAAGATGAGATGGGGTCAAGTACCTCATCCAAGTCTGTTGCATTTGTCAGTAAAGAAGACAAGGTGTCAACAGAGTCTGTAGGAGCTGATCTATCTCTGAAAGAGCAGATGGCTTTACTTACAAAAAGGTATGATAAATTGAGAATGAAGTATAAGAGAAATAAATTGAGATTTGCAGGTAAGGATAGACAAAGATCCAGATCAGATAGGAAGGTGGATAAATCTTCAGATGATGACAAAAACAAAAGTCAGACAAGAAGATACAGATCACCTGTCAGAAGAAATCCTTCCAGTCCCAGATCAGACAGGAGTGACACTTGTTATACATGCAACAAGCCAGGACATTTCAGCTATGACTGTCCTCAACTGACTCCTAAAGAAAGGGAAGAAAAGAGGAAGAAAAGAGACAGGAGATTTGCAGATCAAAGAGCTTTATTGGCTGAAGAAAAAGAGCCAAAGAAATCATCATCATCCTCATCATCCTCATCTGATTTCGGATCAGATGATGAGATCTGTCTCATGGCTAATGAGGTAATCTACTATTCATCGTCAGATAATGATTCTTGTCAGTCTGCATCTGATCATGACCAAACTGTTATTCATGAGTTACTGAGAAATTTAAAGACATTTTTAGCTGCTTATAAACAGCTAGAGACAGAGAATTTGTTTTTAAAGGATCAGATTCAAATTCTAAATAAAGGCAAACAGGTGATGAACTGCTCAGAGACTGAGGAAATATTCAAGGGGGAATGTTTTCTTCAGACTGAAGCTAGTACATCAGCCAGCTTACCTGAAAGGTTAGAAAATGAATTGAAAACTTTAAAAGACAAATTTGAAGTAGTCATCTTTGAAAATGAATTAATTAAGAAAGACAATGAGAAGCTTGTCTTCAAAATTAGTCAGCTTAATAATTCACAATCAGTAATAGATCATATTTTTAATACTTCTCAAAAATCTCATGACAAGACAGGTCTTGGTTATGATAGGAACAATAAATCAGATGTCCAAAAACCTAGAAAATTTGTGAAAGCATCTGTTCAATCAAAGGATATTAAAATTGGTCCATGGAAACCAACTAGTCAGATAAGGACTTCATCTACCAGTCTGAAACCAAGAATTCAGCTGAAGACTCCCTATCAGACTAGAAGGAATCCAAGAATCAAAATAAGAAGATATTCTTATTATAATTCTTTTGATGGAAGGAGCAAATGCTATCCTACATTTCCTAAGTTTAGGAAAATTACTCAATCTGAATACAACAAGTTATCATTCAAAAATAATATAATTGTAGACAAATTTGGTAGAAAACTTGAGTCTGATTTGTTGTCTAAAGATGAGATGTTTATTTGGATATCTAAAGTGATTCTTGACCCAAAAGGACCCAAGATCACTAGGGTACCTAAAAACTAATTTGTTTTACAGGATTCACAGGGATCATCACTCAAGGAAGAGATCTTAGCTTCAATATGGTACATTGATAGTGGCTGTTCACAACATATGACCCATAACAAGAAGCTGTTATCAAATTTTCAAAGCATTGATGGTCCAAGAGTTTTATTTGGTAATAATAATTGTGGTCAGATTAAAGGTGTAGGTACTCTGATTATCAAGGATATTCAGGTATCTGAGGTATATTTTGTTGAAGGTTTGAAACACAATCTCTATGCATTTCCCGACTTTGTGATAAAGGTTTTCTTGTCAAATTCTCAAAGGATAAATGTGATATTTTAGATAATGCCTCAGATAAGGTACTGTTAACTGGCTTCAGACATGGTAATGTCTATGTGGCCAACTTTAATAGTTGTCCCAAAGATACATGTCTGATAGCTAAGGGTGGAGAAGATATCAGCTGGCTATGACACAAAAGGCTTAGTCATCTGAATTTCAAAACTCTTAGTAAGTTAGCTAAAAAGAACCTTGTCAAGGGATTACCTGAAAAACTTCTATCCACTGACCTTAAATGTGATGCTTGTCAAAAAGGTAAACAGCCTAGACACTCATTTAAGAGTATTAACTCCTCTTCATCTGAAAGAGTGTTGCAACTCCTTCATCTGGATCTGTTTGGACCTGTTTCACCTCTCAGTTTTAGTGGAAGGAAATATACTCTTGTTGTAGTAGATGACTTTTCTAGATACACTTGGGTTATATTTCTTTTCAAGAAAAATGAGACTATGAACAAGATTCCGATGCATTGCATGATTGAGAATGAAAAGGGTGTTAATATTATTAAAATAAGGAGTGATAAGGGCACATAATTTTTGAATTCTTGTTTATCTAATTTTTTTAATGAGTGTGGAATTATTCATAAGACATCTTCAGCAAGAACTCCTCAACAAAATGGAGTGGTTGAAAGAAGGAATAGAACTTTGAAGGAAGCGGCCCGGGAGCATGTTGGTGAGTATAATACCCCTCATAGGTTAGGGTGAAGCCATCAACACTGACTTGCTATACCCAGAACAGGTGCTTAGTTGTCAAAGACAAGGGTAAGACTCCTTATGAGATTTGGAAGGGTAAGATTCCAAGGATCTCATACTTCAAAGCTTTTGGTTGTAAGTGTTTCACCCATAACAATGGGAAATCTAAGTTAAGAACTTTTGATGCTAAAGCAGCTGATGGAATATTCTTGGGATATTCCAATACTTCAAAGGCATTTAGAGTTTTTAACAAGACAACCCTTTGTGTGGAGGAAACCCCTCATGTTGTTTGTGATGAGTTGTATTCCTGTTCAAATAAAGTGAATCAAATTTCTGAAAATCTAGATAAAATTGAACTGTCCAAGACTAAACATAGAATTGTCTATCTACCTAGTCTTGATTCAGAATCAGATGAAGAAGAATCCCTATCGATAATCGAAGACAACCACGATCGAGACTCCATCGAAACAGACACCCTTGACATCGGTGATCGGCGGGGTTAGGCGATGAAGGGGGAACGTCAGCTGAGGTTGAGTCAGAGGAGTTGCCTACTGAAACTCAAGATGAGGATTCTTCTCCTCATATAGGCAAAAGGATGAGAAGCTATCATCCATCTGATCAGATTATAGGAGACCCATCTAGTAGTGTGAAGACACGAATGATGCTAGACTCGAAAGTCTTTTCGGTTGTTATGTATCGCTTCTTGAACCCAAGTCTATTGAGGAAGCCCTATCAGACCCAAATTGGATAATGCCATGCGGGAAGAAGCTGCATCAGTTTGAAAGACAAAATGTATGGGATCTAGTGGAAAGACCTTTACGAGAAAGATTATAGGCACCAAATGGGTGTTTAAAAATAAAAGCAGATGAGAACAATATTATTGTTCGAAATAAGGCAAGACTGGTCAGTTGCACAAGGTTACTCATGATCCGAGGGAATAGACTATGATGAAACCTATGCTCCGGTTGCAGATTAGAGGCAATAAGGTTGTTCTTAGCATTTCTTTGCATATAAATCTTTCAAAGTCTTTCAAATGGATGTTAAGTCTGCTTTTCTTAATGGTGTGTTACTTGAGGAGGTCTATAGTAGAGCAGCCTCTCCGGGTTTAAGATCAATAACAAGGTCTATAAACTCAACAAAGCTCTATATGGACTGAAACAAGCTCCCGAGCCACGGTATGATACCTTATCGATTTCTTGACATCAAATGGTTTTTCTAAAGGCAAGATTGATAGAACTTTGTTTAGAAAGGAAGTAGATGGCAACATCTTACTAGTTCAAATTTATGTAGATGACATAATCTTTGGTTCACCTAATCTGAATTTATGTGAAGAGTTTAGCATTCTTATGAAAAACAGGTTCGAAATGTCAATGATGGGAGAATTAACATACTTTTTAGGCTTACAGATTAAACAGATGAGTAAGGGTATATTTATACATCAGTCTAAGTATGCTAAGGATCTGATTGAGAAATTTGGAATGACAACTAGCAGAGAAGTTAAAATACCTATGGCAACTAACTTCTCAATGGATTCTCGATGAGCGAGGGGATACCCAATGATGCAACGGAGTATCGTGGGTGATTGGATCTCTTCTTTATCTCACTTGCAAGTAGACCGGACATATCCTTTGCGGTAGGGGTATGTGCAAGATTCGAGTCTAATCCCAAGAAAACTCATCTGGAGACGGCTAAGAAAATTCTTAGATATCTCAAAGGAACCTTGCAAGTAGGGTTATGGTACCCAGCTGATGACAACTTTGAGCAGACAGGTTATTCAGATTCAGACTTTGGAGGATGTAAGATTGATAGAAAATCCACTTCTGGAACTTGTTAATTCTTAGGCAACAAATTAATTTCTTGGTTGTCTAAGAAACAGACATCTGTTGCCACCTCTACAACTGAAGCTGAATACATGGCAGCTGGAAGTTGTTGCTCTCAACTCCTCTGGATTAGTCAACAGCTTAGAGATTATAATATTCAAACATCAGCTGTTCCTATTTACTGTGATAGTAATAGTGCAATAGCAATGACTTACAATCCTGTTCTACATTCTAGATGTAAGCATATAGATATTAGGCATCATTTCATTAGGGATCATGTTGAGAAGAATGACATTAGGATTGAGAAAATTGCCACTGAATCACAAAGAGCTGACATTCTTACAAAACCATTAGCTGAATCTAGGTTTAAAGAAATGTGCTTAGAATTAGGATTACTTGACGCATCTTTAGCTGGTTTCTAATTTGTGTGCATCTGTTTCCTTATCTTTTTTCTTTTCTTTTCTTTTCTTTAAATTAATGTCTAGAAAGAATTATCAGACTAGATATGTGTCAAAGGACAATCAGGTAGCTGATATCATTGATCTCCTTTTAGGAATCAAGAATCAAGGATTAGTCATATTGACCTTATCTGAATTGATAATTACTTGTCTGACATTGAGTAAATCAGACAAGGACACAATAGTCAGCTGATCTTCTGAAGAAAACAAATGACTATTTACATCCTATCTGATTTACCTTAAGCTTCTGATGGTTTCCTCTGAGTATATGTCTTTGCAGGAACAGGTCACAGATCATACTGTTTCATCTCTTCTTATTCAAATTCCTTTATTCTATTACTTTTGTTTCTAAATAATTTTTTTTTTTTGGATGAACAACCTAGTTTTAGAAAATTAAGTCTGAGTCTATTTAGTTTTAACTCTTTTTAAAAAATTTGCTAAAAAGTTACATCTAAGCTGCTGATTTTCAGAATCAGACAGGTTACTTTATCAGATGACTTTTCAAATCCATCTGTTTTTAAAACTAGTCTGTTTTTCAAACTCATCTGATTTGCAAACCCTTAGCCGAAGTAAAGTAACCCTAGGCTGACGTCAGGTATACTTACTTCTCTGCATAAAGTAACCTACATCTGTCAAATCAACAGTCTATAAAGTAACTATTTACGCATTCCAAAGGCGATTAACATCCACGCGCTGAATCCTAATCGCTTATCTTAGTTTTTAACCGTTGATTAATACTCAGTAAATTTTTTTTGAATAAATGGCTAAGATTAATTCAAGTTTTCAAAAATGGCGGTTTCTCTTTCCAATCTATTCCCCTATAAATACATCTTCTTCTCCAAAGTCATTCTTTTCACTTTCAGAAAATCTCAAAACTCTCTGCAAATCTTCTCAAACTCTTTCTAAAATCAGTATATGAGCACTTCTGTGAGAGGAATAACATCAACCATGGTGGATGTGCATAATGAAACCTACGCTAAGAAGGTGAAGTCTGAGATGTATGTCGACTTCGACACCACCACCGACGGAGAATCCAGGGAGATATTATCCTTATTGGAAAGGGCTGGATTGAGGACTTTTTGCTCCAAGAAATCCCCTTCCAATAAGACATTGGATATGAGAGGTTTGGAGTTCTATGTCAATGGGACATATGAACATGGAGTTTTTCGAACCAGGGTATATGGAGAGGTTTTGACCGTTTCCCAGAGGTGGGCAGAATTTTTTTATACGAGCGGTGAGGGAGTGAACCCCTCACCTACAAATCTGATGAATAGGTAGAATCATTTGAGATGATTGCCGGAATTCTATGAAGGATCGCCGATCGGAGTTAAAGAAGAAGATGCTCCGACGACGATATCGCCTTCTCGATGACCATTGTCACGAAGGTGATCTGGGAGAACAGAGCTCTCATGATGGGCTGACCAGACCGGACTCTGCGTGATGAGAACAATTTTGGATGGAGTACAGAGCCAACCGGGCTGGTCTATTCTTGGAGAAGCCGGAGACGGAAAGAAAGCGTCGGAGGTGGTGAATGGGAAATGGCAGGCTAAGTCGATCACCGTCTTTTTAACAAAGTGACTGTGATCATGGAGGACTTCTTTGTCAGCCGAGATTAATTGGTCGACGGGGTCCGAGCTTACACGAAGCGAAGGGGATTTCGACCAAAGATGAGCCACTCGGGGCTCCAGCTGATCCCGATGAGGGTGGAGCTGAGGTTGGAGCTCAAGCTCCAGTGAAGAAGAAGGCCGAGGAGGAGGAGGAGGAAGATGTGGAGGCGGAGCGCCAGTGTGAGCTCGGCCCGAGGCTGAGCAGCCCGATGAAGCTGAAGGAGAAGGCACCAAGGAGACGGAGGTTGGTGAAAACCTCCGAGTTGGGAGGATCATCTGCAGATCAGCCATCTCTTCTTCCTGAGGAAGTGTCCACGCTGCAAATTGCAGCTCAGGTGGTCCAGCTGGAGGAGGTCCAGAAATCGATTCAAGGGACCCCGTCCCCCGCCCCGTGGTCGGTACATTTCTCCCCTCCCCATCTCCAACCCAAACTGGCAATGAAGAGGTGTCCCAGGCTGGCACCTCAGAGCCTCTGAAACAGCCTACTCCCGAAATTGTCCAAATTCCAACCTCATCTTCTCTCCCCCAAACCCAACTCTCATCTCCTCCACCATCCCCATCTCATATACTGTCCTTCCTCTCTGGACCAGTATTCTCCCCAACCCCCATCTCCATATCTCCACCAGCCTTACCCACAACTTCTCAACCCCAACTCATCTTACTCCAATCACTCCTATCTCCTCCACCTACCACTTCACAAATCCCACCTTTACCATCATCTCCCCACCAGAAATCCCACCCCCACCATCAGACACCCCCACCTCATCTACCCCAGCCGAACCTCATGTGGATACCTCAAATATCTTTGGGGATATTCCCATGAGCTCCCCTAGTCCAACTTCTCCCACCACCTCTTCCTCGTCTGAATCAGAGAGAGAGGACAGACCAATTCTTGCCATCTCCTCTGCGTTTGAACAACTCCACAGCAAAATTATTTCCCAAGTTCAGAGGATGATGGAGAAGAAAACACGAAAGGTGATTCGAGCAGTCACAGATACTATGCTCGCCAACATGCAGATTGCTGAGGTCAACATGACCAGAAATTTATCAGCCAATCTCAGCACTGCTGTTGGATCTAAGCTAAGTGCGCTTGAGGAGGAGGTCAAGGCACTGAAAGAGAAAACAGCTGCTGACAACGAAATCGTGGTCTCAACACTCACATCTGATCAGAACGATTTCAGATGACGTTGTGCAGCAATAGAGGCCCAGCTTCAGTCTCTCAAAGATGAAGTTAAAAAGGGGGAAGGTGCTGAGAGCAGAATGGAAACCCTCACAGCTGGTGTCATGTCAATAACTGACAAGCTTGATACAAAGGCAGACACAACTGAGTTGGAGGCAGCCAAGATGGAAATTAAAATCAAATCAGACGAGTTGGCTGCCTTGCAACTGAGGGTAACCCAGATTGAAGAGGCCATACGAGAGGATGAGGAGAAGAGAAAGAAGGAGGAAGAAGAGAAGACAGAGAAGCTGCTGGCTCGCATGAAAGAATCTGAGGAACCGGAGCCCAAGGGCAAAGGTAAAGGGAAAGTAGCAGCAGCAGCAGCTGAGAAGTCTCCATCAGCTGAGCAGATGATCAGCCCTAGATCAGCCGAGCGCAAGAGAAAGGAACCAGACTTCTCCAACTTATCAGCTGAGCAGATCAGAAGAATCAGTGCTGAGAAGGAGATGTTTGAAAAGAGAGAGAAGAAGAGGCTGAAGAAGATGGGGAAGGCTGAGCTGAAGTGGGACAGGGATACTCGGAAGTGGGTATCCAAAGCTGCAAATGAAGCGGACTTTCGCCCTGTCCATCGCACTACAGCTCCTCCAAAGATGGTATCAGGGAAATACACCAGCGAATATAAAAAGCAAGCCCTGGATGCCAAATGGATGTATTACTGGTACATCTTGAAGGCATCACCATCTGGAGCAACCAACGAAGACATCTACTGGCATGAATGGATGGAGAAGGAGGACGCTGATCTTTATGGGAAGCTGCTCGATGAGGCACATAATGTGTTCAACTGCGATCTGATCGCACCAGCCTATGAGCAGGTCACCCCCAAGCTGAAAGAAGATGGTTCTCCTGATCTGGAATGGGTCAGAACAGTTGTGGCCAAAGCAGAAAGGGAATCCGAGCTCACAGATGAGAATAATCTGAAACAGCTTAGAGCAAGGATTTTCAGCTGGCTAAACATTCCAGAGGCTGACCGATGGGGAATCTGATAGAACAGGATTTTTCTTTCCTTATCTTTTATTCTCTATCAGTTCTCTTATTTTGTAATTTGTAAATTTCTGTGAATGAATATATTCAGACTTATGTGAATTTTGTGTATTAGTTTCTTTGAAATTTTGTTTTTAAATTTTTCTAAGTATAAATCATCTGAGAAATTTTATATCTCAGTGTTAAAATTTTTTTTAAAAATTTTTCTAAGTATAAATCATCTGAGAAATCTTATATCTCAGTGTTAAAATTTTTTTTATTTTTTTCTAAGTACTTCTAAAAGAGTCTAAAAGACTTAAATTTTTTTTATGCCTTGATTGTGAATGAATCTGTTGAAGTGTGAAAATGTGCTTTGATTTATCTATCTGATTGATTTAACTAAATCTAGTACTAACTTCAGCTGTGAGTATGTTTCTTTATTATAGGTTTTAACTTCATCAAAAAGGGGGAAATTATTGGATCAAGAGGTTTTGATGAATTAAAGAGCAGCTCAGACTGATCAGCCAACCTGAAGAACAACAGAGAATAAGTTTATAAGATAAGCTGATCAGACGGGGTCAAGCACCAATCTAGTCAGCTGAGGTCTGATATCATGCTAGTCATCTGAAGACGAGCTTGAACCTAGTCATCTGCAGGAGACAAATATGAAGAGCTCAGACGAGGTCAAGATAAGCCGAGTAGAATAAGAAAGGCGAGTTTTCACCAAGTCAGCTGCAGATGAGTATGAAGAATCAGCTGAGGTCTAGAGCGGTTTACAAGTTTAAGTTTGTTAAGCAGTTTCAAGTTTGTTAGAACTAACTAACAAACTAACTGTCTTTCCAGACTTATAAATAGGACTAGATTTTATTTTTCAAGACACTTATGCATATTTGATTTTTCACACTATTCACTACTCAGATTTCAATCACAATCTTTTCACAAGTATTTCAAGAGAGTTCTCAAAAAGTTCTGAGTGTTTTTTTTAACACGTTTCTTGTAATCTTCAAAATCCGGTATTCACTGTAATAGTTAGATTTTAGAGAAGGATTTAGGAGATTGAAGAATTGTACAAATTGTAAGCTGTAAGTTGAAAGTAAGAAAGTAAGTAGTAAGCAGAGTCCCTTCTTCAGATTGAAGAAGGAGAGTGGATGTAGGATTATTAAAATCCGAACCACTATAAATCCTGGTGTTATTTCTTGCTTTCTTTAATTTCTGTTCAAATTACAATATTGTTAATTCAAGATTAGAGTTCAGAATCTTAACTAAAATCTGAATATCAACCTTGCTTTTGATCTTGTTAAAAGTTGAGTTATCAATTATATTCCGCTGTGTTTAATCTGATATTTTGAATTGATTTTGAAAGATTTGAAAAATCTACAAAATCTATTCAAACCCCCCCTTTCTAGATTTTGTTCTAGGAAGCTAACTCAAGGTTATTAATCAACTCAACATTCCGGGACCAACAGTTAGAATTCACGAAGGAAAATATGGCCAGAATTCTCGACACCACGGCGGATGGGGTAAATCCATTGATTTACAAGGAAGAGGAATGGGAACAATCTTTTGACATTTTTGCAAGGGTTACTTACAGAGGAACGAGGAGAGATCTTAAAAAACATCTTCTGAGGAGGAAGTACAGGTTGTTGATGACGATAGTAACCAAGTCTATCCTGGGAGATCAAAGTTCGCATTATGGTGTGACAAAGTCCAGGTTGTGTTGCATGCGAGCCATTTATGATGGAATCAGGGTAGACTGGGTGGAGTTGTTGTTTAGGAGGTTGAAGGAGGAAAATGCGAGATTGGTGTATAATCCTGATGATGCAGATTGGGTTCCTCAGTCAACTGTGAGTCTGTTCAATAAGATCACAGTACTGATGGAAGGGCTAAACAAGAGGGTGCAGACAAGGGAGGGCAAGAAAAAATATTCTAAGCAAAAGGGGCTGCTGACAAAGAATGAAAGACTAGGTGGGTTGCCAGATTCGGATGATGAATCAGATGAGGCAAGAGCACAGAGGAATGAAGCAGCAGCGGCGATGGTCCCAAGACAGACAGCTGAGGTACCCGAGGCCGAGGTACCCGAGGCTGAGGCACCAGCAGCTGAGGGTGGTGTACCTGAGGGGAAACCAGCTGAGGAAGCAGCTGGAGTGGAACAAGTAGTCATCCTACTTGAAGAAACCAGACCTGATGTGCCACTCCAGAGGAGGCCCAGAAGGAGACTGGTTAAAGCTGCAGATGTACCAATCAGAGGAGAGTCTTCTGCAGCTCCCTTAAGCTTGCTCCCAGAAGAGGCTGCTACACTGGAAATCGCAGCAGTAGTAGAGGCTGAGGTGGAAGTGCTGGAGGATCCCAGCTCGAAACGGACAACATCTGCTGAAAAGCAAGTCTCAGCAGGTACATCATCTAACATCTCCTCATCTGATAAATCCTCACCCCACCTAGGCGATGAAGAAGTATCCCAGGCTGGTACTTCCGAGCCTTTTGAACAGCCTACTCCTGACATAGTCCAAACCCAAACCACTCTACCTGCAACCTCATCCCCAGTCCCAGAAATTCCTCCCACCTCCACTCAACCATTTGATTTTCTTGACTTCCTCTCCACCAAATATCCCACTCCCTCTCCCCAAATAAGCCCAGTACACACCCCTAGACCCGAAGGATCTATGGGAAGTTTTGAGTTGTCCCTTCGATCAGATGCTCGAAGGAGGTTGGCAGAGCTTATTCCTGAACTTCAGTTCAACCCTGAAGTAATGAAGGAATTCATTGAAGTTTGGTTGGTCCATCAGCTGAGGGCTGGAGATCTAGAGGAGATGAGTTTATTTACAGAAGAGGTTGGCTGGGAAAACCTCATCTCCTGGGAGAGAACTGTGCTGGAGTCTGCTGGAATCAGCTCTATTTCATCCATTCTTTCAGAGGAGCAGCTTCTTAACCTTCTACGAAGACGTCTGGGCTTGCCAGAAACCTCCCCTGCCGCCCCTCCCAGCAGCCCAGGATCCACCTTCTCCTCCATTCTAAACCAGCTGGAGAAGAGAGTAGAGGACACATTTACTCAGATGCTCACAACGAAAACTACAGATATCGTGGATTCTGTCAGTGTGACTATGGAGGAAATGCTAAAAGCATCTGAGGTAAATCTCTTATCATCTATTTCTGATTCTGTTAAATTGTCTGTCAAAGAAGAGATGGCTGAAGTGAAGAAGGAGGTTGGAGAGCTGAAGAGCCAAACTCAAGCTGATAATCAAATTCTGGCTGATGAGATGATACGAAATCAAACCTCAGCTTCCACCTATTTTACCATTATCAAGGAGCAGCTTGCTATGCTACTTGATGATGTTAAAAAGGGGGAAGATGTGGAGATTATTAAAGCCGAGCTCAATCAGATCAAAATATCAGCAGCTAGCTAATCAGACGAGCTCACTGCCTTAAAGATAAGAATCGAGTAGATTGAGGAGGCGATAAGGGCAGATGAGCAGGCCAGAAAGAAGGAGGCTGAGCTGATGTCTGAAAGGTTTATGGCCAAGATTAGGGAGAGAAAGGAAGAGGCCAAAGCCAAAGCTGAGGCTGAACAGGGCAAGGGAAAAGAGCTGGTGATAGCTGAGAAAGGGAAGGAGAAGGAGCTGGAGAGAGTCTTGTCGCCTGTCAGACAGAGCCTGATATCCAAAGCTGCTGGGAAAAGACCTCTTGAAAAATCAGCTGAGCAGCTTAGGATCGAGGCAGAAAGGGACAGACGGATAAAGGCAGAGAAGGTCTACTATGGCCGGAGGGAAGCCAGGAGGAAGATCAACTCAGCTAAGGAAGCTGGCAGGATTTTTGACAGATCCCAGAAGAAGTGGGTGGTCCCAACAGTCGGAGGAGGAGCAGATACGGCATGGATCAGGCCTGAGGAAAGAACCGATGCCCCTCCAAAGATGATTGCAAATCCAGCTTGGGCAGCCGAGTACATGAAGTACGAGGCAAAATGGACCTTCTTCTGGTACATCTGCAAAGGAGTCGGAGCATCATCTGATAATGAAACGATAGCGTGGCATGACTGGATGGAGAAGGAGAATCCAAGCTTGTACCAGAAATTACTTGACGAAGGAGATGAATGGTACAACGTGGATTTGGTTGCTCCAGACTACTCATCCATTCCAATCAAGCTGAATGATGATGGCTCAATCGACAAGGAGTGGATCAGATCAACTATCAATTATGGGATAAATCAGATGAAGTTGACTGATCCAAAGGAGATTGCAGAGCTGAGAACTAGAATATTCGACTGGATGCAACTCCCGGAAAAAGATAGATGGACAGATTAGATAAGCCTAAATTTTCTTATCTTTTATCTTTTAATCTGATCCATTTGTAAATTTGTAAATGTGCTCCTTATGTGAATAAGATGTTTGGAACCTATCTCAATTATTTGTTTTAATTTTGATACTTTATTTACTTGTTTTGAGAAAAACATAAATTTTTCTAAGTGTTAATCATCTAAGAAATTTTTCATCTCAGACCTAATTTTCTTAAATTTTTTTTAGTTTTAAAAACTTTCTAATTTCAAAAAATTTTCACTAAGTCTAAATTCATAAGACTTAAAAATATTTTCTTAAAATTTTCTAAGTGTGAATTAAGTGCTTAAATGTAAATAAATCTGATTTAAAGTGTAAATGTGTATTGATATGCCTATCTGATTAGCTTAAATAACTTTGACTAACATCAGCTGTGAGCATGTTTTTTTTATAATTTTAACATCATCAAAAAGGGGGAAATTGTTAGATCAAGGAAGGTTTTGATGAGTTAAAAGATCAACCCAGATGAGCAGACAACTATGAAGAACAGCTAAGATTAGAATCTGATACTAAGCTGATCAGACGAGGTCAAGGACTGATCAAGTCAGTAGGAGACTAGAAGTTACAAGTCATCTGAAGATAAGCTCAAGTCTAGTCATCTACAGGAGACAATTATGAAGAGCTCAGACGAGGTCAAGACAAGCTGAGTAGAATAAGAAAAGCAAGTCTTCACCAAGTCAGCTGCAGACGAGTTGGGTAAAATCAGCTGAGAAGCAAGTAGTTTTCAAGATTAAGTTTGTTAAAGCAGTTTTCAGTTTGTTAGAACTGACTAACAAACTAAGTGTCTTTTCAGACTTATAAATAGGTCTAGTTCTTATCTTGTTAGATACTTATGCAAATTTGATTTACACATTCTTCACTACTCAGATTTCGATCACAATCAATTCACAAGTTTTTCAAAAGAGTTTTCAAAAAGTTCTAAGTGTTTATAGAACACTTTACTTGTAATCTTCAAAATCCAATATTCACTGTAATAGTTAGATCTTAGAGAAGGATTTAGGAGATTGAAGATTTGAAGATCTTTACGAATTGTAAGCTGTAAGTTGAAAGTAAGAAAGCAAGTGGTAAGCAGAGTCTCTTCTTCAAGTTGAAGAAGGAGAGTGGATGTAGGATTTTTATAATCCGAACCACTATAAATCTGGTGTTCTTTATTGCTTTTGTTTACTTGCTTATTTCTCTTAATTTCCAGTTTTTCAATTAAAGATTAATTTCAGAATCAAAGTTAAAACCAAAATATCAGTTTGCTTTTGATCTTAATAAAGTTGAGATTAAAATTGAATTTTCGCTGTGTTACTTTGGTGCTTTGAATAAAATTTTGAAAGATTTGGAAAATCTGAAAAATCTATTCAACCCCCCTTCTAGATTTTTCCTAGAAGGCTGACTCAAATTTCTTTTAATTCACTCAACTGAACGGGACCAACATACTGTACTTTATTCTCTCTCCTGCACTTTATCTCATTCAACCACCCAAAATACCTGTACACTTTATTCTCTCTCCTACTTTGAACCACAATTTGAAATTTTCTCTTTTCTCACCTACCTTATATCAAAATATTGACACACTTTAATTCTCTATAAATGTAGCTTGAGTTCTTTTTTCTAATTTCATAATCTAACTATTATAATTTAATTTTGCTATTGAGTTCGCTGCTTATTTTAAGATTATGACAATTTTTTTATAATAATTACGACGAATTTTGAAAATCAAATATTCCCTCCGTTCTGTGATAATGTTCATACTTTCCTTATTCAAACATCACAACATAATTTTAACACCCAAATAAGGAAAGTCAACATAATATTAACATCCTCATAACATCACTTAAATTTAAAAAACGTCACTCTTGTTTTACTGTACTTTATTATCTCTCCTACGCTTTATCTCATTCAACCACCCAAAATACCCCTACACTTTATTTTCTCTCTTACACTATTTCAACCAAGAAGTAACTTTCCTAATATGTTTGTCTAGCTTACTGTGAAGATTATCACGGGACGGAGGGAGTAATTTTTATATATTTCACTCACCTTTGAAATATAATAAAATTGAATATATATATATATATATATATATATATATATATATATATATATATATATATAGATAGATAGATAGATAGATAGATAGATAATATGTAAACAATAAATAATAAAAACAATATTTTAAAGTTGTGTTCTTTTCACTATAAAATATGAAAAAGATAAACGATTGGATTATAGGTTGTGTGTATGGAACGGATGAGAGATAAATGAAATTTTTATTAGAAGGTTGAGTTGTGTTGACGTCATTGATAAATGTAGACTAACTATATAATATACTAGACCTACGTCTCAATTCAAATTTCCCCCTATAAATATACTTAACATGAAAAATATATCAAGAAATTGCAGATCAAACATCTCTCTCTCTCTCTCTCTGTGTCTCTCTCTCACTATGCTGAAAATTAACAACCCACCTTTATGTCCAGCAATAAAGAAAGCCAAGCGCTTGTCATGTGACAAATCCAAGAGTTCCTTCTTACGTAATCATGAGAAAATTCAGCTAAATAGAACAAGATTATGCCAATTTAGTGTAACAAATGCAGCTGTTAGTAATGGTATACCATTGGACGTGGGGTCTAGCAAGGGTATAGGGATAATTAACTATTTTGAAGGAAAGAATATTTTCATTACTGGTACCACTGGACTTCTTGGTAAAGGTACGTATACTTCCTCCGTCCAATTTTAATAGGCATAAAACTTATTTTCTTAATTGGTGAGAAAATTTATTATCTTCCATTTTGATAACGAGTCACTATCCTGTGCAACAGTTTCATAGTATGAAATTACAATCATTTACTAATACATAACCATTTTATAACTTGATATCAGTTTGAAAGTGTAATGGTATCATTAAATAAATGTTATGATATCATTAAATGAATATTATGGTTTCAGAAAATGAATGTAAAGGTATTAATTTCACACTAGATTTTGTGTTTGATAACTTATTAATCTTCCTAATACAATCAAACAAAATCTTGTACGTAGTTCTTGCTGAAAAGATATTAAGGTCAACACCCGTGGGCAAAATCTATGTACTAGTGAAAGCTGAAGATCATGAATCAGCAATGCAACGTTTGGAAAATGAAGTAATGTTAAGGGAAAATACACTTTTTGTCCTTTAACTTTTTTCGTTTATGGTTTTCGTCCAGAGTTTAAAGCCATTTTGGTCCCATAACTATCTGCTTTTTTCGATTTGGTCCCAAGATAGTTAAGAAAATTAATTTAGTCCCATAATTTTTGTAAGAAAAATAATTTAGTCCCATAATTTTTGTAATTGCGTAATTTAAGTCCTAATTATGCCGGAAATACAAAAATTACGCAGTTAAATTATGGGACTAAACTACGCAATTACAAAAATTATGGGACTAAATTACGCAATTACAAAAATTATGGGACTTAAATTACGCAATTACAAAAATTATGGGACTAAATTAATTTTCTTAACTATCTTGGGACAAAATCGAAAAAAGCAGATAGTTATGGGACCAAAATGACTTTAAACTCTTTTTGTCCATCTATGTTTGAATTTTTTAAAATATTAATCTACTAAAATTATTTTCTTTCATTTAGCTTGTGAACTCAGGTTTATTCGGATGTCTTCGAGAAAAACATGGAAAATATTACCAAGCTTTGATGATGGAAAAGCTGATACCAGTTGTTGGCAACATCTGTGAGCCAAACCTAGGAATGGACTCAATTTCTGCAACCGCAATTAAGGAAGAAGTCAATGTGATTATAGCATCTGCAGCCATTACAACCTTAAATGAGAGGCTAGCTAGCTTATTTACTCTTTTACTTTATCAATTTTGATCCTTTTGATGTCTATTTTGGTTCTTTTCATCGAAATACTTTTTTGTTTTTAGCTGGAAAAGTACAATTATTTTTATTTTTTGTTACAACGGGGCTGTGTTTACTCTCATTTTTATTAATGAAACAAGAAATACATATATCAGGTACGATTTGTTGCTTGACACCAATGTTAATGGCGCTGAACGATTAATGAAGTTTTCGAAAACATGCAAGAGCCTTGAGTTGTTCGTCCATATATCAACAGGTATATATCTAAATATATGGGAAAATTGTAGTTTTGGTCCCATTAGAATTTTTCAAAGAAAATGTTAAATCATTTTTGGCCTATTTTTGGTAAAAATAGTCTCGACCATTTTTTTTTAGGATCAAAACTGCAATTTTATCTTATTCTTTAGAGACCAAAATTATAATTTATTATTCTCTTGGGACCAAAACTGCAATTTTTTTTGGACTAAAAATGTCAAAGTAAAAAACTATGGGACCAAAAGTGTAAAAAAAGGATCATTTTGCAGACCGCTCATTCTTTTGGGACCAAAAATGCAATTAATTACCCCTAAATATATATATATATATATATATATATATATATATATATATAAGTAAGAAATTTGAATTTAGTATATATATATTTTTAATTAATGAATTTTTTTGTAGCATATGTCAATGGAAAAGAAGAAGGGATGATCTTGGAAGAACCACTGATTGTGGGGGGGAATAGAAGAAATATCAATGGCAAGAAATCTCCATGTTTATTATCTCAGCTTGATGTAGCTGATGAAATAAATCTAGCATTGACATCAAGCACAGCTACAACAAACTATGATATGACCAGAGACATGAAAAGGCTGGGCATGGAGAGGTATCAATCCTCTTATACAATTTGGTGTTACATTAGATGTTACATTGTTTGATGCTTCTAACAAAATAATAATAAAATAATAATAATAATAATAATAATAATAATAATAATAATAATAATAATAATAATAATAATAATAATAATAATAATAATAGAAACTCACCTACACACTTGACCCTTTCAAATTTTTTTTACACATGTGTCGGATATTCAACACATGTAATAGATAATGTTATACCAAAATGTAAAATAGGGACAAACAACTTTAATGAGAAATAATAATAATAATAATAATAATAATAATAATAATAATAATAATAATAATAATAATAATAATAATAATAATAATAATAATAATAATAATAATTTAATATCCCCTTTTATTTTAACACTGCAAGAGGTGAGGCAGGGATACAAAACATAACATTAATTTCATACTTTATTAATATATCTAAATAATTAATTTATTTTATAGAGCAAGTCTCAATGGATGGTATAATGCTTATCACATGACCAAAGCTATGGCAGAAATGGTAATCCATGATACTAGAGGAGATGTGCCAGTTGTCATAATTAGGCCAACTGCAATTGAAAGTTGCTACAAAGAGCCTTCCCCTGGGTGGATACAAGGAAATAGGTAAAATTAATCAATATACATAGCATATTGTTAATTTGATTTTTCGAATTGTTGAAATAATCAATATATAACCAAATTATTTATGTCATTGCAATAATTGATAGGGTGCTAGATCCGTTAATTATTTCATATGGCAAAGGCCAGCTTCCTGCGTTTCTTGGCCATCCTGATTCGCCGGCAGATATTGTAAGGATGAAAATTTTTATATAAAGAGTAAATGAGATAAAATCGATTTGGTCCCATAACTTTACCTTTTTCTGCAAAAGATCCCAAAATATTTCATATTTTTTATTTTGTCCCATAACTCACAAAATAGTCCGATTTCAGTCCCAATCTTACCCGAAAAAATGCAAATGACGTTTTGTCTCACGATTTTGCACGTGACGACGGAAATTGAGAGAAATCGGCTACCATGCTGACTCAGCAAATATGTGGATTTTTTTGTCTCAATATTAAAAAAAAACCACATATATGTTGTGTCAGCATGGTGGCCTATTTCCCCCAATTTTCGTCATCACGTGCAAAAAAATTGAGACGAAACGACGTCGTTCGCATTTTTTCCGACGAATATGAAACTAAAATCGGACTACTTGGTGAGTAAATTAATTTATGAGATTAATGTTTTTTTCCCCTTAACTTTACCTATTTTTTAATACTATCACAATAACGTTTTTTCTTTTGATTTTAGTCCCTTAACTTTACCCATTTTAGAAACCAATCACCATAATTTTTTGTTTTGATTTTAGTCCCTTAAATTTATATTTTTTAATTTTTCATCCCTTGACTAGTTGGTGCAGGTACCTGGTAACCGGTGACGTGCACTATTTTTTATTTTGATTTTAGTCTCTTAACCTTATATTTTTCACTTTTGACCGGCTGGGTTACATGCACTAGCTTTTACAGGGTTGAATATTTAAAAAATTAAAAAGTTAATGCACTAAAACTAAATCGAAAAAGATATGGTGACTGAATTCAAAATTGGATAAAGTTAAGGGACAATAAACTAGTAATCCCTTAAATATTTATGCATAAACTATATTTTCATTTATGTTGAACATTTAAATTGGCCTTTTTTTCTATATTAATGATCAGATTCCACTAGACATTGTTGTGAACACAACCATTGCAGCAATTGCAAAGCATGGTTTAATGCAAAAGTCAGAATTGATTGTCTACCAGATGGCATCTAGCGTTGTGAACCCTTTACGATATTCAGATTTTTTTGAGTATTGTTATGAGTACTTCTGTTCGGAGCCATTAATAGAATGGGAAAGTTTTACTAAAGTTAACTACTACCCTGATCCTACGCACATCAAATATTTCGATAATTTTGATGATTTTTCTAAATATACACGGGATGAAATATCTCGACGTGTTGGTATGAGATATCCTGTTAGCAGCAATGCAAAGAGAAGAAGGACAGTAGAGAAGCAATGCAAGGCACAAAGCATATATGCAGAGAATTTATGCAAGTTGTACGAATTTTTAGGATTCTTCAAGGCAAGGTAATTGCACTATGCCTTAAAGATAGACCCGCTTCGTTCTTCTTCTTCCCTAACACTTGCATCGTGTGGCTAGTGCAAAACTAATATTGTTCAGTAAAAATAACTAATATCTTTTAGTAAATAACTAATACATTTAAAAAGACATTTGAATTGCAATATTTGCCATTGATTTTATATTATTTTTGTCGGGTATGGTGCCAAATGATAATTTTTTTCAAGTATGTACTTTCTTGTGAGGCTACAGGTTCCATGCTGGCAACACTCAGAAGCTATTGTCTGAAATGTCAAAAGAGGAGGATGTCAGCTTCGCGATTGATGTAGCAAAGATAGATTGGAGAAAGTATCTTCAAGAAATTCACATCCCTGGTTTGAGGAAGCATGTACTTAATGACAAAAGAATATCTATCTAATTAATTATTAAGGGGCAAAAAATTAAAATAATGAATATAGTTAACCTGCAAATGTATATGTGTGATCTAGAACGTTAATATATCGATATATATATATTTCAAACTTGTATTTAAAATATATATATATATCTTATTAATTAATACATCATGTTCGGAAAATTGCAATTTTAGTTCGCTAAAGTATGGCCTTATGAGATCTTGGCACATGCGCGTTAAATATCCTATTACATCTTTTGTTGTTTCAAAAAAAGTTCCCTAATTTTGTTAACCTCATAAAGATAGTGCCCTAAAAAATTATTTTTCCTAATTAGGTCATCTTTACTTTCTATCTCCGTCTAATAAGTTCTTTTATAAAAACCAAAAACCTTGCAACCCTAAGACCACAGATCAGTCCAAATGTTGTAGATAATTTCATAAATAGTCTTGTAACTTTGCTCAAATCCAGATTTGGTCCTTTTTTTATTTTATCAATTGTGGTCCTTTTGATACCAAAGAGGTCCTTTTAGCCGAAAAATTCAATTATTGGCCGGAAAAATTACCGAAAAATGGCCAAAAATCTGTTATAGCATACAGAATGAAATTTGAAATTAATTTAGGGCTTTGCTTCTTGGATGAGTGATGATTCAAATGAAACTTGACACGACCGTCGACGTGACAAGAATACAAAATTAGGGCAATTTTCCGGTAAAAATAGGAATTTTCTTGTGAAAAGGACCAAAATTGAGACCAAAAGGATCAAAATTGATAATTAAAAAGAAAAAGGACTAAAGTTGGATTCAAGTAAAGATACATGACCGTTTATGATTTTTTCTCTAAATGTTGGGGCCCCCACTATAAACCTTGTTAAGGTAAACTGACTTGGACACATTTTTCACAAATTAGCAATCAAATACTAACCACAAGAGTATGATATCGTTTATAGCATGTATGTATTTAGACCAAGTATTATCGAACCTAAAGGATTTAGGAGTGCAGTGGAGCCTCAAGGGCATGTGTTGTCATAACACTATAGTGACTATCAAGTAATTTATCTAAACTAAGTGAAAACTAAAACTAGAAAGCAATTAAATAACTTTGGGTGTTTTCACTATACAATCCACTAGTATGCGAGATAAAATTACAACCTATCAAAGTCTCTTTCTAGATGTTTGCTAAGAGTGATTTCTTATGTGTGTAGACCTATCCCTTTTGAGGCTCAGGTGAACACGTGAATTTACTAGCACCTAGTAAAATCCCATCAACTCCTATGATCGTGAATACAGAAACACTTTCTACTAATGCCTACGTTCGTCTCTTCACTAAACACCCAAATTTACATTCAAGCATTTAATGTCTATTAATGGGGAATCTAAGCAACTAACTCCCTCTTGGTGTAGCTAATTACTATCTAACTCAAATCAATTAATCATAGCCCTCACTCAAATACCTCCTAACATCTACCCAACGCTCGTTGCAATAAATATTAGTCAATAAGAGAGCTACTAACAATAATCAATTAACCAAGCAGTCAAAGCCCATCAATAGAAGCATTCACATCAAGAAATAAGCATAATCAAAGCTATAAATTCATCAACATACTAATTTCATACATAACTCCAACACCCAAAGCAAAATAAAATCAATTCATGGTTCTAGAAGAGAAATCCATAACGAAAAAGCTAACATAAGAAATAACAATGAAATTAAACATTAAAGCATTAAATAAAAGAAAGATATCACCTCTAATGGCTTGAGTGGCTTGAATACTTAAAAGAAATTAAATTACCCACTAAATTCTAACTAAAAAAGCATTAAAATTAACTAATGCGTGTAGTGTGTGAAAATGGGGGAGAGAGGTGATTAATGTGATAGTTGTTTGAAATTTATGCATTTGATTTGCTTAATTTAATAGGAATTCTTGCATTATTTACACTAAATTGATTAATTACACTTGAAATGAGAAATGTAGTGATTTGTTATTTTTGTAGGTAAATTGAGCATTTTTTAAAACAAAATACATGTCTATTTCGGAAAATTCCAGTATCTTTACTTGAATCCAGCTGTAGTACTTTTTCTTTTTAATTTATCAATTTTAATCCTTTTGGTCTCAATTTTGGTACTTTAATTTTCACCGGAAAATTCTAATTTTTGCCGAAAAAATGCCCTAATTTTTTATTCTTGTCACGTCGATGGCCGTGTCAAGTCTTATTTGAATTGTCACTCATCCAGGAAGCAAAGTCTTCAATTAATTTTATATTTTGATTACACTTTCCTCGTAAATTGCAATTTTAAAATCATAAATTTTGTAAATTTTTATCACTAATTCCGAGTATTTTACGATGAGGGGAGGGTCGAGGCCTATAAGTTTCTTTCTTTCTTGTCGAGCCCGTCATTTTGGTACATTTTTGTGTCATTCTCTATGCTACAACAAATTTTTGGCAATTTTTTGGTAATTTTTCCGTCTAAAATTTAAATTATCCGGCAAAAAGAACCTATTTTAATATCAAAAGGACCACAATTGGTAAAATAAAAAGAAAAAGGACTAGATCTGGATTCAAGCAAAGTTACAGGACCATTTATGAAATTATCTCATATTTTGTTGAAAAATATTAGTATTTTGTACTTAGAGTATAGAGTATTACTAGTTTGCACTAAAAGTATTATAAATTGAAAATTAATGGTTTTGTGAAGTTTTTTGTCTCGTTTCTAGGATTTTCGGTGGAATTTGAACAAATGAAGCATATAAGCATTCACACGGGAATGAAATGAACGAGTCGAGTGAAGATGGGGGTCGAAAGCACTCGTCGAGAGTCCAAAAATCCCTGGACTCGACTAGAGGTCGAGTCCTTGGTGGCTCGAGTCGAGCCTGGAGCATAAAGCGAAGATTGTCCGAATTTGCATGGAGCTCGACTCGAGCTCATGAAGCTCGAGTCGAGGTGGGCGTAGTCTCAAGAAAAAATGCTAGCACGATTTTAAGCCTTGAGTAAAGGATCCCGAGCTCGACTCGAGGATCTACCTTAGCAGCTTCTTCTCCAATTTAACACTTTCAGACGCAAAAAGAGAGAGAAGAGGAAGGATTGGAGAGCAAGTGACGAAGTAGACGAATTAGTTTTAGATTTTAGGGTTTCTTTCCTATCTTTCTCCCACATACTCTACACACTTTAACACTTCCTTAGAATTAAACACACACATTAACACATAGTTTAAGTGTTCTTCATTTCCATTTTATCTTCTTGCAAAGTAGAAGATAGTTTTCATACAATCAAGTGCACTCATACAAGGTGACTTCTCCCCTTTTTATATATTTTTATTGGTTTATTTCATTTAATCATGTTTTCCACTTCTTTGATTTTCATGGGTTTATCAATTAAATTCATGTTTGGCTAAATCTTGTAGTGTTTAAGTGTGATGACCCTTAGATGAGTTGATTATGGTATTTATACGATTGGGTGTTTCAATTTTGCATGAATTAATTACTTGATTATGTCTTGATCCTTTGTTTGATGAGTTGATTATCACAAAGATATTTGGGTAATTGAATTGTTGGCTTAGGTGTTAGATTTTAATTGTGTGATTGATGTCAATATTGGATTAACACAAAGATACTTAGTTAATTTCATTTGAACCACAATTTGAGTACATTAATTGCTTGTTATGATTGCTTGTAATTAGTGAGGGGGTTAAAGTGTTGTCTCTAACAATCCTATGTGCTTAATTGATCATAAAGAGACTGGGTAAATTGCATTTTTGGTCCCACGAGAATGAGCGGTTTGCAAAATAATCCTTTTTTGACACTTTTGGTCCTGCAATTTTTTTTTTTGATATTTTTATTCCCAAAAAATTGCAGTTTTGGTCTCAAGAGAATGATAAATTGCAGTTTTAGTCCCAATAAAATGAGATAAAATTACAATTTTGGTCCTAAAAAATAATAGTCGGGGCTATTTTTGCAAAAAAAAAAAAAGGACTAAAAAAGAACGTGGGACTAAAATTGTCGTTGAAAAATTCTCATGGGACTAAAACTACAATTTTCTCTATAGAGCTTAGACTTACCAAGTACGGTTTTGTATGAGTATTAGTTTGATATCCCCTATAATCACCTCTTGCTTTTGATTACCCGATTGTATGCTAGCCATAATTGACGAGTCTTTGGTGAATTGCACCCGAGCACTCTTCCCTCATATTTGATATCTCTTTGCTTGAGTACTTGTTTGCTTAATTTTATTGTTTAATTGCTTTCGTGTCTTTTTAAAATTTGCATATCCTTGATCGCTTCTATAATACTATGACTACGCTTAATTTCAAGGCTTCATCATTCTTCTAGTCTTATGGGTTCGATAAACGATTGGTCTTAAAATACTTACACTAAATTGCGAGACAAACCAATTTCAAAGGTACGTAGAAATAGCATCCACCACTTTGTTTATCTCTCGGTAGACATGATAAACCTTGAGTTCCACCCCTTCAAGTAATTCCTATATCCAAAACCATTTTGCCACAAAAGCCCACGAAAACGTAGTGTCTTTCCATTGAAAGATCTATACCACATACGTAGAATTCGGTTCCAAATAAATTCTTCTCCACCCTTTCATTATGGCCACAGTAACCCCTTTCATGGCCGCATTTAATTTCGTTTCGTAGGCCTACCCATAACCTATTTTTCTAACAAACGTTGCTTCGAAATAACACATGCACTTCCGAACACAGCCCCACCTTGTATAAGACCATTGGCTACACTCCCATCCAAATTCGGTGGCCAATTTAACTCGTAGTTCTCCTACAAATGCTCCGACTAAAGCACTTTCCGGCCAATCCTGGACTCGACTTGCGAGCTTTTCAAATTCTTTTTGATATTCACATAAAAGAACCCGCTTGTTTGATATGAAATAGAGCTTCGTCATAATCTGTGTAATCCGAAGGCCAGAATCGAGCTAACAATTCTCTCCCAAAGTCTCGCCACCGGACTTTCCTTCCCTTCTTTCGATAAATTCTACTCAACAATTGCCACCAAATATTTGCTTCGCCTTCCAAGAAATAGGCGGCGTATTTCACCTTTTCTCCCTTGGTATAATTTCATTGATTTCAAAGTATTGGTTGATACGACTCAACCAAGATACAGGGTCTATTCCATTGAAAATAGGGCATGAAATTTTTGGTCGCCCCTTCCAGCGTTCGCCGCCCCTAGGAGGTCATTCCTCATCGTCGGCATCGCGTGCAAGATGAATATACTCGGAGCTCCGATCCGAGTCACTATTTTCTGATGTGGAGGAAGAAGAATCCTTTCTCCAGGGATGTCTTCGCAAGTTTCGCTCCATTAATCTTTCCATACGATCAATTTTTGCCAACACAATTTCAATCGCTTCGAATCTCCCTTCCAAAGCTTCGATTCTTTCACGGTGAGTCCCCGTTATTATTGGTGGTGATAGTGAATCGTGATTCTTGCTGCCTTTGCTCTCAATGAAAGCACCAAAATGATGAGAACCACGAACAGATTCTGATCAACAAAAGCCTCGACTCAGGTCGCCAGGCAATTGTGGTTTGCAAATAAGAGTATTCGCAAGAAAAGCCAAGTGATTTTTCATTAACCGTTCAAAAAGATACACAACCCTTATTTATAGTTATAGGACGAAAATAAATCAATAGTCTGTTGCACCATAATTCAATGAAAGAAATACAATTATTTGGGTTAAGTTGCGTCTGCTTGCTGGGCCACTTGCCGAGTCTCTGCTTGTTGGGCTGTTTGTTAAGCTATGGCCTTGATCTTCGTCCGGTGGGCTTTAGTATACACATTCTTTAGTTGCCGACTTTCATCCTTATCATCGCCCCATAACTTTTCTACATTTTTGAAATGGTCCCGTATCTTGTGAATAGTCTAATTTAGTACCCTAAATATTTAAATTTATCCAATTTTGACCTAAATCGCCGCAAATTACACAAAGCGTTATCGTTTTAAGCATGTGTAAGTCATGTGACTCTATTTTTTGATCGAGCATTTGTATTTATCCTACGTGGCACCGATTGGATCACACCTGACATTAATTCACCATAGAGCTCATTAATTTAAATTAAAAAATAAGAAAAAAATGTTAATTAAGAATGTCGAGAATGCGATTAAAACGTACAGATGAAACATTCTTCGATCCCTAAATTTGCAAAGAAAAACACCCAGCTCTAATCCATTGATCCCCAAATTGGCAAAGAAAAACCCCCAGCCCTAATCCATTGATCCCCAAATTGGCTTTCATCGATCCCCAAATTGGCAAAGAAAAAACTCCTAGCTTATCTGAATTGTTCAGCTTTGAGTCGAACGGAAGCTTGGAAACACGGAAATGCTATTGCAATCGAGAAGCGGCTGTTGTTACTAAACCCTACAGAACATAAAGAAACACTTTTATCAGGCAAAAGTTTAATAAAAAATTCAAATGACACACTATTGCATATCACATATACCTTTACTAGATTATTCTAGCATTATTTTTTTACAGATTGGAACAAAACATCACAGTATCACATACACCTTTACCAAAAAAAAAGCTTATTAAATATTTGATTCAAACTCAGTTTCCTATCCATATGACACACCCATCTCATTGAAACACTAAAATAGGTCATTAATATGACACACACCTAACTCAGAAAGCCACACTTACCTAAGAAGGGGGGTCCCAATTCATAGCTCATTTTCGTCGACACAAACACCATATTGAATGCGCCCCAACTACAACAAACGGTATCTCTGATTTTTTGATAATATTGCACAGATTAGAGGTAATCATGATTAGGGATTTTTGGGTTTAGGGCTTTTGCATCTCTGAATATGTATTTGATCGCGTGTATTTTAGCAACAAGTATATTTACGACCAAACAAAATATCAAACTCTAGAGACTAGGAGAACGGCAGAGCCTAAAAAACGAGTGTTGTCATAGTATTATAACAGCTAATCAGGGTGCAAAAGTTAAATAAACAATAAACCAAACACGAGTAAGCAACAAATAACAAAAGAGAGCAATTAAAACTCTAGACGAGTGCAAGTGATGAGAATGTGATCGCTCGGGTGTTCTCCTTACACAATCCTTTGGTAAAATCACAAATCAATCACAAATCAAGGCATGAATCGGGATAGGCTAAGGTCGATCACGGAAAATTTAACAAGTAGGCTCCTAAGATCGTTGAACACCTAGACACGTTCACAACGGGTACTAATGCCTAGGGTCGTCTCTTCACTACACACATAACCATGCAATGTCTACTAAAGAGGAATCTAGCAACTAATCCACCTCTCAGTGCAATCAATCACAATTACAATCATCACAATTAATCGAAAAGTTCACTTAATCACCCAACATGCATATCCAACTCTCGTTGTAACATACAAATTCGATAAATTAAGCTAATAAAAATAATCAATCATAAGACCCATACAAAGCCCAATAATAGAAGCAACAAAACACCAATTACATGCCCATCAAAGTAATCAATTCATGATTAACACCAAATTCATGTATAATTCAAACACCCAAACAATCTAAGGGATTAGCCCATGGCTAATTTGAAAAATTCAATAGAAAAAAGAGAAAATAAAACAATACCCATGGATGAAGAGATGAAACAATAAAGTGGAGAAATATCACCTTAATTAAATTGATTGAAATAGCTTAGAAATGTCTTACAAAACTTGATGCTAAAACTTGAAATGAGTAAATACTGCAAGGAAATTAAAAGAAACTAGCTCTTCTATTTGGTTTTAAGATGAACTAATGATTTAAAGCAAGAAAACTATGGAAAGTGTGTGTGTAAAAGTGTGTATTACTATGTGTAGGGGTTAAGCCCCTTTTCTCTCTCTAATCTAATTTCTAAATCTTGCGGAAAACTGTTATCTATTGCGCTGCTAATCTCCCTTTTCACGCCTCTGCCTCTTTTCTTTTTTCCTTACAAGAGTCGCTGTTGTCATTTTCTTTCCTAAAAAAATCGCTGACTTCTTTACTTCAAAAAAAATGTGCTCGCAATAATGGGCTACTGCAAGTGCCGCTCGAGTCGAGCTGCTAGACTTGAGTTGATGGTGTGTCTCGGTCCGAAGCGGAGATGGCGTGTTCGAGGTGTATTCCGGAATGGGTTAAGCGACCTACGTCAATCTGGGGTTCAACGCCTCGACTCGAGTGAGGCGGTGGTTCAAATCGAGAGAGAGAATGCAGGGGTTCAGATCGAGGGTGAAGCTGGCTTCGAGTCGTGACGACAGTTGAGATATGGTCGCGATGGCGGGCGTCGATCTGTGTTTGCGGGTGCGATAATGGATGGGTGGTTGTCGCGACCACGGCGGCGCTGAGACGAAACGATTCAAGGCGGAGGTTGGTTATTAGCGGTGGTGCTGCACGACGACGGCTAGTGATAAGGGTCGATTATTGCATGATTCTATGGTGGATTTATTGCTTATTTTCATCTATTTTATGAGCATTATCACCCTAATCCTTATAATTGTGAGCCTTACGGTTGTGGAAGGTATTTTATCAGTTTTGTAGGTTTTTGATCACATATATTGCAAAAGATAAACCTTCCACCAAAACCGAGTGGGATTTGAGTTGATTGTCCAAGAAATGAGCCCATCTCGTGTTCGTATTTTCAGCAAATTCTAGGATCAAGTGAAAATCAGAAAGGCACTGAGATGAGGATCGAAACGCAAGAAGAATCAAAGAAATTGGAGCTCAATAACATAGTCTCGAGCTCGTCTCGAGCGGAGACACAGAAGAGCTCGAGTCGAGACATTGGAAATAGGATGGCATTTACGAGAGCAAGCCAAGATATCTCGAGCTCATCTCGACTAGCGTCTCGAGCTCGTCTCGAGTCGATACACTCCAGGAGCTCGAGTTGAGATGCCAGGCAGGGATCGAGACATGTTAAGGAAGCTATGACTTTTGAAGATCATTCGTCTCGACTCGAGCCAGAGGATCGTCTCGAGTCGAGATAATTGTCTCGGAGCTGTTTCTGCAGAACTTGAATTTTCAAAGGACTCCTTTGCAAATATGGTCTTTGCACTCGAGACCCCTGCTATATATACCCTCATATCTGAATTGAAGGCAGCAATTCACACCTTGGGAACACTCTCCACACTTAAAAAAATTTCCTTAATTTCCTTCTTTAGTTTTCCTTCTCCTTTTTCTCTTGTATTTCAATTTCATAGTTAGATTGACTTAAATTCCTCATAGATTAAGTTAGCCCATAGTTTAATTGGTGTAATCTTTACTTTCAAGCAAGGATCAAGCAATTGCTGGGATCATTTCAAAGTTTATTCAATTCAATCAAGGTGATATTCATCCATTTATTTGCTTTCATATACTTTGTCATGGGTACTGATCTATCTTCTCTTGTTTCTATTTTATTGATCAAATTAGCCATGGGCTAATCCCTTTGATTGCTTGGGTGTTGGAATTATATATGAATTTGGTGTAGATCATGAATTGATTGCTTTGATGGACATGTAATTGTGGCTTTGATGCTTCTATTATTGGGCTTTGTATGGATCTCATGATTGATTGTATTTATTAGCTTGATTCATCAAATTTGTATGTTGCAACGAGAGTTGGATATTCTTGTTAGAGGATTAAGTGAACTTTTCGATTAATTATGATGATTATAATTGTGATTGATTGCACCAAGAGGTAGATTAGTTGCTAGATCACCCCTCAGTAGACATTACATGCTTAGGTGTGTAGTGAAGAGACGACCCTAGGCATTAGTACCCAATTGTGAACGTGTCTAGGTGATCAACGTTCTTAAGTTCTCACATATCAAATTTTACGTGATCTCTCTTAGCCTTGCCCGATTCATGCCTTGATTTGTGATTTTACCAAAGGATTGTATAAGGAAAACACCCAAGCGATCACTTCTCACCACTTGTGCTCGTCTAGATTTTAAATTGCTTTTGTAGTTATTATTTTGATTGCTCTTGTTTGGCTTATTGTTGATTTAAGTTTTTGCACCCCGTTTAGCTACTATAATTCTATGACAACGCTTGTTTTTTAGGCTCCTGATATTGATATAATCGGGTAAGAGTTATTAAGACCAAATCAAGTTTATCGAACCGAAGGAATAAGATATGCAATGAGGCACTAGGACATGAGTTTTCAATAACTATTGTTGCAAGCAAGGTTTATCTAACAATCTACCAACAATGAAATACCAAAGACAATTAAACAAGCAATTAAACTAGAAGAATTAACAAGCTAAGCAAACTTTCAAGTAATCAAATGGGGAAGGGGTGCTAGGGATAATCTCCACCAAGGAATCAATGATCACAACTATAATTGCATCAAATTGCTATTCAACCAAGATAGAAAGTATGAACATCATGCAATAATGTCTCCATTCATCACACAATGCCTAAATGTGAGTATTCTTAGTGCAACTAATCTCTCAAGTATGAAGCACCTAATTCATACAATCATACTCAATTATAACTCGATTAATCTCTAATCACGTTAGCTCAACTTTCGTTTGTTGCTAGGGTGATCAAACACTAATCAAAAGAGATAAAAATGCATGAAGCACAATTAGCATCAATAATTAGGAAACTAACTATCTCAATTAAACAACAATCATCAACAATTATAGCAAGAGCAATCAAATCATCCTCAATTTCAATTATCCCAAGCACAAGAGAATTAGCCCATGGAGCAAAGTGCAAAATCTGGGTGAAAAATCAATAAGCATGATCATCATGAGAATCAAAACAATTAAGCAATAGAAAGTAGAAAAGAGGAAAAACATCACCAATTTAGTCAATTGAACAATAAATTGAATGTTTGAATCTCCACAATTGTAAACTTCTCTTCAATTGAATTACAACTCTAATGTCTAATCTAGTGAATTAAAGGTTAATCTAAACAACAATCAATGAAAATTTAACTACAACTATGAATCTAATGATCTAAGAAGGAGAAATTAGCTTGGAAATAGGAAAATCCCCTTTAAACTGCTATGTAACTGCTCTAGAGTGAGTTATGCTCTGTTTTTCATCCAAGGGGATTAAAATTGGGAGTTTTTCGCTTGCATGAGCCTCGACTCGAGCCTGGGCCCCTCGAGTCGAGCTCGGTGAATTTGTGCCCACGCTTTCTTTAAATGACCCCAGCCTCGACTTGAGCTCCTCACCCTCGAGTCGAGCTTGCTGCTTTATCTCTACCCTCGACTTGAGCTTGGTGCCCTCGAGTCGAAGGCCTTTCATACTTTGGCAATTCTTCGAAACAACATCACCCTCGAGTCGAGGCCCTTGCCCCTCGACCGAAGGTCGAGTCCAGGGAATTTTCCCGGCCTGATGTCCACCTCCGACCCTCATTTTCTCCCATCTCGTTTGTCTCGTTCCCATATGAACTTCCATGTGCTCGATTTGGTCAGATTCCACCGAAATACCTGGAAACGAGGTAAAACACATCAAATTCCATCAATCAACACTTGTAATACCTTTCATACAAATAAGTGATACCTTATACCTTTAAGCTCAAAAACTAATATTTTTCATCACTTTTTGCAATTAAACACCACATTATTCATGCACTTATCACCACTCATCAGCTCCATTGTTCTCCTAGTCTCTAGGGTTCGATAATTTATTTGGTCGTAAAATACTTATTGCTAAAATACACGCGATCAAAATGGCGCCGTTGCCGGGGACTAGTTGAGGACATTTAGGTGGAACTTGAATTCTTGTTGAGTAGTTTTACTAATGGCATTATTTTTCTTGCTTTGTTGTTTTTGTTTTTGTGAATTTGATACTTGGCTTCTTGTGGTAGGTGCATTATCGAATTTCAACAATTGAGAACGAAGCACCTCCGAGAAGAAGGAATAGAGGAAGGAATCGTAGAGCCGCTGCTAGAGAGATGGAAGGGGATCCATCTCCTCTAAGGGAGGATCTTGCCAATGAAGGGGAGATCAATGTCCAAGGGATATATGTGGAGTTGAGGGGTGTTCAACCTCAACAAAGAGAGGATATAATACCTCAAAATCAATCCAACCCTCAAAATACTTATCCTTACCCCTACCCTTATCCTAATCCCTATCCACCACCTTCATTACAAGGCCAAAATCCATATCCTTATCAACCTCCATATCCACCATATCCTCCATACCAAGATCAAAACTATGTTGCTCCTTACAACCCACCACCATTACCTAATCATCAACCTCCTCAAAATCCACAAAATCCTCCACCTCCAAGAGAAGGAAGACCCATTAGAGCTTATTTTGAACCCCAACTCCGGGAGTACTATGATGGTATTGCTAGACCAAATATCCAAGCCAACAATTTTGAAATTGCACCTTCTATGATTAAGCTCTTAATGGAGAACCAATTCGAGGGAAGGGATGGAATCGATCATCCTTACAAGCACTTGGATAGATTTTTGGAGTTAGCGAATACAATGAAATACAATGGTGTTTCCGAAGATGTTAAAAAGTTGTGGTTGTTTTCATTTACTCTTACGGGAAAGGCAAAACAATGGCTTAGCAAAACAATATTGTCGAGAAGTGTTCATACATAGGAGGAGGTGAGTCAGAAGTTCTTGCTTAAGTTCTACCCTCCATCGAGAACCGTCCAAGCAAGGAACAAAATAGCTGGTTTAAAGCAAAAGCCCAAGGAAAGCATAAAAGATGCTTGGGTATGATTCAACAACCTGTTGATTTCGTGTCCCCAACAAGGGTTCCCGGAGGAATTATTTGTAGTGTTTCCGGCAAGCGGTATTAAGAACAATAAAAAATATCAAACCCAAGGGAAAAAGTATGCACGTGAGGCCCTAGAAATACGAGTTCTTAGTGACTATTGTTGCAAGATGGGTTTGGGAATAAAAACACAACAAATTGCGGGAAATAAACTCAAACACTACAAAGAGGCAAATGATCGAACATTTAAAAGGCAAGAACAACAACAATAAATGGGGGATTTGGGTGCTAGGGCTAACATCCATCAAGGAATCAATGATCAACAAGCTATGATTGAATCAAATTGTAGATCAACTAAGATAGAAGGCATAAAACCACCATGAATTAATCACTCCATTAATAACATGATGCCTAATGTGAGTATCCTTAGTCCTTCCAATCTCTCAATTAAGAAGCACCCAATCCATACATTCATACACAATTATAACCCGATTAATCCCGAATCACGTTAGCTCAACTCTCGTCTATTGCTAGGGTGATCAAACATTAATCTAAAGAGATAACTATGCATGAAGCACAATTGAGAATCACAATTAGGAAGTAATCTAACTCAATTGATCACAATTATCAACAATCATAGCATAGGCAATCAAATCATCCTCAATTTAAATTAACCCAAGCACAAGAGAGTTAGCCCATGGTGCCAAGGGCAAAATCCATGGGAAGAAAATCTAGATGAACAATTAAGAAACAAAACACAATAATTAAGAAATTTAAAAGAGATAAGAGGAAAAACATCACCAATTGAATTAAATGAACAACAATAGGAAAGCTTGACTGCTTGAATCTTCAAAGGTACAACTCCTCCAATGGAATTACAAACTTGAATTGAGAAAACAACTATGATCTAATGCTAATCTAATCAACAACAATTGAAATCTAAATCTAATTCTACAATCTACACTACCTACAAGGAGAAATTGGCTTGGGGCCTAAGAAATCGCCCCAAAACCGCTACTAACTGCTCTATCTAATTGTTCCTTAGTTATGCTCTACTTCTGCATTTAAATAGACGAAATTGGGAAAAACTCCTCCCTCGAGTCGAGGCTGCCCATTTTGCCTCTTCCTCGACTCGAGGCTCAGCCCTTGAGTCGAGGCTTCCCTATTTTGTCCATCCCTCGACTCGAGGCTCAGCCTTCGAGTCGAGGCTTCTTCAATTTTCTGATTTTTGTCCTATTATCTTCACCCTCGAGTCGAGGCCTCTGGCCCTCGACCAGAGGTCGAGACCAGGGCATTTTTTCGACCGAAGCTCCGCCTTCGACCCTTATTTTTGTCCGTCTCATTTGTCTCTTTATCCTAAGAATGTCGGTACTCTCGGTTTGGCCAAATTCTACTGTTTTACCTGTAAAACGGACGAAAAATATCAATTATTTCACAAGTAATACTTTTTAGGCAAAATCGTGATACTCTACACATTTATGCACAAAATCTAACACTTTTGATCAATTTTTGCACTAAAATAAGCCTCAAAATCATGCATCAATTCACTCCAATCAAGGAACAAACAATATACTTTTTCTATTGTGGAGTGGATGAAGCGGCTCAACTCCACTTGAACGCTTGTGCAAAGGGTGATTTCTTGTTCTTAACTTCACAAGAAGTTATTGAGATCTTAGACGGAGTGGCATATAATGTTTCACAATGGAACACTCACCAAGGCCCTAACCAAAGAGTAGCTAATGTGGAGCAAGAAGATTTGATGAAGTCAATGATGATGACTTTAATTGATAAGGTAAGCTCTCTTGCCTCAAATTAACAAAGAGATACTCCTCCACCTCGAATGATGCAAGAAAGGCAAGTTCTTAGCCAAGTGGAACCATGTGAAGATGTGAATTATATGAGTATACCACCTCAAGGAGGCTATCAACAAGGATACCAAGGAGGGAAGCAAGGACAATTCACTTAAGGGCAATACCGACCACCATATCAACAAGGAGATCCATCTTCTTTCCAACAAGGAGCACAAGGTAACAATGCTTATAACTCAAATTTTTGGAAAAATAAAAACTTTTCATATTCCAATCCGAAGGCCACCGTACAATTTCCACCCGGATTTGATCCGAGTGCTAAACCACCAAATGGAGAGGGAAAGCCTTCTACGAATGAGTTGTTAGCTATGTTGATTAAGAAAACCGAGGAGAAGGATGCTAGACTTGAAACAAGGCTTGATAAAATGGAAAGTTTGTTTGGGAGTCAAATTGCCCAACATGGAAATCAACTCAAGACTCTTGAGTTCCAAATGGGTCAATTGGCTAACACTTTGGGTAATATCCAAAACAAGGGGAAGTTTCCTTCCAATACCAAAGTGAACCCAAGAGAGCAATGTAAGGGAATTCACTTGAGGAGTGACACCAAGTATGATGGACCTTCAATGCCAAAAGATGAGGAGCATGAGAGTGGTGATTCTTGTGAGAAGGAAGAGGAAATGGAGGAAGAAGAGGGGAATGAGTTTGAGAAAATAAATGAGGATGAGGAGGAAAAAGGGATGAGGAATGAGATGGAAAAAGCAATATCCAAGAAGAAAGAAAAAGTGCTTGAAAGAGGTGAAGGGTCAACCCGAGTTCCTAAGTGGAAACTGGCCAAGGAGTTGAGGGAGAAAGAAGAACATGTACCTTGTGATCGTTGGGGAGTGCCCAAGACACCTATTCCACCTCCCTTCCCAAAGAGGTATATGAAGCAAAAGATGGAGGAAAGGTTTGCTAAATTCTTAGAGATCTTCAAAAAGATCCACATCAATATACCTTTTGCCGATGCATTTGAACAAATGCCTCATTACATGAAGTTCCTAAAGGATGTTATCTCTAAGAAGAAGAGGCTTCAAGAGCATGAAACTGTGAGTTTAACTGAGGAGTGTAGCGCTTTACTTCAAAGGAACGTGCCTCAAAAGCTCAAAGATCCGGGGAGTTTCACCATCCCTTGCGAGATTGGTGGAAGTGATACTATGTGGGCTTTATGCGATCTAGGAGCAAGCATAAACCTTATGTCTTATTCTATCTACCAAAGGCTTGATCTATGTGATATTAATGAGGTCTTCATGACACTCTAGTTCGCCGATAGATCGATTAAAAGGCCTAAAGGAGTGGTTGAGAACGTGCCTGTGAAGGTGGATCATTTCATATATTTCCTGCGGACTTTGTGATACTTGATATGGAGGAAGATCAAGATGTTCCTCTGATTTTAGGAAGACTTTTTCTTGCAACAGGTGAGGCCATGATAAATGTGAAGGACGGAGAGCTCAAATTGTGCTTCAACAATGAGGAAATCGAGTTTTCTATTTACAAGATTTTGGAGAAGAATGACCATGTGGAGAGTTGTAGCTTTGTAAGCTTGATTACGGGTGTCATCCAAGATGAATGAGAAGATTTCTCAAACTCATCTTTGTCTCTTGATTCATATTTTTCTTGAATAGAAATTTGCATTCATGGCCTATAAGTGAGTCTAATGATTTTTCTTTGCATGTTGTTAGTGATTGTAGGGACAAGGTAGATGAGGAAATGAAAGCTTGTGATCAATGGAAGGTGAAGCCTAAATTCTTGCCCTTGAAGATGGAAGGAGAAGAGATGCCCAAGTTGGAGGAAAAGAAGGACAAGCTGAAGCCTCTACCCGATCAGCTTCGTTATGCATACTTAGACGAGGAAATGAGGTATCCCGTGATTGTCTCTTCTACCTTAAGTACTAGTGAGCTTGATAAATTGTTGCATGTGCTAGCTAGGAACAAAGGTGCTTTAGGATGGTGTATTGAGGATTTGAAAGAGATTAACCCATCTATTTGCATGCATAAAATAAGGGTAGAGGAAGGTAGTAAGGCTATTGTGCAACCTCAAAGATGGGTAAATCCTTTAATTCAAGAGGTAATTAAAAATGAGGTGATAAAATTTCTTAACTCTGGCATGATTTTTCCCATAAGTGATAGTCCGTGGGTGTCTCCATTACATATAGTTAGTAAGAAGGGAGGGATGATTGTGATCAGCACTGACTCCAACGAGGTCATAGCTACAGGGGTAGTGACCGGTTGGAGGGTGTGTGTCGATTATAGAGAGTTGAATAAAACTACTTGAAAAGATAATTTTCCCCTCCCCTTCATGGATCAAATGTTAGATCGTGTGAGTGGACATGTTTTTTATTACTTTTGTTGGTCCCTAGATTGAGTGTTTTTAAAAGAGTTTAAGCAGACCTTCCAGAGATAATCTAGACTAGGGGTTGAATAGATTATCTAAATTTTTCACAAAATTCAGATTCTTAATTCAAACTTAAATTGTAAAACCCAAAACCAAAGTTGTCAGCGTAAATAAATTTATACTTAATCTATAAAACCGAATCTAAAGCAATCTGAGAGTTTTTAACCAATTAACAATTAATCAATAGAAATTAAGTGCAAAAAGTAAAGAACACGGGATTTATAGTGGTTCAGATCAAAAGATCCTACATCCACTCTCCTTCTTTAATCTTGAAGAAGGGGCTCTTCCTTCTCACTTATTGTCTTACTTACTGTCAATTACAAGTTACAATGTCAGACGTTCTTTATCTCTGATTCGCCTTCAATCTATCAATCTATCTAAAAAATCTACGTTTACAGTGCAGATCGTGATTTGAAAGTTTACAGAAAGTGTTCTTAAAACACTTAAAAAATATTATGAGAAAGCTATAGAAAACTAGTGAGTGTTTTTCGATAATGAGAGTTTCAGAAAATGAATGCAAAAGTTCTTCTGAGAATTGTGCTTAGTCCTATTTATAAGGCTGTAAGACGCTTAGTTTGTTGTAACAAACTTAAAAACCGCTTAACAAACCTTTCTTTAAAACTACCCTAACCTCAGCTGATCTTGAGTCTGTCGTCTGATTTTTATTTGGAGAAGACTTGTCTTTCTTATTCTACTCAGGTGGTCATGACCTTGTCTTGAGCTCTTCATACTTCTCTTAATCAGATGACTTCTTCAAAACTGTCTCCAGATGACCTTCAAGCTTCTTAATCTCAGCTGACTTCATCCATCTCACCTAGTCTAATCAGCTCACTAGTGAAATGTACTACTTCAGCTGATCTATACAGTTTCAGCTGGTCATCCTATTTTACATGAGCTTATCTAACCTGTATATTTTAACTCATCAAAACTAAAACCTAATCTAACAATTTTCCCCTTTTTGATGAAGTTAAAACTACAAGAAAGAAAAGAACTCACAGCTGGTGTTAGTCAAGGTTATTCAAGATAAATAGATAAGCTTACTAAGCACATAAGCACCTTTTAATCAGATAAGTTCACATAAGAGCAACTACTCATACTTAAGTAAATGTCCATACTTAGAAAATTTTAAGAATTTTGTTCTAAGGTATAAAGTTTTTTTTTTCTTTTTTTTTTATGATTAACACTTAGAAAAATTTCTTAAGATTTTCTTCAAAAGCTTTAATGAAAAAGACTTGAACTTAAAAAGATAAGACATTGTCATTTAGATAAGTTCAACACATTTCATTCACATTGGTCAAACACCTTTACATATTACAGGTTGTGTAGATAAGATAAAGAAAAAGATAAAAAGAGAAATAAAATCTTATCTATACTCCCCATTGATCTGCTTCAGGAACCATCATCCAGTTGAAGACTCGTTTTCTTAGCTGCTTCAGTTTGTCTTCATCTGTGAGTTCTGACTCTACCTCGACTTTATTTACAATCCCTTTTACCCAGTCAAAGTCGATGGTCCCATCCGCATTCTTCTTTGGGCAGGCCAGTTTATAAGCTAGGGCAGATAGGTCAGTGTTGAATATCCGATCTACCTCATCGATCAGTCTATGGTAGAGATCAACATCTTCTTTCTCGATCCACTCATGCCACCTCAGGTCCTCGTCTTGAGTAGAAGTCCCAGAAGCCTTCAGAATATATCAATGGTACATCCATTTGGCGTCTAGATTCTTCTCCTTGTACTCCCTTGTGAATTGACCTGCGACCATCTTTGGAGGGGTGACTGATCTGTGATAAGGTCGGAAGGATTCATCATCAGATGTCTTCATAACCCACTTCCTTATATCCCTGCTCCACATCATCTCTAAACCCTTAGTCTGCTTCTTCATCATTTTTCTCTCCCTCTCTCCGTACATTGCCTTCTCCTTCTGGATATGCCTTATCTCTATTCCTCAGACAAATTAGAGTAGTTTGGCTCTCTTTTCTTTTTCCTTTCTTAGACTTGGCAGTAATCTCAGTTGGAGTCGGCTCCTCAACTGCCTTTCCCTTTCCTTTGCCTTTAGCCTCAGATTTTTTAACTTTTTTCAGTCTGGCCATCAGCTTCTCCGACTTTTCCTCCTCCTTATTTTTCCTTCTCTACTCATCTTCCCGCAGTGATTCCTCAATCTGATTCATCCTTAGCTGGAGTGAAACAAGCTCATCTAATTTGATCTTTAGATCTGCCTTGGCTGCGTCCAGCTCAGCTGTGTTTGCCTTCAGAGTCATCTCCTTCTTGGTGGCCTCAACACTAGTTGTAAGGGCTTCGTTCCTTTCTTTCCCAGCTGCTTCCCCCTTTTTAACTTCATCAGTGAGGTCTCGCAGCTAAGTTTCCAGACTTGAACAGTGAACACGGAAATAAGATTTGTCGAGTGCAATAGCATCTACGACAATCGCATTATCCTGTGCTACTTTCTCCTTAAGCTCTTTCAGCTCGTCTTCCAACTTACTTACTCTATCAGCCAACGAGGTGTTAGTAGAATTTGAAACATTTCTAACAATATTTACCTCGGCTATACACATGTTGGAGATCAAGGTATCTGTGATAGCCCTGATGATTTTCTTTGTACGCTTCTACATCAGCTTCTCCACCCTTGCTTCCATTTTTCTTTGAAGGCTCAAAAAGGCAGTAGAGAAGGCTGAGGAGGGACTGTCACGGTATTCATCCTTTTAAGAGGATTCAGACGAAGAAGATGATGAGGGAGTCTGAGGAGAGGGAGAATTTATTTGTATGTCCTCTAGGAGAGAGTGGAAAATTTGTGGGATTTGGATATGAGGGATTGTTTGAGAGAGTGGGATTTGTGTTGGAGGAGATAAAGGGATTTGAGATGAGGAGGCAGAGGGTTCAGTGGTAAATTTTGGTGGTGAGGAAGTTATGGGTTCAGATGGGGGTAGAGTGATGATAGGGGTGATGATGGTTATGGGTGTTGGCTCAGATGAGAATGTAGTGGGGACTGTGGTAAGAGGTGTTTCGGATAGTGTAATTTGGACAGTTTGGGAGAGTGGCTGACTTAGACGCTCTGAGGTATCAGCCAAGGTTACCTCTTCATTGCCAGTGTGGGTAGGAGTAGGGGTGGGGGTAGGCTCATATGATAAGGAAAGGTTAGATGATGTACCTTCCGAGATAGTCCTCTCGGCTGAGGCTGTCCTCTCAGAGCTGGGGTCCTCCAAAACCTCAGCTTCTGTTATGGCTGCAGCATCTATCTCGAGAGCAGAAGCTTCCTCAGCTAGCAGACAGGGAGGGGCTGTAGACGATTCTCCAGATGTTTTTTTGATGCAGCTTTCATTAGCCGTCTTCTCTTCTGAACTTTTTCTTGTTCTTTCAGCTTCCTTGGCTGTGAAGCCTCGGCTGAGCTTGTTGCTGGTCCTGAGGGTTGGGCTTCCTCTGCTGCAGGTTCAGCCTCTCTTGCTTGCCTGGCCTCGTCTGATTCATCGTCAGAGTCTGGAGGCCCCCTAATCTATTCATTCTTGGTCAGAAGCCCTTTCTGCTTAGTGTAGCTTCTGACCCCATTTGTCCAGTTGATGGCACTGGGCAACAGATCCTCAAGCAAGATAGTAATCTTGTTGAATAGGCTAGTGATCGTATTTGCTGTCTATTCCCCATTGTTGCACACTAGCCTTTTCTTCTCATCCTTTATCCTTCCCATCAGCATTTCTGCCCAGTTAACTTGCACCCCATCCAAAATTGCCCTCAAACAACACAATCTCGGCCTTGACAATCCGTCGTGTGAGTTCTGCTCACCGTGAATGGATTTTGTAAGTATCGTCATTAGAAGACAATACTTTTTCTCAGCATGTTCTTTTTCAACTCTTTTCGGCGATCTTTGCAAGATAATCGGGCCATCATCTCGAATGATTCGACCCAATCATCCTCCTTATAGGTATACGAATCTACTCCTTCGTTCATCTCAAAGACTCTTGCAATAACAGACCTCGAAATAGAGATGCTCTCTTCATTCACAGTAGTCTTGAATACACCATCTTCATAGTTTCCATTAGTGTAGAACTCGATTCCTCTCATATCCAGAGTTTTGTTCTTCTCGGATTTCTTCAAACAGAACACTCTTAATCTTGATCTCTCCAATAATCGGAGAATCTCCAGTGATTCTCTATCTTGTGTGGTGTCGAAGTCCACATACATCTCTGACTTGATCTTTTTTTTGTAGGCTTCTTTGCTAAATCTAATCATGGTTGCAGTAATTTGAGTGGGTTTCTTAGTCATTTATGAGGGGTTTGGAAAATTTTGTAAGTGGGAATTTTATAGAGAGTAAAAAGGTTTTTCTGAAGTAAAAATGGTGAAATGAAGAAGATGAATGTTTATAGGAGGGAAAACCAGATTAGTGGTCCACGTGTAAAGTTACTTTGAATCTGGATCCTTTATTTACATGTCGCACTATTTCAGATCAATGGCTAATTATATTTAGACATTTGGAGTACAGCGCGTGGCATTAACTCAGTTTTGAAATGCATAAAAGTAGCCGTCCAGCCTATTGATTAGACGGTTTTAGAGGCCACTTTATGTAGGGAAGTAAGTATACCTGACGTAAGCCGAAATATACCTTTTTTTAATTGCATAAAGATTTCCCAAATCAGACTGGGTTTTGAATGACTTAGTCTGAAAATGACCTTGTCTGGAATTTTTGAAAATACTTCCTAGTCTGTTTATTTAAAAAAAAACATAACTTTTTAAGTCTGAGTTAACTTGTGCCATTTTTAAGAATTAACTAAGTCTCATATCTTTATATAACTAGTACGTAAAGACATTTAACTCAGCTGAGATTTTTCAAAAAGACAACTCATCTTAAAAATTTTGAAATTGATAAGTTGTGAGAGTATTTACCAGTCGCGGAAAAATAAGGATTTTTGGTTATGAACAAATAAGGAAGATTTGAATTGATCCAATGTTGTCTGAACCTGTTCCTACAAATACAGAAACTTATGAAACCATTAGTATCTAGAGTAGATCAGACAAGATGCACATACTCATCTGACTTGTGAGAAAATCAGCTGATTATCGTGTACTTGTCTGATTTACTTGATGTTTAGAAAAGAAAATATCAAGTTAGATAAGGTCAATATGACTAATCCTTGATTCTTGATTCCTTTAAAAAGGAAATCAATGATATCAGCCCTGTGATTGTCCTTTGACACATATCAAGTCTGATATTTCTTTCTAGACATAATAAAGAAAATGAGATAGAAAGAAATACAAGATACAATCAATAGAGAATTATAAATCAACCAATGAAGCATCAAGTAATCTTAATTCTAAACACAGTTCTTTAAATCTAGTCTCAGCTAATGGTTTAGTAAGTATATCAGCTCTTTGAAAATCAGTTAGTATCTTCTCTAATCTAATATCACCTTTCTCTACATGATCACGAATAAAATGATGTCGAATATCGACATGTTTGCAACGAGTGTGCAAGAATGGGTTCTGGGTAATAGCTATGGCACTATTGTTATCACAAAAGATTGGTACATCTCTAGTGATAATATTATAATTCCTTAGCTGTTGACTAATCCAAATCAGCTGAGAACAACAACTTCCAACTGCCATATACTCAGCTTCAGTAGTGGAAGTAGCTACAGAGGTTTGTTTTTTAGACAACCATGAAATCAGCTTACTTCCCAGAAATTGGCAAGTTCCAGAAGTAGATTTCCTATCTATCTTACACCCACTAAAATCTGAATTTGAGTATCCTGACAACTCAAAATTATCATTAGCTAGGTACCACAGTCCTACATTTATTATACCTTTCAAGAATTTAAGAATCTTCTTGGCTGCTTCAGGATGACTCTTCTTTGGCTTAGCTTGAAAACGTGCACAGACACCTACTGCAGAAGAAATATCAGGTCTACTAGCAGTTAAGTATAATAATGAACCTATTAATCCCTTGTATTCTGTCTGATCAGTGTCTTCCCCCTTATCATCTGGATCCATAGAGAAGTTTGTCATCATAGGTATCTTAGCCTCTCGTCTTGTACCTATTCCAAACTTTTCAATAAGATCCTTTACATATTTTGCTTGATTGATGAAGATCCCCTTCTTAGTTTGTCTTACTTGAAGTCCAAGAAAGTATGTCATTTCACCCATCATGGACATTTCAAATCTGCTTTTCATGAGATGATTAAATTCTTCACACAAAGATTGATTAGTTGATCCAAAAATAATATCATCAACATAGATTTGCACTAATAAAAGATCATTATCAAATTCTTTTCTAAATAAAGTTCTATCTATTTTACTCTTTACAAAAAACATTTTGAATTAGATAATCAAACAAGGTATCATATCAGGCTCTTGGAGCCTGTTTAAGTCCATATAGAGCTTTCCTCAATCTGTAGACCTTGTCTCCTTTGACAAAGCCTAGAGGCTGCTCTACATAAACCTCTTCAGCTAGGAATCCATTTAGAAATGCTGGTTTTACATCCATTTGAAAAACTGTGAATCTTTTAAAAGCAATATAGGCTAAGAACAATCTTATGGCCTCCAGACGAGGTACTGGTGCAAAGGTTTCATCATAATGATTCCCTTCTGATTGTGAATAACCTTGAGCAACTAGTCCGGCTTTATTTCTAACCACAATATTGTTCTCATCCCTTTTATTTTTAAAGACCCATTTAGTTCCAATGACTTTTTGATGATGAGGCCTTTCAACAAGCTCCCACACATCTTGTCTTTGAAACTGATTCAGTTCTTCTTGCATAGCATTAATCCAATTGGAATCAGTTAGAACTTCAGTAATTGACTTAGGTTCAAGTAATGAAACATTAAAACTGAATATAAGATCAAGATTTAGTTGTGTCCTAGTCTGGACTCCATAATCTAAATCTCCAATTATTTGTTCAGTTGGATGATAAGTCATTATCCTTTTACCTTTGTCTTTTACCAAGGATGAAGACTTGTCTGAAATAACCTTTTCAAATGATTTTGTATTACCTTCAGAAGCTTCTTCCTGATTGTCTGGTAAGGTAGTTTTCTGATCAGCTGACTTTGAAGAACTTTCAGTCTCTCTTTCTTTATTTGAGTCTGATTCTTCTTCCTCGTCTGAGTCTAATTCTGGTCCACAGAATTTTACTATTGATCTCTTAATAGTCATCTTATGTAGATCATCTGAAATTTTTGTGATGTCATATGCATCTATGGACTTAAAAGTAGATTCATCAAACACAACATGTGGTGTTTCTTCCACACACAAGGTTGTCTTATTAAAAACTCTATAAGCTTTAGACACAGAGGAATATCCTAAGAATTTCCCATCTGCAATCTTAGCTTCAAAAGTTTTTAAATGAGATTTACCATTGTTGTGAATGAAACACTTACATCCAAAAATATGAAAATATGAAATCTTAGGTGATCTACCCTTCCATATTTCATAAGGGGTTTTACACTTATTTTTAACAATCAGACATCTGTTTTGAATATAACAGGTAGTATTAATGGCTTTTGCCCAAAACGTATGTGGAGTGTTTCTCCTTTCAACAACTCCATTTTGTTGAGGTGTCCTCGCAGCTGATGTCTCGTGAGTTATACCATTCTCAGTACAATAGTTAGCAACAAGTGTATTAAGAAATTCAGTACCTTTATCACTTCTAATTTTAACAATACTTAATCCTTTTTCATTTTGAATTCTTTTAAGAAATTCTGGAATCTTTGTTATAGTCTCATTCTTTTTGTACAAGAAAATAACTCAGGTAAATCTTGAGAAATCGTCTACAATTACCAAGGTATATTTTCTTCCACTGAAGCTGAGAGGTGTGACTGGACCAAAAAGATACATGTGAAGAAGTTCTAGAATCCTATCTGAAGAAGGATTATTTATTGTTTTAAAAGAAGTTCTGGTCTGTTTTCCTTTTTGGAAAGCATCACATACATGGCTCTTTGAAAATACCCTATCTGGAAGTCCTTTGGCTAGAGATTTCCTTGCTATTTTGTTAAGAGTTTTGAAGTTTAAGTGACCAAGGCGTTTATGCCACATCCAACTTAAATCATATGAACTCTTCGCAACAAGACAAGTATCTTTAGGACAACTTTTGAAGTTAGCAACATAAATATTACCATGTCTGACTCCAGCTAATAGCATATTTTCATTGAGACCATCTAAGACATAACATGCATTATAGGTGAATTTTACACTAAAACCCTTATCACAAAATTGTGAAACAGACAACAGATTATGTTTTAACCCTTCAACGTAGTAAACCTCATTGACTTAAATATCACCAATCATAATGGTTCCAACTCCTTTGGTTAGCCCAAAATTATTGTGTCCAAACATGACTCGTGGTCCATCTATAGTCTGATAGTTAGAAAGTAGATGCTTTTTAAAGGTCATGTGTTTTGAACACCCACTGTCAATGTACCAAACGACCTCAAGCACGTCTACCCTTTCCATTATGTTGGTCCCACTTAGTTCAGTATCTTAGAGAAAACTTGAACAAGCCTTCTAGGAAAAATCTAGAGGGGGGGGGGGGATGAATAGATTTTTAGATTTTTACAAATCTTTCAAACTTATTCAAGACACCAGAATCACACAGCGGAAATCAATTTTAAACTCTATTTTATTAAGATCAAAAGCAAACTGATATTTTAGTTACAACTTCAATTCTGAAATTAATCTTTGATTGATAAACTGAAGATTGAAATTTACAGAAAGTAAAGTAAAGCAATAAAGAACACCAGGGTTTATAGTGGTTTGGATTATGAATAATCCTACATCCACATTCCTTCTCCAACTTGAAGAAGGGACTTAGCTTACTACTTTCTTACTTTCAGTCTAACTTACAACTTACAGCTTACAGATATCTTCAGATCTTCAAAACTCCTAAATTTTTCTCTGGAATCTAACTATTACAGTGAGTAATGAACTTTGAAGATTACAAGTAAAGTGTTCTATAAACACTTAGAATTGTTTTGAAAAACTCTTTTGAAAACTTGTGAATTGATTATGAAATCTGAATAGTGAGTAATGTGTAATTCGTGATGTGTGTAAAAGTTATTTTAAAAATTAAAATCTAGACCTATTTATAAGTCTGAAAAGACAGTTAGTTTGTTAGTCAGTTCTAACAAACTAAAAACTGCTCAACAAACTTAATCTTGAAAACTACTTTGCTCCTCAGCTGATTTTATTCTACTCGTCTGCAGCTGACTTGGTGAAGGCTCGCCTTTCTTATTCTACTCAGTTTGTCTTGACCTCGTCTGAGCTCTTCATAATCGTCTCCTGCAGATGACTAGATTTGAGCTTGTCTTCAAATGACTTGCAACTTTCCAGTCTTCAGCTGACTTGCTCAGTCGATGACCTAGTCTGATCAGCTTAGTACTCGGACTCAGTCTCAGCTGTTCTTCATAGTCGTCTGATCATCTGGACTGTTTTTTAATTCATCAAAACCTTTCTAGATCTAACACACTATACTTGTATCTCCCTGCAATCACAGATTAGATTTTAGGTACCCTTTGAAAGTTGGGTCCTTGTTAGTTAAGTTGGCATTTAGGAATCCAAATAAACACATCAATATTCCTTAAAACCAGTGATTGAAGTTTGCAACCATATCTATCAACCAGTATAAGACTATCAAGATCAATCCTATTCAGCTGATCTTTAGTAGTTGTCTTATATCTAGGTAAAAATGGATATGATTTGCTTCTTCCATTAAAACTACTATACTTAGGATGAGATTTTGACTTAGTCTTTGGTTTAACCTTGGGAATATTTCTCATTGTCTGAACTTTCTTTGCAGAAACATCAAATGATGTGATTTGTTCTTTAGGTTTCCAAGGACCAAATCTTGTCTCCTCTTGAGCTTTAGTAGCTTTGACAAAAACCCTTGGTTTTACAGGATCATCCTTTTTGTTTCTATCAAAACCTAATCCTGTCTTATCACTAGATTTTTGTGAAGTACTTAAGATTTTACATATTGTAGATTGAGTGTTACTAAGAAGTTCTAACTTGAGATTTAACTCTCTGTTAGTCCTCTTAACACTCTCATTCTCTGAATAGACATTTGATAATTTAAGTTTTAAAAAATTCAATTCTTTTTCTAACTCAATAGTCTTTTCAGATGAAGAATTAGTGATAATCTTAGGCTGACATTCCCCCTTGAATGAGCAGTCTGATTTCTCACTAATCCTAGTCTGACTTCCTTTGGTTAGACTTAGAATTTGATCATTTGAATTTAAATTTTCAATCTCTATCTGTTTATAAGTAGATAAAACAGTCTCCAGATCTTTTAAAAGTTTACTAATAAGACTTGTATCTGATTCGGATAAGTTTTCACAATCATTATCAAAAGATGAGTAGTAGGTTACCTCTTTTGTCATGAGACATATGTCATCATCTGATCCAAATCCAGATGAGGATGAAGATGATGATGTTTTATGAACTTCCTCCTTTTCTGCTAGAAGAGCTCTCTGATCTGTATACCTCCTGTCACGTTTCTTTCTTTTCTCCTCACGTTCTCTTGGGGTTAGCTGAGGACAATCATAGCTGTAGTGACCAGGTTTATTGCAAGTATTACAATTATCTCCTCTATCAAATTTCGGACTACTTTCTCCTCTTCTGACAGGTGATTTAAACCTCCTAGTCTGATCCTTTTTCTTCTCATTATCTGATCCATTTTCTTCTCTATCTGGCTTGTAACTCCTTCGACCTGATCTGTCCCTTTTATTCCTTTTGTACTTCATCTTGAGCCTTTCATATCTTTTCATTAATAGGATCATTTCTTCCTTAATTGACAAATCAGAAGCTTTAGATACCTTATCTGACGTTTCTTGATGAAGAAATGCACCTGTTTTTCCAGAAGTAGATGATTCATCTTCATCTTCTTCATCTTCAATCTGAATGTCATATTCTAATGCTTTAAAAAGTGAAAACAGTGTATGGTTAGAAATTGAAGATAAATTTTGAGTGGCTTTGAGAATGTTAGCCTTTTCTCTCCATCTCTTGCTCAATGATCTAAGAATCTTATTATTAACCTATTTTTCTATATAGGACTTTCCCAAGTCAACAACCTTATTGAGAAGATTTGTCAACCTAACATCCAACTGATCAATTGATTCACCATCCTTCATTTTGAATGTATCAAATGTATGTAGAACAGACTGTAACTTATTTTCTTTAACCTGATCTGATCCTTCACACATATTCGCCAAAGTCTCCCACATCTCCTTGGCTGTCTTGCAACGTTTCAGCTTTTCAATCCAATCTTTACTTAGAGTTTCTATGATCTCTGTTCTTGCTACTTGGTCCAAGTTGTGGATCTTTCTCTCATCATTTGTTAAATCAGCACCCTTCTTCTCACGTTTCACTCTGGACTCAGAAGATTCGGCTCCATCACTCACAATCCCATGGTAAAACTTAATGGGACCTTCCTCCAGAACTTCTTCCATCCAATCATGAATAGCTTTCGGATGATTCTTCATCCTAAACTTCCAGTAATCATAATCTTCAATTGAAAATTCTGGCAAACTCCTAGTCTTATTACTTTTAATTGCAGATATGATGAACAAGAAACTTGATAGAAACTTATCAGCAAGGTTAGTGAATCAAAGAAGAATAATAATTGCAAAAACACAATTCAAGAAACTTCAAGACCTCCAATATATCAGAAACAGCTTAACACTGCTCTGATACCACTTGTTGGTCCCTAGATTGAGTGTTTTTAAAAGAGTTTAAGCAAACCTTCCCAAGATAAACTAGAAAGGGGGGGGTGAATATATTATCTAAAATTTTCAAATAAATTAGATTCTTAATTCAAACTTAAATTGTAAACCCCAAAATCAAAGTTGTTAGCGAAAACAAATTTATACTCAATCTATAAAGTCGGATCTAAAGCAATCTGAAGTGTTTTTAACCAATTAGCAAGTAATCAATAGAAATTAAATGCAAAAAGTAAAGAACACGGGATTTATAGTGGTTCAGATCAAAAGATCCTACATCCACTCTACTTCTTCAATCTTGAAGAAGGGGCTCTTCCTTCTCATTTACTATCTTACTTACTGTCGATTACAAGTTACAATGTCACACGTTCTTTGTCTCTGATTCGCCTTCAATCTATCAATCTATCTAACAAATCTATGTTTACAGTGCAGATCGTGATTTAAAAGTTTACAGAAAGTGTTCTTCAAACACCTAGAAAATATTATGAGAAAGCTTTAGAAAACTAGTGAGTGTTTTTCGATAATGAGAGTTTCAGAAAATGAATGCAAAAGTTCTTCTGAGAATTGTGCTTAGTCCTATATATAAGGCTGTAAGACGGTTAGTTTGTTGTAACGAACTAAAAAACCGCTTAACAAACCTTTCTTTAAAACTGCCCTGACATCAGCTGATCTTGAGTATGTCGTCTGATTTTAACTTGGTGAAGACCTGCCTTTCTTATTCTACTCAGCTGGTCTTGACCTTGTCATGAGCTCTTCATACTTCACTTAATCAGATGACTTCTTCAAAACTGTCATCAGATGACCTTCAAGCTTCTTGATCTCAGCTGACTTCATCCATCTCACCTAGTCTAATCAGCTCACTAGTGAAATGTACTACTTCAGCTGATCTATACAGTTTCAACTGGTCATGTAATAACCCAAAACCAATTATAGGATTTTATATTTAAATCACTAAGTTTAGTGATAATTTTATTCTTATCCATTTTCATATGTGGTTTTCTTATTTTTTATCCAACTGACGAACGGTTTTTCGACCCAAAATCTACTGATACTTTCCGAACTCACATCCGTAATCTGGATTTGTTTAATAATGATTAATTACCAATAGTCCTTTAAAGGTGGGAAACACTCAAGAAAACCCTAAGAAAAATGTTTGTTCTCCCATCGCGCGTTTTAATAAATTTTCGGAGCCGAACCTCAGACCGGAAAATACCGAAAACTCAACAACGAAGTCACACCACTGTATTGGAAATTAGACTACCAAATGGCAGCCCAAATCTTCCAAATTTTCGTGCACATGGGAGCTTTAAATGAGAGAATATTGATGGTACATGAAATCCCTAGCCAAAATCCTAAGACTAAGACCTAGGACTAGTTTTCTTTAGCCTTATGCCTATTACCACCTAGTTGCCCCCTTTTTCCCACCCCTCTTGACCGGCCATTTCCCCTCCTTCTCCTCTATAAATAGAGTGGCTTCCCTCTTCATTTCCCACACAAAAAAAAAAGCTTGGGGCTCTCAAGAAAAGGAGGAAAATTCTCCAAGGGTAAGTCCCTAAACCCCCCTCTTAATTCTTATGCTTCCTCTTAGCATAGAAATTCAGGAAAAATATTATATGAGGCCCTAAGAACTCCTTTTTACATGATATGATCTTATATGGAGTGCTTGAGTTGGAATTTTGATGTTTGGAGTCAAAATGGTGAAGTTATACTTGAATCATGAAGCTGCCAAAACCATGCCCTAATCACTGACTCGTTTTTGTAAAATTTATTCGGACGCTTTCCACCCGTTTAAAAATCATGAAAAACATTCCTAGATGTAGTATTTGAAGTGTAGAATAACATACTAAATTTTCGTGGTCATTGAAGCTTTGTAGACTGAGAATAAAATCGTGAAAGATTATGTGTCGGAAGTAATCCGAAACTGGGAGCAGTGACACATTTCTTTTATTTCTCCCCTTTCTGATAGTTATAAAATTCTAGGAAAATTCTGGGATGTTCCCCTTGATGTGTTGTAAATCATATTAAAAAATCATAATATTTCATTTAGTACTTCATGAGATAAAATTCATTTTCTGAGTACCTGGTTGACGTTCAATGCATAGGGTTATCCTGTGTTGCACGAATTTATTTTTCTAGTTATACTATTTTATAAATCATGGAAATATACATGGATGTCCTACAACCAGTTTATAACAAGTTTCTTAAATTTGGTGATTTTTAAACAAGTATCCAATAAGTTATGAATTTTCTCGTAAGACATGTCCAGTAACCGAGCCAAACGATAGATTAAATGTTCACGATTTTTTACTGGACATAATCCGTAAGTCAAATGACTTGAGTCCCTGAATGAAAGTTGTTCATACTTGAGTACTGCATCACATGATTTAATTTCATAATGTTTGGATATTTCTACAAAGAGTTATGGATTTTATAAGCATAAGGTCACTGTATTGCCGAAACGGAAATTTAGAGTCTTTATTTCAAAATCTGCTATAGTTTCGTAACTCAAATGAACTCAGACCCTTAATAAACTTTGTTCTACACTGAAAGATGTATAACATATTTAAATTTCATAATTTTCCAATGAGTTTAAGTATTTTATTTCGTTTATGCATGTATAGATATTGTTTCTTCGATTGTTAGTACTTGATAAATTAAATGGCCAAAACTTTTAATAAATTGCATATTTGAATATCGAATGTTATGCATGATACTTTATGAATACACATACACCAACAAAGACGATTGGACATAGGATTAAACCCATAGAAGCTTTTGATAAAATAAAGTACCTCTTCTTCATCAAAACCTAGTTTTTAGAAGGCACAATAAGATCAAGAACCTAAGTTTCCAATGGACAAAAGATCTGTCGAACTAAACATACGGATTGTGCTAGGTAGAGTACAGCCGGTACCAGAGATTGAGACTTTTGTACGAGAGGTCTAAGCAATCAAGAAGTTAAACTTTCTCTTAAAAGTTCTCCAGGTGGGTGACACTATCTGTATAGCTAGTTAATGTTATATGGACTGTTGTCAGTTTTCCTGAATCAAACATAAACAGTTTTCTCGAAAGACGCAAACAACTCAAAAGCATGCAAATGCACAACTCCTAACTATAAAAATATACGAACAAGTTTCTTTTACTTTGATTATTTGTTTTTACATGTTACATACGAGAGTTAGTATCTCTATTGATCTATTGATCTGCAGAGGGCGAAGCCCTATATAAACGGGAGAAATAAGGGCAGAAGAGGGTTTGGATTGTGTGCAGAAATGCCACTAGTGTCACCTCACGGGAGCAATAAGGATGGTAGAGGGTTTGGATTGTGTGCAGAAATGCCACTAGTGCCACCTCATTTGGGACGGAGAATTACGGGTCTCGGATATATTAACGTGTCATTCCACAATGTGATTACGGGAATCGGACGTACTAGCGTGCCATCTCATTTGTGCTATATATATATATATATATATATATATATATATATATATATATATACACTAACTGTCGCAAAGAAAGATGAATCTCTTAATCAAACAAAAGTTAAAGGATGAAAATCTTATAACCGAAGATTACCTTGTACAAATGGGCTAAATGTCGTAACGTATAACTAAAGATAAGAGAAGAATAAAAGATTCAATTATTTCGGGTTTTCCTGTCAATCTGTGTTACAGCATACAGGTCCACTCAGATTTTATCTCATACCCCCAACTTAATATTTTCAGGTTGCGAGAATGAGGCCCGGGAGCTGCAGTAGACGACCGCCTCCCACTCTTCCTCTAATTAATAAATAAATAAATCGTCTTAGTAACTTTTCAATCTTTTGTTATGAATACTTTGTTAAATTATGTTATTTTCTTCCTCTGGGAGTTGTACTCGTCAGATGGTCTTATCCAAGCTGAATAATGACCTTTTATAATAAAAGAGTTTCTCTTCACTAAGTAAGTATTTCTGAAAATTTTCCGCTGCAACTTAATCGATTGTTATTCAAAAGAAATTTTTCTGGCTCAATTTTTATGTTTCACTAAGTGATGACTCGAGTTTAGGACGTCAGACCCCGAAGGTCGACTTTCTGAATTTCGGGGTGTTACAGGTGGTATCAGAGCCTATGTTAAAACCTTCGGACCAAAATAATTATTTACCTTTAATTTCAAAATTTTACTTAGGAAATATATAAATTTCAATCCTTATAATTTTGAACCTTAGAAAATGTTACTTTTGGGAGGTTGTCTACAACATGCAAACCGGGAACAAGCCTCAAGGTATGCGACGTCTTGCAAAAGATTGAATAATAAAACCCTTACAAATGAATAACAACCAAGAAGGAACATGAAATCTCAAACAATTAACTACAGAAAAGAAATGTTCTAAAGGAAAAATACGCTGCCTTGACTGACTTTACTTGCGCATGAACGTGAAATCTACATGTTTACTTGCTTTCTTATATTTTGGTTTTATCTTTTCGTGTGAGCACTTGTTATTTTCTCTTTATACATTACCACTATTTTCTTCTTTCTAGTTTCTGACCTTAAACCATTCGAATCCCTTTTGTTCAGCAAGCAAGACCTTTTATAGCAGCCTCGTATCCCTCGTGTATTTGACTTTGCCATATATATGTAATGTCTATATTAGTTAAATTATTTTGTTTTAAAGCCTCGCATCTTTAAATTTTGCTTGGAGCCTCTTTGTCTCCATTTAAACTTTGAGAACTTGTCTTTCTCATGTCAATTATATATGTATGTTCGTCTCACGTAGTTTTGTGAGATATTCTATTCTATCTGTTATATTTTTATCTTAATGTTTACAATATGTGTTATTACCTCTCTAACATGCATCGACGAGCCCAACAACCGTGCTGCTGTGACCGGCCAGTATGTTCTGGTTTTACCGTGTGCTCCCATGCATGATTGACTTAGTACCGTGTTGTTAAACTTGAGATTCTTTTGCTTTAAATTTGAATCATGCGTATGTATTGTAATATATTTTATTCTTTTCTTTTCGGACCCTACCCTAGATTTCGATATAATCCTAGAAATAGATTGGTTAAAGAAGGATAAAGTCGTCATAAGATGTTTAGAAGAGAAATAGATTTAAGAACAAGTGGCCAGCATTTCGTCTTTAATGGAATGACCTAGCCAGAGTGAGGATAACCTCCGCAATGAAAGCTGCGAAGCTACTACGCAGAGAAACAAACTAGGAATACTTAGTCAACATCTCAACAATGGCAAAGGATACAAACTCGCCCGCCAAAGTATGAATCGTAAGAGAATACCCTGACGTTTTTCTCGAAGAGTTATCTGGATTACCGCCAGACCGCCAAGTAGAATTCACCATCGACTTAACACCCGGTGCAACACCCGTGTCAAAGTCACCATATAGAATGACACCTAAGGAATTGCAGGAGCTAAAGGAGCAACTGCAAGAATTAGTGGATAAAAAGTACATCCGCCCAAGCGTGTCACCTTGGGGAGCGCCTGCACTTTTTGTGAAGTACAAAGATGGGTCACTCAGAATGTGTATCGATTATTGAGGGTTAAACCAATTAACCATCAAGAACAAATATCCTCTCCCAAGAATTGAGGACTTGTTCGAACAGCTGAAACACGCAGTAGTGTTCTCAAAAATCGATCTGAGATCGGGCTATCACCAACTGAAAGTTAAAGAAAGTGATATCCCAAAGACAGCTTTCAGGACAAGACATGGACATTATGAGTTCATTGTCATGCCTTTTGGAGTGACGAATGCCCCTGCAGTCTTCATGAATTTGATGAATCGAGTATTCCATCAATACTTGGACAAGTTCGTCATTGTTTTTATCAACGACATACTGGTGTACTCGAAGGATGAAAAGCAACACGAAGAACACCTCAGGACTGTATTGGAGACACTAAGATGTAAGAAACTCTACGCTAAGTTTAGCAAGTGTAAATTCTGGATTGACCGAGTCATGTTCCTAAGTCATATAATCTCAGCAAAGGGGATTGAGATGAATCCTGCAAAGTTGGAGGCCATAATGGACTGGAAGGCTCCAATTAATGTCAACGAAATGCGGAGTTTCCTAGGCTTGGCAGGATACTACCGGAGATTTATCCAAGATTTCTCACGCATTGCAAAGCACTTAACACATTTAACAAAGAAGAGTGAAAAGTTTGTCTGGACGCCTACCTATGAGGAAAATTTCCAGGATCTGAAGAAGAAATTAACTTCCTCGCCGGTGCTGACCATTCCCGACGGATCCGAGGGATTTATCATCTACACAGATGCGTCCTTATCAGGATTGGGATGTGTCCTTATGCAAAATGGAAAGGTCATTGCATATGCGTCCCGCCAACTAAAGACTCACGAACAAAATTATCCCACACATGACTTGGAATTAGCAGCCGTGGTTCACGCGCTAAAGATATGGAGACACTACCTGTATGGTAGTAAGTGCGAGATTTATATAGACCACAAGAGCCGGAAATACTTCTTTACACAGAAGGAACTAAATATGCACCAAAGAAGGCGACTTGAACTTGTAAAAGATTACGATTGCACTATCCATTACCATCCTGAAAAAGCGAACGTTGTGGCCGATGCGCTGAGTAGAAAGGAAAGCGCAACGCTCAGCACCATGCCAACTGAACAAGAGTCGTTGATTAGGGATTTTCCCGAATGAAGTTAGAATTCTTTAATCGCTGTTGTGCAAAGGAGATGATCTTCACACTCACCGTGCAACCGACCTTGAGAGAAAGAATCAAAGAGGCACAGAAGAGTGATAAATTCCTCGAGGGAATGAAAGAACGGGCATGTAAAGGAACTATTTAGGGTTTTATCGTAAGTCCTGACGGAACCTTGATGTTTGGAAATAGAATCTGTGTGCCAAGAAAGGAGCAATTGACGAATGAGATCATGAGGAAAGCCCATAACACGCCGTACACCGTACACCCTGGAGAGACGAAGATGTACCGGGAACTACGAGAAAACTTTTAGTGGAGAGCCATGAAGAGGTCAATAGCTCATTTCGTAAGGAAATGTCTGACATGTCATTAGGTTAAGGCAGACCACCAGCGACCATCGGGATTGTTAAATCCATTAGAAATACCGGAATGGAAATGGGAGAATATCGCTATGGATTTTGTCACTGGTTTTCCCAAGACGGTGAAAAATCATGATGTGATATGGGTCGTAGTGGATAGACTCACTAAATCGGCTCATTTCAATCCCATCCGTATGACCTATTCAATGGATAAGCTTGCTCAATTGTACGTAGCTGAAGTAGTCAGACTGCATGGTGTGCTAGTCTCGATCGTTTCAGATAGAGACCCTTGTTTCACCTCAACCTTTTGGAGGAGTTTGCAATAAGCCTTAGGGACGAAGCTAAATTTCAGCACTGTGTATCATCCTCAGACGGATGGTCAATCAGAAAGGACAATTCAAACCTTGGAAGACATGTTGAGAGCTTATGCTCTAGATTTTGAAGGAAGTTAGGAAGCTAACCTCCCTTTAGTGGAAGTTGCTTACAATAACAGTTATCAATCAACATTATAGATGGCGCCATACGAAGCACTTTATGGGAAAAAGTGTAGATCGCCTATTTGTTGAAACGAAGTTGGAGTCCAGAAAATCTTAGGACCGAAACTAGTGGAGAAATCGGTGGAGACCATTTCACGGATCAGGGAAAAGATCCGGATAGCACAAGACCGTCAGAAGTCGTGTGCTGATATACGGAGAAAGGATTTGCACTTTGAAGTTAGGGACAAGGTATTCTTAAGAGTTGTGCCAATGAAGGGGTTAGTTCGTTTTGGAAAGAGAGGTAAGTTGAAACCTCGCTTCATAGGACCATTTGATATTTTAGACATGGTCGGAAGCGTGGCTTACCGTGTAGTGCTGCCACCAGAACTGTCCCAAGTGCACAATGTGTTCCACGTATCCACACTCCAGAAGTACTTGAGCGACCCAGACCATGTTGTCGATTTTAAGAATCTGAGCCTAAGTCGCAGCCTAACTTACGAAAAAGTACCTGTGGCTATCTTGGAAAGAAAGGTTCATACCCTAAGAACCGGGAAGTTCCTTTAGTACTAGTTCAATGGAGCAGACATGGGAAGGAAGGAGCTACCTGGGACAGAGAAGATGAAATCCTAGCTAAGTACCTGCAAGTGTCTTCAATCCAAGTAAGTAAATTTCGAGGACGAAATTTCTCTTAAGGGGTGTAGGATGTAATAACCCAAAACCAATAATAGGATTTTATTTTTAAATCACTAAGTTTAGTGATCATTTTATTCTTTTCCATTTTCATATGTGGTTTTCTTAATTTTTATCCAACTGACGAACGGTTTTTTGACCCAAAATCTACTGATACTTTCCAAACTCACATCCGTAATCCAGATTTATTTAATAATGATTAATTACCAATAGTCCTTTAAAGGTGGGAAACACTCAAGAAAACCCTAAGAAAAATGTTTGTTCTCCCATCGCGCATTTTAATAAATTTTCGGAGCCGAACCTCAGACCGAAAAATACGGAAAACTCAACAACGAAGTCACACCACTGTATTAGAAATTAGACTACCAAATGGCAGCCCAAATCTTCCAAATTTTCGTGCACGTGGGAGCTTTAAATGAGAGAATATTGATGGTACATGAAATCCCTAGCCAAAATCCTAAGACTAAGACCTAGGACTAGTTTTCTTTAGCCTTATGCCTATTACCACCTAGTTGCCCCCTTTTTCCCACCCCTCTTGACCGGCCATTTCCCCTCCTTCTCCTCTATAAATAGAGTGGCTGCCCTCTTCATTTCCCACACCAAAAGAAAAGCTTGGGGCTCTCAAGAAAAGGAGGAAAATTCTCCAAGGGTAAGTCCCTAAACCCCCCTCTTAAGTCTCATACTTCCTCTTAGCTTAGAAATTCAGGAAAAATATTATATGAGGCCCTAAGAACTCCTTTTTACATTATATGATCTTATATGGAGTGCTTGATTTGGAATTTTGGTGTTTGGAGTCAAAATGGTGAAGTTATACTTGAAACATGAAGCTGCCAAAACCATGCCCTAACCACTGACCCGTTTTTGTAAAATTTATTCGGACACTTTCCACCCGTTTAAAAATCATGAAAAAATTCCTAGATGTAGTATTTGAAGTGTAGAATAACATACTAAATTTTTGTGGTCATTGAAGCTTTGTAGACTGAGAATAAAATCGTGAAAGATTATGTGTCGGAAGTAATCCGAAACTGGGAGAAGTGACTCATTTCTTTTATTTCTCCCCTTTCTGATAGTTATAAAATTCTAGGAAAAATCTGGGATGTTCCCCTTGATGTGTTTTAAATCATAGTCAAAAATCATAATATTTCTTTTAGTACTTCATGAGATAAAATTCGTTTTCTGAGTACCTGGTCGACATTCGACGCATAGGATTATTCTGTGTTGCACGAATTTATTTTTCCAGTTAGACTATTGTATAAATCATGGAAATATTCATGGATTCCTACAACCAGTTTAAAACAAGTTTCTTAAATTTGGTGATTTTTAAACAAGTATCCAATAAGTTATGAATTTTCTCGTAAGACATGTCCAGTAACCGAGCCAAACGATAGATTAAATATTCACGATTTTTTTCTGGACAGAATCCGTAAGTCAAATGGCTTGAGTCCAAAAATGAAAGTTGTTCATACTTGAGTGCTGCATCACATGTTTTAATTTCATAATTTTTGGATATTTCTAAAAACAGTTATGGATTTTATAAGTTTAAGGTCACTGTATTGCCGAAACGAAAATTTAGAGTCTTTATTTCAAAATATGCCATAGTTTCATAACTCAAATGAACTCGGACCCTTAATAAACTTTGTTCTACACTGAAAGATGTATAACATACTAAAATTTCATAATTTTCCAATGAGTCTAAGTATTTTATTTCGTTTATGCATGTATAGGTTTTGTTTCTTCGATTGTTAGTACTTGATAAATTAAATGGCCAAAACTTTTAATAAAGTGCATGTTTGAATATCGAATGTTATGCATGATACTTTATGAATACATATACTTGAGTGTCTTACATGTTTTTCTTAAAAATGAACGGAACCGAAAGTCCCAAATTCGTGATCCACAAACTGTAGTACACCAACAAAGCCGATTGGACATAGGATTAAACCCATAGAAGCTTTTGATAAAATAAAGTACCTCTTCTTCATCAAAGCCTAGTTTTTAGAAGGCACAATAAGATCAAGAACCTAAGTTTCCAATGGACAAAAGATCTGTCGAACTAAACATACGGATTGTGCTAGGTAGAGTACAAGTAGGAACCGAGAGATCGAGACTTTTGTACGAGAGGCCTAAGCAATCAAGAAGTTAAACTCTCTCTTAAAAGTTCTCCAGGTGGGTGACACTATCTGTATAGCTAGTTAATGTTATATGGACTGTTGTCAGTTTTCCTAAATCAAACATAAACAGTTTTCTCGAAAGACGCAAATAACTCAAAAGCATGCAAATGCACAACTCCTAACTATAAAAATATACGAGAACAAGTTTCTTTTACTTTGATTATTTGTTTTTACATGTTACATACGAGAGTTAGTATCTCTATTGATCTATTGATCTGCAGAGGGCGAAGCCCTATATAAACGGGAGAAATAAGGGTGGAAGAGGGTTTGGATTGTGTGCAGAAATGCTACTAGTGCCACCTCACGGGAGCAATAAGGATGGTAGAGGGTTTGGATTTTGTGCAGAAATGCCACTAGTGCCACCTCACGGGAGCAATAAGGATGGTAGAGGGTTTGGATTGTGTGCAGAAATACCACTAGTGCCACCTCACGGGAGCAATAAGGATGGTAGAGGGTTTGGATTGTGTGCATAAATGCCACTAGTGCCACCTCATTTGGGACGGAGAATTACGGGTCTCGGACGTATTAACATGTCATTCCACAATGTGATTACGGGGATCGGACGTACTAGCGTGCCATCTCATATGTGCTATATATATATACTAACTGTCGCAAAGAAAGATGAATCTCTTAATCAAACAAAAGTTAAAGGATGAAAATCTTATAACCGAAGATTACCTTGTACAAATGGGCTAAATGTCGTAACGCATAACTAAAGATAAGAGAAGAATAAAAGATTCAATTATTTCGGATTTTCCTGTCAATCTGTGTAACAGCATACAGGTTACCCACTGACATTTTATCTCATACCCCAAACTTAATATTTTCAGGTTGCGAGAATGAGGCCCGGGAGCTGCAGTAGACGACCGCCTCCCACTCTTCCTCTAATTAATAAATAAATCGTCGTAGTAACTTTTCAATCTTTTGTAATGAATACTTTTTTAAATTATGTTATTTTCTTCCTCTGGGAGTTGTACTCGTCAGATGGTCTTGTCCAAGTTGAATAATGGTCTTTTATAATAAAAGGGTTTCTCTTCACTAAGTAAGTGAATCTGAAAATTTTCCGCTGCAACTTAATCGATTGTTATTCAAAAGAAATTTTCTGGCTCAATTTTTATGTTTCACTAAGTGATGACTCGGGTTTAGGACGTCAGATCCCGAAGGTCGACTTTCTGAATTTCGGGGCGTTACAGGTCATCCTATTTTACATGAGCTTATCTAACCTATATATTATAACTCATCAACTAAAACTTGATCTAACAGCTTTCTCGATGGTTATTCGGGGTACAATCAGATCATTATTGCTCCTGAAGACCAAGAGAATACTACATTTACATGTGCTTACGGGACGTTTGCGTGGAGGCGTATGTCATTTGGTTTGTGTAACGCTCCCGCAACGTTCCAACGTTGCATGATGTCGATCTTTTATGATATGATTGAAAATGTTATGGAGGTATTCATGGATGATTTTTCAGTGTTTGGTAGCTCCTTTGATATATGTTTAGCTAACCTTGAGAGTGTGCTTAAAAGGTCCCAAGAAACTAACCTTGTCCTTAATTGGAAAAAGTGCCATTTTATGGCACGGGACGGGATAGTTCTAGGCCATCATGTGTCTCATGCAGGAATACAGGTGGATCGAGCTAAGGTTGTGGTCATTGAGAAGCTTCCTCTACCTACAAACATCAAAGAAATTCGATTCTTTCTTGTACATACAGGGTTTTATAGGAGATTCATAAAAGATTTCTCAAAACTCTCTAAACCCCTTTCACATTTGTTAGAAAAAGATGTTCCATTTGAATTTAATGATGATTGCTTGTTTGCATTCATGTCTTTGAAGGAAGCGTTGATTTCTACACCTATCTTGGTGGCACCTAATTGGGAGGAACCGTTTGTGGTAATGTGCGATACAAGCGATTGGGCTATGGGTGTAGTTTGGAACAAGTTAGGGAGAAGAAGTTTCGAGTGATTTACTATGCTTCCAAGACATTCAAGTCCACCCAACTTAACTACACCACAATGGAGAAGGAACTTTTAGCGGTGGTGTATGCGGTGGATAAATTTAGACCCTACCTAACCACCGTTTACACCGACCAAGCGGCCATAAGATACTTGATGGTGAATAAGGATTCAAAGCTAAGGTTAATCCGATGGATTTTACTCATCGAAGAATTTAACTTGGACATCAAAGATAAGAAGGGGAGTGAGAATGTAATCGCCAATCATTTGTCAAGATTGGAATATGATGAAGGATATGAAGAGGAAAAGGGTGAAGTGAAAGAGGAGTTCCCAGATGAACATTTGTTTGCTATTAAGATCAAGGATGATGGAGAAGAAGGGCTATGGTATGCGGATTATGCTAATTATCTTGTGGTAGGAAGGTTGCCCTATGATTTGAACCGGTATGAGAGGAAGAAATTCTTGAAGGATGTGAAGGATTATTTTTGGCATAACCCTTTCTTATTCAAAAGAGGGGTTGATTCTATTATTAGAAGATGTGTTCCTCAAGAGGAATGGGAGAGTATAATGACTCATTGTCACTCGTCACCTTGTGGAGGACACTATGGGGGGGAAAAGACAACCTTGAAGATTCTTCAATCAGATTTTTATTGGCCGAAAATGTTCAAAAGTAGCAAAGACTTTGTGATGAGGTGTGACCAACGTCAAAGAAGTGGAAACATATTAAAGAGGGATGAGATGCCTTTGAATAAGATTCTTGAAGTAGAATTATTTGATGTATGGGGCATGGATTTCATGGGACCGTTTCCGAACTCCTTTGGAAACAAGTACATCTTGTTGGCCGTGGATTATGTCTCGAAATTAATTGAAGCGGTGGCCACAAGGAACAATGATGCCAAGACCGTGATCGAGTTTCTAAAGGGGAACATCTTTGCAAGATTTGGGGTGCCTAGAGCGTTGGTGAGTGATGGGGTTAGCCATTTCGTAAACAAATTGTTGGCTAATGTCTTAACTAATTATGGAGTGTCACATAAGGTCTCCACCCCTTACCATCCTCTAACAAACGGGCTTGCCGAAGTGTCTAATTGCTAAATTAAAAAGATCCTGGAGAGAACGGTGAGTACTTCAAGGAAAGATTGGTTGAAGAAATTGAATGACATTATGGGCTTACCGGACGACATTCAAAACTCCTATTGGAATGTCCCCATATCAATTGGTGTTTGGGAAGGCTTGTCATTTACCGGTGGAGTTAGAGCACAAAGCATGTTGGGCAACAAGGAAAGTGAATTTAAATAGTGATTTATGTGGAGAGAAGAGAATCTTGCAACTCTATGAGCTTCAAGAATAGGGAGAATGCTTATGAAAATGCTAAGTTGTTCAAGGAAAATACAAAAAGATGGCATGATGCTCGGATCACAAAGAAGAAATTTTTTTAGGGTGATGAGGTGTTGCTCTATAACTCAAAACTGACGATTTTTCCCGAAAAGTTGAAATCAAGGTGGAGTGGGTCATTCAAAGTGAAGAAAGTTCATCCTTCCGGATTTGTGGATTTAGTGAACGAGAAAGGTGAAGAGTTTACGGTGAATGGGCATAAAGTTAAATCATATTACTCCCTTGAGAATAAGGGGGTAGTTCATGAGATGGAATTGACGGAAGCTTGAACTCTTAGAGTTCCGTCCGGCATAGGACGTTAAAAATAGCATTGGATGGGAGACAACCCATCGTTTTTCTTGCTTTCGTTTCTTTCATTTTGTTTGTTGCTCTTAATAAATGTGTGTTCCTTGGTGTTTGCTTGTAGGAGGTCGTGATTCATTTGGAGTTGAAGCTTACTTGCTAAGGACGTTTTGCAAAATTGTGTCGGTTATTGAGGTACACCCAGGGCTCGAACTTAGACTTGCTTGTCAATATCTAAGTTTGGGGGCTTAGATTTAGGTATTGCACAGGCCCACGTCACTTATTCATGGGATATTGAGCATTATTGTTGAGTGGTATACTTGTTGGTATTGAAATGGTGAATGATGAGCTTTTATTTTCTTGTATCTAGTGGTGTTGTTAGCATTTTGGATATTTAATTGTGGGTAGTTTTGTGCAAACTAGATTGCTTGCACTATCTTGCAAAACTTATAATTGCATAGCAATGAAAAGTTTTGGGGGGGTGTGCTCGTTTGCAATTTTCGTTTGCACTGACTTGCCTTTCACGATTCGTGGAAATTGTGGAAATTTTTTTTATGATTGTTAGGGATTTTGTGCTTATTTTGGATGTATTGCTTGTTTTGGTGATTTGTGCTGAGAATTGAGTTGGATTTGATTTAAATGGTTCATGGATTTTGTTGTATAAGTGTTGTATCCGAGCAGGAGGAGGAAAATGTGAAAAATTGCTCGAATAAGAGTGTCTCGAGTCGAGACATCTAGGACAGATCGAGTCGAGACAAAAGGTGCATTTACGAGAGGAGACCTTCTTGTCTCAAGTTCGTCTCGAGTGAAATCTCGAGCTTGTCTTAAGTCGAGACAAGGACCCAACTCGAGTCGAGATACAAAATATTGGATTTACGTTACTTAGCTAGACTATCTTGAGCTTGGCTCGACCACTATCTCGAGCTCGTCTCAACTCGAGACAGGTACAGAGCTCGAGTCGTGACACATTTACGAAGCAAATTCTAGAATTTCAACTTACGTCTTTACTCAAGTCACAGAGTCGTCTCGGTCCGAGACGATGCCATTGGGAGCACGAACAGGTGCAATTTAAAGGTAAGTTTCTCATTTTTCTCCTCATTCTCTCAGTCGAACCTCTCCTATTCTTCACCTATTCGTAAAAACCGCCCCATATCATCAAATTTCACATTCCATTAACATCATAACCTCTACAAGTCCATAATTCCCTTCCCATCCATTTGAGTTTCTCCCCATATTCCCAAGTGTTGTTCGAATTTTCATCTCCCTCTCCTCTCTCGACTCGAACCGAAACTCAAGCGGTCTAGGAGTTGTTTCTTTTCACACTTTTACCCATATTAAGGTATGTATTCTTCCCTTTTCTCCATTTATTTATCAAGAATTTGTGTTTCATTGTAAAATCTAGGATGAACCCTAGAATTTTCAATTTGGGGATTTTTTGAATTAATGCCTAATTTGACGAATTGCATGCTTAATTGAGTATTATTTGTCATAGGTTAGATGAATTTGAGTTCAATTTGATATGTGTAATGCCAATTTGAGTTAAATTTAGGATTTTGGTACCTTAGGGTTCAATTAGGCATAATTGAGATTTAAGGGGAATTTTGCATATTTGTGTGAATTGAGAGTGAATGATATATTTGTGATTGTTTTGTATTGATGTTGTAAATGTAGAAGAGTTCTTGGTTTGAATTTGCTTGATGGAAGTTGATATAATTAGGATAATTCTTGCATGCCTTGTTATTAGATGAGTGTCAAATTCACGATTGTGTTCTATGATGATAATTTTGCATAATTTGGTAACAAGTTGAGGTTGTGAGAGTGTCTTAAATTTGCTATATATACCCTCACTTGGGAACACTCTCCATACTTAGAAAAATTTGCTTAGTTTCCTTCTTTAGTTTTCCTTCTCCTTTTTCTCTTGTATTTCAATTTCATAGTTAGATTGTCTTAAATTTCTCATAGATTAAGTTAGCCCATAGTTTAATTTGGTGTAATCTTTACTTTCAAGCAAGGATCAAGCAATTGTTGGGATCATTTCAAAGTTTATTCAATTCAATCAAGGTGATATTCATCCATTTATTTGCTTTCATATATTTTATCATGGGTATTGATCTATCTTCTCTTGTTTCTATTTTATTGATCAAATTAGCCATGGGCTAATCCCTTTGATTGCTTGGGTGTTGGAATTATACATGAATTTGGTGTAGATCATGAATTGATTGCTTTGATGGGCATGTAATTGTGGCTTTGATGCTTCTGTTATTGGGTTTTGTATGGATCTCATGATTGATTGTTTTTATTAGCTTGATTCATCAAATTTGTATGTTGCAAGGAGAGTTGAATATGCTTGTTAGAGGATTAAGTGAACTTTCGATTAATTATGATGATAATATTTGTGATTGATTGCACCGAGAGGTGGGTTAGTTGCTACATCACCCCTTAGTAGACATTGCATGCTTAGGTGTGTAGTGAAGAGATGACCCTAGGCATTAGTATCCGATTGTAAATGTGTCTAGGTGATCAACGGTCTTAAGTGCTCACTTGTTAAATTTTACGTGATCGCTCTTAGCCTTGCCCAATTCATGTCTTGATTTGTGATTTTACCAAAGGATTGTATAAGGAAAACACCCGAGCGATCGCTTCTCACCACTTGTGCTCGTCTAGAGTTTAAATTGCTTTCATAGTTGTTATTTTGATTGCTCTTGTTTGCCTTATTGTTGATTTAAGTTTTTGCACCCCGTTTAGCTGCTATAATTCTATGACAATGCTTATTTTTTAGGCTCCACTGTTCTCCTAGTCTCTAGGGTTCGATAATTTGTTTGGTCATAAAATCCTTATTGTTAAAATACACGCGATCAGCTGAGCTATGCGAATCGCGATTCCGGCGATGAATAGTGAGAGACGCGATGGTGGGCATGTCGGATTGAGGCTATGAAGGCCATGGGAGATGTTGGGCTGCGCCGCTGATCTGTTGAAAGAGATGAAGGGTGTCCTAATCCAATCGGTGGGTGCAGTGGGTGCATCGGCTGTAGGTGTATTCCCTAATCTGAAGGGTGCAACTCGCCTGTGGGTGTACCAGCTTATTTTTTTGCCGTCTCAACTTCGTTCGACCGTATCTCCTTCATACGAACTTCGAATGACTTGATTCTTTTTGAATTATGACCGTCTCTCATCCCTCTTTCTACCCATATAATTTCTCTATTAAATTGAATACAATAAATTTCCTCAATTTTCCTTCAAAGTTGGTCTCAAAACTGCAATTTAAAATTCCAAACACCAAATCAAACAATGAAATGGAATTGGACTAATTAATTGAGAAATAACATTAAAATCATATCAATTTGAGATAATTAAGCACACAATTATCATGCAATAATTTACCCTAATCAGTATCGCAATCTTTACTTCTGTTATTAGTATGTTTTAATCGTATTCTCAGCATTTTTAATTAACATTTTTATTAATTTTTTATTTTAAATTAATGAGTTGTATGGAGAATTAATGTCAGTGTGATCTAACCGGTGCCACGTAGGATCAATACACATGCTCGGCCGGATAACAGAGTCATGTGACTTACATGTGTACAAAACGACGACGTTTTGTGTAACTTTTGGCGATTTAGGACAAAATTGGATAAATTTAAATAGTTAGGGGACTAAGTTAGCCAATGCACAAGATACGGAACTATTTCGCAAATGTGAAAAAGTTATGGGATGATTTTGGCTTAAATCTCTGTAGTTGTGACCCAAATATCCAATAGCTTATTCTCTGACATATATCTAAAGCTACACGAGAAAGCCAGTAAGACGAGGCTCAATGTTTTCATGAATTGCTACATTACGAGTCGTGCATATCATTTAGCAATAAATACCAACCACAAGAGTATGGTATCGTGTGTAGTGTGCAAATATTTTCGACCAAGTAGTATCGAACCTAAAAGGTTTAGGAGTACAGTGTGGCCCTAGTGCTATGTGTCGGCATGTTATTGTAGAAGCTAGAAGATCAAACGAACAAGGAAAAATAAGCACTAAAGAAAGCACATAAATTAAATAAATAAATAAAAGGGCACCCAACTAGGTGAGGTAAAAGGGGAGAGGAGTGCGAACTTAGATTATGATCAAATTGCAAAAATCAAACAAATGAATTAATAAAACTATCCAAGTTCATTTCTTAATCGATTGATAAGAGCGATCACAAGTATGTGTAGACCAATCCCTTTTGAGACCTAGGTGAACACGTGGATTAACTAGCACCTAATTAATCCCATTATAAGCTCTTAAGATCGTGAATACGTAGACACTTTCAACACAGTTACTAATGCCTACGTTTCGTCTCTTCACCAAAAACTTAAACGGCCGTCTAAGCATCTAATGTCTAATGATGGGGGATCTAGCAACTAACCCCTTCTCGATGTAGCTAATTACTATTTAAGTCAAATTGACTAATCAAAGCCCTCACATATATATCCAATTATGCACACCCAACTCTCGTTGCAATGCCTGACACGACCACCTTTTGACAACTCAACTAGAAACACTAATTTCACAAGAAGAATGAGTTGTGAATAATTTTACAAGAAATGACTCGTGCGCACGTGCGACTTTTTTTTTTTTAAAATGCTTTAACAGAAAGACGATGGACACTTCCAAACATGATAAAAAGGACTCATAATATCATATACAAAATATTATAAAATACAACTCAAAATACACGCCCACGGTTTGACCCAACAGATCGTCATCTATGTACACAGCCACTCAAAACCCCGCAGGAGCTGCACAGCTTGTCCAGTAGAATCACAACGTCCCCAATCATCAGATTACCTACAATGCATAAACTATGTGAGATTTATAAATCTCAGTAAGTAGAAATTATGCATGATGTGATATTCAGTTCGAAAACCTCCCAATGCACATTGCACTCTCTTTAAAATCATCAATTTATTTATGAAACACTCGTTAGGGCCCCTGACTCACTACTATGCACCGGAACACGAGCACTAAGCTCAAGTTTTTTGTTTATATTTAAGTGGCCACTATATGTATGACCTCGACGTGAGGCCCATCCTCTTGTGGCCACCAAGGGTCCCCCCCCATCGCGCCCCTCATGACCACCAAGAAGTTATCCCTCCACGCCGACCCATATTGTTGAGGATCCCACCCTCTAACGGCATAGCGAGGTCCATCACCAAACCTGACCCCCTGTCCGTTCAGAAGTTCCCTCTGAAAAATATGCACACACCATAGCATATGAGACGGTGGCCTACTCTAGGTAGCATACGCCAGGATCTGTCTGGTCGTCTTAACTCCTAGGTCGCCCCAGCCGCCCTTGGTGCATAATGTGGTCAAACACACCATTTGATAAAATATTTTCATGTTAATGCATGATATGCATGATGCGATGTAGCATATAAACACAGTAAAACCACATGCTCAACACCCTTTTCACTTCCGCAATAATCATATAATTCACAAATTCATTTCACGATGATCATTGAACTCACAGGTTCATTCTGCAACAATTGAACTCGGTGGCCCACTCTAGATAGCATACGCCAGATTCTCTCTGGTCGCCTTAACTCCTAGGTCGCCCCTTCCGTTCTCACTTTGCAATCCCCTAATTCATTTCTAATCACTCGCCTAATTCATTTCTACTCACAACTCACCAATTCAATCACCCTATCCATTTCTATAAAAATTACAGAATTCATAAGTTCATTTCACAATAATCATGGAACTCACAGGTTCAATTCATAATTATAACTGAACTCACATATTTAATCCACATAAAATATTGAGCTCACAGGCTCTTTCACAATAACCATTGAATATCAATCAGATATCACAATTAACGTAATATTCACATATCATCAATTAAGCATTAATACTTCACAAAATATTATATTTATTCATTGTAGGTGAAATGAATTTCTACTTACCTCAAGTCCACAAAACGTTGACAAATCAAATCCTAAACTCTTTTTATCGCCTCACTAACAAACAAGAACAAATATTAATAATCTGAGAATAGGATTTTGTTCTACTCCTCACGAGCTTCAAAATGGTATAAAATTTATCAATTGACGGAAATCGAATACTTACCAAAATACTTCGGACTCTCTCTCTCGTATGACCGCTTAACTAGTTCATGTTGGTGAACATATGCCGCTCCACTCTCTCTCTCTCGTATGACTGCTTAACTAGTTCATGTTGGTGAACATATGCCGCTCCACCGACTCTTGATTCCTTCCAAGGTAAGTTTTATAGTTTTATTATTTTTTTATTCTTCTTCCTTTATATCTTTCTTTCTTCTATTAATATTATTATTATTAACTATTTACTATATATGTATATTAATCACGGCACCTATATTATATATATATATATATATATATATATATATATAAATAATAGAAATAATTAGTATTATAATTAATTCAATTAATATCACTTATAATTATATAAAATGTATTGATACTCAAAGCACTATCAAACCTCAATTACTTATAAATTGATTTTCTCACCACTAAACATATAAAGGCATATATAATTAATTCAATATTTAAAAGCACAATAAAATAATGCAAGACAAAATAATTCAAAATCACAAATAGCGCATAATTAATTAAAAATGCACTCAATGCATGAAATATATTAGTTAATGAGTAGTGAGAAGCTCAAGTATCACAATTATAATTAATTTCACGTTAACACTAGAGGTAGTAACAATTGAGTAGTACAAAAAGAATTAAATAAAATCTTATAATAAAGTCAATTATTGTCTCACCACTAAGTAGGTAAAAATATATATTAAATACAATATTTAAAACAAGATAAAATAGTACGAGATTACAAGTAGCACACAAATAAATAATTGTATGAAGTATATTTACTTATGAGTAGTTGACACTTAATTTATTTATATTACTTTAGATTAATTAACAATTTAGGTAGAAGTTTATGATTGTTAATTCAATAAAATATCATATATTTAAAACTTAAGGAGTAAAATGAAAAGAATTATAATTAAATAACGTGTCACTCATATAAGTTAATAAAATGAGTAAATTTTATTGGTAAATATCTAATGAGAGATACGGATATCACATCCTTCCCTCCTTATAAAAATTTCGTCCTCGAAATTTAGTGTGATACAAAACTTTATCCTCCTCTATCTGATAAAGGAATAGTCCTTTTATCTTAATTACCTGAATGACAATTTAATTTTTATGTTTACATGTTTTAACCTTTAGAGATTTATATCATGCCAATATAATTTATTTATAACTTTTAAAGAGAAATTTATTTACTTCTACACAAAAGAGTATCAAAATGGAATAACGATTAGATAATTATCTCAAAAAAAATCACTCAACATTAGACTAGTGTGCAATACTTAACAATTTATTTGTCCATTCCACAAGAATAAAAGAAACCAATATAAAGTGAAAACATCACCATGCAAACCAACACTGAAATTTCATATCAAGTCGAATTATATATTCCTATGATGTATCGTCTTCGTCTATATCTCTACAGTTCATTTATGCACATTATTTATTTTTATATGATCTTCATGTGACCTTAAACTATTTCTCTCATATATTTTATTTTCTAAGCCACCAAATATTTTTGTTACATAAAATGTCTCTTATGTAACATATGAATTTGAATAGTCTAGAAAATTTAATTTTAATGTGCCTACGCATTTCATTATCAGTAACATATATTCCCTTCACCAATATTTTATCAAAACATATTTTTCAGCAATCTTGATACATCTTCTTTCTTCATATAATGCATAACAGACGAAGCATAATTCACTTTTGTAACTGATGATGTGAGCTAAGAAGATATCATATTGAAATAACAAACAAGATCATGATATGAATAATCGTATACCAGACAATAGCGTTCTTTAGATAGTACAAATATTTGCAAGAAGGACAAAGATCATGAACACAAAAATTTCAAGTGACCTATAAATATTTTATGCTTTTGTTGAAATATTACTAGAACACAGGTCATTTATTTATTGCAATAAGTTAGAAGCTTAGTTCCCTATAAAAGAAACAGAACCCAAAAGAATTATTCCTACACAAAACTGTGCTCATTTTAGTAAGGCCTGTTATGTGGATTGTGCCCTAAAATAATTTAAAAGTTCATTTCCTATTTTTATTTAAGCGCTTTTAAAAATGATGGTCAACTTATTCTTAGTAGTTATTCATCATACCCTTATTTCTACATTCATTATTTTTATTTCAGGACTTTAAATATAATTGCTCATCTATATTTGCTCATCCTTTGAGATTGTTCAAGCTATGCCCCCACAAGATGACATCTAATTGTAATGATGTAAGACAATTATCTCAAAATTGAATATGTCTACATCTAGCGAGTTTGTTTAGTTATTATCCTCATATGTCTTACTCTAAACTCTTTGATAGATTCTAGAGGAGCAAATGGGGTGTAATACCCTGTGTTGCCTCTTCATTTACATACTTGTCGATATGTATAAAAAATGAATAATGTAATGATACATGTAAAATTAAACCAAATGACAACAACAAATTTTACTTTAGATCTTATAAATATTTTCAACGTAGGTCATTTATGAGATAATAACACAATAAGATAGTAAATATATAGAATAACATAATTTAAAGCGATCGATTCTAAATGATCACAAATGAATCACAATTGTTTTAACGCAGTAAAGTAAAATAAATTAAAAAATTTCATATTTACTTACTTTAATTCAACCATATTCTTTCTTTTCAGGTCATCATGTAATTCACTTTAGTAGCACTAGTCTTTGTATCACTAGGGTGCTATCGCAAATTAACTCTACCTATTACGGAACATATGCATGTGAAATAACTCATCTAACGCAAGCCTAAACTCCCAAAATCATAACTACCACATACGTACTGCGCACCGATACACATGCACGACCACACACGCTCACGAGCACACGCTGCTGCAGTCAGCGGCTCAGCAGCGGCGATCAAACAATAGCATCTTAGCCACAGTAACATTATGCAGAGTACGATAGTTAGAGTCACTCTATAATATTTCTTATGTATTCTATTTCGTCGAACAAAGTCATATATATAGTTCTCTATCTTTATTAATCTCCAAATATTTTATCATATGATCATTATTTCTCTTTTCTATGCTGGATGCACAATAAGATATTTCAGTGACTGGTCAATATTAAATGTATTATGAACGAAAGTAGAGTTTCTTCTAATAGTCCAAACAAGTTTCTAATATATCTCTTTATAATCCATAACACATTCGAAATTACGTAATCTAAAAATTAGTAATCATTTCATTATGCTTTTTTTTTTCATGTATTAGTTTTATACCATTAAATTCCAACATTAAAGCTAAGTATTATCCAGTCCGAAAGTAAACTAAACAACATCATAGCATTTACTACCTAAAACCATGAGTCCTCCAAAACACTAGTGTCTCACATCTACTAGAATGTCATTCATTTAATCTAACAATAACATTGTTATGCTAATAACAAAAATAACACATGAAAATTTAAACATCATTTGATTCATATAATGAGAATATACATTGCTTCACATAACATACAACTTACTGGCATAGCTGGGCTCCCCAAGTTTGGAGTTCGTGTACACAGACAGTCTACAGGATCCAAACCATGCTCTGATACCACTCTAACACGACCACCTTTTGACAACTCAACTAGAAACACTAATTTCACAAGAAGAATGAGTTGTGAATAATTTTACAAGAAATGACTCGTGCGCACGTGCGATTTTTTTTTAAAATGCTTTAACAGAAAGACGATGGACACTTCCAAACATGATAAAAAGGACTCATAATATCATATACAAAATATTATAAAATACAACTCAAAATACACGCCCACGGTTTGACCCAACAGGTCGTCATCTATGTACACAGTCACTCAAAACCCCGCAGGAGCTGCACAGCTTGTCCAGTAGAATCACAACGTCACCAATCATCAGATTACCTACAATGCATAAACTATGTGAGATTTATAAATCTCAGTAAGTAGAAATTATGCATGATGTGATATTCAGTTCGAAAACCTCCCAATGCACAATGCACTCTCATTAAAATCATCAATTTATTTATGAAACACTCGTTACGGCCCCTGACTCACTACTATGCACCGGAACACGAGCACTAAGCTCAATTTTTTTGTTTATATTTAAGTGGCCACTATATGCATGACCTCGACGTGAGGCCCATCCTCTTGTGGCCACCAAGGGTCCCCCCCATTGCGCCCCTCATGGCCACAAAGAAGTTATCCCTCCACGCCGACCCATACTGTTGAGGAACCCACCCTCTAACGGCCTAGCGAGGTCCATCACCAAACCTGACCCCCTGTCCGTTCAGAAGTCCCCTCTGAAAAATATGCACACACCATAGCATATGAGACGGTGGCCTACTCTAGGTAGCATACGCCAGGATCTATCTGGTCATCTTAACTCCTAGGTCGCCCCTGCCGCCCTGATTGGAGTGAATTGATGCATGTTTTTAGGGCCTATTTTAGTGCAAAAAGTGAGCCAAGGTGTTAGATTTTGTGTTTAAAAAGTGTAGAGTATCAATATTTTGCCTAAAAAGTATTATTTGTGAGTATTTGATGTTTTTCGTCTGTTTTATAGGTAAATCGGTGGAATTTGGCCAAACCGAGAGTACCGGGATGCTTAGGATGAAGAGACGAACGAGACGGACGAAAACGGCGGTCAAAGGTGGAGCCTCGACCGGAAAAATGCCCTGGTCTCGAGCTCTGGTCGAGGACCAAGAGCCTCGAGTCGAGGGCTGTGCTGAAAGGACCAAAATTAGAAAAAAGGCACCAGCCTCGACAAGAGGTCTGACCCTCGACTCGAGGGATGCGTCCCTGGACTAGAGGGCTGACCCTCGACTCGAGGGATTTGAAAAATGCATCACCCTCGACTAGAGGGCTGACCCTCGACTCGAGGGATTTGATTTTTCAGAAAATTCATCTTTTTAAGGGCTGAAGCAGAGCATAACTAGGGGGAACTAATAATAGCAGTTGAGAGCGGTTTTGGGGCGATTTCTCAGGCCCCAAGCCAATTTTCCATTCTAGGTAGAGTAGAAGTTAGAATTAGATTTAGATTTCAATTGATTGTTGATAGATTAGCATTAGATTAACATTTGAGCATTGTAATTCTTTCAATTCAAGCTTGTAATTCATTTGGAGATTGGTGTTGAAGACTCAAGCATTCCTATTGTTGTTGATTGAAGATCAATTGGTGATGTTTTTTCTCTTTTGTCTCTTTAATTTCTTAATTGTTGTGATTTGCTTTGTGTTTGATCAATTCTATCTTCTTCCCATGGATTTCACCATAGGCTAACTCGCTTGTGCTTGGGTTAATTGAAATTGATGATGATTTGATTGATGATGATATGATTGTTGATGATTGGAGATCAATTGAGTAGATTGCTTACTAATTGTAATTCTCAATTGTGCTTCATGCATAATTATCTCTTTAGATTAGGGTTTGATCACCCTAGCTATAGACGAGAGTTGCGCTAATGTGATCCGGGATTAATCGGGTGATAATTGTGTATGAATGTGTGGATTGGGTGCTTCGGAATCGAGAGATTAGTTGCACTAAGGATACTCACATTAGTTTTCTACCTAATTGTGATTCTTCATTGTGCTTCATGTGAAATTGTTTCTTTTGATTAATGGTTGATCACCCTAGCAATAGGCGAGAGTTGAGCTAACGTGATTAGGTGTTAATCGGGTTTCAATTTTGCATGATTGTATGAATTGGGGATTTCTACATTGAGAAATGGGAAAGACTAAGGATACTCACATTAGACATCATGTTATTAATGGAGTGATTAATTCATGGTGGTTTATGTTTTCTACCTTAGTTGATTTGCAATTTGATTCAATTGTAGCTTGTTGATTGATGATTCATTGATGGATGTTAATCCTAGCACTCCTATCCCACCATTTATTGTTGTTTTTGTTATCGCATTCTAGGTGTTCGCTCATTTGCTTGCTTGTTATTGTTTTGTATTTTTGCTAGTGTTTTTGTTGTTTTTGTTCCAACCCATTGTTGCAACTCTAGTCACTATGAACTTGTATTTCTAAGGACTCATGTGCATACTTTTTCCCTTGGGTTCGATATTTTGCGATTGGTCTTAAAAGCTCTTGCCCTATACACTCCAAGCAAATGGCGCCGTTGCCGGGGAATTAGTTTTTGCGCCTTAAGTGAGACCTAGGAATTGTTTGAAGTGGCTATTTGTTGCCTTTGTATTTTTGTTTATTTTGTTATTTTTGTTAGAATTTGATACTTTGATATCTTATCTAGATGGAAGGATACAACTCATACATGTGGAATCAAGAGTATTATCAAGATAGTAGGGTGTATTCTCCACATTTTGATGGATTTGGCTACAATGATTGGAGGAACTATGAAGATAATTCTCAATGGCAACAAGTTTCTTCCAATTATGAAGATTGGATATGTGATGAAATTTCTCCCCCACCTCAAGAGATGTTCTCATACTATGAGCCTTATGCTCAAACATTTGATCCATGTCTTGGATTTGAGTGTCAAGGAGCATTGGAAGGAGGTGATTGCTATGATGATAGGAGAAGCCATGAGTTCGATTTTCCAATGCTACAAGCTTCTCCTCAATTTGAAGAATGGGGACTCCATGATATGAGAGCTATATTGCAAGAGATGCTTGGATTTTTGTTGGAAAAATTTGAGGAAGATGATGCAAGATGTGATCAAATGCTTCCCTTGTATAAAGAAATGTATGAGATCAAAGAAAAGTTTAATTCATGGATAGAGGTGAACATGGAGATCACCGAAGTTCATTTCATGTTTATAAGTAGTCAACTCAAAAATTTTCTACGCCAAGTAAAGAATTTGACTATCATGGAGAATCAAGAAGAAGAAGGGGAGGAAGCAAATACAAGAGAAGAAGATGTAGAAAAGGGTCCAAGCAACGAGGATGAAAGGAAGAATTCTCTTGTCAAAAGTGAGGAAGAGGAGTGTCCATTGATGGACATGAGCTATAATGAGAAAGAAAATCTAGAAGCACCTAAGGAGGCATTGAAGATTGAAATGAGCATTTCTATACCCTCTAACTCTTCAATTTGTGATTTGATTGAAAATGATGCTTCTAATGATTTAATTTTGCCTCTTGTGAATTTTGACTATAGGGAAGAGTTGAAGAAACGCTTGGGCATCCTTGAAAGGAAGGAAGAATCGAGAAGGATGGCAAGAGAGAAAGGGGGACAACCATGGACACTAAGCATATCTATAAGTGGTTGTCCTATCTATTCGGTGAACCTCCATGATTTTGAAGCTCAAAGGTTGAGATACAATGGCAAGGAGGACCGATATTCTTGGTCATTCCGATAAAGAAAGTGGGAAGTGAAAGAATAAGTCCGGCATAGGACAATAAAAATAGCGCTTGATGGGAGGCAACCCATCCTTTTTATTTCTTTTCTTGTGTTCTTTTGGTAGTTTAGTGTTTTTGTTTTATTTTTGGGAGATTTGGCTAGCTACTTAATTGCTCATGCTTAGGAAATTATGCTCTTTACTTTGAGATTCATAGGGTATTTTGAGCTTAATGTTGATACCATTAGAAGTTGCATATATTTTTATCACTCTCATTCTAAACATTGAATTCATGTTATCATTCAAGTTTGGGGGTGTTGGTCGTTATTTGGTTCTTGCATCTCTTAGTGGTAATTATTTGAAGATTCTTATGGCCGATTGTAGGTACACTTGCTAGATGAATGGGAAAGCGATTGGAATTGCAAGGAAATGCAAGATTAAGAAGGAAAAAACTAGGAAGCTTGATGATCCCTACATGCTTGAAGGAAAAAAATGGAGTTTAAAGGCTTATTGGTACAACACTTCCTTTCAAACTTAGACTTGTCTAAGTTTGGGGGAGGTGTTTCTCTTCCCTTCTCTAATTCTTTTGTACTCTTCTATGATTTTGGGGTTGGATGAGCTTATTACTTAATGATGATGATGTTATAATTGTGTCTTGGTTTCCTTGTATATTTTGAGCTTGATTTATCTTGAGCTTAATTGTGGATTTATTGCATATCTTTGAGTATCATCTTGATATAGTGAATGAGCTTGAGATAATGTACATGAGCACTTGTGCTTGATTTGCAAGACTTATTGGATTTTGATATGATCATGAGTTGATTTGTGGCTTTAAGCTAGCCTTCTTGAGTGATTGTGTAAAGATGGATGTGATTGAAGATGCTTGATTCATTGCTCAATTTAAGCCCGTGAGCTTTTGTGCCTTAATAATCGTACATCTTATACGGTTGATTTGATATTTCTTTGTGAGTGCATCATTCATAATTTGTATGCTAGAACTTGCCACTAGACTTGTTGATATTGGTCTTTGTGTGATGTCTTGAAAGTGATAAGAGGCCATGTTTGGAATGATGAGTTACTTTGCCAATTTTTTCCCACCAAATACATTTTTAATTACTTAGTAAGCCATGTTGAGCCTTATGATCCATATTCTTTGGCAAGCCAAGTGAAATTGAAACTATTTTAGCCTATGTTTATGAGCCTTTCTTGTCCTATATTTAGTTGAGCTTGAATGTTGGCTAATGATGGTGATTTGATTGTTAAGTGTGGGAAGATGATGTGCTAAGTGATAAAAGAAAAGAAAGGTTGTGGAAAATTGAATTGTGAAGAAAAAAATGCATGAAATGAAAAGAGAGATTCAATTTGTGAGCTTAAAAAGAGAAAGCTCAAGTGAATGGTGGATTGATCATTGAAGTTCAAAAGGAAGAGTGTTGCTTGATGAAAAGAGAAGAGATGTGTTTTGTATTGATTAGCTTACATTCAAGTCTCTACTACTTAGTCACTCTTATCCATATATATCCCACCTTTCCAAAGAGCCTACATTACAACCTAGAAGAAAGACCCCTTTGATTCTTGACTGATCACAAGTGATTTGGATTGAGATTAAGTCTTTTGGCAAGCATATGGTGTGCAAGTTTGTGAATTTGATGATTGAGAGTTTTATACCTTTATACACTTGAGTGAAGAGTGAAAAACTCCATGGAAGGAGCAATGTGTTAAGTGTTTGATTGAGCATTTGTTTGAGCATGATTCATCTTGATGGCTAGTGGATAGTTGCATTGATACTTATGTTCATTAATGAGTTCGATTGTCTTATTTTTCGTCTATGGTGCCATGTGACATAATTGCAATCAATTCACTCCTTTGTGCTTATTTCCTACGTTGCTCGAGGACGAGAAACACTTCAAGTTTTGGGGTATTATGATTGGAGTGAATTGATGCATGTTTTTAGGGCCTATTTTAGTGCAAAAAGTGAGACAAGGTGTTAGATTTTGTGTTTAAAAGTGTAGAGTATCAATATTTTGCCTAAAAAGTATTATTTGTGAGTATTTGATGTTTTTCGTCCGTTTTATAGGTAAATCGGTGGAATTTGGCCAAACCGAGAGTACCAGGATGCTTAGGATGAAGAGACGAACGAGACGGACGAAAATGGGGGTCGAAGGTGGAGCCGCGACCGGAAAAATGCCCTGGTCTCGAGCTCTGGTCGAGGACCAAGAGCCTCGAGTCGAGGGCTGTGCTGAGAGGACCAAAATTAGAAAAAAGGCACCAGTCTCGACCAGAGGTCTGACCCTCGACTCGAGGGATGCGTCCCTCGACTCGAGGGATGCGTCCCTCGACTAGAGGGCTGACCCTCGACTCGAGGGATTTGAAAAATACATCAACCTCGACTAGAGGGCTGACCCTCGACTCGAGGGATTTGAAAAATGCATCACCCTCGACTAGAGGGCTGACCCTCGACTCGAGGGATTTGATTTTTCAGAAAATTCGTCTTTTTAAGGGCTGAAGCAGAGCATAACTAGGGGGAACTAATAATAGCAGTTGAGAGCGGTTTTGGGGCGATTTCTCAGGCCCCAAGCCAATTTTCCATTCTAGGTAGAGTAGAAGTTAGAATTAATTTCAATTGATTGTTGATAGATTAGCATTAGATTAACATTTGATCATTGTAATTCTTTCAATTCAAGCTTGTAATTCATTTGGAGATTGGTGTTGAAGACTCAAGCATTCCTATTGTTGTTGATTGAAGATCAATTGGTGATGTTTTTCCTCTTTTGTCTCTTTAATTTCTTAATTGTTGTGATTTACTTTGTGATTGATCAATTCTATCTTCTTCCCATGAATTTCACCATGGGCTAACTCTCTTATGCTTGGGTTAATTGAAATTGATGATGATTTGATTGATGATGCAATGATTGTTGATGATTGGAGATCAATTGAGTAGATTGCTTACTAATTGTAATTCTCAATTGTGTTTCATGCATAATTATCTCTTTAGATTAGTGTTTGATCACCCTAACTATAGACGAGAGTTGCGCTAACGTGATTCGGGATTAATCGGGTGATAATTGTGTATGAATGCGTGGATTGGGTGCTTCGGAATCGAGAGATTAGTTGCACTAAGGATACTCACATTAGTTTTCTACCTAATTGTGATTCTTCATTGTGCTTCATGTGAAATTGTTTCTTTTGATTAATGGTTGATCACCCTAGCAATAGGCGAGAGTTGAGCTAACGTGATTAGGTGTTAATCGGGTTTCAATTTTGCATGATTGTATGAATTGGGGATTTCTACATTGAGAAATGGGAAAGACTAAGGATACTCACATTAGACATCATGTTATTAATGGAGTGATTAATTCATGGTGGTTTATGCTTTCTACCTTAGTTGATTTGCAATTTGATTCAATTGTAGCTTGTTGATTGATGATTCATTGATGGATGTTAATCCTAGCACTCCTATCCCACCATTTATTGTTGTTTTTGTTATCGCATTCTAGGTGTTCGCTCATTTGCTTGCTTGTTATTGTTTTGTATTTTTGCTAGTGTTTTTGTTGTTTTTGTTCCAACCCATTGTTGCAACTCTAGTCACTAAGAACTTGTATTTCTAAGGACTCATGTGCATACTTTTTCCCTTGGGTTCGATATTTTGCGATTGGTCTTAAAAGCTCTTGCCCTATACACTCCAATCACGCCATCGATGCATAATGTGGTCAAACACACCATTTGATAAAATATTTTCATGTTAATGCATGATATGCATGATGCAATGTAGCATATACACTCAGTAAAACCACATGCTCAACACCATTTTCACTTCCGCAATAATCATATAATTCACAAATTCATTTCACGATGATCATTGAACTCACAGGTTCATTCTGCAACAATTGAACTCGGTGGCCCACTCTAGGTAGCATACGTCAGATTCTCTCTGGTCGCCTTAACTCCTAGGTCGCCCCTTCCGTTCTCACTTTGCAATCCCCTAATTCATTTCTAATCACTCGCCTAATTCATTTCTACTCACAACTCACCAATTCAATCACCCTATTCATTTCTATAAAAATTGCAGAATTCATAAGTTCATTTCACAATAATCATGGAACTCACAGGTTCAATTCATAATTATAACTGAACTCATATATTTAATCCACATAAAATATTGAGCTCACAGGCTCTTTCACAATAACCATTGAATATCAATCAGATATCACAATTAATGTATTATTCACATATCATCAATTAAGCATTAATACTTCACAAAATATTATATTTATGCATTGTCAAGTCCACAAAACGTTGGCAAATCAAATCCTAAACTCTTTTTATCGCCTCACTAACAAACAAGAACAAATATTAATAATCTGAGGATAGGGTTTTGTTCAACTCCTCACGAGCTTCAAAATGGTATAAAATTTATCAATTAACAGAAATTGAATACTTACCAAAATACTTCGGGCCCTCTCTCTCGTATGACCGCTTGACTAGTTCATGTTGGTGAAAATATGCTGCTCCACCGACTCTTGATTCCTTCCAAGGTAAGTTTTATAGTTTTATTATTTTTTTTATTCTTCTTCCTTTATCTCTTTCTTTCTTCTATTAATATTATTATTATTATTATTATTATTATTAACTATTTACTATATATGTATATTAATCACGGCACCTATATTATATATATATATATATATATATATATATATATATATATATAAATAAATAGAAACAATTAGTATTATAATTAATTCAATTAATATCACTTATAATTATATAAAATGTATTGATACTCAAAGCACTATCAAACCTCAATTACTTATAAATTGATTTTCTCACCACTAAACATATAAAGACATATATAATTAATTCAATATTTAAAAGCATAATAAAATAATGCAAGACAAAATAATTCAAAATCACAAATAGCGCATAATTAATTAAAAATGCACTCAATGCATGAAATATATTAGTTAATGAGTAGTGAGAAGCTCAAGTATCACAATTATAATTAATTTCACGTTAACACTAGAGGTAGTAACAATTGAGTAGTACAAAAAGAATTAAATAAAACCTTATAATAAAGTCAATTATTGTCTCACCACTAAGTAGGTAAAAATATATATACAATATTTAAAACAAGATAAAATAGTACGAGATTACAAGTAGCACACAAATAAATAATTGTATGAAGTATATTTACTTATGAGTAGTTGACACTTAATTTATTTATATTACTTTAGATTAATTAACAATTTAAGTAGAAGTTTATGACTGTTAATTCAATAAAATATCGTATATTTAAAACTTAAGGAGTAAAATGAAAAGAATTATAATTAAATAACGTGTCACTCATATAAGTTAATAAAATGAGTAAATTTTATTGGTAAATATCTAATGAGTGATACGGATATCACAATGCCCATCATCAATAGAATCATCAACAACTAAAAAAATAAACTAAAATAATTAAATTAAAACAATAAGTTCAATATTCACAATAATCTCATCACCTAAGAACACTGAGAGTACTAGCCCATCAATTTACATCCCAAAATCTTGCAAAATAAAGGGCAAGTAAACAAATGAACTATTAATTGAAATACAAGAATAAAGAAAGAGTACACCCTGGAAGACCTCTTGTGGTTGCATCTTCACTTCAATCTTGAGCCCCAAAAATACTCATCTCCTTCCTCAAGTAGACACCCCACTTAGTGGGTGGAAGTGTGTGTGGAGACTCTCAAAACCCTAGCTCTAAAAATATCTCTCTCTCTCAAAAAAAAATGTGAAAAGTGTATCCTGTCTCTCCTCTCAAATGCCCGCTGCCCACTGCCTTTTTATTCCCGGGCTTGCTGTTTTTTTAATCCAAAAAGCGCTGAAACGTGGGGTAGCAATTTCTCCCATACTTGGCCCATAGCTTTTCTATTTTTTTCCATTAAGAGGCGGGCTCCTCTTTTTCATCTCACTGATGGGCTGCCTTTAATTTCTTTTTATTTTTTCATTCACGGCAATATGCCCCTGCTGCCTTCCTTCTCCTAAAATGAATTGTTGGGCCATCAATTGCAAATGGGCCCATTTTGGGCCCTCAATTTCTTCTTTCTTTCTTTCTTTTTTTTTTTTTTCTTCTTTTCCTTTCTCAAGCCCAATTATTCTTCTCGTATTTTTTTTTCGACTCTTGAGTTCTCCTTCAATTGACTCAATAAATAATGGACATGTATTTTGCATAAAAAATGTCCAAGTTACCTACAAAATTAATAAAACACTATCTTTCTCATTTCAAGTGTAATTAGTCAAATTAGAGTAAATAATACATGAAATCCTATCAAATTAATCAAATAAAGTGCATGAATTTCAAGCAATTATCACACTAATCAGAAAGCCAGCAAGACGAGGCTCAATGTTTTCATGAATTGCTACATTACGAGCCGTGCATATTGAGAGTTCTTGGACAGAAATTGAAATTTATAATCTTGACAAAAGCATGATGCAAACCAAATGAACCATCCACTACCACCCCAAAGATGTTCAAAAATTTTCCCATAACCGAAGATGCAAAGGAGCAGGAAACAAAAATATGATCCAACGTCTTTGTGTTATTCCAACAAAAAACACAAATTGATGGACCAGCTATCTCATAAGTGCTCGTTTGGTTTGCATGATTAGGGCATGACAAATGAGTTAACATGGGCTGACAAGTGTTAAAATGAAGTCAATCGTGTCTGTCGGATAATTAATGAGGGAAACCAAACGGGTACTAAGATTCAAGCTCATCCTAAGTCGAAATTTTTGACCAAATAAGGCGCCAGGTAAGGGTCCTTGTAGGAGGTATATGTTTCGCCTAAATCCACGAAACCAGGCCAGTTCACTTTTGGAAAAATGTGATCTGCAAATATCATAAGAGGCCCTGGAAGTTTCAATACCAAATTTATTCTTGGTCCAAACCATTGTGTCCTTAGATTTTACAACTATTATTATGTCAATAATGTCCTATAAATCTTGGGGATTCCCCAAGAAACATCAAACTGTTCATCAAATATCTAGCGACCTGCTTCCCTGAAATCGCCCACCTTCTGATCGTAAGCCTCCCACTAAAGACAAGGCAAATCCAACTTTTTCAGCGATAATATAACCAACCCAATCTTGAGTCCAAAACCTAACCTTAGAATTATGTTCGGGTATCCATCTAATATGTTCACGAATATTATCTCGGATTCAACCGATCCCAAGCCAAATAGAGGACGTGTGAAATAATGATTTGATTAAGAATAATCCCGTGAATTGGGATTTCCACTGTATATAATTGAGATACATCAGATTTACTAGGTAAGATAAATCTTTACAAATCTTGAAGACATACACTAAAATATAAAGAGGACTAAGTCCAAATAATATCTTTATTTTCCTTATTAGCCCCCTTCAAGCGTTGCGTGGGATGAAGGCAAACGCAAATCATGGATTGTAGAAACTCAAAAATAAGACGAGAGAAGGCCTTCTTGAAGATGTCTGCAAGCTGGAGATGTGACGGAACAAATACTTACGGTAGATATCTTGCCTGTAGAAACCAAATCTGCAACAAAATGATAGTCAATGTCAATGTGTTTAGCTCGTTTGTGAGCCACAGGATTTTGAGTAAGGAAAATAGTACCCTTGTTGTCGTACAAAAGCACAAGACGAGCTGGAGGAAGAGCCTTGAGTTCCTTTAATAAATTTGTCAATCAGACGAGTTCAGAAGCCACATTGGCAAGTGCTCTGTATTCGGAGTCACAACTAGACCGTGCCATAGTGGGTTGCTTCTTAGCACTCCAAGAGACAAAATTACCAACCAAGAAAATGGAGTAACGATGAGTTGATCGACGAGTCTCAATGCAACGAGCCCAATCCGCATCAAAATAGCCAACAATAGAGGACGCTGAACGACGTCGGAAGTCAAGGCCAAAATGAAGAGTACCTTTAACATATAGGAGAATCCGCTTAACAATAGAAAAATGATCAACTGTGGTAGAGTACAAAAACTGGCTCACAAGACTAACAACATAGGAAAGATCCGGACGAGTGATAGTTAAATATTTTAAAGCACCAACAAGGACCTATACAAGGTCAAATCAAAAAAAGGATCACCCGTGCTAATAAGCGACTCACCCGCAGCAAGGGGAGTAGCAACAAGCTTTATGTCCAATAGCTGGGCCCGCTCCAAGATGGCATGGGTGTACTTAGCCTATCCTACAAACAGACCACTGGAAAATATGAAATCCCAAGAAATAATTAAGACAACCGAGATCCTTAATTGCAAACTCCTTATGAGTACGAGTGATAAAGTGGCGAATGAGAGAGTCATCATTCCCAGTATAATGATATCATCGACATAAAGGAGATAGAGCATAGAGGCACAAAGGTACCTCGATGTAGATAGAACAACAAAGAGTCGAATCAACCAGCACAAAACCGAGACTCAATAGAAAAGCACTAAATCGATGAAACCAAGCAAGAGGAGCTTGGCAGAGACCATAAAGTGCCTTATTTAACCGACAAACGTGATTAGGAAACCGAGGGTCAACAAACCCAAGCAGCTGCGCCATAAAAATTGGCTTCTTGAGAACATCATAAGAAAGCATTCTTCACGTCTAATTGATGAAGTGACCGACCGTGCTGGATAGAGAGAGCTAAAACAACACGAACTGTACTAGCCTTAATAACCAGACTGAATGTGTGCTGAAAGTCTGAACCCGATATTTGTGTGAAGCCTTGAGCAATAAGGCGAGCTTTGTGGCGCTCAATAGAACTATCAGCATGGTACTTGGTGTGAAATACCCATTTAGATCCAATAGTATTAGCACCCGAAGGCTAGGGAACCAAGTCCCAAGTGCTATTAGATCGAAGAACATCAATTTCCTCTTGCATAGTAGAGAGCCAAACATGAGATTTAAGAAGCAGCAGTAAGAGCTGAGAGCAAAGCTTCGAGGCAAAATCGGTCGAACATTGAGGCTTAAATATACCAAATTTAGCTCAAGTCTGCATGGGATAAGTGGGCACAACAGCAGGCTGGGGACAGGCTAAACTACAGGTATATCAGCAGCGGGAACAGGTGGATCAGGCTCGACAAGAAGATGCTCCACGTCAGGCAGATGCGTGATCGGAGTATTTTAGTGGATAGAAATTTGCGACCAAATATATCGAACCCAAGGGACTAGGAGTGAAATGAAGCCATGAAATAGCACGTTTTCAAGGATTATAGCGGCTCGTCAAGATTGCAAAATTAAAGCAACAAAAGGACAACACAAAATCAACAAGAAATTAAACGAAACAAATAACAAGGAATACCAAGGATGAGATGGTAGTGCTCGGGTGCAAATCACCAAAGACTCGTCAATTTCGGATCATCAACAATCAAGTGTTCATTCTAAGAGGGATCATAGGGATAACCAACAAATAATTCAAATAAAATCGTGCTGGATAAGCCTAGGTTCTAAATGATCAAGTAAGCATGTAGGAATGTGAGAGACAGCACTCTCACCCCTCACTAATTAAAAGCAAACAACAAGTAATCAATGTGCCTTAATGAGGTTCTAATTAATTAACCAAGTATCCTTGAGTTAACCAAATATCCACTTCAATCACACAAGTAAACCTAACACCTATGCATCAATTCAATAAACCAAGTATCCTTGAGAAAATTAAATCAATAAACATAAGATCAAGGCTAACTTAAGCAATCAAATCATACAAATCATCATTAAGACAAGTAATCACCTCAACAAATGAACACTCAATCACAAATTCACCAAAATCAACTCATCTAGGGGTCATTACACCCAAGCACATAAGAAATTTAGCCAATCATGGCTAATTTAAGGAAACCCATGAACATTAAGTAAATAGAAGACATGAACAATCTGAAATTAATAAACAAAACTTGATATAAATGGTAGAAGTCACCTTGATGGAGTTTAATACAACTTGTATGCTCAATTCTATCAGCTATTACACTTGGGTAATGAAAATCTATCAAAATTATAAGAAAACCTTTCACTGTGTGTTTGTGTGTGTAAAGGGAAGCTGAAATTTAAACTAAGGAAACTCTCTAAGTGTAGAATATGTTTTAAGTGTGGAATCCTCCCTCAACATCTGAAATTGGGGGTATTTATATGATAGGGTTAAGTTAAAATAACGAAAATTGCACATAGGTCCCTCAAAAATCAGATAAATCAGCAAAAATCGCGCAGGATCTGTGTCAACTCGGCCAGAGTTGAACTAACTCGGCCAGAGTTGAACCAATTCGGCCAGAGTTGATTCTGGAATTTTTGGAAGATTTCATTCTGGAGGATTTTATGGCCACCAACTCGGCTAGAGTTGAACCAACTCGGCTCGAGTTGGTCAACTCGGGTCGAGTTGAAGCTCTCTTTCGGCCACAGTGCGTTCTGGAACTTTTTTTCCCCTCCAACTCGGCTCGAGTGGAGTCAACTCGGCTCGAGTTGGTGCCATTCCCGCTCAAATGTTCGTAACTTGAGCTCCCGAGCTCCGATTCAGTTGATTCTCGTTGCGTTTCGTCCCTCACTTCTTTGCCTTTCTAAATCTTCACATTATCCATATAAAATCCTGCAACAAATGCAACACTACCCTCCTCGGCTATTAAACTCACATTTATGTCAATCATGGTGACAAATGCAATGAAATTAACACAAATATCTATCTCAACACACGTCAAATCATGCAATATATCACCCTAATCAAATTCCCCCAAACTTAAGACGTTGTTTGTCCTCAAACAACAAGACAATTAAGCACATAAAGGGTGAATTGATTGCAATTATGTCTCATGGCACAATATATGAAAATAGGACAATCAAACCTCATCAATGAACACAAGTATTCAATGTCACTTTCCACTAGCACTAAAAAAAATGTCATGCTTTGATAAATGCGATTTCAAATGCTCACTCAATGCTCCTTCCACGGAGTGTTTCACTCAACTCTCAAGTGCATAAGGGAAATGTAAGCACTCAATCATCCATTCACAACAATACACACCATATGCTTGCCAATAGACTCAATCTCAATCATCAATTTTGTGTGTCAACTATGAATCAAAGAGGACTTTTCAAAAGGTTGTAGTGTAGGCTCTTTGGACTAGGTGGGTGAATTTGGGAAGAAGTGACTCACAATTAGTAGAGCAAATGAAAGTTGATTAAGCAATTCAATACACTTCATCTCAAGTCTCAACAATCATCACTCTTTCTTTTCTTTTCATTCTTTTCACATGTAATTCACCACCAACTCCTTTGAGTCTTTCTTTTTCAATCAAGCTCAAAATTGAATTTCACCTTCTCATCTTCACTTTCATTTTTTTTTTCCATTCAATTTTTCTTCTTTTCAACCTTCTTTTCTTTCTTCTTTCTCACAACAAACTTAACCAATCATACCACCACACTTTTCTCTTTTAACTTCACCATTCTTTTGCCAACAATCATGCTCTACTAATCATATGGACAAAAAGGCTCGTAAAGATAGGCAAAATGGCTTTAATCTCACAAGCTTGCCAAAGAATAAGGATTTAAGGCTCAAATGGCTCACTAGGAAAATTAATGTCAATGGTGGGGTAGAATTTGGCTAAGTAGCTTTTCAAATCAAACAAGGCCTCTAATCATCTTCATAGATCAACATAAAATTCAACTTCAACTAGTCTAGAGGCAAGTTCTAGCATTCAAAGTCACAAATGATGCACTCAACAAGGAAATAAACCGTTTAACATGTACGATTTAAAAGGCACAAAAGCTCACGGGCTTAAAAATGAGCAAAGAGAGTAAGCATCATTCATCACACTCATCATCACAAAACAATTTTCATGCTAGCCTCAAGCGACACATCAACTCATATCACATCAAAAGTTCAATATGATCATCAATCAAAGCATATATGCCATGTACATACTTCCAAGCATATACCCCCTACACAAATAATAACACTCTTCAAAACAACTACTCTCAAGAAAGATAGACTCAAATATATGCAATTAATCCACAAATAAGCTCCAAAATCACAAAAGTTTTCTCATGCTAATGAGAGGCAAGTTGGTGCAACGAAAACCGCTAAACTAACACACCCTCCCAAACTTTTTCATTGTCAAGCAATTAAAAGTTTGGTAAAGTAGTTAGCTAATTGAGTTGCACACAACTACCTACTAAGAAATGAAAGCTCAACACCCAAAATTATTTACAAGTAAAATATATCATGTAAGCACAAAAATGAAGTGCGCCGGTGCAAATGGAAAAGCATAAAAAGAGGCACACCTCCCCCAAACTTAGACAAGTCCAAGTCTAGAGAAGGTGTTGTACCTAAAGGTCTTCAAGTACCCTCTCTTCTTCAAGCTTGCAAGCCTCACCAAGCCTCAAATGCACAACCTCGACTTCCTAACAAGAAAACACAAACACACTTATTGAAAGCAAAAACGAGCACAAAATAAAGAAGGCAAGAAAAAGGATGGGTTGCCTCCCATCTAGCGTTAGTTTTAACGTCCTATGCCGGACGGAACTCCATTGAGTTCAAACTTCCCTTTTTGCTTCGATATTTGGCACCTCCTTCGGGATAGGAGGGTTCACATGCTTCACAAATGACTCTTTGGTATAGAGACGGCCACCCCATTTGTCTTCATGTTCAAGTTTTTCTCCAACTTGCACGTCTCTTACGATCAACACTTCTCGATTCTTTAACTTCTCCCCACAAAGCAATCCACCCCACTTAGACTCACACCACGTGACTGTATCTCCTATAGCAAAGCATTTTTCTTTCTTTTCCTCACTGGAAGACTTTCTCCTATTCAGCTCCCCCAAACTTGCAATTTTCCAAATTTTGGTAGTTTGCTTCAATTTTTCCTTTTTCTTCTTTCCATCTCCGGGATCTTTCAAAGGCAATTTTTGAGACTTTTCTTTACGTTCCCCCTTATCTTCTTTTCTCAAAGGAGTGAATATTTAGATCGAGTGACATTCCTTTTTGCTTGAATCATCATTCAAAGAATCATAGATCGAAAATGTGATCTCTTCACCATTGAAGCTCAACTTGAGCTCTCCACTCTCCACGTTTATCATGGCTTTCTCGGGTTGCAAGAAACGGTCTTCCAAGGATTAGTGGCACATCCTCATCTTCTTTCATATCTAAGACGACGAAATCAACCGGGAAGATGAATTTATCAACCTTCACTAGCACATCTTCAATGATCCCCTTAGGATAAGTGACCGATCTATCCGCCAATTGAAGGTTGATGGATGTGGGCTTCACCTCTCCCAGCCCCAAACGATTGAATATGGAGAGTGGCATCAAGTTTATGCTCGCCCCCAAATCACAAAGGGCTTTCATCTTTGCACTTCCTCCAATTTCACAAGGAATAGTAAAGTTTTCGGGGTCCTTGAGCTTCTTGGGAAGATTCCGTTTGAGAATAGCATTGCACTCCTCGGTCAAGTTGACCGTCCCATTGTCAACAAACTTCCTTTCTTTGACATGAGCTCCTTCAAAAACTTCATATAATGTGGCATTTGCTCAAGAGCATCCACTAATGGAATGTTGATGTGAAGTTTGTTGAAGACCTCAAGGAATTTGGAGAATTTTTCCTCAAGCTTTTTCTTCATAAACCTTTGTGGAAAAGGTACCGGTATTGGTGTCATCGGTACCCCCCACTTATCACGAGGATATTCATCATTCTTCTTTTCCCGAAGCTCCTTTGCAATCTTCCATTTTGGGATTCTTTTTGAACTTTCACATTCTTCCACTCTCTTCTTTTTCACCTTCTCTTCATTCATTCTCTCAAACTCGTTCTCCACTTCTTCCTCAATTACCTCTTCTTCACCAACATCTTCTTTCTCATCAAAATCACCACTCTCATGCTTATCATCTTTTGGCATTGAAGGTCCATCATACTTGGTACCACTCCTCAATTGAATAGCATTGCAGTGCTCACGAGGATTCACCTCTGTCGTGGATGGAAACTTGCCTTTGGATTGCATATTCCCCACAGTTGTGTCCAATTGTCCCATTTGGAATTCAAGGGATTTGATTTGTTTCCCTTGTTGAGCAATTAGAGACTCGAACTTTGCATCATTTTCTTCCGTCCTATTCAACAATAGGGCCAATAACTCATCCGTCGACGGCTTTCCTTCACCATTAGGGAGTTTAGCACCGGGATCAAAACCCGGGGGATATTGGACGGCCGCCTTAGGGTTAGCATAGGAGAAGTTATCATTTCTCCTCCACCCTTGATTGTATGCATTTGAGTTAGACGAGGATTGTCCTTGAGTGTTGAAAGAGTTCCCTCCTTGTTGGTGTGGAGGCCTATACGGAGCTTGGCCTTGAGGAATTTGAGGTCTTCCTCCTTGAAAATTGGGGTCTTCCCATGTAATTCACATCCTCAACTCGACTTGATTGACTCTCAAATTGCCCTTCGTGCATTACGGGAGGTGGAGATGGTTGACTAGGTGAAAGAGAGTTTACTTTCTCTATTAACGTCATCATCATAGACTTCATCAAATCCCCTTGCTTGACTTGTGCAACTCTTTGGTAAGCATTTTGATATGTATTCCATTGTGACGCATTGTTCGCCACTCCATCTAGGATTTCTATCGCCTCTTGAGAAGTTAAGTATAGAAAATCACCTTTGGCACAAGCATTGAGATGAAGCTGGGCCGCCTCATCTATCCCACAATAGAAGAAGCAAATTGTTTGCTCTTCCGGAAATCCATGTTGAGGACATGAGATCAACAAATTGTTGAATCTCTCTCACGCGTCTTTGATGCTCTCCTTCGGCTTTTGCTTGAATCCGGCGATTTCATTCCTAGCTTGAACGGTTCGGGAAGGGGGATAAAACTTTAGCAAAAAATTTTGACTTATCTCGTCCCATGTGCGCACACTCCCCGGCGGTAAGGTTTTGCTAAGCCATTGCTTGGCCTTTCCTGTGAGAGTAAATGCAAACATCCTCAACTTTTTAGCATCCTCTGTGACTCCATTGAACTTTACGGTATCCGCTAGCTCCAAAAATCGATCCAAATGCTTATGCGGATCATCTATCCCATCTCTCCCTTCAAATTGATTCTCCATGAGAAGTTTGATCATAGATGGTGTGATCTCAAAATTATTAGCTTGGATATTTAGCCTAGCTAAACCATCATAATATTCCCATAATTGAGGCTCAAAATAAGCTCGAATGGGTCTTCCTTCCCTTTGATGTGGAGGATTTTGAGGATCTTGAGGTGGTGGATGATTTGGTAGTGGAGGATTGTAAGGAGCAACATGGTTTTGATCTTGATATGGAGGAGGATATGGTGGATATTGAGGTGGATAAGGATAAGGATTTTGTCCTTGAGGAGGTGGAGGATATGGATACGGGTATGGGTAGGGATAAGGGTAAGGGTAAGGGTTTTGAGGATTAGGTTGGTTTTGAGGGATCAAATCTTCTCCCTGTTGAGGTTGGACACCTCTCAACTCCACGTGTATCCCTTGGATGTTTACCTACCCTTCATTAGCATGAGCATCCCCTGGAGGAGGCGGATCCCCTACCATTTCTCTAACAGTAACCCTTTGGTTCCTTCTTCGATTTCTCCTTCTTGGTCGTGCTTCGTTATCAATTTTCAAAGTTCAAGTATGCACCTACCAAAAGAAACCAAGTATCAAATTCACAAACAAAAACAACAAACAACAAAACAAGAAAATAAAATGCCACTAGTAAAGCTATCCAACGAAATCTCAAGTTTCACCTAAACACACTCGACTAGTCCCCGGCAACGGCGCCATTTTGATCGGAGTATTTTAGTGGATAGAAATTTGCGACCAAATATATCAAACCCAAGGGACTAGGAGTGAAATGAAGCCATGAAATAGCACGTTTTCAAGGATTATAGCGGCTCGTCAAGATTGCAAAATTAAAGCAACAAAAGGACAACACAAAATCAACAAGAAATTAAACGAAACAAATAACAAGGAATACCAAGGATGAGATGGTAGTGCTCGGGTGCAAATCACTAAAGACTCGTCAATTTCGGATCATCAACAATCAAGTGTTCATTCTAAGAGGGATCATAGGGATAACCAACAAATAATTCAAATAAAACCGTGCTGGATAAGCCTAGGTTATAAATGATCAAGTAAGCATGTAGGAATGTGAGAGACAGCACTCTCACCCCCTCACTAATTACAAGCAAACTACAAGTAATCAATGTGCCTTAATGAGGTTCTAATTAATTAACCAAGTATCCTTGAGTTAACCAAATATCCACTTTAATCACACAAGTAAACCTAACACCTATGCATCAATTCAATAAACCAAGTATCCTTGAGAAAATTAAACCAATAAACACAAGATCAATGCTAACTTAAGTAATCAAATCATACAAATCATCATTAAGACAAGTAATCACCTTAACAAATGAACACTCAATCACAAATTCACCAAAATCAACTCATCTAGGGGTCATTACACCCAAACACATAAGAAATTTAGTCAATCATGGCTAATTTAAGGAAACCCATGAACATTAAGTAAATAGAAGACATGAACAATCTGAAATTAATAAACAAAACTTGATATAAATGGTAGAAGTCACCTTGATGGAGTTTAATACAACTTGTATGCTCAATTCTATCAGCTATTACACTTGGGTAATGAAAATCTATCAAAATTATAAGAATACCTTTCACTATGTGTTTGTGTGTGTAAAGGGAAGCTGAAATTTAAACTAAGGGAACTCTCTAAGTGTAGAATATGTTTTAAGTGTGGAATCCTCCCTCAACATCTGAAATTGGGGGTATTTATATGATAGGGTTAAGTTAAAATAATGAAAATTGCACATAGGTCCCTCAAAAATCAGATAAATCAGCAAAAATCGCGCAGGATCTGTGTCAACTCACTATGCCAAAAACTGGCTACGACAACGGTGAATCCCCGTTGTCGTAGGGGTTTTTTCACCGTCGTCTATCAACCCGATGTCTTAGGGTCTGGGTATTCGACAACGGTTTTTCACCGTTGTCGTAGGTATTTACCACAACGGTTAATGAAGTTATGACAACGGTTTTTCACCGTCGTCGTAGGTGTTTACCACAACGGTTAATGAAGTTATGACAACGGTTTTTCACCGTCGTCGTAGGTGTTTACCACAACGGTTAATGAAGTTATGACAACGGTTTTTCACCGTCGTCGTAGGTATTTACCACAACGGTTAATGAAGTTATGACAACGGTTTTTCACCGTCGTCGTAGGTGTTTACTACAACGGTTAATGAAGTTATGACAACGGTTTTTCACCGTCATCGTAGGTGTTTACCACAACGGTTATTGAAGTTATGACAATGGTTTTTCACCGTTGTCGTAGGTGTTTACCACAACGGTTAAAAACCGTTGTCATAACTTTATTTCACCATTGTCTTAGGCTTTTACCACAACGGGTTACTACCTACGACTACAGTTTTTTTCCATTGTCTTAGCCATTATTGTAGATTTTTTTCCTGTTGTGAATTATCTAATTGGACAATAATATAACATTAAAAATAAGCATTAAAATAGAAATCAATTCATCATCATACATTGTTTAAACTTAAATTAAGTCATAAAATGTAAATAGTCTAGTGTTAAACTACAATAACATTTTCAAATGTCACAAAAACTAAACTAAAATAAACATATCAAACTTCTAATCATCACCCATGTACTATGAAAGACAATCGGCCCACTCTTCCCGCACGTCGTCAATTTCTTTTCCAGAGTGAAAACTGTGAAAGAACAAATAATAAAATTAAATAAGTATTATCTTTTAGGCACCAATTCAACCATCCAATCAAATATTTACCAAAAACCACACACATAACTATGATCAACACAAATTATTCTTACCACTGATTGCATCGAATATGTTCCCAACATTCCATTAAACTCGATTATATCCTTCATGTAGCGTAGTACAAAATAACCACATTGAAATACATCAGGTTGTTTAGGTGCCTATGTAAGAAAAGAATTTGTTTAAACAATTACACCTTCTTTGTAAGAAAACACAACTAGATATATATAATATTTTTGTACCTTAATTATATTCCATGCAATATTTTTCTTTGGTCTCTTACTTGAGACACCCGCATTAAAGATATATAATGCCCTACAACAATAAATAATTAACCAAAGATATATGTTACAATTCCCAATAATATGTTTATTGCAATTATATGAAAAGGAATGAACTTACATGTACACAACTTTTTTCCATTCAGGATCAATGCGGTTATAAAGAGGTATAATCTACACTATAGCTACTTCATCAAACAAATTCTAGAGAACTATTTTTCTCTAATAAGTAACATTCGTAAGGGTTGCCTACTATTAAGAATTTTAATTAGCAGACGGAGGAATTATTAAGGGTTGCTTACAAATACATGAAAATCAAATGTCAAGTTCACTGTTCTGCTATTAAAAATTAGATAAATGACAAAAATCCATTGCTATGGTATGTCAATTGTAGATTAAGAGGACTTCTGCCCCACTAATATTCTCTATCATAAATAACAAAATGCCTATCATCAACAATAATAAGGAGGATCATACCTTCATATGGAATGCAACAATTTGCACCACCAGCTCCATTAGGTCTTTGGTTGGGGCATGTTCAACCTTCAATACATCATTCAGAAATTAATAACACAAACCACTTTCAAAGTGGCAGGCTGAGCGCTAGTATCTAATTAATGGAAAGAGAGGGATAATTTTTCAGCTCTATCAAGTGGTATCAGTCTGATGTGCACAAATATATAAAGAAATTTGTGATGTTTCAGAAAACTGAAAATTTAATTTGTGAAATCTGGAATCTAACTCTATCAAAGATTGACTAAAGATTAAAGTGTTTAGTATAGACCATATATATTGAAGTGCTTATTATAGGCAGTACGAACAAAGTAAGAAGCTCAAATTGCTGCCCCGACAACTGACATAAATATTCATAACAAAAAGTAAGGGGTGAAGTCTTATCAAAAAAAAAAAAAAAATAAGGGCTAAAAAATCACTCAAACATTAGCCATCCAAGCAGGCACATTCATGTACTTGCACCAATTCAATAAAGAAGTTCTAACCTGCTGTTTTGCATACTCTTGAGAAATTTCACCAGCCAAGTTCCTGTATTGAAGGTTGTCAGCTAATAGTCAAAAACAATAAAAGCTTCAAACCTAATTTATGTTTTCCATAAGAAAAATATCAAAAAACAAAATTTAAATCCCTAAGTAACTCACATAAGTTTATTGCATCAGAACTGTGATGAAAGAGTTCACCTTGTATGCAGCTTAAATAATTAACACAAGGAGTGCAAATCCCCACCTGACATACTTATGACCCCAAGAACCAATATCACCCTCTGAGCCAACCAATCTGTATTTCAAGCTCTCCTGAAATTATTGAAATTTAGAGTAATGATTACGCATACAGAAAAGTTCCCCAAAGAATACTATCAAAATGTTTGGTCTGAAATGAACTCAAAGAACCAAAAATAATAAGGAACTAGCGAAAACGAGGAGACAGTCATATTAGAGGCAGAACCTCTTGGGCTACATTAGTTAAAAAAAGTAATATGCTACACTAAGATTCATTCATGTGCTATGAACAACCAAACCCACACTCATATTTCAAACAATACTCCTACCTTCCAATAATTAAAAAAAAAAAAGTTAGAGAAGCATCCTTAATTACTTTTTGCTGTAAATTTGTGTTTGTTAGTATTTGCCATTTTTATGCCGACAAATAGACAGAATGAATGTTTCTATTATCTAGGGAGATAATGAAAAAATGACCTCATACTAATTTATTCCAAGAAATATAGAACCCCGCTAAGAGTAACCTTGATCAGAGTCAAATTGAGATCCTTCAAGAGCATTTTAAAAAAATGCTTCAAACTAACTTCACAGATTAAGGCGAACCTTTGCTGCATCTTTTGCTACAAAATATTCTGAAGCACCAGAAATTCCTCATTCATTTACATGCATGACAGTGAGTGCTAATTCAAACTTAACACTCATGAAATAACATAATTGCACTCAAATGATTTAATCCAACCACTTTGGGTTATTTATGTGCAAAAAAGCAATTATTCATAGCTAATAAGTGATGGATGTATAATGCAAGCACTTCATAACAGCAGTTAAAATGAAGTCTATTTTTTTCTGCTAATCCCATTAGATGTTCCAAAAGATTGCACACGGCAACAGCAATTGTCATTAAAAGACAAGCACCATGATATGAAAAAAAAAAGAACTGTGAACTATTAGATTATTAAGCAAATGTTACGACATACCCTTTCTCCTTCAGGGGACATCGTCAAGGCCAAAACAGACAATATATCTGCGAGCAGTTTCTAAGTGGCAAAGGAAAAAGAATATTAATTTACACAAAGATATATATATATATATATATATATATATATATATATATATATATATATATATATATATATATATATATATTATGTAGACATATAAGAGAATGAAAAAGAGAAATTCAGTAATTAACACCTTCAAATCTGAATCTGCCATTTTAACCTAATATGCTTGTAGAGTTCCATAATGAGGACGTAAGAATTTCAGTGGCTTTGGAACTGAAGACATAGAACTGGTAGCCAAATATATTTCTTGCCTAGAAAAAGAAATTAAGATAGATAACTAAAAACTCTGTAAAACATGGGCATTAGTTAATTAAACTGCTACTCAATTTCAGCAGATGGGGGCATTGGTAACAAAAGTTTTCATGGTACCATTGCAGATTCATTATTTCTCAATATTGCAGGTGGCATGTGCATGCATAGAAAGCTATATGGAGAGAAAATAGTAAAAGCCAACAAGAAAAAAGACTTTGTCAACTTACTTTGCTGAGCTAGTAAGATATAGGCATGTCTGTTATAATTGTCCACATGCTCCACTAGCAGATCAAGGTCTTCAACCTGATAAAAGACAATTTATACATTAATTTTTTCTCTTCAGATACGGTTATTCAGCAATAGCACAAGAGACCAATATTCAAAGGATGGACCTCCATAAGAAGATCAACCGCCTCAGGCTCAGCATTATGCTACAAATACATGGAAATCAAATGTTAAGTTCACTGTTCTGTTTGAAAATTAGGTATAAATGCTTGAAGTGACAAAAATCCATTGCTATGGAGGTCCATCCTTTGAATTTTTAAAAGACTAATCTTTTCGGAAGCAATAATTCATAAACACTTAGAGCAATCCAAAAAAAAAAAGATATATATATACATATATAAAATGAATACCAAATATCCAGTGAGCTGTCTATTTTCTTCTTCAACAGCATTAAACTTAATTCCACAGGCTCTCTTAATCAGTTCGGCCATACCTACATGAAATCAACCACATGCATACACTTTCGTTTTCTTTCCAACATTTTCCAAAATGAAACCAATGGATTGATCAAAATTACCTCCAGCGATGTACTCCACTTTGTATTTATATGTCAATTCGTCATACTTGAAAACAGAGATCAAAATTAGATCAATAACATGAAATGAGCCCATGTTGGTGTTACCAATGGTTCAATATTTTCTAAGCCCTACAACAGTCCCCATTAAGAGCATCAGTTATCAAATGAAATTTAAGCCAGCATATCCATATATATGGCTTGGAACCGAAAATATTAATCACTTAACCATCCTACTAAGTTTCATAAGATAATTTCAGATTTATTCCCAACACTATAAGAAACTTCGTATGCTGCTTAATTTACCTCAATGAAGAGAGATATATTCTTTGGTTAAAATTATTTATTCCATTTTAGCATTTTTATCTTATGTTTTATTTATCTTAAATGCACTGATAAAAGCAAAAAAAACACCAAATCTGACACTCCTTTTTTTTTCCTTAGAACTTTAGGTAAGATCCAATAAGTTAAAAACCTTAAGAAAAAAGAGAAATAATCAGGATTGAATTTATTTTCTAGCAATATGTTTTCCATCATAATTAGTGTTGCAGCAGATTTCCCAGGCTGCGGGTTTTGGAGAGCCTTTAGTGAGTGACATTAATTTCATTTACTTTTACATCACAAACAGATTTGTACGCAAACGGAATCTTCACCATCAGTAACTACCAGAAACCACCAAAACTGAAATCTAACCTCAATAATCAATGGATCATGAAAATATCCTTTTCTATTCAAATCCAAATCATAAATCTGTCAATCTGATGAACCCATTCAAATCAAATAAAAACTTCAAAGTGAACGCAGACCAATAACAGCAGAACGTAGAATTTTACAATTCAATTTGACGTCAAAACAACCAATCACAGCGACACACACTTTTGATACTCAGAAATACCCAAAAAAGAAAACACCATCTTTGAAACTCAGACCTTAACGCACAAATAAGATTTTGTATATAACCCAATGCTTAACTAGAATCTCTCAGAAATTTCCAATTATTTTATGAAACATGATCAAAATGAATCTAATTTAATTTTTTTGCGATTTTGCGAGAGTACAGAGAGCAGAGCAGAGAGTACAACAGCAGTGACGCGGAAGCGAGGAATTCAATTATGAGCATTTACCGATGGCGGAGCGAGGAATCGGTGGTGACGATGCGGCCGAGAATGGTGGTGTGGCTTCGGCGGCGGGGGACGCGGTGGCCTGACGCGAAGTTAGGGCACAATTTAGGGCTCGCGAACAGGAAGGAGGAGCGGTGGTGACGAGCGGCGGAAATGGAGGTGGTGGCTCCGGCGGTGGTGGATCAGGTGGGGGAACGCCGGTGGTGACGGTTGAGCGAGAGAGAGAGAGAACTGTGTGTGTCACTGTGTCACTTGTTTAGCTCCTTTTCTCGTGTCTCGCTGTTTCTTGAGCCCATTTGAGGCCCAGTTTATGGAATAAACGGGCCTGTAATATGTCTAAAGCCCAAATGGGCCAGATCAAATAAAATTGACTTCTCACATCCCTTGTCAGCCGGAATTTGGTCGTTATTATTTAGAACTAGATGAATTTTCATGTATTACGTGGATTTTCATAAAAATCAATTAATATCATAATATATTATGTATGTATAAATTAATTTGTCCATTGTGAAATAATATAATTATATTATATAATAAATATATTCAAATAAAAATATATGTATAAAATTATAAATTATTTTTTTATTAATGCACGACCTGTAATTTCAATCTCAATTTAATTATGATTTACGTCAATCCTATATTAGTTTCAAATCCATGTGATTATATTTCTTTTAATTAGACTCAAAATTATTTTTAAAATTTCATTAATCATTTCATATATTTAATTACATATTTGAAGTTTTCATGATTTTCTAAATGAAAAATCATCAAATATAGTGAAATGTTAAAATAAATATAAAAAAATTACATAATTAGAATATTTTATAATTTAATTAATAAATTCAGTAATAATAAAATAAATATACTTAATTTACTTGTTTTTATTACTAACAAAAATTCTAATATACTTTAGACTTAAGATAAATATAATAGATATTTAATATTTATAAATTGGCTTAGTTGATAAAAATATTTATAGTGTCATTTATGAGGTGCAAGGTTCAAATCTATGTGGATGCATTTTTTTTTTTTTTAAATAGATTTTATAGAGCTACATAGATGACACATAAGGTTTTTATACATATATACTCAAGTAAGTTATTTTTAGGGTGACATATAAGGCAAATTAATGCGAGTTTGATACATAAGCCAAATGAATGTGAGTTTGACACATCATCAAAATCAAACTCCCTATTAGTATAATAGGGATTTAAATGTTCTCATCCCGTCTACTTATTAAAATTATAAATCCAATTATTAATCTAAATATATATTTACTCCTATTATATATCTATATATCTAAAATTATCACATGATGATCTTACTTTTATTACATTTATTTATTCTCTCTCGTACTTTTTACACGTTTATTCATTTTCTCTTTTAATTTTTATACATTTACTCAGTATTTCTTCTACTTTTCATATATTTACACATGTTCCCTCCTATTTTTCTTACATTTATTCATTTATAATTAATTGGTGAGCATGTGAATTCCGTAAAAAAATTGAATTTTCAGACCATGAAAACCGAATTACACATAACTATATCAATACTAATAGGTTGGACAATAAGTAATATATATCTGATGTGTCGAAAAATATTATACAATAAATATCGTCAATCAAATTAAATAATATCATATATAACAATAATAGTATACATATAATAAATATTAAAATTCGGCCCACTAATGAGGGTTGGTGTTTCGAGTCGTCAAAACGGGCTAGGCCCATTGGCCCGCCCACTCTGCCAATGTAAAAAGGAGGGTTAGGTTATGATTTTTTCAGCCCTTTTGAAGGCGAGCCTAGACGGCATAGCCCATTTGCCTGCGTGTTTTGGCGGGACGGGGCCGTTTAAAATCACAAATTACAATACAGTATGCGAAAAAACTCTAATTGCAACGCAATACAATTTCAAATAATTACCTAATATAGGAAGGAAAATAGTGTCATTCACTATTTTAATTAACCACCAAAATTATTTATAATCATTTCTCATTGTTTTGAAAAATTTTCAACCAAGCACTCTAAAGTTTAAGAAATGTTATAATAAACCATTTTATGGTCAAGACAACGAACGTTTTTTGTGGGTTAAGGGTTATTTTTCCTCGCAGAAAAAACTTTAAGCAATTTTACACCACAAACTGTGGAGGCTGATACGCAGACTTCTATAATTATTTTTAAAATAAAAAATGTTATGAAAAGATTTTCCTGGTCAAGATAACGATGTTTTTCGTGGGTTAGTGGTTAATTTTTCCTTTGCGGAAAACTAATTTTCCACCACATTTTTAATGCAATCTTATCCTCACATTCAGCATTATTTCTGGAAGATGTGACAGGAGAATTCCTCAATATTTGATAACAAGATATATTTATTTATATTTATTATTTTTTACTGTCACCCAACAAATTACTCTCTCTGTTCAATTTTTATTAGACAAATAGGTTCTGTCAAAAAAAAAAATAGACAAATAAGTTGGACACAAATTTTAAAAAATATATGTTGTTTATGTATAAAGTAGATGAGTGGAGTAAATTAAAAATAATGATATCATTTTCAAGTCAGTAATAAGAGAGAAAAAATAGTATGGGGGTTCAAATGACAAATGATATAAATAGGTGTATATTGCGGGATAGAAATAAGTAAAAACATTTTTATTTTGGGATGACATATTAAAATTAGCCGGACAAAAAAATATATTGACTAATTAAAATTGGACGGGAGTGTATGTTTTTGGAATTAAATTTACCCACTTTAATGAAATCCTATGATTATTTTAAATTCAAAATTAACTATTTATTGGACCGATTACTTTTTCTACGAATTTAAAAATAATAAATACATTGTGTATAAAGTAAATTAAGAAACTTGTATATTGATTACTTAATTATAGAACTTATGACTCTTAGATACCATCTTTCAAATTTTATTACTACCCAATACAACTCAAAAGTGAATACAATTAAGTACAAGTCAAAACTTTCCATACCAATTTTACCCTCAAAACCCTTTTATTTCTGATAACCCTATTTTCCAACATCATTCACGCAGTACACTCCTTCTCTCAGTTTCTCTCTCTCCTCTTTCTCTGTGGGTGCGAAGCCGTTCAACCCAGCCACCGCGCCCACCCACCCACGGGCCACCGCCCCCACCGCACTTAACCTACCGCGACCACCCACCGCCCCACGGCGACGAAGAAGCAGCCGATGAAGATGACAACAGAACCGTCACGAAGCCCCTCGACGGTGGGAAACTGTCCGACGACGGCAACGACAGACCCAGGCGACGGCGGGTGACAGATCTGCGGCCACAGATCGACCACCGCAACACCACCGTGAAGGTTTAGCTGGGTGATGTCGAAGATCGACCACCGCACCACCGCACCACAGATCTGTTGCCGTCGCTTTTCGAAAAATGGCCGATTCTGAGATATGTGCAGATTTGGTGATGAATATGTGCAGAGAAGCGAGACGATTTGGGTAATGAATATGTATAGAGGAGCGAGAATTTTTGTAATCTTGTTTGAGGTGAGTCTGTGACGATTTGTGCAGATTTTTTTTTTCGCACATGTGCATTATTTCATTCACAAGCAGAAACAAGAAAGAAGGAAAGATGGATTTTCGATAATTTCCTATGAATTTCCAGTTTCGATAATTTCCTATAAATTTCTAGTTTCGATAATTTCTAGAAATTTATCTTTTTTTAGTGTACAGAGAGATGGATTTTAGTATTTGAATTAGAAAGAAAAGAGTTCATTACGTTTTTCATCATTTTCAAGATCTTTTAAAAAAATTCATTGGTAAACATTCTGTGATGTTATTGTGCTGCTAAAATGCCGGATCTCCATGAAAGCAATGAATATGAAAGAACAATTCTGTGAACATTCTGTGATGTTATTGTGCTGCTAAAATTCTTCAGAATTATTCTTTTTGTACATGTGCAGCATTGTTGCATATTATTGCACATGTGCAATTTTATTGTTTAAAAATTAAGGGGTAACAAGAATGTAAAAGAAAAACCCACCTAATATCAAAACCCAGAAACATTACTAGAATAGATCAACAAAAATAATGAACAAAGAAAATCATAATTTTTTAATGTAAAATAATAAAAGAACAATCAGCAAAAAAAAAAAAAACAAATGAAAGAGAGGACAGATGCTTTGGGAAGACCAAAATAGTATCAAATCAATGAACAGTACAAGCATGCATTCGTACACAAGATCAGTAAAGCAGTCAAAAAATAGCTGATAAGATATGAGGGTATTGTTGGAAGTACACCCCAAATTATTGTAGTGGATAGTAATTAGAAAATATATTGTAGTAGATAGTATTAGAGGTTCTAATATTGTAGTGGATGGTTATCCACCCTTAATTATATATACTCTTAATAAACAAAAACATCATCATCACAAATTTTCTCCACTTACTCCCCATCGTTCCAAATACATCAAACTTTTCATTACCTCCTAACCCAAAATGATATTGTTCCTCTTAATAACGCTACCAATAATCTTGATTTACTTTCTCCACAAAAACACCAAGCCAGTAAAAACCCTTCTTCCACCCGGCCCTCCACGGTGGCCGTTCATCGGAAACCTCCACCAACTAGGCGGCTCCGGCAACATTCTACATGTTCATCTATGGCAACTTTCCAAGAAATACGGTCCCATTTTTCACATGAAACTAGGTTCCGTGCCCTTAATCGTAATTTCATCAGCAAAACTGGCAAAAGAAGTGCTCAAAACCCACGATTTATCATTTTGCAGCAGGCCTAATCTTCTTGTGCCCCAAAAACTCTCCTACAACTTCTCGGACATTGTTTTCTCTTCGTTCAATCATAGTTGGAAGGAGGTAAGAAAACTCACAGTTACACATCTCTTCAGCCCTACAAAGATCCAATCTTTTCGCCCGATTCGCGAAGACGAAATCGCTATCATGGTTGCAAAGATCTCCGGTTTTGCTACTTCCAATCAAGTTGTTAACTTGAGTGAGGTAGCTAGGGTTGTTTCCAGCAACTTGATATGCAGAGTGGCTTTTGGCAAGAGGTATGATGAGGAAGGACCGGAGATGCGAAGGTTCGAGAAGCTTCTGCATGATGTTCAGACATTGATGGCTACTTTCTTTGTGTCGGATTTCTTTCCGGCGTTTAGTTGGGTGGATAAACTCACTGGATTGATTAATCGACTTGATGTTACTTGCAAGAACTTGGATTCGTTTTACCAAGAACTCATCGACGAGCATCTTGATCCCAATAGGGTTAAGAAGGTGGGGGAGGAGGAGGATTTTCTTGATATGTTGATACAGATTAAAGAAGATAAGGCTTGTCCCATTGACCTCACATGGGACCGGATCAAGGCATTATTGATGGTAATATACATTTTAAATTCATTTAATTCATTTATTATTAAGATATCACCAAGTTTCATATTCATATCCATACACTCGTTACATTTCAATTATATTAGTTTGTATGTTTCAGTTATATTTAACTGCATGTTAAAATTATATTATTTGCACGTTTCACTCTTGTGCCCTGTCGCATTGTGCAACTAGTGAACAAAATATTGGCTCTTAAAATATACTCCCTCCGTCCCATAAAACTCTCCATAGGAAAAAATACAGACTTTTTAAGAAAGAAGAGTAATGATTGAGATTTGAGAGGTAATTTTGTAAACTTTTATGTTTAAAGTAAATAAATTTATCGGGTTGTGTGTATGAGTGGGTCCAAAAATAATGACATTTGTGTAAATTAGTGAATATTGTGAGGGTGAAGTTTGTAGTGGATTTTTCATTTTAAGGGTGTGAAATTTATTGTGGAACGGACGAAAAAAAGAAAGTGTGAAGTGTTTTACGGGACAGAGGGAGTGTAAGTAACTTCTAAAATTGTTAAATACACCACCACTAGATTAATTTTGGTCAAATTTATATATAAAAATAGTTGGCAAAAAACTTGTGTGAACCGGCTGAATACGGTGAACTCTATTTTTGCTACCACTGTCATGTACATTCACCATCACTGTCATGCACATGCACTATCATTGTCACATTTACTTATAATAGTACATTTGTATGATAATAAAGATAGAGTTCATCGTATGCACCCCGTTGCTATAAGTATATCTCAAATGTATTTATATTCTCAAAATAATTCCATATACAATGTCTTTTGAAGGTTTTATACTCTATTTTAAATCTGTTTACTTTCTAATTTTTTATTTGAAAATAACATCAGAGTCTTTATTTATTCATTAATCTCGGATTAGAAAAGATTAGAAGAAAAACTACGTTTTCGGTGGAAGAAATAACATTTGAAAAATATAATAACTTTTCTAGGATATAAAGTCATTTGTTGATACTTTTGTTTTTTATTACCAATATTTAACAAAGTTTGATCAAAAAGCTACCTGTCATATAACTATTGTAGTGAAAGATATACATATTTTAACAATTTTGAATAATCTCATCCTCTTAATTATTATTGTTTTGATTATTTAATTTAATTTTTACTTCATCACGCCTCTCTTATTCACTGCAACAAAACAGTAAGAAAATGACTTTTAATTCACTTTCTCATAATTTAATTAGTATGTTGTATATATTGTAGGTTTGTGTCGTTCTCTTGGTATTTTCGTTGTACGTATTTTCTTTTGCAACACTCGAATTGTATATCTCCTTTTTATACGTACCTTGGTACTCAGTTAATGAACTTCTTTTCTCAAAAAAATTGTGTATATGTTTTGTATTTCAATCATCATATGCATAAAGTGTATGGCTACGATTAACGCAAAGATACGTACAAACAGATTCAGGAATAGAAATTTATATTCGGTAGGTTTTAATAATTTTTTTGACGGGGGTAGGTTATAATAATGACATGACAGAACTTTGCCATTGGTGGGACAACCACAAAGACTTTTATCTTGTTCTTTTGCAATTATATGTGTTGTTGAATACGGCCATTAATTATAGTGTGCCCACCCATAACGAATTCATAGGTAAATTGCAGCTTTAGTCCAACAATTTTGGGTTTGTCTCTGTATTGACCCGGTGCAAAATAAAAATGTCAATTTAATTCTATACTCCCTCCATCCCATAAAAGCTTTCACATTTTTCTTTTTCGTCTGTCTCATTATAAGTTTCACACCCTTATAAACATTACTCTCACAAATTTCATTAATTTACAAAAATGTCATTACTTTTTACTTTCGCATACACATAATCCAATAAATTTTCTTTACTTTATATATAAAGGTTTACAAAATTATCCCTCAAAACCTCAATCATTACTCTTTTTTCTTAAAGTGTGTATCCTCTTACATATGAAAGCTTTTCCGGGACGGAGGGAGTATTATTTAATTTTAAATTAAGTCTTAAAATCATTGAAAATTTGTGATTTTTTTTTTAAATGTAGAACATATTTATTGCTGCAACGGAATCAAGCACGGCCTCTATAGTGTGGATTATGACAGCACTGATTAAGGAGCCAAAAATCATGGAGAAAGTTGAAGCAGAAATCAGAAATTTGAGTGTAAAAAACGGTAAAGTAGACGAAGACAATTTGTCCAAACTTCACTACCTGAAAGCAGTCGTAAACGAGACTTTCAGGTTATACCCTCCTGCTCCACTGCTTGTACCAAGAGAAGCAATGAAAAGATGCACTCTAGATGGCTATGAAATTCAACCTAAAACTGTGGTTTATGTTAATGCATGGGCGGTTGCAAGAGATCCCGAGTGTTGGGAAAATCCAGATGAATTTTTGCCGGAGAGATTCTTGAATAGCAATATTGATATAAAGGGGCAAGATTTCGCGGTGATTCCATTTGGATCGGGTCGAAGAATTTGCCCCGGAATATGTATGGGACTTTTGGACGTCGAGCTTACCGTTGCAAATCTACTGTACTCTTTTGATTGGGAATTGCCTGCAGGGATTCAAGTACAAGATGTTGACACCGATGTTTTTCCTGGAATTGCTATGCATAAGAAAAATGCACTTCTAGTTGTACCTAAGAAATGTGGCTAGGGATTGATTTAGGGGCATTATGGATTCTCGTCATGTCCATTTTCACAAATTGAAATTAATCCTATAACTATTACTCCCTCAGTCTCATAGGTGTTTGCACAGTTGACTGGGCACAGAGGTTAAAAAAATGTACTTTTTGGGAGTTGACCATGTGTAAGTGAAGGGTATAATTGAGAAATCATGTGTATATAAAGTAAGAGGTTAGTTAATTGAGTTGAAAAAGTAATGACATTGATGTAAATAAATGTGTATTGTGAGGGTGTTAAAAATGAATGATATTTCCATTTATAAGTGTGCAAACAAGTGTGGGACGGACGAATAAGGTAAGTGTGCAAATACTTGTGGGACGGAGGGAGTAATTTTTTGAGATTTTGATCTAGTGATTGGTAGTAAGAGGCAAAACATGCAGGAAACCAATTAGATGTCAGCGTCGGATGTTTCAACTCCTATATTTGGTGACCGATCCAAAATGTAAAAAATTTAAAAATTACAAGATTATTTTTAATTCGTAAAATCAACTCGACAAACCTAGTTACTAGAAGAGGGAAAATTGATAAGATTAAAAATAAATTATTTTATATGAGTCGTGATTGTAGCTTTTTCGAGTAAGTATATTTAAGACACAACCAAATTATTGAACCCAAAGGAACTAAGTCGAGCAAGGATCCCTAAAGCTAAGAGTTGGCATGGTATTATAGAGTCGGGAGCGGGTTTTGCAAAATTAAATCTAAATTAAACAACTAAGAATAACCAACAAGCAAATTACTAAGAGATAACAAATATGAGAAAAATGTGCTCGGGTGAAAATTACCAAGGAATTCTTAATTACGAATCATGCATGATCGGAGTTTCAATTAACGAGGGATAACAGGAGCTATCTAGCAAAAAATCACATATCAACCGTACTTGATAAGCCTAGGTTTAATACGTCAAATAAGCACGTAAGATAGTTTAGAGACGACACCCTAAGTCTCCTCACTTAATCACAAGAAATGGAATCGAGCAATTAACGTATCCTAATGTAGGTTCTAGTGAAAATTAACCAAGTCTCCTTGTGTTAATCCAATATTGAATTCAATCACAAAACCAAGCCTAACACCTAAGCATCAATTTAATGAACCAAATCTCTTTGAGCAAATTAAATCAATTAACAAAGGATCAAAACCTAATTTAGCAATTAAATCATGCAAATCACAATAGAATAATTTATCTCCTTAATAAATGAAACACCCAATCAAATGATCATCAATATTAATTCATCCAAGGATCATCACACCCGAACACAAGAGGAATTTAGCCCAACATCATGAGTTGAAACAAACCCATGAAAATTGAAAGCATTGAAGGAGAAGGAAGCATGATAATTAAGAAATAATCCACTAAAATTAAGAGAAAATGATGGGTATCACCTTGAATGTGTTGAGTATACTTGATTTAATTAAAATCTAACCCTAATTTGCAAGAAATTGAAATGAAATTGAAGAACACCTATACTATGTGTGAATGTGTGTGTGGAATATGTGTGGAATATCTTCTATGTGTGGGGGATCCCTTCAACATCTGAAATTGGGGGTATTTATATGATGGGGCTAGGTTAAAATAACGAAAATTACAAATAAGCCCCTCAAAAATCGGATGAATTGGTCAAAATCGTGCAGACGCAGGCCAACTCGGCCAGAGTTGAACCAACTCGGCTCGAGTTCTCTCAACTCGGGTCGAGTTGAAGCTCTTCTTGGGCAACAGTGCAATCTGGAGGATTTTCATGTCATCAACTCGGCTCGAGTTGATCAACTCGGGTCGAGTTGAAGTAACTCCAGCTCAAATGTGTGTAACTTGAGCTTCCGAGCTCCGATTCAGTTGATTCTCGTTGCGTTTCGACCCTCACTTCTTTACCTTTCCAAATCTTCACATTATCCATATAAAATCCTGGAAAAAATGCAAAACAATACCCTTCTCATCTCAAGTGCAATTAGTCAATTTAATGTAAATAATGCAAGAAATTCTATTAAATTAAGCAAATTAATGACATGAATTTCAAGAAATTTTCACACTAATAAAATTCCCCCAAACTTAAGATGTTGTTTGTCCTCAAACAACAAGATAAATAAGCACATTAGGGTGAATCAATTGCAATTATGTTCAATGAGCACAAGAACGAAATAGGACAATCAAACCTCTTCAATGAAAACAATATCAATGCAAACTTTCCACTCACACTAAAAAATGTCATGCTTTGACAAATTCTTATTCAAAGGCTCAACTCAATGCTCCTTCCATGGAGTGCTTCACTCATCACTCTAGTGTATAAGGACATGTATGCACTCACTCATCAATCCACAAAAATGAACACCATAGGTTTGCCAAAAGACTCAATCTCAATATATCTTTTTGTGCTTCAAACATGAATCAAAGAGGGCTTTCTCAAGGTTGTAATGTAGGCTCTTTGGACAAGGTGGGTGAATTTTAGGAAAAGTAACTCAACAATTAGTAGAGCAAATGAAAGTTGATCAAGCAATACAATACAATTCAACTCAAATCTCAACAATCATCACTCTTTCTTTTCTTTTTCCACTATTTCTCAAATATAATTCACCACCAAACTCCTTTGAGACTCTTCTTGCATTCTCAAGCACTCAATTGAATTTTTCACTATCATTTTTCTCATCTTTTCCACAATTCAATTTTTTCTTTTCAACCCTTCTTTCTTTTTCTCTCCTCAAACTTAGCAAATTAAATCACCACACTTTTCTTTGCAATCACCATTCTTTTGTCAACAATCAAAGCTCTACTAATCATTAGGACAAAAAGGCTCATAAGAATAGACAAAATGGCTTCAATTTCACAAGCTTGCCAAAGAAATAAGGATTTAAGGCTCAAATTGGCTCATTAGGGAAATCAATATTTTTGGTGGGGTCAAATTTGGCTAATCGACTTTCATAACAAACAAGGCCTCTTATCATCTTCACAAAATCCACACAAAACTCAATTTTGTCAAGTCTCTAGGCAAGTTCTAGCATGCAAATTCATGAACGATGCACTCAACAAGGAATCAAACTGTATAAAATGTACGATTTAAAAGGCACAAAAACTCACGGGCTTAAAAATGAACAAGGAATCAAGCATTCTAACTCACATCCATCATCACACAACAATTCATCATGCTAACATCAAGCCACATATCAACTCATTATCAAATCAAAAGTCCAATACGTCCACCAATCAAGCACACATGCTCATGAACATAATCAATCGTATACCCCATATACATAACAACACTCTCCACAACGACTACTCTCAAGAAAGATAAACTCAAATATATGCAATTAATCCACTAATAGGCTCCGAATTCACAAAGATTTTCTCATGCTAATGAGAGGCAAATTAGTGCGACAAAAATTGCTAAACTAACACACCCCCCCAAACTTTTTCATTGCTAAGCAATTAAAAGTTTGGTAAGATAATTAGGTAATTGAGTTGCACACAACTACCTACTACTAAGAAATGAGAGCACATCACCAAAATCACATTTCAAGAATAGTATAACATGTAAGCCCAAAAACTAAGTGCGCCGGTGCAATTGGAAAAGCACGAAAAGAGGCACACCTCCCCCAAACTTAGAAAAGTCCAAGTCTGGAGAAGGTGTTGTACCTAACGGTCTTCTAATACCCTCTCTCCTTCAAGCTTGTAAACCTCACCAAGCCTCACTTGTACACCTCGACTTCCTGAAAAGTAACACACAACACACTTATTGAAAGCAATAAATAAATACAAAAATAAAAAAAATCAAGTAAAGGATGGGTTGCCTCCCATCTAACGCTATTTTTAACGTCCATTGCCGGACGGAGCGTGAGTTGCTCAACTTTCCTCTAAGAACAAATTCTCCACCATCCTCACTTGAGTTGGACAAAAATAAGGCTTGACCCTATGTCCATTAGCAAAGAAGTGATCATTCTTCTCATCCTTCAATTCCAAGAAGCCACTAGGGAATATCTTCACGACCTCAAAGGGTCCACTCCATCGTGATTTCAATTTTTCCGGGAATAGCTTGAGTCTTGAGTTGAACAACAACACCTTTTGGCCTTCATGGAATTCTTTGAACTTCACCTTCTTGTCATGCCATCTCTTAGTTTGCTCCTTGAAGATTCTTGAGCTTTCATAAGTCTTCTCTCGAAACTCATCCAACTCATGTAATTGAAGCATCCTCTTCTCACCCACTAAATCTTCATCAAAGTTCAACCTCCGAATGGCCCAATATGCTCAGTGTTCTAGCTCGACAGGGAGATGACACGGCTTGCCAAAAACCAATTGATAAGGAGACATTTGAAGTGGGGTCTTGAAAGCGGTTCCATATGCCCAAAGAGCATCATCCAAATGCAAAGCCCAATCCTTCTTATTGGTTTTCACCATTTTCTCAAGAATTTGCTTGATTTGTCGGTTGGAGACCTCGGTCAAACCATTATAGTTTGTGGATGATATGCAGTGGCAATCTTATGCTTAACACCATACTTCTCAAGCAACTTCACCATGAGCTTGTTCACAAAGTGTGAATCTCCATCACTAATCAATGCTCTAGGAACTCCAAATCGTGAAAAGATGGTCTTCTTTAGGAATTGCAACACAACCTTAGCATCATTGGTTTTTGTGGCAATAGCTTCCACCCATTTAGACACATAGTCTACTCCAACCAAAATATAGAGAAATCCAAAGGAAGGTGGAAATGGGCCCATAAAATCTAATCCCCAAACGTCAAACAACTCAACTTCTATGAAGATAGACAGAGGCATTTCATCTCTCCTTGCTATCGAGCCCACTCGTTGGCATCTATCACACCTCCTTACAAACTCATGACTATCCTTGAAGATAGTAGGCCAATAGAATTCCGATTGCAAAACTTTCATTCCCGTCTTGGCTCCACCAAAGTGTCCACCACAAGGCATTGAATGACAATGTTCTATAATAGCCTCAACTTTCTCCCTTGGGACACATCTCCTTATGACGGAATCAACACCTCTCTTCAAGAGAATCGGATCTTCCCAAATATAGCTCCTCACATCCTTCAAAAATTTCTTCCTAGCATATTTAGGCAACTCATCGGGCAATGCACCACATGCTAAATAATTGGCAAAATCGGCATACCATGGTACATCTACTTGTGCTTTCTTCTCATGACCCTCCAACTCCACTTCATTCACTTCTTCTACAATGAAAAGCTTCTCATCCGGAAACATTTCTTGCAAATCTCCATCCTCATCTAAGACTTCTTTCCCCTTCTCAAGACGTGATAGATGATCCGCTATCACATTTTCACTCCCCTTTTTGTCACGAATCTCTATATCAAACTCTTGGAGTAAAAGGATCCATCTCATCAATCTTGGTTTTGCGTCTTTCTTGGTCATGAGAAAGCGAATCGTGGAGTGGTCCGTGTAGACAAAAGTTTTCGCACCTACTAGGTAGGGTCGAAACTTATCAAAAGCATACACTACCGCTAGGAATTCCTTCTTAGTGACCGTATAGTTGAGTTGGGCCGAATTGAAAGTCTTCGACGCATAGTAGATGGCATGAAATCGTTTGTTCCTCAATTGGCCTAGCGCAACCCCCATAGCATAGTCGCTTGCATCACACATCAAAACAAACGGCAAAGTCTAATCGGGGGTGATCAATATCGGTGCACTCACCAAAGCCTCCTTAAGTTTCCTGAAAGAATCAAGACAAGTATCATCAAACACAAAAGGAGTATCATTTTCAAGTAAGTGAGTTAAGGGTTTAGCTATTTTAGAGAAGTCTTTAATAAATCTTATGTAGAACCTCGCATGCCCCAAAAAACGAACGAATTCCCTTTTCATTCGTAGGTGGAGGAAGCTTCTCAATATGATGATGAAGGACTATTCCGTCTTGAACCATGAAATGGCATTTTTCCCAATTCAAGACAAGATTAGTCTCTTGGCACCTCTTTAGCACCAATTCTAGATTATCCAAACAATGATCAAAAGAGCTACCAAATACAGAAAAATCATCCATGAACACCTCCATCACATGCTCAATCAATTCATGAAAAATTGCCATCATACATCTTTGAAACGTAGCCGGTGCATTGCACAACCCAAACGACATACGTCTCCATGCATATGTACCATAGATGCAAGTGAAAGTTGTCTTTTCTTGGTCTTCGGGGGCAATCATAATTTGATTATACCCCGAATACCCGTCCAAGAAACAATGGAATTTATGCCCACACAACCTATCTAGCATTTGATCCATGAAGGGGACGGAAAAGTGATCCTTACACGTGACCTTGTTTAATTCTCTATAGTCAACACAAACACGCCACCCGGTGGCTACCCTTGTAGCAATCACCTCATTTTGATCGGTTGTGATAACCGTCATACCCCTTTTCTTGGTAACAACATGCAATGGAGACACCCAAGGACTGTCACTAATAGCATAGATCATTCCAGAATCAAGAAATTTAATCACTTTCTTTCTAATGACCTCTTGTATGATAGGATTTACACGTCTTTGGGGTTGTACAATGGCTTTGCTACCCTCTTCTATCCTAATTCGATGCATGCATATGGATGGATTAATTCCTTTCAAATCATCAATTGACCATCCTAAGGCATTCTTATTTCTAGACAACACAATCAACAACTTCTCCAATTCACTATGACTCAATTTAGAAGAGACAATAACCGGATACCTCATTTCCTTGTCAAGATAGGCATATTGAAGGTTATCGGGTACTTGCTTGAGGATCTCCTTAGGCTTTTCCTCCTTTTGCTCGTCATCCTCCTCTTCTTTCTACAATTGAGCTTTCTCCCCTTCAAAACTCACTTCATTTACCTCTTCAAGTCTCAAAGCATTCCTATCATCAAAACAATCAACACAAGAATTATTAGGCTCTTTATAACAAATATGTTCAAGAGGTAAAGAAGACATCATATTATCATTATCAAGAAAAGAGAAAGAGGATTCTTCCCAAACTTCTTGGAGACACAGATCAATCACGTCAACCGAATGACATTCTTCATTCTCCATAGGATGCCTCATTGAGTTTTGGATTGAGAATTGGAGTTCTTCGTCATTAAGCTTCAAAGTGAGCTTCCCTTGATTAACGTCAATAGCGGCACGTGCGGTTGCTAGGAAAGGTCTCCCAAGAATGAGTGGAACTTCTTTGTCTTCCTCCATCTCAAGCATTATGAAATCAGCTGGAAAAACAAATTTCTCCACTTTCACCATTATGTCTTCCACTACCCCCTTAGGAATTGTTGTGGACCCATCGGCTAGTTGTAGTGTGACGGATGTGGAACACAATTCACCTTGATCAAGACTCTTGAACATGGACATAGGCATTAAGTTAATGCTTGCACCAAGATCATATAAGGCATTTTTCACCACTCCATTGCCAAGATCACACAAGATTGTGAAGCTTCCGGGGTCTTTCAATTTATGTGGCAAATCCCTTTTTAGCAAGGCACTAAACTCCATCATCAATCTCATTGTTTCAGGCTCCTCTATTCTCCTCCTCTTGGCAATCAAATCCTTGAGAAGCTTTGCATAGTTGGGCATTTGTTCAAGAGCTTCCGAAAATGGGATATTGATGTAGAGCTTCTTAAACACTTCAAGGAATTTGGCAAACTTCTCGTCCATCTTCTTCTTCATAAAACGTTGAGGAAAAGGAATAGGCTCAACGGTTTTAGGAACTCCCCATGAGTCTCTCTCAACTTCTTTTCTTTCTTCTCTAGCCTCTTTGGCTTTCTTCCATTTGGGCTTCTTTCTCTCTTCCACTTTCTCTTCTACCACAACTTCTTTCCCTTTGTCTACACCTCTTTTCTCAACTTCACCCCCCACATTCTTTCCTTCTTCATCTTTATCAATCACTTCTAGTCCTTCCTCATCACTATCCTCGTCTTCTTCTTTCTTTCCCTCTTCTTCTCCCTCGATTGTAGGCATTGGAGGACCTTCATATCTTGTATCACTCCTTAACTCAATGACTTTACAATTCTCCCTAGGGTTAATTTCCGTGGTTGATGGAAATTTACCCTTTAGATTGCTCCCACTTGAAGAAGCCACTTGGCCTATTTGGAACTCCAAATTCTTCATTTGGCTAGATATGGAAGTCACCGCATTTTCCATCTTCTCAAACTTCTCTTGAGTGCATCCCATGAATTTTGCGAAGATATCTTCCAAATTAGGCTTGCCCTCATTATTTGGAACTCGTGCACCCGGATCCAAACCGGGAGGAAATTAAACCGCCGCTCTAGGGTTGGCATAGGAAAAATTTTCATGTCTCCTCCAATTGTTACTAGGAGCTTGTCCTCCTTGTTGAGGCATGAATGGAGCTTGAGGTTGAGAAGAAGAATTGCCTTGAGGTCGATTTTGAAAAGGTGTTTGATAAGGTCTCCCACTTTGGTAATTCCCTTGATATCCTCCTTGGAATTGATTCCCTTGGTATTGTGGCCTTCCCATGTAGTTCACTTCTTCCATTGGATTTGAACCTTGACACATATCACCTTGGACAAGTGGTTGAAGATTTCCACCTTGTTGAGATGTTAGAGCTCCAAATCTATCCATCATGGACATCATCATAGCTTTCATAGATTCAATTTCTTCAATTTGAGACACCCTATGATGATTTTCCCGACTTACTTGAGCTTGAAATGAATCTTGAGCAATGTTCTCCATGATTTGATTCATCTCGATCATGGACTTGGACCAAATAGACCCACTTGCACAAGCATTTAGAAAGGCTCGATCAGAATCGTTGAGTCCAGTGTAGAAGTACATGATCGTTTGCTTGTCGGAAAATCCATGTTGAGGACATGCTATCAAAAGGTTCCCAAATCTCTCCCATGCCGCAGTAATCGACTCTGCACTTTTTTGTTGGAATTGTGAGATTGCTTCTTTGACTTGTAAGGTCTTGGATGGAGGGTAGAACTTCATCAAAAACCTCTTGCTTAGATCCTCCCATGTTCTCACGGTCCCCGATGGAATTGAATTGAGCCAAGCTTTCGCTCTCCCCGTAAAAGTGAATGAGAAGAGACGAAACTTCTTTGCATCCTCCGGAACACCATTGTATTTTGTGGTGTCGGAGACCTCTAAGAATTGGACCATGTGACTATGGAGATCTTCATTTTCATCCTTTCCCTCGAATTGCTTTTCTCTAAGCATCCTTAGCAAGGCCGGGCTAATCTCAAAATTGTTAGCCTCAATGCGAGGTCTAGCAATCCCATCATAGAACTCTCTCAATTGTGGCTCAAAATACTCACGAAGTGGACGACCTTGGGGTTGAGGTTCTTGAACGGGTTAATTTTGAGCTTGTGGTTGATGAGCTGGTTCTTGATAATAAGACATTTGGGGATATTGTGGGAAGTATTGTGGGCGTGGATAGTATGGGAATTGTGAGAATTGTGGGGCTTGTTGAGGGTAGGGGTATGGTTGTTGTGGATATGAGAATTGGTTTGGTGGATACCCTTGAGGGAAAGGACCAAGTTGAGCATTTTGTGGTTGGTTTCCATTACCCCCTTGGTTCTCTAACACATTGTTGCCCCCATTACCATTGCCATTTTCATTTCCATTTCCATTTCCATTTGGATTTGGATGGCCATTCCCTTCTTGAATCGGAGGATCACCGCCTCCCACTTCATTTTCCATATCATTCCTAGCCTCCATTTCTCGTCTCTCTCTTGCTTCTCTACGATTACGTCCTCGATTCCTTCTTACGGTAGCCTCAATTTCGAGGTTGATAGGTTCAGGTTGAATACCACGGGACCTTGTGTTCATGCACTTACGCAAGAGACGAGTATCAAATTCCCAAAAAATAATAAATCAAAACAAAAATAAAAATAAAGCAAGTAAAATGACCCTACTAACACCACTCAACAAACTCTAAGTCCCTATTAGCACTCTAATTAGTTCCCCGGTAACGGCGCCATTTGATTGTAGCTTTTTCGAGAAAGTATATTTAAGACACAACCAAATTATCGAACCCAAAGGAACTAAGTCGAGCAAGGATCCCTAAAGCTAACAGTGGGCATGGTATTATAGAGTCGGGCACGGGTTTTGCAAAATTAAATTTAAATTAAACAACTAAGAATAACCAACAAGCAAATTACCAAGAGATAACAAATATGAGAAAAATGTGCTCGGGTGAAAATTACCAAGGAATCCTTAATTACGAATCACACATGATCGGGGTTTCAATTAACGAGGGATAATAGGAGCTATCTAGCAAAAAATCACATATCAGTCGTACTTGATAAGCCTAGGTTTAATACGTCAAATAAGCACGTAAGATAGTTTAGAGACGACACCCTAAGTCTCCTCACTTAATCACAAGAAATGGAATCGAGCAATTAACGTATCCTAATGTAGGTTCTAGTGAAAATTAACCAAGTCTCCTTGTGTTAATCCAATATTGAATTCAATCACAAAACCAAGCCTAACACCTAAGCATCAATTTAATGAACCAAATCCCTTTGAGCAAATTAAATCAATTAACAAAAGATCAAAACCTAATTTAGCAATTAAATCATGCAAATCACAATAGAATAATTTATCTCCTCAATAAATAAAACACCCAATCAAATGATCATCAAAATTAATTCATCCAAGGATCATCACACCCAAACACAAGAGGAATTTAGCCCAACATCATGAGTTGAAACAAACCCATGAAAATTGAAAGCATTGAAGGAGAAGGAAGCATGATAATTAAGAAATAATCCAGTAAAATTAAGAGAAAAGGATGGGTATCACCTTGAGTGTGTTGAGTATACTTGATTTAATTAAAATCTAACCCTAATTTGCAAGAAATTGAAATGAAATTGAAGAACACCTATACTACGTGTGAATGTGTGTGTGGAATATGTGTGGAATATCTTCTAAGTGTGGGGAATCCCTTCAACATCTGAAATTGGGGGTATTTATATGATGGGGCTAGGTTAAAATAACAAAAATTACAAATAAGCCCCTCAAAAATCGGATGAATTGGTCAAAATCGTGCAGACGCAGGCCAACTCGGCCAGAGTTGAACCAACTCGGCTCGAGTTCTCTCAACTCGGGTCGAGTTGAAGCTTTTCTTGGGAAACAGTGCAATCTGGAGGATTTTCATGTCATCAACTCGGCTCGAGTTGATCAACTCGGGTCAAGTTGAAGTAACTCCAGCTCAAATGTTTGTAACTTGAGCTCCCGAGCTCCAATTCAGTTGATTCTCGTTGCGTTTCGACCCTCACTTCTTTGCCTTTCCAAATCTTCACATTATCCATATAAAATCCTGCAACAAATTCAAAATAATACCCTTCTCATCTCAAATGCAATTAGTCAATTTAATGTAAATAATGCAAGAAATTCTATTAAATTAAGCAAATTTATCACATGAATTTCAAGCAATTTTCACACTAATCAAGTTGCCCCTTATGAGTAACAAATGTTTGACAGCTATGTTTTGCTAATCAATATTTATTCGTATTATGCAAATACAGATTTATATAATTTAAGGAGAATGAAAGTTGTATGACAATAAATCTTGAAATGAAATTAATTAGCATGTTATACATTGGTAGCTGTTATATATGCAGTATTGTTTTCCTTTTAATTACTTTCCTAGCAATTTAATAAATTATTTTGTAAAGCAAGAACGTCCGCAGAATTGAAAAAATTAAAGAACATATTTTATTTGTATAATAATGCGTGGTTTTTATTAAAGGGTTAATTGCATAAAAATACACGACCTTTTAAGTGTTTATCAATTACAACATGACCTTTTAAATAATCATCAAATGCTTTGAGGTAAATTATATAGATAATATAATTAGGGTGGTGAGCCCTTAAATGTGTAATTTGTGCTATGAGTTTTGCAAATGCAGTATGGCTTGTGTACAGTAAAGCGACGTGTGACCAGTGTGTCGAAGTATCATCCAGAACCATAAAGTACTTAAATGGCCTACTTTCTGGATGAATTGGTCCACATTTCACATCTTATATCCTTTGTAAGAATGAAATATTTTATTTCGTATCTTTATGATAAGAAGGTCTCAATGTTATTTTTGCTAAAGAGTACGCTTTGCAAAATGAGTGATGTGCCTTTGAGATATGTAATGAGGCAGAGTGGGATGAAAATAATGTATCTGGTGCTTTAGAAAACAAAAGTTACGATAGAGAAACAACATGACCAATATCATGCATTATTTCAGATTTTCATCCCATTTCATGGTTCACTCGAAAAAAATAGGATGTCCGTGTGAGTTCTTCAAAGTACGGATCATCATGCCGTGACTTGGATCTAAGATGGTCATGTCAAGACCTACATAAATCAGTGCCACATAGTTCATCATTAGTGACAATATATGATTCAAGAATCTGAATAGTAGTGATGTATATCTCACTAGATTGATTTATTAGTTTCTTTAAGATGTGTTTTCTTTCACACTCATTAGATATATATTCAATTTCATTCATTGAATGTTTTTAATCTTATACCTCTTGGTCTTTCGATTCCTTATAACTCTCATAATTGACTACTCTTTTATGATTGCATGACAATTTAGTCCGATACCACCGTGATCATTAGTGGTACTAATACTCCCTTAACGCCCTCTAGTCGGAGGGCCACCGCAGTCCAACGTGGTGCAATACCCTCATTCTCTTTGGAGTTCTTTACAAAGTTCCATTGAAAAAAAATTATTTCCTAAAAAGTGTGTTTCCACATTAGAAACTCAATGATGAAACTCAATTCTTTTTTAGTCCAATATTTTATAAACAAGTGGGAATATATATTAATTGCGCACGTGTAGCAATATACAATAATTTTTTTCAAGAATATGAATTAGACGCTTCTCGCTGCATCAGATTTTGAGACCATGAGTCAAATATTTTCGATGCTGTGTGAAAATGCTTTATCACATTGATTTATACTCTTATGTATCATCCATGATGTATACAAATAAATAATTCAGTAGTAATCAACATGCACAATAGGAATTTGAACATAAATCCTAATTTTCTACAGCAAATAATTCTCAGGCCTATCCTGCGTCAAGTCGTTCTAATTGTTGAAATTTAAAAGGGATTAGCCCTTTTACCAGAACAGAAACCCTACGGTAAAGGTTCAAAAAAAAAAAAAAAGTCGTCTAATGATAAACTCGATTCACGTCGAGATAGTTATGTCGGCTTTGGGCACGTCTTAAGAGGTAGCGTAACCAAACAGGTACAATAACAAATATTGAATTCAGTTTAAAACTCAAAACTGAAACGAGTTAGGCAAAAGTAAAATGCATCAGAAATTTAATGGTGACACCCAAAAAATTAGGATATGTATATAGAAAATAGAGGAGAAAAGAAGAGAACGCAGAGTAGGTGGTGTAAATTGGGTATATTATTATATTCCTTTATATAGATATAGATGTACAATCTAGGATTTTATATAGATTCATGGAATAAAATGAAACGCCTAAACTACCACCCATCAATTACTTTTGATGAAAGCACATTAATGTGTTTTTCCTTCAACAACAAATATATATATTTTTTTAATTCTTAAAATTGTTCCTAATCATTTTGATGCTAAAATATGTGTTATTGAAGAGGCTAAAGATATTGTTTCTATGACACAAAATGAATTGATCATGATTAGTATTTTTATAACTTTTGAAATTAGAACTTTTCACAGAAAAATGATGAGAGATTTGAAAAGAATTATATGTTTTCAAAGGTGAAACAAGTGAAAGTGTCACATGAATGCCATATTGTTCTACAACACCATTGTTTTCAACTCATACGTTTGGATCTTATGGGTCCTATGGAAACTAAAAGTATTGGTGGAAAAAAGTATTTTTTTTGTAATTGTAGATGATTACTCTAGATTTACTTGGATTGAATTTTTAGAAGAGAATTCAAATACTTTCAGGCTCCATTTGGATGGAGTGGATTTGAAATCAAGGGATTTGAGAATTATATACCATGCATTCACACGAACTAAAATGGAGAAAAACTAAATGAATGGATTTGATTCACTCAAATATTAAGCACAAGTGGGAGAAGTGAGAGGATTTCAAATGACTAGGTTTTGCTGGTGATGCGTAAAAACTGACCTGGGCCCGTTTCCCCACCTGGGTTCCACGTGGTTGAAGCCTTTACGCAATAAGATCCCTAGCTCTTCTCGAACGTACCTGCAAAAAATACGCCGGAGGGTTTGCAATGCCCACTCCCCCACACTTCAAAGGCGATCCCTCAAGGTCTATCGAGGAGGACTGGTGGTCCCCGATCCTAGGCCAGATTGTTGCAGACTTGCTAAAGACCGAAGTGACCTCCGCCCAGATGCCCCCTGTTGATCAGCTTTTGTGCCCACTCCCTCCAGAGATTTACACTTCTCTAGAGGAGGCTTGCATTGCCCGGGGTCTGGTGAAGGATGCAGAGATGACGGCCACCGTAGCTACCGCAGAAGAGCCTTCCCAATCCCCCAGTTAATTTCTCTAAAATAATTCCTCTTTCTTTTGTCCTTTCATGGGCTGTAATGAATTATGTTCTCTCTCTCTTTTCTTATGCCGGTTTGGCATTTTAAACTCTGCTCTCCCCTCTATTGGGAGTTTACATTTTGTTTTTGAACTCGTATCGCCCCCTCGCCGGGGACCTTTTTGTCATGAATGGATGCCTCACCTCCCTTGCCGGGAGTTTATTTTCATGTTTGTTATTTATCCACCCTTGCCGGGAGTTAGTTTCCTGTTTGCACAACTTATATCCTCCCTTGCCGGGAGTTGTGTATGTATGCATTTCTTTTGCATCTGATTTCTGCTGCATGTTTTTCAAACTGTTTAGCTCTTAGCTTAAATGCATGACTTAAGCACTAGGAATATAATACTAGCTTGTAGCGTGAATGTACCCTTTTTCTCATAAGTTGATAACCCAGTTGCTTGGAATCCCCTTTTTCATCCCTAAGGTTTTATGCCTTAGGTTCTCAAATTTTCTCTTGACTTCGTAGTCTAGGAGTTCTTCTAGATAACTTTTATAAGCTTAAGTTTATATTTTCTTTTAGGTTTAACATAGTTTCCTTTCGAAAAAACTAGTTAAAACCATCTTTCTCAAGTTCAGGTAAGTTCAAACCATTTTTGTAGGTTTAACTTAGTACTTTCGAAGCTTCCCTAGCTTCCTTCTTCAGAAATCTTCCCTCTAGGTTCGGGCTAACTAAACCCTTTCTGCAGGTTTATGTTAGCCAACACCTTTTCATAGGTTCAATTTAGCTTCTTCTTATGAGACCTTTTTTTTCAAGTTTAGGTAACTTAATCTAACCTGAAAAAACCCTTGCTAGGTTTAGGTTAGTTAAGATCTTTCGAGGCTTCCTCTAAGCCTTCCCTCTTCTCGACCCTCCCCGGGTCTGAGTTGTGGGTAAAACCTTTTTGTAGGTTTCTATTTTCTAATTTTTCCACCCTTCTAGGGTTCTAAGTCGCCCAAACCTTTCCTGTGGGCTCGGCTTAAACTCTCTGAAAAGACCTTTATCTAGGCTTGAAGTCTGGCTTCTCTTGAGCAACTCTTGCCCTTGACTTGGCGCACTCTCTAGGGTTAGTTAAGTCCTTTCCGTAGATTTAACATAACTCTTCTTCGAAAAACCTTTCTCAGGCTCATGATAGTTAACACCTTTTTACGGGGGTTTAACTTAGTTTCTTCTTGGGAGACCTTCTTTAAGTAAAACCTGATTTAGGCTCCTCCTTTTCTGGTCTGACTTAGGCTCTCTCTGAGCCATGTCTCGCATTCTTGTTTTCTAGGGCAGGAATATATTCAAGCCTCTTAAACAACTTCGACTTTTAGCTGTAGAACCCTCTTTCCTGGGTTCTCACTAATATTGTACTTCCTCATAGGTCCACCTTAATTCCTCCAGAAAAGACCTTTTCTTAATTTAGATAAGTTCACCCCTCTCTCGCAGGTTTAACTTATCCTTTCTGAAGCTTTCTTACCCTCTATCTCCCGAAACCTTTCTTTAGGTTTAGCTTAATCAAAACCCTTTCTGTAGGTTTAGTTTAGTATTATGAAGCTATCTCTTAGCTTCTTCTCTCGCAACCCCTTTCTGGGTTTAGGTGAAGTTTTATCAAAGCTAGGCTTTAGAAGGCTACGCTTTGACCGTTGTCTTTTTATAATTAAGCCCTCTCCCGTAGGCTTAATCCTGTATCCCTGAGATTATTTCTCAGCCTCTATTCTGAAAATCTCTTCTAGGCTTGAGCTGATTAAGCCCTTGCCGTATAAAACTATCTCTTAAATAGACTTTGGTAAATCTAACTTGATTTTTCAAGGCCTTCGTAGCCTTTAAGTAACATAGTCCTCTCTGAACATAGGTAGGTTTAACCTTTGTAGGTTAAATTTGACATCTTCAAATCTTTCATGGTTTCGAATCTTGAAATCCCTTTCTGAGTGCTAGTTTAATTAAGCTCTTTTCGTAGATTTGATCAAGGCTTTTCTCAAGGTCATATCTCATATTTGGTATTTGGTCTGTTAAACCCTTGTTGTAGATTTAACCTAGTTTTCCGAAGCTATTTCTTAGCTCTGACTCTTGCAAACCTCTCTGGGTACAGGTGATGTTAAACCTTATCTATAAGTTTAATTTAGGTTTTAGAAGCTATCTCCTAGTTTCTTTTCTAATAATCCTCTCTAGGTTTAGGTGGGTTAAAGCTTCTCTGTAGGTTTAACTTAGTGTTTTGAAGCTATCTCTTAGCTTCTTTTCTCGTAACCCTCCTCTGGGTTTAGGAGGGTTAAACCCTCTCTGTAGGTTTAACTTAGTATTTTGAAGCCAGCTCTTAGCTTCTTTTCTCGTAACCCTTCTCTGGGTTTAGGTGGGTTAAACCTTATCTGCAGGTTTTACATAGTGTTTTGAAGCTATCTCTTAGCTTCTTTTCACGTAACTCTTCTCTGGGTTTAGGTGGGTTAAACCCTCTCTGTAGGTTTAACTTAGTATTTTGAAGATATCTCTTAGCTTCTTTTCTCGTAACCCTTCTCTGGGTTTAGGTGGGTTAAACCCTCTCTGTAGATTAAACTTAGTGTTTCGAAGCTATCTCTTAGCTTCTTTTCTCGTAACCCTTCTCAAGGTTTAGGTGGGTTAAACCCTCTCTATAGGTTTAATTTAGTATTTTGAAGCTATCTCTTAGCTTCTTTTCTCGTAACCCTTCTCTGGGTTTAGGTAGGTTAAAGCCTCTCTGTAGGTTTAACTTAGTGTTTTGAAGCTATCTCTTAGCTTCTTTTCTCGTAACCCTTCTCTGGGTTTAGGTGGGTTAAACCTTATCCGCAGGTTTAACTTAGTGTTTTTAAGCTATCTCTTAACTTCTTTTCTCGTAACCCTTCTCTGGGTTTAGATAGGTTAAACCCTCTCTGTAGGTTTAACTTAGTATTTCTAAGCTATCTCTTAGCTTCTTTTCTCGTAACCCTTCTCTGGGTTTAGATGGGTTAAACCCTCTCTGTAGGTTTAACTTAGTATTTCGAAGCTATCTCTTAGCTTCTTTACTCGTAACCCTTCTCTGGGTTTAGGTGGGTTAAACCCTCTCTGTAGGTTTAACTTAGTATTTCAAAGCTATCTCTTAGCTTCTTTTCTCGTAACCCTTCTCTTGGTTTAGGTGGGTTAAACCCTCTCTGTAGGTTTAACTTAGTGTTTTGAAGCTATCTCTTAGCTTCTTTTCTCGTAACCCTTCTCTGGGTTTAGGTGGGTTAAACCCTCTCGGTAGGTTTAACTTAGTATTTTGAAGCTATCTCTTAGCTTCTTTTCTCGTCACCCTTCTCTGGGTTTATGTGGGTTAAACCCTCTCGGTAGGTTTAACTTAGTATTTTGAAGCCAGCTCTTAGCTTCTTTTCTCCTAACCCTTCTCTGGGTTTAGGTGGGTTAAACCCTCTCTGTAGATTAAACTTAGTGTTTTGAAGCTATCTCTTAGTTTCTTTTCTCGTAACCCTTCTCTGGGTTTAGGTGGGTTAAACCCTCTCTGTAGGTTTAATTTAGTGTTTTGAAGCTATCTCTTAGCTTCTTTTCTCGTAACCCTTCTCTGGGTTTAGGTGGGTTAAACCCTCTCTGTAGGTTTAACTTAGTGTTTTGAAGCTATCTTTTAGCTTCTTTTCCCGTAACCCTTCTCTGGGTTTAGGTGGGTTAAACCCTCTCTGTAGGTTTAACTTAGTATTTCGAAGCTATCTCTTAGCTTCTTTTCTCGTAACCCTTCTCTGGGTTTAGGTGGGTTAAACCATATCTGCAGGTTTAACTTAGTGTTTTGAAGTTATCTCTTAGCTTCTTTTCTCGTAACCCTTCTCTGGGTTTAGGTGGGTTAAACCCTCTTTGTAGGTTTAACTTAGTATTTCGAAGCTATCTCTTAGCTTCTTCTCTCGCAACCGCTTTCTGGGTTTAGGTGAAGTTTTATCAAAGCTAGGCTTTAGAAGGCTATGCTTTGACCGTTGTCTTTTAATAATTAAGCCCTCTCCCGTAGGCTTAATCCTGTATCCCTGAGATTATTTCTCAGCCTCTATTCTGAAAATCTCTTCTAGGCTTGAGCTGATTAAGCCCTTGCCGTAGAAAACTATCTCTTAATTAGACTATGGTAAATCTAACTTGATTTTTCAAGGCCTTCGTAGCCTTTAAGTAACATAGTCCTCTCTGGACGTAGGTAGGTTTAACCTTTGTAGGTTAAATTTGACATCTTCAAATCTTTCATGGTTTCGAATCTTGAAATCCCTTTCTGAGTGCTAGTTTAATTAAGCTCTTTTCGTAGATTTGATCAAGGCTTTTCTCAAGGTCATATCTCATATTTGGTATTTGGTCTGTTAAACACTTGTTGTAGATTTAACCTAGTTTTCCGAAGCTATTTCTTAGCTCTGACACTTGCAACCCTCTCTTGGTACAGGTTATGTTAAACCTTATCTATAAGTTTAATTTAGGTTTTAGAAGCTATCTCCTAGTTTCTTTTCTAATAATCCTCTCTAGGTTTAGGTGGATTAAAGCTTCACTGTAGGTTTAACTTAGTGTTTTGAAGCTATCTCTTAGCTTCTTTTCTCGTAACACTTCTCTAGGTTTAGGTGGGTTAAACCCTCTCTGTAGGTTTAACTTAGTATTTTGAAGCCAGCCCTTAGCTTCTTTTCTCGTAACCCTTCTCTGGGTTTAGGTGGGTTAAACATTTTCTGCAGGTTTTACTTAGTGTTTTGAAGCTATCTCTTAGCTTCTTTTCTTGTAACCCTTCTCTGGGTTTAGGTGGGTTAAACCCTCTCGGTAGGTTTAACTTAGTATTTTGAAGCCAGCTCTTAGCTTTTTTTATCGTAACCCTTCTCTGGGTTTAGGTGGGTTAAACCATCTCTGTAGATTAAACTTAGTGTTTTGAAGCTATCGCTTAGTTTCTTTTCACGTAACCCTTCTCTAGGTTTAGGTGGGTTAAACCCACTCTGTAGGTTTAACTTAGTGTTTTGAAACTATCTCTTAGCTTCTTTTCTCGTAACCCTTCTCTGGGTTAAGGTGGGTTAAACCCTCTCTGTAGGTTTAACTTAGTATTTTGAAGCCAGCTCTTAGCTTCTTTTCTCGTAATCCTCCTCTGGGTTTAGGTGGGTTAAACCTTATCTGCAGGTTTTACTTAGTGTTTTGGAGCTATCTCTTAGCTTCTTTTCTCGTAACCCTTCTCTGGGTTTAGGAGGGTTAAACCCTCTCTGTAGGTTTAACTTAGTGTTTTGAAGATATCTCTTAGCATCCTTTCTCGTAACCCTTCTCTGGGTTTAGGTGGGTTAAACCCTCTCTGTAGATTAAACTTAGTGATTTGAAGCTATCTCTTAGCTTCTTTTCTCGTAACCCTTCTCTGGGTTTAGGTGGGTATATCCCTCTCTATAGGTTTAACTTAGTGTTTTGAAGCTATCTCTTAGCTTCTTTTCTCGTAACCCTTCTCTGGGTTTAGGTAGGTTAAAGCCTCTCTGTAGGTTTAACTTAGTGTTTTGAAGCAATCTCTTAGCTTCTTTTCTAGTAACCCTTCTCTGGGTTTAGGTGGGTTAAACCTTATCCGCAGGTTTAACTTAGTGTTTTGAAGCTATCTCTTAGCTTCTTTTCTCGTAACCCTTCTCTGAGGTTAGATAGGTTAAACCCTCTCTGTAGGTTTAACTTAGTATTTCTAAGCTGTCTCTTAGCTTCTTTTCTCGTAACCCTTCTCTGGGTTTAGATGGGTTAAACCCTCTCTGTAGGTTTAACTTAGTATTTCGAAGCTATATCTTAGCTTCTTTTCTCGTAACCCTTCTCTGGGTTTAGGTGGGTTAAACCCTCTCTGTAGGTTTAACTTAGTATTTCGAAGCTATCTCTTAGCTTCTTTTCTCGTAACCCTTCTCTTGGTTTAGGTGGGTTAAACCCTCTCTGTAGGTTTAACTTTGTGTTTTGAAGCTATCTCTTAGCTTCTTTTCTCGTAACCCTTCTCTGGGTTTAGGTGGGTTAAACCATCTCTGTAGGTTTAACTTAGTGTTTTGAAGTTATCTCTTAGCTTTTTTTCTCGTAACCCTTCTCTGGGTTTAGGTGGGTTAAACCCTCTCGGTAGGTTTAACTTAGTGTTTTGAAGCTATCTTTTAGCTTCTTTTCCCGTAACCCTTCTCTGGGTTTAGGTGGGTTAAACCCTCTCTGTAGGTTTAACTTAGTATTTCGAAGCTATCTCTTAGCTTTTTTTCTCGTAACCCTTCTCTGGGTTTAGGTGGGTTAAACCATATCTGCAGGTTTAACTTAGTGTTTTGAAGTTATCTCTTAGCTTCTTTTCTCGTAACCCTTCTCTGGGTTTAGGTGGGTTAAACCCTCTTTTTAGGTTTAACTTAGTATTTCAAAGCTATCTCTTAGCTTCTATTCTCGCAACTGCTTTCTGGGTTTAGGTGAAGTTTTATCAAAGCTAGGCTTTAGAAGGCTATGCTTTGACCGTTGTCTTTTAATAATTAAGCCCTCTCCCGTAGGCTTAATCCTGTATCCCTGAGATTATTTCTCAGCCTATATTCTGAAAATCTCTTCTAGGCTTGAGCTGATTAAGCCCTTGCCGTAGAAAACTATCTCTTAATTAGACTATGGTAAATCTAACCTGATTTTTCAAGGCCTTCGTAGCCTTTAAGTAACATAGTCCTCTCTGGACGTAGGTAGGTTTAACCTTTGTAGGTTAAATTTGACATCTTCAAATCTTTCATGGTTTCGAATCTTGAAATCCCTTTCTGAGTGCTAGTTTAATTAAGCTCTTTTCGTAGATTTGATCAAGGCTTTTCTCAAGGTCATATCTAATATTTGGTATTTGGTCTGTTAAACCCTTGTTGTAGATTTAACCTAGTTTTCCGAAGCTATTTCTTAGCTCTGACACTTGCAACCCTCTCTTGGTACAGGTTATGTTAAACCTTATCTATAAGTTTAATTTAGGTTTTAGAAGCTATCTCCTAGTTTCTTTTCTAATAATCCTCTCTAGGTTTAGGTGGATTAAAGCTTCACTGTAGGTTTAACTTAGTGTTTTGAAACTATCTCTTAGCATCTTTTCTCGTAACCCTTCTCTAGGTTTAGGTGGGTTAAACCCTCTCTGTAGGTTTAACTTAGTATTTTGAAGCCAGCCCTTAGCTTCTTTTCTCGTAACCCTTCTCTGGGTTTAGGTGGGTTAAACCTTATCTGCAGGTTTTACTTAGTGTTTTGAAGCTATCTCTTAGCTTCTTTTCTTGTAACCCTTCTCTGGATTTAGGTGGGTTAAACCCTCTCGGTAGGTTTAACTTAGTATTTTGAAGCCAGCTCTTAGCTTTTTTTCTCGTAACCCTTCTCTGGGTTTAGGTGGGTTAAACCATCTCTGTAGATTAAACTTAGTGTTTTGAAGCTATCGCTTAGTTTCTTTTCTCGTAACCCTTCTCTGGGTTTAGGTGGGTTAAACCCACTCTGTAGGTTTAACTTAGTGTTTTGAAACTATCTCTTAGCTTCTTTTCTCGTAACCCTTCTCTGGGTTTAGGTGGGTTAAACCCTCTCTGTAGGTTTACCTTAGTATTTTGAAGCCAGCTCTTAGCTTCTTTTCTCGTAACCCTCCTCTGGTTTTAGGTGGGTTAAACCTTATCTGCAGGTTTTACTTAGTGTTTTGGAGCTATCTCTTAGCTTCTTTTCTCGTAACCCTTCTCTGGGTTTAGGAGGGTTAAACCCTCTCTGTAGGTTTAACTTAGTGTTTTGAAGATATCTCTTAGCATCCTTTCTCGTAACCCTTCTCTGGGTTTAGGTGGGTTAAACCCTCTCTGTTGATTAAACTTAGTGATTTGAAGCTATCTCTTAGCTTCTTTTCTCGTAACCCTTCTCTGGGTTTAGGTGCGTATATCCCTCTCTATAGGTTTAACTTAGTGTTTTGAAGCTATCTTGTAGCTTCTTTTCTCGTAACCCTTCTCTGGGTTTAGGTAGGTTAAAGCCTCTCTGTAGGTTTAACTTAGTGTTTTGAAGCTATTTCTTAGCTTCTTTTCTAGTAACCCTTCTCTGGGTTTAGGTGGGTTAAACCATATCCGCAGGTTTAACTTAGTGTTTTGAAGCTATCTCTTAGCTTCTTTTCTCGTAACCCTTCTCTGAGGTTAGATAGGTTAAACCCTCTCTGTAGGTTTAACTTAGTATTTCTAAGCTGTCTCTTAGCTTCTTTTCTCGTAACCCTTCTCTGGGTTTAGATGGGTTAAACCCTCTCTGTAGGTTTAACTTAGTATTTCGAAGCTATATCTTAGGTTCTTTTCTCGTAACCCTTCTCTGGGTTTAGGTGGGTTAAACCCTCTCTGTAGGTTTAACTTTGTGTTTTGAAGTTATCTCTTAGCTTCTTTTCTCGTAACCCTTCTCTGGGTTTAGGTGGGTTAAACCATCTCTGTAGGTTTAACTTAGTGTTTTGAACCTATCTCTTAGCTTTTTTTCTCGTAACCCTTCTCTGGGTTTAGGTGGGTTAAACCCTCTCGGTAGGTTTAACTTAGTGTTTTGAAGCTATCTCTTAGCTTCTTTTCTCGTAACCCTTCTCTGGGTTTAGGTGGGTTAAACCCTCTCGGTAGGTTTAACTTAGTATTTTGAAGCCAGCTCTTAGCTTCTTTTCTCGTAACCCATCTCTGGGTTTAGGTGGGTTAAACCCTTTCTGTAGATTAAACTTAGTGTTTTGAAGCTATCTTTTAGTTTCTCTTCTCGTAACCCTTCTCTGGGTTTAGGTGGGTTAAACCCTCTCTGTAGGTTTAACTTAGTGTTTTGAAGCTATCTTTTAGCTTCTTTTCTCGTAACCCTTCTCTGGGTTTAGGTGGGTTAAACCCTCTCTGTAGGTTTTACTTAGTGTTTTGAAGCTATCTCTTAGCTTCTTTTCTCGTAACCCTTCTCTGGGTTTAGGTGGGTTAAACCCTCTCTGTAGGTTTAACTTAGTATTTCGAAGCTATCTCTTAGCTTCTTTTCTCGTAACCCTTCTCTGGGTTTAGGTGGGTTAAACCTTATCTGCAGGTTTAACTTAGTGTTTTGAAGCTATCTCTTAGCTTCTTTTCTCGTAACCCTTCTCTGGGTTTAGGTGGGTTAAACCCTCTTTGTAGGTTTAACTTAGTATTTCGAAGGTATCTCTTAGCTTCTTCTCTTGCAACCCCTTTCTGAGTTTAGGTGAAGTTTTATCAAAGCTAGGCTTTAGAAGGCTATGCTTTGACCGTTGTCTCTTTATAATTAAGCCCTCTCCCGTAGGCTTAATCCTGTATCCCTGAGATTAATTCTCAGCCTCTATTCTGAAAATCTCTTCTAGGCTCGAGCTAATTAAGCCCTTGCCGTAGAAAACTATCTCTTAATTAGACTTTGGTAAATCTAACTTGATTTTTCAAGGCCTTCGTAGCCTTTAAGTAACATAGTCCTCTCTGGACGTAGGTAGGTTTAACCTTTGTAGGTTAAATTTGACATCTTCAAATCTTTCATGGTTTCGAATCTTGAAATCCCTTTCTGAGTGCTAGTTTAATTAAGCTCTTTTCGTAGATTTGATCAAGGCTTTTCTCAAGGTCATATCTCATATTTGGTATTTGGTCTGTTAAACCCTTGTTGTAGATTTCACCTAGTTTTCCGAAGCTATTTCTTAGCTCTGACTCTTGCAACCCTCTCTGGGTACAGGTGATGTTAAACCTTATCTATAAGTTTAATTAGGTTTTAGAAGCTATCTCCTAGTTTCTTTTCTAATAATCCTCTCTAGGTTTAGGTGGATTAAAGCTTCAGTGTAGGTTTAACTTAGTGTTGTGAAGCTATCTCTTAGCTTCTTTTCTCGTAACCCTTATCTAGGTTTAGGTGGGTTAAACACTCTCTGTAGGTTTAACTTAGTATTTTGGAGCCAGCCCTTAGCTTCTTTTCTCGTAACCCTTCTCTGGGTTTAGGTGGGTTAAACCTTATCTGCAGGTTTATTTAGTGTTTTGAAGCTATCTCTTAGCTTCTTTTCTCGTAACCCTTCTCTGGGTTTAGGTGGGTTAAACTCTCTCGGTAGGTTTAACTTAGTATTTTGAAGCCAGCTCTTAGCTTCTTTTCTCGTAACCCTTCTCTGGGTTTAGGTGGGTTAAACCATCTCTGTAGATTAAACTTAGTGTTTTGAAGCTATCTCTTAGTTTCTTTTCTCGTAACCCTTCTCTGGGTTTAGGTGCGTTAAACCCTCTCTGTAGGTTTAACTTAGTGTTTTGAAGCTATCTCTTAGCTTCTTTTCTCGTAACCCTTCTCTGGGTTTAGGTGGGTTAAACCCTCTCTGTAGGTTTAACTTAGTATTTTGAAGCTATATCTTAGCTTCTTTTCTCGTAACCCTTCTCTGGGTTTAGGTGGGTTAAACCCTCTCTGTAGGTTTAACTTAGTATTTCGAAGCTATCTCTTAGTTTCTTTTCTCGTAACCCTTCTCTTGGTTTAGGTGGGTTAAACCCTCTCTGTAGGTTTAACTTTGTGTTTTGAAGTTATCTCTTAGCTTCTTTTCTCGTAACCCTTCTCTGGGTTTAGGTGGGTTAAACCATCTCTGTAGGTTTAACTTAGTGTTTTGAAGCTATCTCTTAGTTTCTTTTCTCGTAACCCTTCTCTGGGTTTAGGCGGGTTAAACAATCTCTGTAGATTAAACTTAGTGTTTTGAAGTTATCTCATAGTTTCTTTTCTCGTAACCCTTCTCTGGGTTTAGGCGGGTTAAACCCTCTCTGTAGGTTTAACTTAGTGTTTTAAAGCTATCTCTTAGTTTCTTTTCTCGTAACCCTTCTCTGGGTTTAGGTGGGTTAAACCCTCTTTGTAGGTTTAACTTAGTATTTCGAAGCTATCTCTTAGCTTCTTTTCTCGTAACCCTTCTCTGGGTTTAGGTGGGTTAAACCTTATCTGCAGGTTTAACTTAGTGTTTTGAAGCTATCTCTTAGCTTCTTTACTCGTAACCCTTCTCTGGGTTTAGGTGGGTTAAACCCTCTCTGTAGGTTTAACTTAGTGTTTTGAAGCTATCTCTTAGTTTCTTTTCTCGTAACCCTTCTCTGGGTTTAGGTGGGTTAAACCCTCTTTGTAGGTTTAACTTAGTATTTCGAAGCTATCTCTTAGCTTCTTTTCTCGTAACCCTTCTCTGGGTTTAGGTGGGTTAAACCTTATCTGCAGGTTTAACTTAGTGTTTTGAAGCTATCTCTTAGCTTCTTTACTCGTAACCCTTCTCTGGGTTTAGGTGGGTTAAACCTTATCTGCAGGTTTAACTTAGTGTTTTGAAGCTATCTCTTAGCTTCTTTACTCGTAACCCTTCTCTGGGTTTAGGTGGGTTAAACCCTCTCTGTAGGTTTAACTTAGTGTTTTGAAGCTATCTCTTAGCTTCTTTTCTCGTAACCCTTCTCTGGGTTTAGGTGGGTTAAACCCTCTCTGTAGGTTTAACTTAGTGTTTTGAAGCTATCTCTTAGCTTCTTTTCTCGTAACCCTTCTCTGGGTTTAGGTGAGTTAAAGCCTCTCTGTAGGTTTAACTTAGTGTTTTGAAGCTATCTCTTAACTTCTTTTCTCTTAACCCTTCTCTGGGTTTAGGTGGGTTAAACCTTATATGCAGGTTTAACTTAGTGTTTTTAAGCTATCTCTTAACTTCTTTTCTCGTAACCCTTCTCTGGGTTTAGATAGGTTAAACCCTCTCTTTAGGTTTAACTTAGTATTTCTAAGCTATCTCTTAGCTTCTTTTCTCGTAACCCTTCTCTGGGTTTAGATGGGTTAAACCCTCTCTTTGGTTTAACTTAGTATTTCGAAGCTATCTCTTAGCTTCTTTTCTCGTAACCCTTCTCTGGGTTTAGGTGAGTTAAACCCTCTCTGTAGGTTTAACTTAGTATTTCGAAGCTATCTCTTAGCTTCTTTTCTCGTAATCCTTCTCTGGGTTTAGGTGGGTTAAACCCTCTCTGTAGGTTTAACTTAGTATTTCGAAGCTATCTCCTAGTTTCTTTTCTAATAATCCTCTCTAGGTTTAGGTGGATTAAAGCTTCACTGTAGGTTTAACTTAGTGTTGTGAAGCTATCTCTTAGCTTCTTTTCTCGTAACCCTTATCTAGGTTTAGGTGGGTTAAACCCTCTCTGTAGGTTTAACTTAGTATTTTGAAGCCAGCCCTTAGCTTCTTTTCTCGTAACCCTTCTCTGGGTTTAGGTGGGTTAAACCTTATCTGCAGGTTTATTTAGTGTTTTGAAGCTATCTCTTAGCTTCTTTTCTCGTAACCCTTCTCTGGGTTTAGGTGGGTTAAACCCTCTCGGTAGGTTTAACTTAGTATTTTGAAGCCAGCTCTTAGCTTCTTTTCTCGTAACCCTTCTCTGGGTTTAGGTGGGTTAAACCATCTCTGTAGATTAAACTTAGTGTTTTGAAGCTATCTCTTAGTTTCTTTTCTCGTAACCCTTCTCTGGGTTTAGGTGGGTTAAACCCTCTCTGTAGGTTTAACTTAGTGTTTTGAAGCTATCTCTTAGCTTCTTTTCTCGTAACCTTTCTCTGGGTTTAGATGGGTTAAACCCTCTCGGTAGGTTTAACTTAGTATTTAGAAGCCAGCTCTTAGATTCTTTTTTCGTAACCCTTCTCTGGGTTTAGGTGGGTTAAACAATCTCTGTAGATTAAACTTAGTGTTTTGAAGTTATCTCATAGTTTCTTTTCTCGTAACCCTTCTTTGGGTTTAGGCGGGTTAAACCCTCTCTGTAGGTTTAACTTAGTGTTTTGAAGCTATCTCTTAGTTTCTTTTCTCGTAACCCTTCTCTGGGTTTAGGTGGGTTAAACCCTCTTTGTAGGTTTCACTTAGTATTTCGAAGCTATCTCTTAGCTTCTTTTCTCGTAACCCTTCTCTGGGTTTAGGTGGGTTAAACCTTATCTGCAGGTTTAACTTACTGTTTTGAAGCTATCTCTTAGCTTCTTTACTCGTAACCCTTCTCTGGGTTTAGGTGGGTTAAACCCTCTCTGTAGGTTTAACTTAGTGTTTTGAAGCTATCTCTTAGCTTCTTTTCTCGTAACCCTTCTCTGGGTTTAGGTGGGTTAAACCCTCTCTGTAGGTTTAACTTAGTGTTTTGAAGCTATCTCTTAGCTTCTTTTCTCGTAACCCTTCTCTGGGTTTAGGTGAGTTAAAGCCTCTCTGTAGGTTTAACTTAGTGTTTTGAAGCTATCTCTTAACTTCTTTTCTCGTAACCCTTCTCTGGGTTTAGGTGGGTTAAACCTTATATGCAGGTTTAACTTAGTGTTTTTAAGCTATCTCTTAACTTCTTTTCTCGTAACCCTTCTCTGGGTTTAGATAGGTTAAACCCTCTCTGTAGGTTTAACTTAGTATTTCTAAGCTATCTCTTAGCTTCTTTTCTCGTAACCCTTCTCTGGGTTTAGATGGGTTAAACCCTCTCTGTAGGTTTAACTTAGTATTTCGAAGCTATCTCTTAGCTTCTTTTCTCGTAACCCTTCTCTGGGTTTAGGTGAGTTAAACCCTCTCTGTAGATTTAACTTAGTATTTCGAAGCTATCTCTTAGCTTCTTTTCTCGTAATCCTTCTCTGGGTTTAGGTGGGTTAAACCCTCTCTGTAGGTTTAACTTAGTGTTTTGAAGCTATGTCTTAGCTTCTTTTCTCATAACCCTTCTTTGGGTTTAGGTGGGTTAAACCCTCTCTGTATTTTTTAACTTAGTGTTTTGAAGCTATCTTTTAGCTTCTTTTCTCGTAATCCTTCTCTTGGTTTAGGTCGGTTAAACCCTCTCTGTAGGTTTAACTTAGTATTTTGAAGCTATCTCTTAGCTTCTTTTCTCGTAACCCTTCTCTGGGTTTAGGTGGGTTAAACCTTATCTGCAGGTTTAACTTAGTGTTTTGAAGCTATCTCTTAGCTTCTTTTCTCGTAACCCTTCTCTGGGTTTAGGTGGGTTAAACCCTCTTTGTAGGTTTAACTTAGTATTTCGAAGCTATCTCTTAGTTTCTTTTCTCGTAACCCTTCTCTGGGTTTAAGTGGGTTAAACCTTATCTGCAGGTTTAACTTTGTGTTTTGAAGCTATCTCTTAGCTTCTTTTCTCGTAACCCTTCTCTGGGTTTAGGTGGGTTAAACCCTCTCTGTAGGTTTAACTTAGTGTTTTGAAGCTATCTCTTAGCTTCTTTTCTCGTAACCCTTCTCTGGGTTTAGGTGGGTTAAACCCTCCCTGTAGGTTTAACTTAGTGTTTTGAAGCTATCTCTTAGCTTCTTTTCTCGTAACCCTTCTCTGGGTTTAGGTGGGTTAATCCCTCTCTGTAGGTTTAACTTAGTATTTCAAAGTTATCTCTTAGCTTTTTTTCTCATTGTTTGATGTGAATTAATTTCGTGAATGCTCATTGTATTTCTCATCGAATGCTTTTTGTGCATTTTATTCATTCATCTAACTTTTCTGAAAGTTATTAATTCTCATATAATCAGTCGTGTGTTGTGTTGCGATCGGACTGAATAGCATGCAATCATATTGTTTCAATCGTAATCAACGAAAGAATGAACTGATAAACTCATGGATAATGAAAAATTGTTTTCGTTAATTAGCAAACAGGTGTTTTCCATTGACCATAATCGATCAACACAAGTCAAGTACTAACTCGATTGGCCTCTTTAAAAAACCTCCCAGTGGGAAACCTGCAGGCAGGGGAAAAACGAGTACCAGTGGAACGGAATTACAATTTATTCAGAATTCAAATAACATGAATAAAACAACTCTTGCATTAAAAGAACCACATACTTGCAGCGAGGCGTGTACTTTCTTCAGGTGTAAAATCTCTTCAATCGGTAGACATTCCAGGGTATGGCCAGTTGATTTCCTTCCATGTCTTGCAACTCATAAGCTCCTCCTCGGAGGACCTTGGTCACCTTGTACGGCCCTTCCCACTTTGGATCGAGCTTTTCGATATTTTTCAACGCATCACCTTATATCAAGACTAGATCTCCTTCTTCAAATCTCCGACTTATGACTTTCTGGTCATAAGCAGCCTTTATGCGACTTTTGTACTTCTCAGTTTTTAGGTGGGCGATTTTGCGCTCCTCCTCTAGCATGTCTAGGTTCTCCCTCATCAGCTCTTCATTTCTTCCCTCCTAGAAGTGGGCTAAACGATGTGTCTACATCCCCACTTCTGAAGGTATGACCGCAGCTGCTCCATACACTAGGTGAAATGGGGACTCCTCTGTTGGCTCCCTGGGGATGGTCCGATAAGTCCGCAAAATTGATTCTAGCTCATCGACCCACCTCCCTCCAGCTTTGTCCAGCCGGGCACGTATTCCGTTCACAATAGTTCTGTTGGTGACCTCTACCTGGCTATTGGCCTGAGGGTGTGCCACCGATGTGAATCTCTGGACAATCTTCAGCTATCACACCATTCCCGTACCATGTTTCCCATAAACTGGGTCCCATTATCTGATACCCGGATTCTAGGTATGCCAAACCTGCAGCAAATAATCTCCATAAAAATTTGATTATGTTACCTTCTTTGATCCTCGCTAGAGGTACAACTTCGACCCACTTGCTAAAGTAGTCCACTGCCACCAATAGAACCTTCCGCTGGCCCACTGCAATCGGGAATGGGCCCACCCGGTCAATCCCCCACTTCGCGAAGGGATATGGAGAGTGCATAGTCCCCATTTCTTCTGCAGGGAGGTGGATAAGGCAGCCATGCTTTTGGCATTTCCAACACTTCTTTAACCAGTCTTTGGCGTCCTGGGTCATGGTAGGCCAAAAGTATCCGGCCCTCAAGGCTTTCCGGACTACTGCCCGAGCCCCTGCATGGTCAGCACAACAACCTTCATGTATATCGTTAATTACGTACCTCCCTCCTTGAGGTTATAAACACCTCAAGTAAGGTTGCGTGAAGGACCGCCGGTACATCTTATCTCCGATCATCGTGTATCGATATATGCTGGTTCTCCAATCATCTTCAGCTCCAATGACCCCTACTGAGGAAACCGTTGCTTCAGCTTCTGCAGTCACCAAGGTGATCTTCCCCCCTCCCTGCAGCGTTGCGGAACTCGCCAGCTTTGACAGACTATCCGCTCTGGAGTTTTCCTCTCGAGGTATTTGTCTAACCTCAAAGGAATTGAACCTTCCCTGCAACTCAGCTACTCGCCGAAGGTAGGCTATCATTTTCTCGTCCTTAGCTGCATACCCACCTGTAACCTGCTGGGTTACAAGTTGGGAATCCGAAAATATGACCACCCGACCTGCTCCCAGCTCGGCGGCCATCTCTGTTCCTTGAATAAGGGCCTCGTACACGGCTCCGTTGTTGGAGGTAATGAATTCAAACCTCACTGCAACTTGTGTTTCCTGGCCCTCCGGTTCAATAATTACGATCCCCGCTCCACAACCCTGCATATATATAGAGCCGTCAACATATACCTTTCATTCTCCTTCCTCCAGCACACGCGTACCCTCCTGAATGAAGTCAGGCAGGGCTTGTGCTTTAATGGTCCTCCGTGGCTCGAAATCCACGTCATATTCTCCCAATTCGATGACCCACTTGACCATCCTCCCTGAGAGATCAACTCTTCCAATCACATGTTTCAGAAGGTAGTTAGTCCGAACAATGACCTTATGTGACAAAAAATAAGGTCGTAACCTCCGTGCCGTGACCATTATAGTCAGGGTTGTCTTCTCTATCTCCGAGTATCTCTCTTCTGCTCCTTGAATGAGTTTATTGATGTAGTAAACAGGTTTCTGGGTTGACCCCTCCTCCCTCACCAGCACGGAGCTAAGTGAGACCCCACCTACAGAGAGGAAGAGGTAAACTGTCTCCCCTAGTACTGGTTTTGTCAGCGTGGGTAGCTGGGCTAGGTGCTGCTTAAGCTCCTCAAACGCCTGCTGGCATCGCTCATCCCACTCGAACTTGGATCCCTTCCTCAGAATCCTGAAGAAGGGGTGGCTCCTCTCTGCAGATCTGGCTATGAATCTACTCAGTGCTGTAATTTTTCCATTTAGTCTCTGCAGCTCCTTGATGTTAGTAGGAGGCTGCATATCAAGCACGACTTTCACCTTGGCGGGTTAACCTCGATTCCTCGCTGGGTCACCATATATCCGAGGAATTTCCCGGATTTCACTCCATAAGAACACTTGGCCGGATTCAGCTTCATGTCATTCCTCCTTAGCACTGAAAAAGCTTCCTCCAAATCAGCCACGTGCTCTCCGACTTTCACAATTTTCACAAGTATATCATCAACGTAGACTTCCATGTTCCTCCCTAGCTGGTCTCGGAACATCTTGTCAACTATTCTCTGATAGGTTGCTCCTGCATTCTTCAATCCAAAGGGCATTCTAATATAGCAAAAAGTTCCACTAGCAATAATGAAACTTACCTTGGGAATATCTGGAGGGAAAATTTGTATTTGATGGTAGCCTTGGTAGGCGTCCATCATACTTAGCAGCTCAAATCCAGATGTAGAATCGACCATCTGGTTAATCCTAGGCAAAGGATAATGATCCTTGGGGCAAGCCTTGTTTAGATCTCGAAAATCTATGCACGTTCTCCATTTCCCCCTGGTTTTGCCACCAACACTGCATTGGACAGCCAGGTGGGAAACTGGATTCGCTTGACATGTCCTGCCTCCAGCAGCTTCTCAGCTTCAGCCTTCGTAATAGCATCATTTTCTGATCCAAAGACCCTTAGTTTCTTCTTCACTGGCTTAGCTTTAGGGTCCACGTTCAGGTGGTGCATCGCCACCTCCTCCGGGATACCTGTCATGTCAGAGGAAGAAAAAACAAAAACGTCTGCATTTCTTTGTAAAGCTGTTACCGGGTCTCTCTCCAGCTGGGCTCCGATCCTTGTTGTGTATCCCTTCTTGTCTGGATACAACTCGATCTTCATCAGCTCTTCGTCAGCTTTCATTTTCGGAGGATCAATATCCTCCGTAATCTTACATCTCTTGGATTCTCGGTCCACCTCCTTATCTCTTTTCAAGCTGCGGTGCAGCTCTTTGTTGGCCCTTTACTGCCTCCACGTAACATTTTCTGGACTGCAGCTGATCACCAGCTACTTCACCCACCTCATCGTTCACTGGAAACTTGAGTTTCATGTGATAAGTTGATATAACCACCTGAAATAAATTCAATACTGGCCTACCGAAGATCATGTTGTAAGATGAGGGTACATCAACAATGAAAAAATTCGCCATAACTACCCTCCTCCGTGGAGCTTCACCTAGCCCCACCTGGAGGGTTACCTGACCAAGAGGGTGTACTGCTCCTCCCGTAAATCCATACAATGCTGTATCCACCGGTTGCATTTCTATGTTTAAATTTATCTTCTTGAAACATTCCAAAAAAATGATGTCTACTGAGCTCCCCGTATCTACGAAGATCCTCACAACAGTGAATCCAGCCACATCGGTTGTGATGACTAATGCATCACTGTGGTCCTCCTTCCTCAGACCTCCGTCTTCTGGGCCAAAGTGAATCCGGGGCGCATGGCCTGCTTCCCTCTAATTCACATCTCTTGACATCTCTCCCACCTCTCTCCTCAGGATCCTCTCTCCAGCTTTTCGCGCACGGAACAAATCTCCTTCTGCTGGACCTCCTACTATCATCTGGATAAGTCCTCTCTTCTGGGAGGGTCTCTCCTCCTACCTCCCTTCGATCATCCTTCCTTTTTCCTTAGCTTTGTCATCAACTTCCTTTCTTTTTTGCCCCCTGGAGCTGACCCGATCTCTGTAAATAAATTCTTTAAGATGTCCTGCTTGGATCATCCTTTCAATCTCATCACGTAAGTGAAAACAGTTATTAGTATCATGCCCATATTCATTACGGAAATGACAAAACTTATCTGACTTGGGCTTCTGAGGCCCTCTGGATCATGTCCATGGAAACTTCATTTTAGGATGGTCAGATGTTACCTCGATTAGCTCTGCCGGTTCGAGCTTCAAGGGGGTGTACTTGTCAAACCTGGAGCGAGGTCCAGATTTTGTGGCTTTCTCCGGCTCCACTGTTGAGCTTTTCTTTGATGATTCCTTCTTCTTCTCAGGTCCGCTAGGTTTGACCTCGGCTCTCTTCGCCTTCCTCACTTCCTCCAGTGTGACGTACTTCTCCGCTCTCCTTAGCAATTCGTCGAACGTTTGGACTGGCTTCTTTGTCAGGGAGGAAAACAGGTCCCCATCTCGAAGATTGCTAGTGAAAGCATTAATTTTTACCTCTGGGGTGGCGGTTGGAACCTCTAGTGCCGCCTGATTGAATCTCTTCATGAAGGCCCGTAAGCTTTCATTTTCTCCTTGCTTCATGTTAAACAACGTTAATGTAGCTCTAGGTTACCTCCTCGCACTAGCGAACTGGTGCAAGAACAATTCTCCAAACTGCTCGAAGGAGTTGATGGAATTGGGTTCCAGCTGGCTGAACCACTGCTGAGCCGCCTTAGATAAAGTAGTAAGAAAGACCCTGCACTTTACACCCTCCCTATATCGATGGAGGAGGGCCGAATTTTCAAATCTCACCAAATGGTCATAGGGGTCAGTTGTACCATCATATTCATAATTAAGAGGTTTAAAATTGCTAGGCAACTCATCTTGTAAGATATTCTTAGTAAATTGGCAACCTGTGACGGGTCGAGGCATACTAACCCGATTTTCCATCTGAAAGACCCTGCACTTCACACCCTCCCTATATCGATGGAGGAGGGCCGAATTTTCAAATCTCACCAAATGGTCATAGGGGTCAGTTGTACCATCATATTCATAATTAAGAGGTTTAAAATTACTAGGCAACTCATCTTGTAAGATATTCTCAGTAAATTGGCAACCTGTGACGGGTCGAGGCATACTAACCCGATTTTCCATCTGGTGCTTCATGTTATCCATCTACTTTCTTAGGAACCTGATCTGGTCCTTCATGGCCCCTGACTGGGTATCTCCTGTACCCTCTTCCTCATCCTAAATCTTACTCCCTCACTGCAGGGGGTTGTTTCCCTCCCCCGTGAAGCTTCTTCCGGACCAGCCTCCCTAGGTCTAGGTACTGCTGACCTCCTTTCTTGGACTCCTTCTGCCCCTAGGACCTCCTCCTGGTTTCTGGACTCCACTTCTCTCCTTCATTCTTCTTGATGCTTGTCCTGCCTACTCCCCCCAAGTTGGGATCGAGCAGGCAGGTTTCCTGGTCCTGGTTCTCCAGCCCTTCCTGCAAGTGGGGGTCCTCCCCCCTCCACCATTGCTCTTGCCACGACACAGGCTATCATCTCATCCAGCTGCTCCTAAGTGAGGACCATGGAAGCAGTTGGTGCTGGTACTCTCTGAGGCGCCCCCCTTGACGGAGTATTGGTACCTCTAGGGGCCCCGGCTAAAGAGATTCCTTCTGGAATCACAGAGGGAGAAGCAGGTAGGGTAGCCTCTCTCTCTCTCTCTAGCAGCAACTCCTACTCCTGGATGACGCTGTCCAGGAGTTGGGTTTTCATCTCGGACCACTATGACGAGTGGTGTTCCTCCAGTATTGGGCACAGCAGCAGGTGGCACGGGGTTGGAAGTAGCTTCTCCTTAAGTTGGATTCGTAGGAGTTGTCCTTCCTCGAGCCGGTATTAGTGCAATCAGTCTCATAGGTGTATGTTCACCAGTCATAGTTTCTTTCTTTCAGATAACAGAAAAGAAAAGAAGTTGAAACTCACGTCTCAGCTCTTCCTTCCCACAGACGGCGCCAATTGATGCGTAAAAACTGACCTATGCTCGTTTCCCCACCTGGGTTCAATGTGGGTGAAGCCTTTACGCAATAAGATCCCTAGCTCTTCTCGAACGTATCTGCAAAAAATACGTCGGAGGGTTCTCCGGCGTAGGCACTCCGACGCTCAAGTCAGGTCACCGGAAAACACTCAAGAAAGTACGTAGGAAGTAGCTAAGTAAGAGTGATAGTCAATCGATACCGTTACCTCCCTTCTGAGAGTCTTATTTATACGTACTTGTGGAGTAATAACTGCCATCATGGTTTTAGGGCATTATCCCGCACGTTCACTCATGATGTCGTGCGTGGATATCTTATCTCTCAAGAAATCTGATTGTGCCTACATTTTCCCTCCCTGGACGGAGATTGGACCCAATCAATGAAGAATATGGGAGATATTCCTTGACTTGGGCCTTAATTATTTCAACTGCTCATTATCTCTCATATTTCTCGGTCTTATCAGATAAGTAACCGACATGGGCCTGGTCAATACCCGCGTGCGGTCTTCAAATCTCGCCTGGGCCTCACGGCCCACCTGCAGCTAGGTTTGGGCTCGCGGCCCACCTGTAGTTGGGTTTGGGCCTCGTGGCCTATCTGTAATTAGGTTTGGGCCTCGTGGCCTATCTGCATACAGGCCTGAGCCTCGTGGCCCACCTTTAGGTAGGTTCAGGGCTTTACAGCCTTTTTATGATCGATCTGGGCTCGGGCCCATCTCGAATTTTCCTCCCTCTATCGAGGATATTCGATTACGTTATTGGGCCATATTGGGCTGGTCATATTTGGGCCCTACGCGTAGTTAGGCCTGACATTTTTATCTGCATCAGCTGGGTATTTGAAATCCTCCCACTTATAAGTAATATTTGTGTGAACCAAATCCATTCATTTAGTTTTTTCCTATTTTGATTTATAAATGTATGGTGTATTATCCTCAAATTCATTGATTTCAAATGACCCCATCCAAATGGAGCCTCAACATTTTCAAAATTCTTTATAAAAGATTCAAATCTATTTTCAATACCAAGGTGAGTAGAATAAGGTCTGATCATGATAGAGAGTTTGAAAACAGTTTGTTCACTATTTTTTTTTTTAAAGTTAGGGTATTGATATTCAAGAGTTTTCATCTCTTAAAACCTCAATAAAATGGTGTTGCTGAGAGAAAGAATAGAAACTGTAAGAAATGACTAGAGTTGTGCTTTTATCAACACAACATTAAAATAGATTTTGGGTTGAAGTTATGAATACTGCATGTCATATTTTAAATAGAGTGTTCATTAGACCTCAATCTACAAAAACACTTTATGAGTTTTTGAACAACAGAAAGCCAAATCTGAAATATTTTCATGTTTTTGGTTGTGTTTGCTACATTTTGTATGATAGGGATCAACTTGATTCCAAAAGTGATAGATGATTCTTTCTTGGATATTCTAGAAATAATAGAGTTTATTGTATTTATAATCTTAGGATTGATATTATTCAAGAATCTGTAATTAATGTTGTATTTAATGATATGATGTTAATCTTGCAGATACAAATTTTGAAGATGATGTCACTGATCTTATTGATCTTTCTAAAAATGTTGAATATTTTGATCAAGTGGATAATGTTGTTTCAAATGTGCCCACATTTGAGATATCACCACAATTTTTTTTTCTATAAAAAAAAACACTGTTGTACATTTTTTCAAAATATAAATTTTGAAAATTATTGTTTTTTTTTTTCTGAAAACTTGTAAAATATTCAAAAAAAAAACATAATTCTTTAAAAAACATTTGGACAAGATTTTGGAAAAAAAATTCAGAATGAGAGAAAATTTTCAAAAATAAAATCCAAAAATCTTTTTTCATAAAATGAGGGAAACATTAACAACAAACCTACACCAAGAATGGGGCGTGGCGTTATGAGCAGTGTTGAAAGATGAGGAGAAGACTGGGAGTTGGGGTTGGGTGACGGGAAGTGGTGGAAAGGGAGGAGGGAAAAGAAAAAGAAAATGAGTGGGTGTGTGTGTGGTGGGCGCACCAGTGGAGGAGGAGGGAGGAATAGGATTTTTTGGAAAGAAGTAAAAATTATATTGTGTGGTTAGTATATTAATCAAATGGCGAGTGTACTCAATTAACGAGTGTACTGCCTATACATAACATGGGCCTTCTTGGTCATCCTAAAAATATATTCTGTTGAATCAAGAAGTTTTGATGAGTTAAAAAGAAGCAGCTCAGTTGATCAGATGACCTGAAGACCAGCTGAGGATAAGCTAAACAGATCAGACGAGGTCTAGAACCAATCTAGTCAGCTGAGATCTAGTCATCTGCAGGAGACAAACATGAAGAGCTCAGACGAGGTCAAGATAAGCTGAGTAGAATAAGAAAGGCGAATCTTCACCAAGTCAGCTGCAGATGAGGAATGCAAGGACAACTGAGGACTGGCAGTTTTTCAAGATTAAGTTTGTTAAAGTAGTTTCTAGTTTGTTAGAACTAACTAACAAACTAACTGTCTTTTCAGACTTATAAATAGGTCTAGGCACTTCATTTTAAAAAAAATATATAGAACACTTTTTACTGAACATAATATACACAGATTTCACAAGTCATTTTCTCATAACACAAGTTTTAAAATCACCAGATTTCTTGATAGAATTTGTTTTTCAAGTGTTTATAGAACACTTCACTTCACATCTTCAAAAACACATCTTATTCTTAGAGTTAGATTTCAGAAAGTTGATTAGAATTTTTGAAGAGTTGAAGATCAAGTTGTAATTTGTAAAAATTGTAAAGTAAGTGAGTAAGCAGCTAGTGAAGACCCTTCTTCAAAGTTTGGAGAAGGAGAGTGGATGTAGGATTGTTATAATCCGAACGACTATAAAATCTGTTTTTCTTTACTGCTTTCATTTAAGTTCTGTTCAAGTTATACTTTGTTAATTCAAGATTAAATTTCAGAATCTTAGCTAAAATCTGAATATCAGCATTGCTTTTGATCTTGTTAAAAGTTGAGTTCACAATTATATTCCGCTTTGTTAATCTGATTCTTTGTTTGAATTGATTCTTGGGAAGATTCGAAAAATCTACAAAATCTATTCAAACCCCCCTTTCTAGATTTTGTTCTAGAAGGCTAACTCGAGGTTTTATTCCACTCAACATTCCGGGACCAACAAGTGGTATCAGAGCAGTGTTAAGCTGTTCTGATATTGATTTTAGGTCTTGAATAAGATTCTGAAATTATCTTGATTTTCTTCATTTTCTTCTTTGCTACTAACAGTGCTACTAATTAGTTTGTGGAGTATTTTGTTTCTTTGTTTCATCATGTCATCTGGGAAAAACAAGAAGTCTAGGAATCTTCCTGAATTCCCTATTGAAGATTATGATTACTGGAAATTTAGGATGGAGAATCACCTAAAAGCCATTCATGATAGGATGGAAGAGGTTCTTGAAGAGGGACCTATAAAATTTTATCATGGAGGCACCAGCACTGGAGCTGAGTCAGCTGAATCCAGGACCAGACAAGAAAAGAAGAGCTCTGAGTTAACAAATGATGAAAGAAAGGTCCATAATCTTGATCAAGTAGCCCGAACTGAGATCATTGAGACTCTAAGTAAGGATTGGATTGAAAAGGTTAAAAGATGCAAGACTGCCAAGGAAATGTGGGAGACTCTTGCTGGAATTTGTGAAGGATCCGAACAGGTCAAAGAAAATAAGCTACAGTCTGTTCTACATACATTTGACACGTTCAAAATGAAGGATGGTGAAATTGTGGATCAATTGGACGTAAGACTGACTAATCTTGTGAACAAAGTAGCTGATTTGGGTAAGACTTACACTGAGAAAGAAATTAACAACAAGGTACTCAGATCTTTTAGCAAAAGATGGAGAGAGAAAGCTAATATTCTCAAAGCGACACAGAATCTGTCAACAATATCACATCACACTCTATTCTCTCATCTTAAAGCACTGGAATATGACATACACATTGAAGATGAAGAAGATGAGGCAGAGTCATCTACATTTGGAAAAACAGTAGCATTTGTTCATCAAGATGAATCTGAAAAGATCACTAAAGCATCTGATTTGTCCATAAAAGAGGAAATGGCTCTTCTGTTAAAAAGGTATGAAAGATTGAAGATGAAGTACAAAAGAAACAAGAGAGACAGATTAGGTCGAAGAAACTATAGATCAGACAAGGATGAAAAGAGCTCAGATAATGATAGAAAGAAGGATCAGTCAAGAAGTCATAAGTCACCTATCAGACGAGGAGATAGTAGTCCAAAAACAGACAGAGGAGATATATGATATACATGCAGCAAACCTGGTCACTACAGCTATGATTGTCCTCAACTCACTCCCAGAGAGAGAGAAGAAAAGAGGAAGAAAAGAGATAGAAAGTATGCTGACCAGAGAGCTCTCCTAGCTGAGAAAGAAGAAGCTCGTGGGACATCATCATCCTCATCTTCATCTGATTTTGGGTCAGACGATGACATATGTCTAATGGCTAAAGAGGTACGTTACTATTCATCATCAGATAATGACTGTGATACCTTATCTGAAACTGATCCCAGTCTTATTGATAAACTTTTGAAAGATTTGGAGACTGCTCTATCTGCTTATAAACAGATAGAGACTGAAAATCTTAATTTAAAGGATCAAATTTCTGATCTAACTAAGGTCAATCAAACTAAGGAAAGTGAGAAACCAGACTGTACATTCAAGGGGGAATGTCAGACTGAGATGATCACCAGTACCTTGTCTGATAAGACAGATAAGTTAGAACAGGAATTGAGTTCTTTAAAAATAAAATTTTCAAATATCTATTCCGAGAATAAGAACTATAAAAGAACTAACAGAGAATTAAATCTCAAGTTAGGACTTCTGAATAATTCTCAAACCACAATAGATAAAATCTTCAATTCGTCACAAAAGTCTAGTGATAAAACTGGATTAGGCTTTGATAGGAATAAGAAAAATGATCTTATAAAACCTAGAGTCTTTGTCAAAGCAACTAAACCTAAGGTAGAAACTTTATTCAGTCCCTGGAAACCAAAGGAATTAATTACCTCATCTGATACTTCTGGAAAGATAAATCAGACGAGGAAAGTAACTCCTAAGGCTAAACCTAAGACTAAATCAAAGATCTATCCTAGGTATAATAGTTTTGATGGAAGAAGCAAATCATATCCATTTTTACCAAGATTCAAGACAATTTCAAAAGATCAATTAAATAAAATTGATCTTGAAAGTCTTATTTTAGTAGATAGATATGGATGCAAACTTCAATCTATGGTTTTAAGGAACATTGATATTTTTATCTGGATTCCTAAGAGTCAACTTAACATGAAAGGACCCAAAGTACAAAGGGTACCTAAGCAATAAATTTGTGATTGCAGGAAGATAAGAAGATAGTTGATAGAGGAGACATTCTTGAGGTCATCTGGTACATTGATAGTGGCTGTTCCAAGCACATGACCTATGAAAGACGACTTCTCTCTAACTATCAAACCATTGATGGACCAAGAGTGATGTTTGGTGATAACAACTTTGGACTTACTAAAGGTGTAGGAACACTAATGATTGAAGATGTTCAGGTTCAAGAAGTTTACTACGTGGAAGGGTTGAAGCACAATCTACTATCTGTTTCACAATTTTGTGATAAAGGGTTTTGTGTCAAATTTACTCATAATGCATGCTATGTATTAGATGGTTTAAATGAAAATATTCTATTGGCTGGAGTAAGACAAGGTAACATTTATGTTGCTAATTTCAAAAGTTGTCCTAAAGATACTTGTCTTGTTGCTAAGAGTTCAGATGACTTAAGTTGGCTGTGGCATAGACGACTTGGTCACTTAAACTTCAAAACTCTTAACAAAATAGCAAGGAAATCTTTAGTTAAATGACTCCCTGATAAAGTATTTTCTAAGAATCATGTATGTGTTTCTTGTCAAAAAGGAAAACAGACCAAAACTTCTTTTAAAACAATAAGTAGTCCTTCTTCAGAAAGGATTCTGGAACTTCTTCATATGGATCTATTTGGTCCAGTAACTCCTCTCAGCTTTAGTGAAAGAAAATATACCTTAGTAATTGTTGATGACTTTTCAAGGTTTACTTGGGTTATTTTCTTGTACAAAAAGAATGAGACTATGACTAAGATTCCAGAATTTCTTAAAAAGATTCAAAATGAAAAGGGATTAAATATTGTCAAAATTAGAAGTGATAAAGGTACTGAATTCCTAAATAAATTGATCTCTAACTACTGCATTGAGAATGGCATAGCTCAGGAAACATCTGCATCAAGGACTCCACAACAAAATGGAGTTGTTGAGAGAAGAAACAGAACCTTGAAAGAGACAGCTAGAACAATGTTATCTGAATTCAACACTCCTCATAGGTTTTGGGCAGAAGCAGTTAATACAACCTGCTATGTTCAAAATAGAAGTCTGATTGTTAAGGATAAGTGTAAAACTTCCTATGAAATTTGGAAGGGAAGACCTCCCAAAATTTCATATTTTCATATATTTGGTTGTAAATGTTTCATACATAACAATGGAAAGTCTCAATTAGAAACTTTTGATGCCAAGATAGCAGATGGGATATTCTTGGGATACTCATCTATATCAAAGGCATATAGAGTTTTTAATAAGACAACCTTGTGTGTAGAAGAAACACCCCATGTGGTATTTGATGAATCTTCTCTTGAGTTTAATAAGACAGGGGACATCACAAAGATATCAGATGATCTGGATCAGATGACTATCAAAGGATCAACCATAAAATTCTACAATCAAGAATCAGAATCAGATGAAGAGGAAGAATCAGACAAAGGAAAGGAACCTGAAAGAACTTCCTCAACTGCTGATCTACCAACTGATCAGACGACCAATGACACATCAGCTGATCAGGTAGAGTTATCAGAAGGTAACATAGAATCATCTGAAATAAATAGTTCAGACAAGACACCATCTACTGTAAAAGATAAAGGCAAGAAAGTAATGTCATATCACCCAGCTGAGCAGATAATTGGAGATTTAGACTCTGGTGTCCAGACAAGGACCCAACTAAATCAAGATTGTATGTTCAGTTGCTATGTGTCATTACTTGAACCTAAATCAATTACAGAAGCTCTAACTGATTCCAACTGGATTAATGCCATGCAAGAAGAACTAAATCAGTTTCAAAGACAAGATATGTGGGAGCTTGTTGAAAGACCTCATCATCAAAAAGTCATTGGAACTAAATGGGTCTTTAAAAACAAAAAGGATGAAAACAATATTGTGGTTAGAAACAAGGCCAGACTAGTTGCTCAAGGTTATTCACAATCAGAGGGTATTGATTATGATGAAACCTTTGCACCAGTAGCTCGTCTGGAAGCCATAAGATTGTTTTTAGCCTATGCTGCTTTTAAAAAATTCATAGTTTTTCAAATGGATGTTAAGTCAGCTTTTTTAAATGGAATCCTAGCTGAGGAAGTTTATGTAGAGCAACCCACTGGTTTTGTCAAAGGAGACAAGGTCTATAAACTAAGGAAAGCTCTATATGGACTTAAACAAGCACCAAGAGCTTGGTATGACACCTTGTCTGAATATTTAATTCAAAATGGTTTTGTTAAAGGTAAAATTGATAGAACACTCTTTAGAAAAGAGTTTGGTTGTGATCTTTTGTTAGTTCAAATTTATGTTGATGATATAATATTTGGATCAACTAACATATCTTTGTGTGAAGAATTTAGTTCTCTTATGAAAAGCAGATTTGAAATGTCCATAATGGGAGAAATGACTTATTTTCTTGGACTTCAAGTCAAACAGACAAAGAAGGGAATATTTATCAACCAAGCCAAATATACAAAAGATCTTATTGAAAAATATGGAATAGGTACCAGCCGAGAAGCTAAGATACCTATGATGACGAATTTTTCAATGGATCCAGACGAGAAGGGAGAAGACACTGATCAAACTGAGTATCGAGGTCTTGCTAGTAGACCTGATATTTCATTTGCAGTTGGAGTTTGTGCTCGTTTTCAAGCTAATCCTAAGAAAAGCCATCTTGAAGCAGCAAAGAAAATCCTTAAGTATTTGAAAGGAACAGTAAATGTTGGATTGTGGTATCCAGCTGATGACAACTTTGAGCTGTCTGGATACTCAGATTCAGATTTTGGTGGGTGTAAGATAGATAGAAAATCTACATCTGGTACTTGCCAATTTCTTGGAAGTAAGCTGATTTCATGGTTGTCTAAGAAACAAACCTCTGTAGCTACTTCCACAACTGAAGCTGAGTATATGGCAGCTGGAAGTTGTTGTTCACAGCTGATCTGGATAAGTCAACAGCTAAGGGACTATAATATTATCACCAAAGATGTACCTATCTTTTGTGATAGTAATAGTGCCATAGCTATTACTCAGAACCCAGTCCTTCATACAAGATGCAAGCATGTAGATATCAGACACCACTTCATCCGAGACCATGTAGAAAAAGGAGATATCAGACTTGAAAAGATCTTAACTGATTTTCAAAGAGCAGACATCTTGACAAAACCATTGGCAGAGACAAGGTTTAAAGAACTATCTGTAGAACTAGGATTATTAGATGCTTCTTTAGTAAATCTCTAATTCTGTATTTTTATTTCTTGTCTCTCTCAATTTATTTTTATTATGTCTAGAAAGAATTATCAGACTAGATCTGAGTCAAAGGACAATCAGGTAGCTGATATCATTGATTTCCTTCTTAGGAATCAAGAATCAAGGATTAGTCATATTGACCTTATCTGACATGATAATTACTTATCTGACATATGGTAAATCAGACAAGGGCACAATAGTCAGCTGATTTTCTGAAAAACAGATGACTATCTGCACCCTATCTGATCTACCTCAAGCTACTAATGGTTTTCCTTGAGTCTATGTCTTTGCAGGAATAGATCACAGGTCATACTGTTTCACCTCATCTGTTCTCAAATCTTTTGTTCAGACTCTTTTGTTTTCTAAAATAAACTCCATTTTTTTTAAAAAAAAAATCTTTTTGGAATGATTGATTGGAAATCCCATCTTTAGAAAATTAAGTCTGAGTCTGTTTATTTAAAATTGTCTTTAAAATTGCAAAAAAGTTGGACCTAAGCTGTTTTTTTTTAAAATCAGACAGGTTACTTTATCAGATGACTTTTTCCAACTCATCTGTTTTCAAAACTCATCTGATTTGCAAACCCTTAGTCGAAGTAAGGTAACCCTAGGCTGACGTCAGGTACACTTACTTCCCTGCATAAAGTAACCTACATCTGTCAAATCAACAGTGTATAAAGTAACTATTTACGCATTCCAAAGGCGATTAACATCTACGCGCTGAATCCTAATCGCTTATCTTAATTTTTAACCATTGATTTATGCGCAGTAAAAACTTTTTGAATAAATGGCTCGGATTAATTCAAATTTTCTAAAATGGCGGTTTCTCTTTCCAATCTTCCCCCCTATAAATACATCGTCTTCCTTAAACAAACTTTTTCACTCTCAGAAATCCTTATAAACTCTCTGCAAAATTTTCAAAATTCTTATTTGATCATTTCATGAGCACTTCTCAGAAACAAATAGGAGTTACTTCAACCATGGTGGATGTTCACAACGAGACGTATAATAAGAAGATCAAATTGGAGATGTATGTTGACTTCGAAACGACTTCCGATGGTGAATCAAGGGAGATGTTGGAGTTATTGGAGAGGGCTGGATTGAGGACATTCTGTTCCAAGAAATCCCCCTCCAATAAAACACTGGATATGCGGGGAATCGAGTTCTACGTCAATGGGACGTTCGAGAATGGAGTCTTTAAAACCAGAGTATATGGAGAGGTTTTAACTGTTACTCCGGCAGAGGTGGCTCGTATTTTTGATACAAGTAGTGAAGGAGTGAATCCCCTCACCTATAAGTCTGATGAATGGGTAGAATCATTCGAGATGATTGCCCGGAATTCTATGAGGGACCGGCGATCGGAGTTGAAGAAGAAGATGCTCCGACGGAGGTATCGACTTCTGATGACCATCGTTACAAAGGTCATCCTGGGAGAACAAAGTTCTCATGATGGGCTGACCAGACCCAGACTATGTGTCATGAGGACGATACTAGATGGGGTCCAAGCTAACTGGGCTGGTATGCTCTTGGAGAAGCTAGAGACAGAAAGAAAAAGGCTGGAGGTAGTAGGAGGAAAGTGGCAGGCGAGGTCGATCACCAGTCTATTTAATAAAGTGACGGTGATCATGGAGGACTCTTTGTCACCGAGATAAAGCGGTCGAGATGGAGTCAGGCCCTATACAAAAAAAAAGGGGATTTCGACGAAGGATGAACCTCTTGGGGCTCCACCGATTCGAGACGAAGGTGGAGCCGAGGTAGGAGCTCGAGGCACCACCGCCAAGAAGCCGAGGAGGAGGAAGAAGAGAGAGAGAGGAAGAGCCAACAAAGTGAGCTCACCGAGGTGCCCACCGATGAAGCTAAAGGAGAAGGCACCAAGGAGGAGGAGGTTGGTTAAAACCTCGAGTCAGGTGGACGCGTCACGACCAGCCAAGTCTCCTAACCGAAGAGGTAACCACGCGCTGCAGATTGCAGCCACGAGGTGGTTCAATCGAGAGGAGGTCCAGGACATAAGCTCGAAAGGACTCCCTCCCCCACCCACGACAGGTACATTTTCCCCCTCCCCCTCTCTCGGCCCACTCTGGCGATGAAGAGGTGTCCCAGCCGGCACCTCAGAGCCTCTAAAACAGCCTACTTCCGAAATAGTCCCAGGCCCCAACCTCATCTGCCCTCCCCCAAACCCAAACTTCATCCCCCACCATCTCCATCTCGAGATCTTTGTCCTTCCTAACAGGATCAGTATTCGCCCCAACTCCCATATCCATCTCCCCACCAGCCTTACCCATATCCTCCCAAACCCAATCCATATTACCCCAAACAACCCCATCTCCCCCACCCACTACTTCACATATTCCACCCCCACCATCTTCCCCTCCACTGTAAATCCCCCTCCCCATCAAATGCCCCCACTTCATCTCTCCCATCCGAACCCCAACGGTGGATACCTCCAATATCTTTGGGGATATCCACATGAGCTCCCCAGTCCAACCTCTCCCACCACCTCTTCCTCATCCGAATCGAGAGGAGGAGGCGATCCCAATTCTTGCCATTTCATGGCCTTTGAAGACATGCACAAGAAAATAATATCTCAAGTTCAAAGGATGATGGAAAAGAAGACAAGGAAGGTGATACGAGCAATCACCGATACGATGCTCGCCAACATGCAGATTCTTTGAGGTCAACATGTCAAGGAACCTATCAGCTAATCTCAAGATCTTCTTTGTTGGATCTCGGCTTAGTGACACGGAGAAGGAGGTTAAGGCACTGAAGCGAGAAGATGGCGGTGACAACGAGATCTGGTCAACACTCTCACGTCGATCGAGAATGACTTCGTGGTCCGTTGCTCGGCACTGAAAGACGACTCCAGACCCTCCAGGATGAAGTTAAAAAGGGGGAAGGAGCCGAAGGAAGGATGGACACCTCACACTGGAGTCCTGTCACTCACAGACAAGGTGGACTCTAAGACAGATACACACTGAGTTGAGGGCCAAAGGGGGTGAAAGTTAAATCGAGATGAGTGGCGAGTCTTGCAACTAAGGGTGACCCCAAATAGAGGAGGCCATCCGAGAGGATGAGGAGAAGAGGAGGAAGGAGGAGGAAGAGAAATCGAAGCTCACTGGCCAAGATGAAAGAAGCAGAAAAACCCGAGGCCAAGGGCAAGGGTAAAGGCAAAGCAGCAGAGAAGTCTTCATCAGCTGAGCAGCTGATCAGCCCAAGAGGCGAGCGCAAAAGAAAGGAGCCTGACTTCTCAAACCTATCAGCTGAGCAGATCAGAAGAATCCATGCTGAGAAGGAAAAGTATGAGAAGCAGGAGAAGAAGAGACTGAAGAAGCTGGGGAAAGTTGAGCTGAAGTGGGATAGGGATTCCCGGAAGTGGGTATCCAAAGCACCAGATGAAGCGGACTTCCGCCCTGTCCACTGCACTTCAGCTCCTCCAAAGATGGTCTCAGGGAAATACACAAGCGAATACAAAAAGCTAGCCCTGGATGCCAGATGGATGTACTACTGGTACATCTTGAAGGCATCGCCATCTGGAGCAGCCGATGAGGACATAAGCTGGCACGAATGGATGGAAAAGGAGGATGCTGATCTGTATGGAAAGCTGCTTGATGAGGCGCACAATGTGTTCAACTGCGACTTAGTTGCACCAGCCTATGAGCAAGTTACCCCCAAGCTGAAAGAAGACGGCTCTCCTGATCTGGAATGGGTCAAGACGGTCATAGCCAAAGCAGAAAGGGAAACCAGGCTCACAGATGAAGAAGAGCTTAAACAGCTAAGAGCAAGGATTTTCAACTGGCTGAACATTCCAGAGGCCAGCCGATGGGGAATCTGATAGAACAGGATTTTCTTTCCTTATCTTTTATTTTCTATCAGTTCTTCTATTTGTAAATCTGTAAATTTGTGAATGAATATATTTGGACTTATGTGAATTATGTGTATCAGTTTCTTAAAGTTTTTTTAGTTTTAAGAAAAACTTAAAATTTTTCTAAGTATAAATCATCTGAGAATTTTATATCTCAGATTAAAATTTTTTTTTCTTAAAATTTATCTAAGTCTTAAAGACTCAAATTTTTTTTAAGTATTTCTAAAAGAGTCTAAAAGGACTTAATTTTTTTAAGTGTTTGAATGTGAATGAATCTGTTGTGATAAGATTAAGTGCTCTGATATACCTATCTGATTATTTCAACTAATTCTAGTACTAACTTCAGCTGTGAGTATGTTTCTTCCTTATAGGTTTTAACTTCATCAAAAAGGGGGAAATTGTTGAATCAAGAAGTTTTGATGAGTTAAAAAGAAGCAGCTCAGTTGATCAGATGACCTGAAGACCAGCTGAGGATAAGTTAAATAGATCAGACGAGGTCTAGAACCAATCTAGTCAGCTGAGATCTAGTCATCTGCAGGAGACAAACATGAAGAGCTCAGACGAGGTCAAGATAAGCTGAGTAGAATAAGAAAGGCGAATCTTCACCAAGTCAGCTGCAGATGAGGAGAGCAAGGACATCTGAGGACTGACAGTTTTTCAAGATTAAGTTTGTTAAAGCAGTTTCTAGTTTGTTAGAACTAACTAACAAACTAACTGTCTTTTCAGACTTATAAATAGGTCTAGGCACTTCATTTTAAAAAAAATATATAGAACACTTTTTACTGAACATAATATACACAGATTTCACAAGTCATTTTCTCATAACACAAGTTTTAAAATCACCAGATTTCTTGATAGAATTTGTTTTTCAAGTGTTTATAGAACACTTCACTTCACATCTTCAAAAACACATCTTATTCTTAGAGTTAGATTTCAGAAAGTTGATTAGAATTTTTGAAGAGTTGAAGATCAAGTTGTAATTTGTAAAAATTGTAAAGTAAGTGAGTAAGCAGCTAGTGAAGACCCTTCTTCAAAGTTTGGAGAAGGAGAGTGGATGTAGGATTGTTATAATCCAAACCACTATAAAATCTGGTTTTCTTACTGCTTTCATTTATGTTCTGTTCAAGTTATACTTTGTTAATTCAAGATTAAATTTCAGAATCTTAGCTAAAATCTGAATATCAACATTGCTTTTGATCTTGTTAAAAGTTGAGTTCACAATTATATTCCGCTGTGTTAATCTGATTCTTTGTTTGAATTGATTCTTGGGAAGATTTGAAAAATCTACAAAATCTATTCAAACCCCCCCTTTCTAGATTTTGTTCTAGAAGGCTAACTCGAGGTTTTATTCCACTCAACATTCCGGGACCAACATATTCTTCTAATGGGCTTTAATTGGTACATGCTTTGCTAGTTTGCTTCAAAAGGTCTCTATTACTAAAATAAAATTTTATTAAAAAACAAAAAAGAAGACCTAAAGCCATAAGACAACAGAGCTGTCCAGAGATCGGAGCCCTCCTTATAGATGAAATCCACAGTTAAGAAAAAGGGAACTCCTCTATTATAGAAGGAAAAATTAATCAAAACAAAATTAAACAGAATGCAATTTTCTACCCAAAAAATAAAGTCCCTAGGAGCTAATGCCCTAAACGTGCGAACCACATGTAAAGAGTCACAGTCCATATAGATATCCTTCCAACCCTTCCCTTAAGCTAGAAGAATAGCATGGAATAGCACGGTCGAAATTCGACCAGATGTATCGTTTTGCAACAATTAATTAGGTTGTATATCAAATTGTAAATTTTAAAAGGTCATGTTGTAATTGATAAACACTTAAAAGGTCGTGTATTTTTATGCAATTAACCCTTTAATAAAAACCACGCATTATTATACAAATAAAATATGTTCTTTAATTTTTTTAATTCTGTTCATATGGACGTTCTTGCTTTACAAAATAATTTATTAAATTGCTAGGAAAGTAATTAAAAGGAAAACAATACTGCATATATAACAGCTACCAATGTAAAACTAAAGTCATACATGCTAATTAATTTCATTTGAAGATTTATTGTCATACAACTTTCATTCTCCTTAAATTATATAAATCTGTATTTGCATAATACGAATAAATATTGATTAGCAAAACATAGCTGTCAAACATTTGTTACTCATAAGGGGCGACTCATATAAAATAATTTATTTTTAGTCTTATCAATTTTCCCTCTTTTAGTACTAGCTAGATTTGTCGAGTTGATTTTACGAATTAAAAATAATCTTGTAATTTTTAAATTTTTTACATTTTGGATCGGTCACCAAATGTAGGAGGTGAAACATCCGACGCTGACATCTAATTGGTTTCCTGCATGTTTTGCCTCTTACTACCAATCACTAGATCAAAATCTCAAAAACTTACTCTCTCCGTCCCACAAGTATTTGCACACTTACCTTATTCGTCCGTCTCACACTTGTTTGCACACTTATAAATGGAAACACCTTTCATTTTTAACACCCTCACAATACACATTTATTTACATCAATGTCATTACTTTTTCAACTCAATTAACTAACCTCTTACTTTATATACACATGATTTCTCAATTATACCCTTCACTTACACATGGTCAACTCCCAAAAAGTATATTTTCTTAACCTCCGTGCCCAGTCAACTGTGCAAACACCTATGGGACTGAGGGAGTAATAGTTATAGGATTAATTTCAATTCGTGAAAATGGATATGACCAGAATCCATAATGCCCCTAAATCAATCCCTAGCCACATTTCTTAGGTACAACTAGAAGTGCATTTTTCTTATGCATAGCAATTCCAGGAAAAACATCGGTGTCAACATCTTGTACTTGAATCCCTGCAGGCAATTCCCAATCAAAAGAGTACAGTAGATTTGCAACGGTAAGCTCGACGTCCAAAAGTCCCATAGATATTCCGGGGCAAATTCTTCGACCTGATCCAAATGGAATCACCGCAAAATCTTGGCCCTTTATATCAATATTGCTATTCAAGAATCTCTCTGGCAAAAATTCATCTAGATTCCCAACACTCGGGATCTCTTGCAACCGCCCATGCATTAACATAAACCACAGTTTTAGGTTGAATTTCATAGTCATCTAGAGTGCATCTTTCCATTGCTTCTCTTGGTACAAGCAGTGGAGCAGGAGGGTACAACCTTAAAGTCTCGTTTACGACTGCTTTCAGGTAGTGAAGTTTGGGCAAATCGTCTTCGTCTACTTTACCATTTTTTACACTCAAATTTCTGATTTTTGCTTCAACTTTCTCTATGATTTTTGGCTCCTTAATCAGTCCTGTCATAATCTACACTATTGAGGTCGTGCTTGATTCCGTTGCAGCAATAAATATGTTCTTCATAAAAAAACAAAAACAAAAAAACACAAATTTCAATGATTTTATGACTTAATATAAAATTAAATGATAAAGGATTAAATTGATATTTTTATTTTGCACCGGGTCAATACAGAGACAAACCCAAAATTGAAGGACTAAAACTGCAATTTACATAATTTTTTTAGGGAAATTATTCAAAATACCCTTTTCCAACTTCACAAAATCTTTTCTACCCACTCCAAAATAAAAAAAAATCTATTCTACCCACTTCATATTTTAAGACTAAAATGCCCTCAGACTCCATTTGGATGGAGTCATTTGAAATCAATGGATTTGAGGATAATACACCATACATTTACAAATTAAAAAAGAGAAAAACTAAATGAATAGATTTAGGTCACACAAATATTACTTATATGTGGGAGGATTTCAAATACCCAACAAAATCTAGTCATTTGAAATCTTCTCACTTTTCCCACTTGTGTTTAATATTTGAGTGAATCAAATCCATTCATTTAGTTTTTCTCCAATTTAGTTTGTGAAATGCATGGTATATTTTTCTCAAATCCCTTGATTTCAAATCCACTCTATCCAAATGGAGTCTCATATAGTTTTCTTCTAGGAAAACTTAATTGACCTTTTAACGAATTACACGTATCTACCACACTGCGAAAAATGGTATCAGAATCTTTTAAGCTCATTACTAATTCTTCCGAGTTTTAAGATTCTCGGAACATTATTAATTTTTCTTTTCAGATCTTCGAATTTATTTTCTAGATCTAAAATCTTTTGGACAAGTTGTGGCAAGGCAGTGGAAATTCCAAAAGAAAAGACAAATAACGAAATGCTTCTTGATTTTATGAAGAATTTCTAAATGGAATTTTCAAGAGCTAATCTAACAGATCTACAAGAGTTAGCTGAATCCACACAGGATTTAGCTGAATCTCTCTCAAATCTCGAGATTGTAGATTTGGTTAATGTTCAAGTTAACAATGTCAAAGAAACGGAGACACATAATCTGACTTCATCTATAACAGGACAAGCGGGGAGTACGAGCTACAATACTCCAGAAGAAAATCCCAAAGTATACTTCATTCCCAAAACCAGGAGGAGAAATAGAGCGTGAGATCCTTTTTATGGACCAACAAATAGTCCATGGGGAAAAACGCTTCTAGAGCCCCTTCACCCATATGGAGTAATGTTAAATCTGGATATCCCAAATTTTAGAAACTGAAAAACTCATCGATGAATGGGCAGTGATTAGGGTAAAATTGCTTATGATTTGAATGCTTAATTATCTTAATTTGATGATGATTTATAGCTTAATTCATAATTAATTGTCAAATTACATTTGATTGTTTGAGTTGGAGTTCTAAGTTTGAATTTATAGGTTTGAGGCGAACTTTGAGAGAAAATTGAGGACTGTTAACATTTTCAAATCAAAGTAGAACTTGTATGGTTGGAAAGAGGGCCGAGAGATGGTCGTAACTCAAAAAGAATCGGGTCAATCAGATGTCGTATGAAGAAGTTATGCTCGAACGAATTTGTGGTAGGCAAATCAAGTTGATACACCCATCAGATTAGTGAGTGCACCCACAGCCGAGTACACCCACCACCCTACCATTCCGATGAGTTCACCCTTCATCATCTTCAGCAGCCAACGCCATCCCCATAACCACCTACAACAGTTATCATCACGCAGCAACACCAATCAACCACCACACACCACCGCGCGACGCCTCCCAGCGTCGTCACCCTTTAAGGTGACTTCTTACCAATTTAATCTATTTCTATTGGTTTATTTCTTTAATAGCATGTCTCTTTATCTTATCTATTTCATGGGTTTATTGCTTAAAATCTTGATTGACTAAATCTTGTAGTGTTTGGGTGTGATGACCCTTAGATGAGTTGATTATGGTGTTTATATGATTGGGTGTTTCAATTATGGGGTTGATTGATCTCTTGTGCATGAATTAGTAGCTTGATTAGGTCTTGATCCCTTGTTTGATGGCTTGATTATCACAAAGATATTTGGGTAATTGAATTATTGGCTAGGGTGTTAGATTTTAACTGTATGATTGATATCAATACTGGATTAACGCAAGGATACTTGGTTTATTTCATTTGAACCCGCATTTGAGTACATTAATTACTTGATTTGATTGCTTGTAATTAGTGAGGGGCGTTAGAGTGTTGTCTCTAACAATCTTACGTGCTTAATTGATCATGCATATCCTAGGCTTACCAAGTACGGTTGTGTGTGAACTTTCGTTAGATATCCCCTATCGTCACCCTTGTAATTGATTCCCCGATTGTATGCTAGCCATAGTTGACGAGTCTTTGGTGATTTGCACCCGAACACTCTTCTCTTATTTGATATCTCTTTGCTAGATTACTTGCTTGCTTTATTTTACTGTTTATTTGCTTTTGTGTTATTTAAATATTTGTATATTCGTGTTAGCCTGTATAATTCTAGAAAACGTACAATTTCATGGCTTTATTTCACCTCTAGTCCTTTGGGTTCGATAAACTTGGTTGTAATTTCTATCCACTAGAACTACACTCCGATCAGGCAGCTGCGATGAAAATCGCAGGAAGCACGTTGGAACTTGATAAAGAAATTTCATTAACTTTATTGAGTTAAGCCTGGTTGGATACGTTAAGATCGGATGGGAGAGTGCAGCAGCTTCAGTCAAAGAAGAAGTCACGAGAGAGGGCTCCCTGTCAGACATAGTTGTCCGAATTGGAGGAATAATCAATCAACTTCCTTGGAGATGGTTACTTCGACAAAAGAAACGAAGAAATGACAAGAGAATACGCCCAAGCATTTTTTGCTCTCGAATTAAAGAATATTTGTGAAGTAGATAAATACATATACTATTTTCGTAAATATTTCTTTGAAGTAAAGATCAATGTCGCGTTGGCTTGTCAAATGTTCTTCGCGAAAATATGTAGTCCATGGAGGGAAATGCTGATCCAATCATATAAAGTACCAAAAGGAAAAATGGACACGATTGGAAGAAGAATGTCATTTCTAAAAGATAAGCTAGGAGAATAGTGTCGACAAGAAACTACCAAGAAAAACGTAAGAAGGTTACGAGGTGTAATGAAGAAAATTCCTATTTGTTGCGAAAATAACGACTTTCCAACCGTTATTGGAGAAACAAGTGGATATAAAGGAAGGAAGAAGAATCATAGATACTCTTCCTATAAGGATGGATCACAAAGAAAATATTCTTTCAGAAAGAATACATGGTGGTCAAAATCTAAAGCCAGATATTATATTTCTTGACAAAGATCAGGACCAACCAGAAATTCATCCCAAGGAGGCCAAAAAGGGCAGAAACACACAGGAAGAACACCAACAAAAAGAACTTTCAGGAGAGCCCAAACCAGGGCAAATGAAAGCTTTAAAGATTGTAATTGTTGGACATGTGGGGCGCCAGGACATATCTTTATAGATTGTCCCCAAAAGAGAAAAGATGTTCTTCAATTCAAAGAAATAAAATTCGATGCAACGACGGATATTCTCGATGCCGTTTACTATGGAGAATTGGAACCAGTCTATCAGTTCGAGGATATTCCCTCAGATACAAGTATATATGAGGAAGAAATATTATCCTCAGAAGATGAATTTGACTCTAACTCAGACTGAAGGAGAAGATAGGTTGCAGGTCAACGAAAGCCTAGTAGGTTTCTTTTCCAAACTTACGGTCTCATCAAGGGCCTTGGAAAAGATCATGAGACAACAATTTAGTATAAGCCCAAATAGGTATATGACAACGAAAGCAACACATCATCAATAAGGTGAATACAAGTGAGTTCTCAATTCCTATGGAATTAACAGGAAATGTAATGGAGATACAACTAATTCCCAAAGAAGAAATTCTAAAGGAATTAAGTAGGATGAAAGAGGAAGTGACAATCACTATGAAATGGATCCATATTGGAACCATTGAAGTAGTAATTAAATCTACCTTCAAAGAATGAATTGATTCAGAAATCCATTTATCTATGATGGACAAAAGAATCAATGACCTAAGAGACGCATGTCTTAGAACAATGGTAGGAAATTTATATGCGGGTAAACTTATGTTTGAAATCCATCCTAGGATTGCATATAACCTAGCAGACCAAGATTTTAGCAGTGTCTTGACCTTATATCAAGATTTTAAAAGAAAAGATTTAATGAAAGCAAGAAATAGACCATATTCTATAACCTATAGAATATCTTATGCACTTTCTAACACACATCACTCAGAAATGTTTGTTAGGAAAGAGTACATAGAGATCCCTAGAATCTTTAAAGAATTTGCGAAAGTTATGACACCAGATCCTATTCAATTACCTAGGATTGGAGGAGTCAATATTGCTATTAAAGATAAACCAGTTTTAGGAAGACCTTCTATATCTTGGAATAGCAGTAGAACTTCCTTTTCAGAAGAAAAAATCAAAATTCTTATGTTTGAAGAAGGAGAAATAAACGAGGTAGAACACCCTAAGGAAATAAGTTTAACAACCAAACATAGGTGTAATCAGGGATGGAAAAAGGTACAGGTAGTATTTGATATTACCGAAAAATCTAATTACTTTCCTTGCGATGACCTGTATTATTTGTAGCAGCCTAGCATCGGCAGATATGAAGGCATGTTAGAAATGGCAGGCCATGAGATATGGGTCAATGGGAAAACAAGACAAGAACCAGGGGTTAGGATATTGGGATTAAGTTTTCTTGAAGAACATCAACCCTGGGGAAGATAAGGAAAAGGTATGGAATTCGATATAAATGGACATACCATAAGAGTAGAATAAATGGATGAAGTTATAATAAAACAAAATTTAAAATAAAAATAAATAGCAAATATTTCAGTGGACTTGAATACTACAAGAGAAAAATTAGAGAATGCAGTAGAGACAACGAAAACAAGAATATAGAACAAGCACTCGAAGATATTCCAAAAAATTATCTACATACAGGTTGAACGGCTAGTATGACTAGTCCCTTCTTGATATACATATCAGTTGGTATGTTATATGATCAGTATAAGTCAGAATATTTTGCAGCTTTTATTGATTCAGGTTCAGGAATTTGTACCGCAAAACCAGGGGTCTTTCCAAAAGAAGCAGGTGAGAAATAACCTGTTATTGTAGGAAGAGACTTCTCACAGAATATATTGGTACTTAATAATGGTATCTGGGAAGCTTGTATCATGATAGGTGGAGCGTTTAGAAGTTTGTGGTATAAGGTTAAACTACCACCTATTTATTTTCATGATACAGGAGCAGATATTTTGCTAGGGAATAATTTTAACCAAACTTTTGTAAAATATGAACAAGATAACAACAAAAAATTGTTAACGTTTACAACAAGTTGTGGTAACATTATACAAGTTTTGCGAAAGAAAAAAGCGTTTAACAGGATTCTACCTATTGATTTTCGCAGCAAACATGGTGGTAGGGATGTAAAATTAACTCATCCAAAGATGTATGACAGGAGAAGGTTTGGAAAAACTCTCTTATTATTTAGACAACAAGGTTGTGAAAAAGCAACGGAAGAAGCAATACATCTTCTTAAGGCTGCACTTTATGAACATTCTACTTATATAGACACTAATGATGATTGTCATATAAATTTAGAAAAGGTCAAAAGAAAGATCCAAAGGAACTATAATGAAAACCCTTTGGCTTGGTGGGATAAGAATGGAATTGAAGCCATTCTAATGGTAAAAGAAGGTAAGAGAAATGAATTGGTTAGATATAAACCTATTCTTATGAACATGAAGGATAAAAAGGATATGCAGATGATTATCAAGGAGCATATTGATCTCAAATTTATTGAGCCCGGTACCTCTCCATATAGTAGTCCTAGATTTCTGGTAAGAAATCATGGAGAAATCAAAAGAGGTAAACCACGATTAGTAATAAACTACAAAGAGATTAATCAAATCCTTGAGTTTGATGGTTACCATATTCCAAGCAGAGAACACTTAATTGATTGCATCAAAGGTGCAAAAGTGTTTTCTAAATTTGATTGCAAGTCTGGATTCTACCAGATTAAGTTGGAAAAGGAGTCAAGAGAGTACACCGCTTTCTCCACACCACAAGGAAAATATATTTGGAAATTTATGTCGATGGGTTTGGCTAATGCACCCCAAATATACCAAAGAAAAATGGATAACTTGTTTAATGACTATTTCGAGTTTATGTTTGTCTACATTGACAACATATTAATTGCATCTAAGAATATTAAAGATCATATCAAACATTTAGAAATATTTTCTGATGCATGTCATAAAGAAGGATTAGTGCTCTCTGAAAAGAAAGCAACAATCGGGGTCAATAAAATTGAATTCTTAGGAGTTCTTATTGATCACACTGGTATAGAACTTCAGGGACATATAGTTGAGAAAATAGTCAACTTTCCTGACGTCTTAAGAGATAGAAACCATTTACAACAATTTTTAGGAGTCATAAATTTTGCTGGAAAATTCATCAAAGACTTAGCAAAATACAAAAAAGATTTCAGAATACTTCTGAAAGCAAAAGAGAAATTTGTATGGAAAGAAATACATACACAATGAGTACGTGAGTTTGAACAAGTTTGTAAGAACTTGGCTAGACTCTCTATACCTCAAGATAGTGATGAATTAGTAGTCTATACAGATACTAATGATTTTCGATGGACAGCTGTGCTTATGAGAAAATCAGAAACAGGAGAAGAACCATGCAGGTATACAAGTGGTCTCTTCACAGAAAGTCAAGCTAAAGCTTGGCATATCAATGAAAAAGAATTTTAAGTCATTTAAGAAATGACCTTTATTCCAACTTGCTAAAGAATTTACTTTAAGAGTCGATAATACAAATGTTAAAGCCTTTTTGAAAAATAAATTAGAATCAAAAATAGAAAAGGCTCGTATTATTAGGTGGCAAGTAGAATGTCAACATTATGTGTTTAATATTGTTGTTATTAAATCTCATGAAAATATTCTTGCAGATTTCTTAACAAGAGATGGAGCCATCAGAGGTTGATTCCATCGCCACAAGGGTAAGACACCTCCGAGAAAACATCGCGGAGTTGCAAAAGAAATATGAAAAATTGACTTTAAATGCAAAAGTCTGTGGACATGTACAACAAGGTGATTTAAAAATTGTCCAAACATCCATTAATGGAGTATGATACGCACAATTTTTATTGCGGCAAGCATTGGAACCTCCATTGCTCAAAGCGGGTTCACCATCGACCCAGAAAGAAAAAAAATGAATAAAAGGTTCAAACTAAACCTCAACAAGATTTCCACATTCCAGAACTAGGAAAGGCAGACACAGCCTACACAAGTCCTTCTTCCAATACGGAAGATAAAGAAATGAAACATACGGAACCAACACCCGATATTTCAAGTCAACCCAGCGCCTCTGGGGTTAAAGAGGAAGAGATCAACCTAAGACCTCAGACAGGTCCTATACAGGTTGATACTGACATCCCAAGTTTCAGGTCATGCTAATTTTTTAACGATACATGGAAAGACCTTGTCACAGGATATGAATTAAAGCCAGAACATTTTATCATTGATGTCTCTGGTAAATATCCACGGCTATGGGTACTCAAAGGGGCAAATCCTATTGAGGTCAATAGATGGTATAAATTTGGGGCCCTTGCTTCAATTATTACTGTCTCACCAAGTTTTAATGAAATATCCAAGCTATCAGATTGGGTTATTAATGCAGTAGTTGAATGCTGGCATAACAACCCTAATCTCAAAAGGGGAGACGAACTGGAAATAAAGTTCATCTCAGCAGGTCATGAAGATCCAGACGATGTAGAAAAGTATCCATCCTTCCACTTCATGAAGCCACAAAGGTCAGACAAGAAGGCCTTAAATTATATTAAGGAACAAGAAAGAAAACCAACGCTAGTCGTCAACCTAGCAGAAGACAAAATGTCCACAAGAAGAGCTTGGGGAATTTGGGTCTGTCTCACAGAGATGGACAAAGTAAAGTATCCATTCAAAATATATTAAAATTCAGCAAACGGATCCTTTCTACTTAACATTATGACAGGAGGCACTACCAGATTTGCTAATGATGCATTTGAAACTAAACGAGCAATGATCTGGAAAAACATGCTACCGGCAACCAAAAACACACGCCGAAAAGTATGCAACATGATTCATGTCGGAAGATGGCACGAGCATATATGCAAAAGTGTTGTAACACAAGAAAGGCCATTATTCGAGAAAAAATTTCCAGTAAAAAAAGACCGACCAGAAAAAGAAGAATATCTAAGGAAGAAGACAAGTTTCCCAAGGAGTTTCAGAAAACCCAAATCATAAGAGATCCAGGGAAAAAGAGAAAAGTTTAAATGTAATATTTAATTTAAATTTTTCAAAAAGAAAGGTACCAAGAAACCCACTATTAAAGGTGCGGGTCCAAGAGTCATCAGATTGCATTGGATGCCCTTCCCACTTAAAGCTAACTGACAAAAGAGAGTGGGGAATGAGTCAACAAGATTTGAAGTCATTCGGCAAAAAAGATAAGACATCAAGAATCCAATGGAAAATGAGTCAGCACTAATACATTGGATACTCGACAGGATGGACCCCTCCATGTGAAGATTAACTGGCCTTCATTAAAGGCAATAATGAAGGACAGAAGGATAGGAAGTGAGGAGGCTCCCAAACCACTATATAAAGGCTCAAGAAGAATGAAGGAGGCATCCGAAATTATCCTCAGTCTTTTTTTCATAGAGTGACAAAAATAAGAGTCTTTGTTTTAAGATTTATTTGAATGTTTAAATTTTGAGTGCTTACGTTTATGTACAAAGTGTGCAAAGCTACTATGAGTAGCTAAAAAGGATAGTCTTTTTTCTGTAGGGGATTTATCCATGTAATATATTTATGATTTCTATATAAATAAAAGGCTTTCTGCCCTTTGTTTCTTTAAACCGTTGTTCATAAACCAAAAAAGTATTTCACACCTCGAGATAGAGAACGAGAACGAGGTTTCGCTGAAGTATTGATGAAGGAGTCCATGATAGGAACCATCCGCTGAGGCCGTGTGTTTGAGTTGTGAGGAGCACCTCGTAAAATCCGGTGGGCATAACCCGATAATACTTTGGTTAAAAGGTATGAATTTGGTTTATAAGACAATTAGTTTACGGAAGCATGTTGGGGCCTGATATGGTCGTAATGGACTATTTCTGTTTTAAGCATTGTAGTATAACGGGTAAGAATCTTAATAAAAATTAAAAAAAGGACATTATAGTCATTTTAAGCAAAAATGGGTAAAAAAGAGTTTTTTTAGTCAAAGTGGGTAGAAAAGATTGTGACAACTTCGAATACTTTGGTTAAAAGGTATGAATTTGGTTTATTAGACAATTAGTTTACGGAAGCTGTTGGGGCCTGATATGGTCGTAATGGACTATTTTTGTTTTAAGCATTGTAGTAAAATGGGTAACAATCTTAATGAAAATTAAAGAAAGGACAGTATAGTCATTTTAAGCAAAAATGGGTAAAAAAGAGTTTTTTTTAGTAAAAGTGGGTAGAAAAGATTGTGACAACTTCAAAATGGGTATTTTAAATTTTCTCCTCACAGCTCAACCACACGGCCTCAGCGGATGGTTCCTATCATAGACTCCTTCATCTATACTTCAGTGAAACCTCGTTCTCGTTCTCTATCTCGAGGTGTGAAATACTTTTTTAATTTGAACAACGGTTTAAAGAAACAAAGGGTAGAAAGTTTTTTATTTATATAGAAATCATAAATATATTACATGGATAAATCCCCTACAGGAAAGATACTATCCTTTTTAGCTACTCATAGTAGCTTTGCACCCTAAGTACATAAACGTAAGCACTCAAAGTTTAAACACTCAAACCAAACTTAAAACAAAGACTCTTATTTTTGTCATTCTATGAAAAGAAAATTGAGGATAATTTTGGATGCCTCCTTCATTCTTCTTGAGCCTTTATATAGTGGTTTGGGAGCCTCCTCACTTCCTATCCTTCTGTCCTTCATTATTGCCTTTAATGAAGGCCAGCTAATCTTCACATGGAGGGGTCCATCCTGTCGGGTATCCAATGTATTAGTGCTGACTCATTTTTCATTGGATTCTTGATGCCTTGTCTTTTTTGCCAAATGACTTTAAAGCTTGCTGACTCGTTCCCCACTCTCTTTTGTCAGTTAGTTTTAAGTGGGAAGGGCATCCATGCAATCTGATGACTCTTGGACCCTTCTTGGACCCACACCTTTAATAGTGGGTTTCTTGGTACCTTTCTTTTTGAAAAATTTAAATTAAATATTACATTTAAACTCTTCTCTTTTTCCCTGGATCTCTTAAGATTGGGGTTTTCTGAAACTCCTTGGGAAACTTGTCTTCTTCCATGGATATTCTTCTTTTTTTGGTCGGTCTTTTTGTGCTAGAAATTTTTTTCCGAATAATGGCCTTTCTTGTGTTTCAACACTTTTGCATATATGCTTGTGCCATCTTCCAACATGAATCATGTTGCATACTTTTCGGCGTGTGTTTTTGGTTGCCGGTAGCATGTTTTTCCAGATCATTGCTCGTTTAGTTTCAAATGCATCATTAGCAAATCTGGTAGTGCCTCCTGTCATACTGTTAAGTAGAAAGGATTCGTTTACTGAATTTTGATATATTTTGAATGGATACTTTACTTTGTCTATCTCTGTGAGACATACCCAAATTCCTCAAGCTCTTCTTGTGGACATTTCGTCTTCTGTTAGGTTAACGACTAGCGTTGGTTTTGTTTCTTGTTCCATAATATAATTTAAGGCCTTCTTGTCTGGCCTTTGTAGCTTCATGAAGTAGAGGGATGGATACCTTTCTACATCGTCTGACTCTTCATGACCTGCTGAGATGAACTTTATTTCCAGTTCGTCTCCCCTTTTTAGATAAGGGTTGTTATGCCAGCATTCAACTACTGCATTAATAACCCAATCTGGTAGCTTGGATATTTCATTAAAACTTGGTGAGACAGTAATAATTGAGGCAAGGGCCCCAAATTTATACCATCTATTGACCTCAATAGGATTTGCCCCTTTAGGTACCCATAGCCGTGGATATTTACCACAGACATCAATGATAAAATGTTCTGGCTTTAATCCATATCCTGTGGCCAAGTCTTTCCATGTATCGTTAAAAAATCAGCACGACCTGAAACTTGGGATGTTAGTATCAACCTGTTTAGGACCTGTCTGAGGTCTTAGGTTGATCTCTTCCTCTTTAACCCACAGAGGCGCTGGGTTGACTTGAAACATCGGGTATTGGTTCCGTATGTTTCTTTTCCTTATCTTCTGTATTGGAAGGACTTGTGTAGGCTGTGTCGGCCTTTCCTGGTTCTGGAACCTGAAAATCTTGTTGAGGTTCAGTTTGAACCCTTTTATTCATTCTTTTCTTTCTGGGATACCGATGGTGAACCCGCTTTGAGCAATGGAGGTTCGAATGCTTGCCACAATAAAAATTATGCGTATCTTACTCCATTGATGGATGTTTGGATAATTTCCAAATCACCTTGTTGTACATGTCCACAGGCTTTTGCATTTAAAGTCAATTGATCATATTTCTTTTGCAACTCCGCGATGTTTTCTAGGAGGTGTCTTACCCTTGTGGCGATGGAATCAACCTCAGATGGCTCCATCTCTTGTTAAGAAATCTGCAAGAATATTTTCATGAGATTTAATAACAACAATATTAAACACATAATATTGACATTCTGTTTGCCACCTAATATTACGAGTCTTTTCTATTTTTTATTATAATTTATTTTTCAAAAAGGCTTTAACATTTGTATTATCGACTTTTAAAGTAAATTCTTTAGCAAGTAGGAATAAAGGTCATTTCTTAAATGACTTCCACACCGCATAAAATTCTTTTTCATTGATATGCCAGGCTTTAGCTTGACTTTCTGTGAAGAGACCACCTGTATGCCTGCATGGTTCTTTTCCTATTTCTGATTTTTTCATAAGCACAACTGTCCATCGAAAATCATTAGCATCTGTATAGACTACTAATTCATCACTATCTTGAGGTATAGAGAGTTTAGGCAAGTTCTTACAAACTTGTTTCATCTCACGTATTCGTTATGTATGTATTTCTTTTCATACAAATTTCTCTTTTGCTTTCAGAAGAATTCTGAAATCTTTTCTATATTTTGCTAAGTCTTTGATGAAATTCCCGGCAAAATTTATGACTCCTAAAAATTGTTGTAAATGAGTCTTATCTCTCAAGATGTCAGAAAAGTTGATTATTTTCTCAACTATATGTCCCTGAAGATCAATAAGAACTCCTAAAAATTCAATTTTATTGACCCCGATTGTTGCTTTCTTTTTAGAGAGCACTAATCCTTCTTTATGACATGCATTCGAAAATATTTCTAAATGTTTGATATGATATATCTTTCATATTCTTAGATGTAATTAATATGTCGTCAATGTAGACCAACATAAACTTGAAATAGTCTTTAAACAAGTTATCCATTTTTCTTTGGTATATTTCGGGTGCATTAGTCAAACCCATCGGCATAACTTTTCAAATATATTGTCCTTGTGGTGTGGAGAAAGCGGTGTACGTTCTTGATTCTTTTTCCAACTTAATCTGGTAGAATCCAGACTTGCAATAAAATTTAGAAAATACTTTTGCACCTTTGATGCAATCAATTAAGTGTTCTCTGCTTGAAATATAGTAACCATCAAACTCAAGGATTTGATTAATCCCTTTGTAGATTATTACTAATCGTGGTTTACCTCTATTGATTTCTCCTTGTTTTCTTACCAGAAATCCAGGACTACTATATGGAGTGGTACATGACTCAATAAGCTTGAGATCAATATGCTCCTTGATAATCATCTGCTTATCCTTTTTATCCTTCATGTTCATAAGAATAGGTTTATATCTAACCAATTCATTTCTCTTACCTTCTTTTACCTTTAGAATGGCTTCGATCTCATTCTTATCCCACCAAGCCAAAGGGTTTTCATTATAGTTCCTTTGGATCTTTCTTTTGACCTGTTCTAAACTTATATGACAATCATCGTTAGTGTCTATATAAGTAGAATGTTCATAAAGTGCAGCCTTAAGAAGATATATTGCTTCTTCTGTTGCGTTTTCACAACCTTGTTGTCTAAATAACAAGAGAGTTTTTCCAAACCTTCTCCCGTCATACATTTTTGGATGAGTTAATTTTACATCCCTACCACCACGTTTGCTGCGAAAATTAATAGGTAGAATCCTGTTAAACGCTTCTTCGTTTCACAAAACAAGTATAATGTTACCACAACTTGTTGTAAACGTTAACAATTTTTTATTGTTATCTTGTTCATATTTTGTAAAAGTTTGGATAAAATTATTCCCTAGCAAAATATCTGCTCATGTATAATGAAAATAAATAAGTGGTAGTTTAACCTTATACCACGGACTTCCAAACGCTCTACCTATCATGATATGAGTTTCTATTAAATACGAATATATTATGTGAGAAGTCTCTTCCTACAATAACAGGTAATTTCTCACCTGCTCCTTTTGGAAAGACCCCTGGTTTTGCAGTACATATACCAGAACCTGAATCAATATAAACTGCAAAATATTCTGACTTATATTGATCATATAATATACCAACTGATATGTATATCGATAAGGGACTAGTCATACTAGCCGTCCAACCTGTATGTAGATAATTTTTTAAAATATCTTCGGGTGCTTGTTCTATATTCTTGTTTTCGTTGTCTCTACTGCATTCTCTAATTTTTCTCTTGTGGTATTCAAGTCCATTGAAATATTTGTTTTTCATTTTTATTTGAAATTTTATTTCTTCTATTTTAACTGGAATTGAATAACTTATTATAACTTCATCCATTTATTCTACTCTTATGGTATGTCCATCTATATCGAATTCCATACCTTTTCCTTTTCTTCCCCAATATCATAACCCCTGGTTCTTGTCCTGCTTTCCCATTGACCCAAACCTCATGGCCTGCCATTTCTAAAAGGTCTTCATATCTGCCGATGCTAGGTTGCTGCAAATAATACAGGTCATTGCAAGGAAAGTAATTAGATTTTTCGGTAATATCAAATACTACCTGTACCTTTTTCCATCACTGATTACACCTAAGTTTGGCGAGAAATTTTTTTTTTGGTCCCATAACTTATTGAGTGTCCAGTTTTGGTCCCAAAATAGTTGTCTGTCAAATTTTGGTCCCATAACTATTCATTTTGTCCAATTTTGGTCCCATTTTCGCCGGAAAATCGAAAACAACGTCATTTTATGTCATGTGACATGCGCATGCACATGAAAATTGAGGATTTTCGATCTGAAAGCTGACGTGGATGCTGACTAAGTTATTATTTATATTTTGATTTTTTTAAAACAAAATTTAAAACACATGCCATTACAACTTATAAATATTAAAGCAAAATTGGAATAAAGAATGCTGACTAATCAATCAAACATTAAAATAAAATAAAACAAATATAAAATAAAATAAAAACAAACTAATACAAATAAATTAAAACAAAAAATTAACAAATTAAAACATAAAAAGCATCCAGAGAAGTCAGGAGAATACATATTTTTCTTCTTCCCGAAATCGTCGGAGTACGTCGTGAATTGCGCCGGAATATTTGACTCCGACGGCGGCGACGGCAGAATCTGCTTCGTGATGGAGTACATGGATGGCGGATCGTTGCACGCCGTGATCCACAAGAAGAAAAGGTTGCCGGAAGAAATGATTTCGGTAATGGCGGCTAGGGTTTTGAGAGGGCTGAAATTTTTACACAGGCTTCAATTGGTGCACAGAGATATCAAGCCGTCGAATTTGCTGATTAATTTGAGAGGGGAAGTGAAAATTTTACATTTCGGGCCTGCCTCGGGCTGGGTAGGCGATTGAGGGGTGTGATTGCGGTAGTATAGGGACGTGAGCGTACATGTGCCCAGAGAGGATGGATCCGGAGAGATGGGGCGGCGGAGACGGCTGCACCGGAAAGAAGAATTTGATAGGGGAAGTGAAAATTTTGGATTTTGGGTTGGCCTCGGGTTGGGTCGCCGATTGAGGGTTTTGATTGTGGTAGTATAGGGATGTGGGCGTACATGAGCCCGGAGAGGATGGATCTGGAGAGATGGGGCGGCGGAGACGGCTGCGCCGGAAAGAAGAAGAAGAATATGTTTTAGTTTGTTTTTAAGTTTTAATTTGTTAATTTTTTATTTTAATTTATTTGTATTAGTTTGTTTTTATTTTAATTTTATTTTGTTTTATTTTAATTGTTGATTGATTAGTCAGCATTTTTTATTTCAATTTTGCTTTAATTTTTATTAGTTGTAATGCCATACGTTTTAAATTTTGTTTTAAAAAAATCAAAATATAAATAATAATTTAGTCAGCGTCCACACAGCTTTCAGATCAGAAATCCCCAATTTTCACCGGCACGTGCATGTCACGTGACATAAAACGACGCCGTTATCGATTTTTCAGCGAAAATGGGACCAAAATTGGACAAAATGAATAGTTATGGGACCAAAATTGGACATACAACTATTTTGGGACAAAAAATGGATAGTCAATAAGTTATGGGACCAAAATTTTTTTTTTCTCTAAGTTTGGCTGTTACACTTATTTCCTTAGGGTGTTCTACTTCGTTTATTTCTCCTTCTTCAAACTTAAGAATTTTGATTTTTTCTTCTGAAAAGGAAGTTCTACTGCTATTCCCAGATATAGAAGGTCTTCCTAAAACTGGTTTATCTTTAATAGCAATATTGACTCCTCCAATCCTAGGTAATTGAATCGAATCTGGTGCCATAACTTACGCAAATTCTTTAAAGATTCTAGGGATCTCTATATACTCTTTCCTAACAAACATTTCTGAGTGATGTGTGTTAGAAAGTGCATAAGATATTCTATAGGTTATAGAACATGGTCTATCTCCTGCTTTCATTAAATCTTTTCTTTTAAAATCTTGATATAAGGTCAGGACTCTGCTAAAATCTTAGTCTGCTAGGTTATATGCAATCCTAGGATGGATTTCAAATATAAGTTTACCCGCATATAAATTTTCTACCATTGTTCCAAGACATGCATCTCTTAGGTCATTGATTCTTTTGTCCATTATAGATAAATGGATTTCTGAATCAATTCCTTCCTTGAAGGTAGATTTTATTACTACTTCAATGGTTCCAATATGGATCCATTTCATAGTGATTGCCACTTCCTCTTTCATCCTACTTAATTCCTCTATAATTTCTTCTTTGGGAATTAGATGCATCTCCATTACATTTCCTGTTTGTTCCATAGGAATTGAGAACTCACCTGTATTCACCTTATAGATGATGTGATGCTTTCGTTGTCCTATACCTATTTGGTTAAGGACTTTACCCATATTGCTGATCCTAAACCCATCGGCTGGGCTTATACTGGATTGTTGTCTCATGATCTTTTCCAAGGTCCTTGATGAGACCGTAAGTTTGGAAAAGAAACCTGCTAGGCTTTCGTTGACCTGCAACCTATCTTCTCCTTCAGTCCGAGTCTGAGTCAGATTCATCTTTTGAGGTTAATATTTCTTCCTTATATATACTTGTATCTGAGGGAATATCCTCGAACTGATAGACTGGTTCCAATTCTCCACAGTAAACAGCATCGAGAATATCCGTCTTTGTTTTGAATTTTATTTCTTCGAATTGACGAACATCTTTTCTCTTTTGGGGACAATCTAGAGAGATATGTCCTGGCACCCCACATGTCCAACAATTACAATCTTTAAAGCTTTCATTTGCCCTGGTTTGGGCTGTCCTGGAAGTTCTTTTTGTTGGTGTTCTCCTTGTGGGTTTCTGCCCTTTTTGGCCTCCTTGGGATGAATTCTTGGTTGGTGATCTTTGTCCAGATTTATAATATCTGGCTTTAGATTTTGACCACCATGCCTTCTTTCTGAAAGAAGATTTTCTTTGTGATCCATCCTTATAGGAAGAGTATCTATGATTCTTCTTCCTTCCTTTATATCCACTTGTTTCTCCAATAACGGTTGGAAAGTCGTTATTTTTGCAACAAAGAGAAATTTTCTTCATTACACCTCGTAACCTTTTTACGTTCTTCTGGGTAGCTGCTTGTCGACACCATTCTCCTAGCTTATCTTTTAGAAATGACTTTCTTCTTCCAATCGTGTCCATTTTTCCTTCTGGTACTTTATATGATTGGATCAGCATTTCCCTCCATGGGCTACATATTTTCGCGAAGAATATTTGACAAGCCACCGCGGAATATTTACGAAAATAGTATATGTATTTATCTACTTCGCATATATTCTTTAATTCGAGAGCAAAAAACGTTTGGGCGTATTCTCTTGTCGTTTCTTCGTTTCTTTTGTCGATGAAACCATCTCAGAGGAAGTTGATTTTGATTATTCCTCCAATTCGGTCAACTATGTCTGACAGGGAGTCCCCTCTCGTGACTTCTTCTTTTACTGAAGCTGCTGCACTCTCCCATCCGATCTTAATGGATCCAACCAGATTTAACTCGATAAAGCTAATGAAATTTTTTTATCAAGTTTCAACGTGCTTCCTGCGATTTTCATCGCAGCCCATTCATCGATGAGTTTTTCAATGTTTCTAAAATCTGGGATATCCAGATTTAACATGACTCTATATGGGTGAAGGGACTCTAGAAGCATTTTTCCCCATGGACTATTTGTTGGTCCATAAAAAGGATCTTGCGCTCTATTTCTCGTCCTGGTTTTGGGAATGAAGTATACTCCGGGTTTTTCTTTTGGAGTATTTTAGCTCGTACTCCCCGCTTGTCCTGTTGTAGATGAAGTCGGATTATGTGTCTCCGTTTCTTTGATGTTGTTAACTTGAACATTAACCAAATCTACAATCTCGAGATTTGAGAGAGATTCAGCTAAATTCTGTGTGGATTTAGCTAACTCTTGTAGATCTGTTAGATTAGCTCTTGAAAATTCCATTTAGAAATTCTTCATTAAATCAAGAAGCATTTTGTCATTTGTCTTTTCTTTTGGAATTTCCACTATCTTGCCTTTATGGTTCGACGTGGATCCTTTAAGCTTATTACTAATTATTCATAGTTTTAAGATTCTGATGAGAACTTAGCCAACAAGCCTAGCAATTGAGTTGCCACGAATTTTGCATTTAGTCCTTTAACCTTTCTATTGCATATTAGGGGCTAATTTGCAAGAGTTGTATTTTCTTATGAGATGTTAGTTGAAGTTGTTAGGTATTAATTAGTTGGTTAGGTAGAATTGTTGCCTATATAACTACTTGTATAAGCCTTTTTGAGATATATGAAAAAGATAGCAAACTAGTTCTTGAAGCAAATTTTTGCTTTGTGAATTGATTCGAAAGCTTGCTAGCCCGAGCTAGAGCTTCGAATCGGGTTTCATTGCTTGCCAACCTGAGTTGGGGCATCAAAATTACGTGGGATTGAGGGGTTCGTTGCTTGCCAACCTGAGTTGAGGCATCAAAATCATCGAGCCTAATTCGCGGTTCTCATCAATTGGTGCTTTCATTGAGAGCGTCGTTTTTGAGAATCGCGAGAGTTAGTCAATCATTTTCAAAGAACAATGACTGGTGCATGCACATTCGGAGAAAGACTTGAGATCCTGGAAAATCGATTCAAAATCATGGAGAAGAGGATGACGAAAATCATCAAGAGGTTGGAGAAGGTGTTGCAACGAAAACAAACAAATAAAAATAAATCTACGATAGGGAAATCTAGGAAATCTAGTCCCAAGATCGATTCAACTATTGTTGTTGCGAAACCCAACCCCAAGTCCTTGAAGAAATGCAGGACAGAACCAATTGAGAAGAAAATGAGCAAGAAGAAGCAAAAGGTATGGGCAAAGAAGGTTGAGTTAATTCCTGAGAAGAAGGAATCGAGCAGCGAAGAAGAAGAAGTTGACTCTAAAGTCGATTCTGAGGAGGGTTATGAGTCATTTTTCTCTTGCACTGTAACTACTCAGAAAGGCCGAACCGAATATTCTGATGCTGCGACATTTTGTCGTGTCAAGTCGGCTTTTTCGAGTTATGAAGTGTCTTTGCCAATTTCAGCAGAGGAGGGCTTCAATGGTGTTCTTGAGATTTTCTTAGATTTATTGTCCAGAAAAAGTGAATATTCATTAACAGTGGAAGGGCTAGAAGAATTTTCCTCTGATGAGCTTCTAAAAATTGATGGTGAAGGACGTTGTATCATAACTAATCATGATCAATTTGTTCTTTTCATTATATATATGGACCTGGAGCTCCACGTGATGATACCAAAAGAATACAATTTAAGCACGACTTTTTCAACAAAAGGCAGGTGGGAGTCTCTTCTTGGCCAAGAACGAAGAAAGATGTTTTCAAGAATGAGAAGAAAAAAATTGTGATGGCTGAAGTGGAAATGTTCACATGATTTTGTTTCAATTTTGGATGGTCGATTTTTCGTTTTCGATAGAGAAAAAATCTTATTGTCTTCTCTTGACGTTCCAAGAAATAAGAGATCGATCCGGAGCTTATCCTTGAGGTCAAGGATGTTCTTTATAGGGTCGGGAATGATGAGAACTTAGCCAACAAGCCTAGCAATTGAGTTGCCACGAATTTTACATGTAGTCCTTTAACTTTTCTACTGCATATTAGGGGCTAATTTGCAAGAGTTGTATTTTCTTATAAGATGTTAGTTGAAGTTGTTAGGTGTTAGTTAGTTGGTTAGGTAGAATTGTTGCCTATATAACTACTTGTATAAGTCCTTTTGAGATATATGAAAAAGATAGCAAACTAGTTCTTGAAGCAAATTCTTGCTTTGTGAATTGATTCGAAAGCTTGCTAGCCCGAGCTAGAGCTTCGAATTGTATTTCGTTGCTTGCCAACCTGAGTTGGAGCATCAAAATTACATGGAATTGAGGGGTTCGTTGCTTGCAAACCTGAGTTGGGGCATCTAAATCATCGAGCCTAATTCACGGTTCTCATCAGATTCCTGGAACATTAATAATTCTTCTTTTCAGATCAACCATGTGGGTTAGCCCCTCTGGCCACTGGGTTTCTCACTTTAGTGGGAGACTCAGGTTTGATTCCCTTTGACAACGAATACCTTTACTGATCAAAAAAAAAAATTCTTCTTTTCAGATCTTCGAATTTATTTTCTAGATCTGAAATCTTTTAGACAAGTTGTGGCAAGACATGGTTTACTTTTTCAAGTTTCCCATTTATCTTGTTGCCATAACTTTGGACTGTCTTTTGGATTTCTCTAGCATAAATAGATCCTTGAGAGTGATTTGGACGGATCTCTTTCCATTCAGGCGTAGTCGGATTCATGAATGATTCCGATGTGAAACTTCTTGTATGTTTTGTAATTCTATTTTTAGTATGAGATTTATCGCGAGATAATTCATACTCTTTTCTTCTTGTAATTTGCATAGCCTAAGGGTTTCCCCTTGGACTCCGACAGTCGCTTGATATATATACCAATTTTGCCAGTATATAATCTCAACGCGTTGCTCTTCTTCGTGTGTCTTCAAAATTTGAAGATATTTCCTATGGTAAATACATCTCGAACATTCGTTCGGATTCATATTCTTGTAAAAGGTCTCCTTCCGTGAAAAAGATTTAACCCATATAATATAATTATGATTTCTTCATAAACCTTGGCTCTGATACCATTTTTCGCAGTGCAGTAAATACGGGTAATTCGTTAAAAGGTCAATTAAGTTTTCTTTGAAGAAAATTATGAGGGCATTTTAGTCTTAAAATATAAAGTGGGTAGAATAGATTTTTTTATTTTGGAGTGGGTAGAAAAGATTTTGTGAAATTGGAAAAGGGAATTTTGAATAATTTCCCCTGTAAGGGATTAATGGCACTATTCAACAACACATATAATTGCAACTAAAAACAACAAAAAAAAGTTGTTGTGGTTGCCCCACCAATGGCAAAGTTCTGTCATGTCAGTACCTACCCAATATAATTTTCTATTCCTGAACCTGTTTAATTTGCATATGATGATTGAAATATAAAACATGAGTACTTTTACTTTTTCTTTTTCTTTTTTTTTTTTTGAGAAAAGAAGTTCATTAACTGAGTACCAAGGTACGTACTTAAAAAGGAGAAATACAATTCGAGGGTTGCAAAAGAAAATACGTACAGTAAAATACCAAGACACAAACCTACAATATATAAAACATACTAATTTAAATTATGAGAAAGTGAATTAAAAGTCATTTTATTTCTGTTTTGTTGCAGTGAATAAGAGAGGCGTGATTAACTAAAAATTAAATTAAATAATCAAAACAATAATAATTAAGAGGATGAGATTATTCAAAATTGTTAAATACCTATATCTTTCACTACAATTAGTTATATGGCAGGTAGATTTTTGATCAAACTTTGTTAAATACTGGTAATAAAAAACAAAAGTATCAACAAATGACTTTATATCCTAGAAAAGTTATTATATTTTTCAAATGTTATTTCTTCCACTGAAAACGAAGTTTTTCTTCTAAGTTTTTCTATTCTGAGATTAATGAATAAATAAAGACTCTGATGTTATTTTCAAATAAAAAATTAGAAAGTAAACAAATTTAAAATAGAATATAAAACCTTCAAAAAACATTTAATATGAAATTATTTTGAGAATATAAAATACATTTCAGATATACTTATAACTTTTTTTAGCAACCGGGTGCATACGATGAACTCAGTTTTTACTATTATTGTTATATACATGCACTATCACTGTCATGCACATGTACTATTATCAGTAAATATAGTGCATGTGCATGATATTGAATGTACATGACAATGCTAGTAAAAATAGAGTTCACCATATTAAACCGGTTTACACAAGTTTTTGCCAACTATTTTTATATATAAATTTGACCAAAATTAATCAAGTGGTGGTGTGTTTAACAATTTTAGAAGTTACTTACACTCCTCAGTCCCGTAAAACTCTTCACACTTTCCTTTTTTCGACCATCCCACAATAAACTTCACTCCCTTAAAATGAAAAACCCTCTACAAACATCATCCTCACATTATCCACAAATTTACACAAAATATCATTATTTTTGGACCCACACATGAACAGAACCCAATATATTTATTTATTTTATACATAAAGGTTTACAAAATTACCCCTCATAATCTCAAACATTACTTTTCTAACATAAAAAGTCTGCACTCCCTCCTTTGAAGAGTTTTATGGGACGGAGGGAGTGTATTTGAGAGCCAGTATTTTGTTCACTAGGTGCATAATGCAACAGGGCACAAGAGTGAAACATGCACATAATATAATTGAAACATACAGCTAAATATAACTGAAACATACAAACTAATATAATTGAAATATGACATACGAATGTGGATATGAAACTTGGTGATATCTTAATAATAAATGAATTAAATGAAGTTAAAATGTATATTACCATCAATAATGCCTTGATCCGGTCCCATGTGAGGTCAACGGGACAAGCCTTATGTTCTTTAATCTGTATCAACATATCAAGAAAATCCTCCTCCTCCTCCCCCACCTTCTTAACCCTATTGGGATCAAGATGCTCGTCGATGAGTTCTTGGTAAAACGAATCCAAGTTCTTGCAAGTAACATCAAGCCGATTAATCAATCCAGTGAGTTTATCCACCCAACTAAACGCCGGAAAGAAATCCGACACAAAGAAAGTAGCCATCAATGTCTGAACATCATGCAGAAGCTTCTCGAACCTTTGCATCTCCGGTCCTTCCTCATCGTACCTCTTGCCAAAAGCCACTCTGCATATCAAGTTGCTGGAAACAACCCTAGCTACCTCACTCAAGTTAACAACTTGATTGGAAGTAGCAAACTCGGAGATCTTTGCAACCATGATAGAGATTTCGTCTTCTCGAATCGGGCGAAAAGATTGGATCTTTGTCGGGCTGAAGAGATGTGTAACTGTGAGTTTTCTTACCTCCTTCCAACTATGATTGAACGAAGAGAAAACAATGTCCGAGAAGTTGTAGGAGAGTTTTTGGGGCACAAGAAGATTAGGCCTGCTGCAAAACGACAAATCGTGGGTTTTTAGCACTTCTTTTGCCAGTTTTGCTGATGAAATTACGATTAAGGGCACGGAATCTAGTTTCATGTGAAAAATGGGACCGTATTTCTTGGATAGTTGCCATAGATGAACATGTAGAATGTTGCCGGAGCCGCCTAGTTGGTGGAGGTTTCCGATGAATGGCCACCGTGGAGGGCCGGGTGGAAGAAGGGTTTTTACTGGCTTGGTGTTTTTGTGGAGAAGGTAAATCAAGATTATTGGTAGCGTTATTAAGAGGAACAATATCATTTTGGGTTAGGAGGTAATGAAAAGTTTGATGTATTTGGAACGATGGAGAGTAAGTGGAGAAAATTTGTGATGATGATGTTTTTGTTTATTAAGAGTATATATATAATTAAGTAATCAATATACAAGTTTCTTAATTTACTTTTACACATTGTATTTATTATTTTTAAATTCGTAGAAAAAGTAATTGGTCCAATAAATAAGTTGATTTTGAATTTAAAGTAATCAATATATTTTTTTGTCCGCCCAATTTTAGTATGTCATCCCAAAATGAAAAGTTTTTTACTTATTTCTACCCCGCAACATACACCTATTTATATCATTTGTCATTTGAACCCCACACTATTTTTTCTCTCTTATTACTGACTTAAAAATAATATCTATTTTTAATTTACTCCACTCATCTACTTTATACATAAACAACATATATTTTTTAAAATTTGTGTCCAACTTATTTATTTTTATTTTTTTGACAGAACCTATTTATCTAATAAAAATTGAACAGAGGGAGTAATTTGTTGGGTGACAGTAAAAAATAATAAATAATAAATAATAAATAAATATATCTTGTTATAAAATATTGAGGAATTCTCCTGTCACATCTTCCAGAAATAATGCTGAATGTGAGGATAAGATTGCATTAAAAATGTGGTGGAAAATTAGTTTTCCGCAAAGGAAAAATTAACCACTAACCCACGAAATACATCGTTATTTTGACCAGGAAAATCTTTTCATAACATTTTTTATTTTAAAAATAATTATAGAAGTCTGCGTATCAGCCTCCACAGTTTGTGGTGGAAAATTGCTTAAAGTTTTTTCTGCGAGGAAAAATGACCCTTAACCCACAAAAAACGTTCGTTGTCTTGACCATAAAATGGTTTATTATAACATTTCTTAAACTTTAGAGTGCTTGGTTGAAAAATTTTCAAAGCAATGAGAAATGAGTATAAATAATTTTGGTGATTAATGAGAACAGTGAATGACACTATTTTCTTTCATATACTAGGTAATTATTTGAAATTGTTTTGCGTTGCAATTAGAGTTTTTTCGCATATTGTATTATTATTTGTGATTTTAAACGGCCCCGTCCCGCCAAATCACGCCCCCATCCCGCCAAAACACGTAGGCAAACGGGCCATGCCGTCTAGGCCCCCGCCTTCAAACAGGCTGAAAAAATCATAACCTAACCCACCTTTTTACAATGGCAGAGTGTGCGGGCCAATGGGCCTAGCCCGCTTTGACGACTCGAAACACCAACCCTCATTCGTGGGCCGAATTTCTTAACATTTGGTAATATTTATTATATGTATATTATTATTGTTATATATGATATTATTTGATTGACGATATTTATTGTATAATATTTTTTGACACATCAAATATATGTGGAATTATGACTCTAAGGTACCATCTTTACACTTTTATTACTCTTAGATACTACCTTTTAAAAAAAACTCTACTAGATACAATTTCCTATCTAAAGTTCCCTTTTTGCCCTTAAAATTGTGTAGTTGTCTTCAAAATGAAAATATTCGTCTTTCTTCCCTATTTCAAATTTAAGAAACCCAACCAACCCTCTCTCTCCCATTCAAACCCACGAACACCACACTCTCTCTCTCATTCAAACCCATGCCACCACAATCGTCGCCACAGTCACGCAAAGGACTAGATCGGCGGTGTTAGAAGATCTGATGGTTTCGAGTGGCAGCGATGGTGTGTGAGAACTGAGGGCTGCGCGACGGCGCCGCTGTGCAACGGTTCTGTGGCAGATCTATTCAAGGATGTTGTGCGACAGTGATTGTGGTGCTGCGACGGCAACAAGCGTTTGTCGGCGATGGCTGGGATGGGCGAATCTGCTGCCGACGAGAGCTGCGCCACGGTTGGAGGCACGACCACTGTGTTGTTTGCGGCGAGCGACGATTGTGCAAGGGTGTTGAGCGACTGTGTTTGTTTCTTGCGTGGCTGCTCAAAAATTTAGAATCCAGAAGAAACCTTTGTAGGCAACAATTTTTCTTAAGATAAGATTAATCCACTGAGCACTGTTTCTTGCGGTGTTGTTTTTCTGGATTATTTTTTTTTCTGGAATCTGCTCAAAGGTTTCTTCTTAAGATAAGATTAATTTTTTGTTCACCGATTGTTTTTCATGCTAGATTCTGGATATTGGCATTTTTGTTTGAATTCTTATCTGATAAATGAAATTTGAAAACCTTTGTTCTTATCTTAAGCTGCCGAAGATGTTTGTAATAATGTGCAAATTTTACTTCTGCACATGTTCAATAATATGCAATGAAGCTGCACATGTGCAGAATATCTTTTGTGGGAATAATTCTAAAACTATTCTTTGGTTGTGTGATGATTTTCGTGTTATTTTGAATTTTGAATCAAAATGTAGCGAAAAAAAATGGCGACAAAATGATACAGAAACAAAAACTAAAAATGGAAGAAATGAAAAAATTATGGGGACAAAATATTTTGGACACAAGAATTAATAATGAAACCAGAAATATGGATAATATAATGTGTAGAAATGTGTAGGCAAAAATGTGTGACATCACAATTAAGCAGTTTCTGCACAATTGAAAAGTAGACAGTTTCTGAACAATTGAGAAGGAAGGGTAAAATTGGAAAAAGAACACAAAATGTTGTATCTCCTAGTAATTTGAAAAAAAAATTGTACCTAATAGTAATGGAGTTTCTAATATTGTACCTAAGAGTAATGGACCCGATATATATTACTTATTGTCCGACATATTAGTATTGATATAGTTTTGTGTAATTCGGTTTTCATGGTCTGAAAATTCAATTTTTTTACGGAATTCACATGCTCACCAATTAATATTATTTTATTGTTGTTGGATAGTGAAATAATGATTAGGTAGGAAAAAAAGTAAGAGAGATGAAGTTATATTTTTAGATACTAGTCGTTTGTCACCAGGGGTGGATCCAGGAATAAAAAATCGAGGGGACGATCAATAGATAATTTAAAATTATTTTATACATAAACATTATTGTTGTTAACCGAAATATTTGAGAATGGTTGATGTGGCTTTTTAACGGTTAAAAACAATATTGATTGGAGTATTTATGGTGTTAAATACCCTAGAACAATCAATAGTAATGATAAGCAATAAATAAGAGTTAATGCTTGTAATGAATGCAAGAAAGCAAGTAAGAACACAAGAATTGCTGGGAGTGTTAGTCCCAGGCTAAGAGTGGATGCTTCAGATCCGTTTATTATGCCTTGTAGGTCTTATTTATACATGGTATTGGTTGCCTTTTGGGCAGACAAAAGGTACAAAAGGGTACAAAATATAATAAATGTTGTACTATCCCCAATTAATTGGGGCGTACCCGCCCTGCATCTGGGCAGGCGGCTAGCCATTCACGTCCTGCCAGCTGTCCTCTGGCAGGGGATCTTCTGATGGTTGGGGGAATTTCCTTCCTTTCTGGGATAGGTTGACATTAAATGGGGGCTGTCACTTTGTACTTGGTTCCTCTTTGAGGGTGGCTTAGTCGCCAAGCCTCTGATCAGTCGTGTCGGGTCAATGGTATTTTCGCCGTGCTCGCCACTTTGTGCCGAGCTCGGGACTCCGCCTCGCTTGGGCTCGCCCACTCTTTGGATGGCGGAGCTCGCCTCGGCTAGGCGGACGAGTTCCTTGGCGGGCCGAGCCCGGAGGGTCCGGCCCACTCGGCGGAGCTTACTCGTCATGCCCCGGCGAGCCGGTGTCTGTCGTCGCCGAGCTTAACTGGGTTTGGCCGAACTCGCTCGCCATGCCCCAGCGGGCTGGCCCTTGGAGGGACCGAGCTCCTTAGGGCTTGGCCGAGCAGGGTTGGGCCAGCCCGGTTGCGGATGTGCCTTAAGGCGAATAATTTATCATACAACAATTGCCCCACAGTTCGTTCTCAGAGGTGGTTCGGAGGCCGAGCTGGTCTCTTGATGAGTTGTTCGCCGTTGGTGCTGAACTCCTTCGTGCCGAGCACCCTTTGGGATTTAGCTGGCGGGAATTGGATTCGGACTTAGGAAAAATGGCGGTTGGATTTGACAAGGGGTCACTTTATCCCACGTGCCTTGCAAAAAGTTTCCTTTTTGCAGGGCGCGTGGCGGTTGGAGATGACAGCCTGCAACCGCCACCCGTAGACACGTGGCACGCCCCTGCGGTGCCAAACGGTCACTTGTCTTTTCAGAGAAGTATTTGCATTTTTGCCCCAGAATTCAAAAAGTTTGGGGGTTTTTGCAATGAGGTCCTTCCCGCTCCTTATAAATAGGGGTCATCTTCTTCACTTCTAACCTTCTTACACTGTGCGACTCTCAAAGTGTCTCGAGTGATTTCCAGAGTTTTCTTGAGTGATTTTCAGAGCATCTTCTACCTTTCTTCGATCTTCAAGCCCCGAATCAATCAAACAAATGGTAATAATCTATTACTTTAACTTTAGCCTCTTCTCCAAACTCTTTTTACCGATTAAATGGTGAGGTCACGAAGAACTTCTTCTCGAGGGACTGGCTCCTCCGTTTTGACGCGCGGCGCCGCCGCTAGGGGCGGTACTTCCCGGGGGGAAAGTCAAATGTCGTCCCGGAGGTATGGCTTATCTGATCGAGATGGCTTGGATCTCATTTTTTACCGTGTTGGAAGTTCGAGCGCTGCCTCCACCAGCGGAGGAGGCCTAGGGATGGCCGGAGATGCCCCATTCGTGGATCTCGGTGACTTGGGGATCGACATGCAGATTGGTGAGGACCTGGGTGTGCCCCCGGTCGATCCTGGGGTGGAAAGGGCTACCGCCGAGATGGTGGCCGAACTGTTGGGTTCCTCGGGGGATAGCAAGGAGATGGAGGACGAGGGCGGGGCCGCAGCCTCGCCGGTTGCCCGAGGTCCCTCGGCCGCCGAGCTTCTGGATGAGAGCGAAAGGGATCTAGTGGAGGAGGACGAGGAGGAAGCGGGTGGGGCGGACGGGCAGGCCGCCACGAAGGTGACCGTGGCCTATGAGGCCTTGGAGCATTGTGTGGATCGGTTGGCGGGACCAGCACCCACCTTCGACTACGCATAGTACTTGCAGGAGCACCCCTATGCCCGCCTGGAGCGAACCCGATCGATGTTCTAGAGGGCGCTAGACTCTGACTGGCCCGCAAACTCTCCGGAGAGGAGTTCGGTGACGGAGGACGAGCTGGTCGCGTGGCGAGCGAGGTGGCAGGTCCCAAGCGACGTACACTTCTACGTACCCGTTGAGGACGAGAGGCCTGACCAGCCTCTGCGGGGAATGCTCACCGTAAATTTCCATATGATGGAGGCGGGGCTCCGGTTTCCGCTCTATCCGAACCTGACGCACCTCTTCGCCGCCTGGAAGGTCTCCCCGTTTCAAATCCATCCCAACGGCTGGATGAACCTCCTCACCTTGTTCGTTTGGCTGGGGAAGTTCCGGCTGTATCGGATGCCTACCCCAGCCGAGGTTAACTTCATCTTTACCTTGTCGGAGTCCAAGAAGGGGTTGTATATACGGACTCTGCAGGGTGGTACTTTTTTCAATGGGATCCCCTCTATGCTCCGAGATTGGCAGCGGAGGTGATTCTTCGTCAGCGGAGCTTGGCAGTCGCCTGGGGTCGACTTCGACTCCAATATGGAGATTCCATCCGTCTTTGGGCGCAAACCCAAAAGTAAGACTTCTCTATCTTAGCTTGAATAATTATGACTGATCTAATTCTTTTCTTTCTTTGCAGAGCTGTTCGTCCCGAAAGAGAGGGAGCTGAACACTGACTTTCGGCTCGCGCTTGCCAAGCTGCTCCTCATTTCTTTCACCGATCGGAAGTGTTCGGCGGTTAACAACGACGAGTCGAGGCTCGAGGCTCGATTCTTCAGCTATCCTCGCCACCTCCGCTGGGACGCCGGTAAGGCTCTTTCAAACTTGTGTTTAGAGTTGCATTTTTCTTTGTTTCTTGTGATGAGCAGACTAACTGTTTCGAACATCGCAGGCTTCAATTATCCTCCACTTCGCTCCGCCCATTCCATAATCATGTCGGCCATGCCCAACCTCTTCAGTCGAGCGAAAACTCGGGTGAAGAAAGCGAGTAAGCCCCACGGGAAAGGGAAGGGGAAGTCGGCGAGTAAGCATCCTTTTCAGCATCCGCCCGGGCTGAGGAACCTTCTCCTGTCCCTACCTCTCCTCGGGGGGTCCGGAGAGAGCGGGCGGCATCAGTGGAGGTCCTAGAGACCTCCTGCCGCCCCGACATGAGGCCAAGGGCGGAGAGCCTGCCATCGCCGGGCGGAGAGTCCCGGGTAGCACGCTCGGCCAGGGCCCCTGACGACCGGTCCTACTTGGGGCGCGACCCGGCTCTCTACGAGAAGTAAGTTGTACTTTTTCTTAGCTTTCTCTTCTCACTTAGTTCTCTCAAGACCGCTGGCTAACCTTTTTTCAGGTTCCTCGCCAGCGGCCGCCACCGCCCTCCTGCGGTGGTGGACTTCTTTACTTCCCGGAGGGATCCCGCTCCCCGAGAGCTCTCGGACTACGTCGTCCGGGCGATGGAAAAGATCCCCCCGGCCATGACGCTCGGGGTCAATGAAGACTCTTCCTGGAACTTGGAGAGTGCCTTCTTCCTCGCCCAGGCCTTGGGCTTCCAGAGCTCAGTGGTCCTGGAGCGGTGTATGGAGGGCCGGGACCAGGAGATGGCCTGAAACCGAGAGGTCCGCCGGGAGCAGGACCGGGCCGTGAAAGAGGGAGAGAAAGCACGGGCCGATACCGAGAAGGCACGGGCGGCCTCCATGGAGCTAGAGGCTGAGGTGGCCCGCCTGAAGGAAGAGGCCGCCCGTCGGCGGGCGGATGCTGAAAAGGAGTTAACCGCCGTCAGGGAGTGGCTGGAGGCCGAGAAGGCCACGGCGGAGAGGTCGGCCGTGGAGAAGCTGAAGGCCGAGCGAGCCTTGGCTGCCCAGGCTGAGGGGGAGCGGGATCAAAGTCGTGAAAAGGCTGCCCGACTCGTCGGAGAGAGGGCGGGGCTGGCCGAGAAGTTGGCTGAGATCGAGCTCCGCCTAGCTGCCGCCTTCGCGACTCCGCAGAAGATTGTTGTCCCACCGACTTGGGACCCGGCGGTAATGGGCGAGTTCGCCTATTACATGGCCTCCCCCGACCTCATCCGTGCGGCGAAGAAAGCTGGTGACCCAACTGGGGCAATGGAGAGGTACTTCAAGGAGTACGCCCTTGCCCACCCTCTCCACGAAGAGCTTACGTTGGAGATCAAAGACCTGGAGAGGGATTATGGGGTGGATCTCTCCTGGTACCCCGATCAGGAATAGCTGGATTTCCCGGAGGGGGCCGATGCCGGAGGGGCCGGGGTGACCGGGGCCGGTGGTGGAGTGGCTGAGGGGGCCGGGGCCGAGGGTGGAGACGCCGGTGGTACGGGAGAGGAGGCCGCAGGCGATGAGGCTTAGGAGATTTCTTTCTTTTTGTATGCCTTTCGAGGCCTTTTGTAATCGGTCGTAGGCCGTCTTTTGTAATCGGCAGTTAGCCGCCCTTTTTAGTGTTAATGAAGTTTTCTTTTGCCATTGTCTTGCCTTTTCAATTTTAATTTCCTCGCTTCAATTTGTGGTTCTCCATACTTAGAAAATTTTGTGAAATCTCCCAAATATGGCAAACTGTAATAACCTGTCCGGCCTCGGTCTTATTTGGTCAAAGGAAAAAGCTTGGCCCATACTTTTCCGTTTTGGTTTCGGCATGGGCGAGCTCGGACTTTGGCCGAGTAAGGGTTAAGGGGGGGGGAGCTCGGCTCGCCCTTGTATAACAATCGCTTTTAATACTTAGCTTGATTTTAAAAATTTTGCCAAATATTTCAAACTCTTGTTGGCTTGTCAGGCCTCAGCCTTACTTGTTCAAGAGGCTGGGCTCGGCCTGTGCCTTTCCGATTTGGTTTCGGCGTTGGCGAGCTCGGCTTTTGGCCAAGTAAGGGTTTAGTCGAGGAGCTATGCTCGTCCAAGTGTATCATGGCAGGTTGACGGCCCACCGGATCCTTTGTCGCCCAAACCAGTTCCCACGACTGCGAGTTCGGTCGGGGCGAGCTGATGAAGGTGCTCGCTAAATGGAGGCTAGACCACTGAACAGTTCGCTAGGATGGTATCGAAGTGGCAGCTCGCCGTGAGTACGTTTAGCTCACCGAGAGACTTTTATCTTCGGGAAAAACCCGGTGGCACTTCAGATGACCTATACAGGTGCGCCTAGTGGCGTGCTATGCGCTTTGGGCTAATCACTTAGGATCGAACCACGCGACTTTTGTCCTAACTCCGAGGAGCTGGTGGACCTCACTAGCCAGGAAAGCTAGGAGACCTTGGCCGGAGGCTAAGGTCGTCGTGAGGAATTTGAGGGGCACACTGACCAGGAAAGCCAGGTGATCTCGGACGGTAACAGGACGCGTCACGAGGAGTTTAGTAGGAGCCTCCCAGTTTGCGGACTGGGCGGACCTCGCCTGAAGGCTAAGCTAGCTGTGAGGAGTTTAGAGGGACAGGTCCCTTCCTAGGCGGGCTACCTGGCCCGCACGAATATGTGAGGGACCCGCTCTTGGCCGTTCGGCCTCGAGTGGGTCCGCAAGGATACCTTTTGCGAGGATTTTTCGACAAGACTTTCTTGAGAACTTCACTTTATTCATCAGATAACTTCGCGAGAATTTACAAGATTTACAAGATTTTTCAGCGAACATAATTTTTTTTTAATTTACAAGAAAAGATCTAATTGACAAAGCTCACTGAAAATATTTCTTGAGGTGGCATGCGTTCCAAGGGTATTGGTCCGGAGTGCCATCTGGGTGTTCGAGCTCGTATGTTCCATTGGGTAGCCATTTGGACACCCTGAACGGTCCCTCCCAGTTCGAGCCAAATACTCCTTGGCTGGGGCCGTTGATTGGAGTAGTTTTTCGGGTAAGTGTTATTAAGACCAATCAACAAAATATCAAACCCAAGGGAAAAAGTATGCACATGAGGCCCTAGAAATACGAGTTTTTAGTGACTAGAGTTGCAACAATGGTTTGGAATAAAAACAACAAAACACATGCAAAAATACAAAACAACAATGAGCAAGCAAATGATCGAACACTTAGGGTGCGATAACAAAAACAACAATAAATGGTGGAATAGAGGTGCTAGGATTAACATCCATCAATGAATCATCAATCAACAAGCTACAATTGAATCAAATTGCAAATCAACTAAGATAGAAAGCATAAACCATCATGAAATTAATCACTCCATTAAAATCACAATGCCTAATGTGAGTATCCTTAGTCTTTCCCATCTCTCAATGTAGAAATCCCCAATTCATACAATCATGCAAAATTGAAACTCGATCAACACCTAATCACGTTAGCTCAACTCTCGCCTATTGCAAGGGTGATCAACCATTAATCAAAAGAGACAATTTTACACAAAGCACAATGAAGAATCACAATTAGGTAGAAAACTAATGTGAGTATCCTTAGTGCAACTAATCTCTCGATTCCGAAGCACCCAATCCACGCATTCATACACAATTATAACCCGATTAATCCCGGATCACGTTAGCGCAACTCTCGTCTATAGCTAGGGTGATCAAACACTAATCTAAAGAGATAATTATGCATGAAGCACAAATGAGAATCACAATTAGTAAGCAATCTACTCAATTGATCTCCAATCATCAACAATTATAGCATCATCAATCAATTCATCATCAATTTCAATTAACCCAAGCACAAGAGATTTAGCCCATAGTGAAATCCATGGGAAGAAGATATAATTGATCAAACAAAACACAAATCACAACAATTAAGAAATTAAAGAGACAAAAGAGGAAAAACATCACCAAATGATCTTCAATCAACAAAAAGAGGAATGCTTGAGTCTTCAACACCAATCTCCAACTGAATTACAAGCTTGAATTGAAAGAATTACAAGGATCAAATGCTAATCTATAGCTAATCTAGCAACAATCAATGGAAATCTAATCCTCAATCTATCAATCTACTCTACCTAAGGAAGAAATTGGCTTGGGGCCTGAGAAATCGCCCCAAAACCGCTACTAACTGCTATTATCTAAGTGTGTCCCCAATTGCTCTGCTTTCCCCCCTTTAAATACGAATTTTTTGAAAAACCTCCCCCTCGAGTCGAGGGTCAGGCCTCGACTCGAGGTCCCTGCAAAATTCTCCTCCCTCGACTCGAGGGTCATGCCTCGAGTCGAGACTGCTGCCATTTTCCGATTTTGATCCTTTTCTGCATAGCCCTCGACTCGAGGCTTTTGCTCCTCGACCAGAGCTCGAGTCCAGGGCACTTTTCTCGCGCGGGGCTTCGGCCCCCCCATTTTCGTCCCTTATGATCGTCTCTTCATTCTAAGCCTAATGGTACTCTCGGTTTGGCAAAATTCCACCGATTTACCTGCAAAATGGACGAAAAACATCAAAATCTCACAAATAATACTTTTTAGGCAAAAGAGTGATACTTTTCACATTTAGGCACAAAAACTAACACTTGAGCTCACTTTTTGCACTAAAATAGGCCCTAAAAGCATGTATCAATTCACTCCAATCATACCCCCAAACTTGAATTGTTGCTCGTCCTCGAGCAACATAGAAACTAAGAACAAAGGAGTGAATTGTTTGCAATTATGTCACATGGCACCAAAAACGAAAAATAAGACAATCAAACTCATCAATGAACACTTGTATCAATGCAACTATCCACTAGCAATCAAGATAGATCATGCTCAAACGAATGCTCAATCAAATACTCAACACATTGCTCCTTCCATGGAGTGTTTCACTCTTCACTCAAGTGTATAAAGGTATAAAGCACTCAATCATCAAATTCATGAACTTGCACACCATATGCTTGCCAAAAGACTTAATCTCAATCAAAATCACTTGTGATCAATCAAGAATCAAAGAGGTCTTTCTTTAGGTTATAATGTAGGCTCTTTGGAAAGGTGGGATGTTTTTGGATAAGAGTGACTAAGTAGTAGAGACTTGAATGTAAGTTAATCAATACAAAACACATCTTCTTCACTTTCATCTAGCACACTCTTCCTTTTGAACTTCAATGATCAATCCACCATTCACTTGAGCTTTCTCTTTTTAATCTCTCAAATTGAATTTTTCTTTCATTCACTTCACACATTTTTTTCACAATTCAATTTTTCTTCTTTACACAACCTTTCTTCTTTTATGCTTCATTCATCACTTAGCTCATCATCTTTCCACACTTAGCAATCAAATCACCATCATTAGCCAACATTCAAGCTCAACTAAATATAGGACAAGAAAGGCTCATAAAAATAGGCTACAATGGTTTCAATCTCACTTGGCTTGCCAAAGAATAAGGATCATAAGGCTCAACATGGCTCACTAAGGAAATCAAATGTATTTGGTAGGAAAAATATTTGGCAAAGTGACTCGTCATATCAAACATGGCCTCTTATCACATTCAAGACATCACACAAAGATCAATATCAACAAGTCTAGTGTCAAGTTCTAGCATACAAATCATGAATGATGCACTCACAACGGATTAATCAACCGTATAAGATGTACGATCATTAAGGCACAAAAGCTCACGGGCTTAAATTGAGCAATGAATTAAGCATCATCAATCACATCCATCTTTACACAATCACTCAAGAAGGCTAGCTTCAAGTTACAAATCTACTCATGATCATATCAAAATCCAACTAGTCTTGCCAATCAAACTCAAGTGCTCATGTACATAATCTCAAACATACTCACTATCACATGAATGATACTCAAAGATATATCAATAAATCCACAACTAAGCTCAAATCAACGAATATAGAATCTCAAAAGCCTAGGAATAAGGAATCCAAAGAAATCATCAAGGTATAATCATCAATAGACCATCAAACTCAATAAGTTCAAGAAAATAAAAATCATCAATAAAATCATCCAATAATCAAATCCAACCATCACATAATCAAGTCAATCAAGAGTACAATCACCATCAAAATTACAAAGGAAAACAAGAAGATCAGAATCTAATGATCAAGAAGAGGGAATAAGGAATAGGGGATAGCCCTAGTAGTCGGACGGTGGTGGCGGAGGAAAGATTCCTCCTGCATCCTCCTAGTCTCTTCATTAAATCTGCGGGACTCCTCAAGCATCCGGTACATCTCATCCTGTCGGGTCAGACTCTCAATATGCATCCTCTGACTATCAGCCCACATCTCCTCAGTCAAAACCCACGGCCTCTGAGATGAACTCCCCACCTCGTACTCTCTACTCCTCATCTCGTCCTGCCAGTACATGTTAATCTCTTGCTGGTAATCCTCGTCCATCTGTACAGGCAGCTCTTCTTGCTCCGACTCCTCATCATCCTCGTCCTCAGAATCATCATCTCCTATCTCTACCTCTGCTCCCTCTGCAGCTCCATCACCCTGATCATCCTCTGAACTCGACTGCTGACCCCCATCGTCATCATCATCCTCATCTCTAAGCACATCCCCATGCTCTCTAGTGTAGGCATCTATCGCCTCAGTGTGACGCTGTGACCACATACGCAGATTGATGGTCACAAAGGCCTGAGAACCGAAGACTGTCGTCAACCTCTTATTAGGAAGAGGGAATCGGCCACCATGATGCTGCTGGAGGCACCACGTCCTACCGATGCGGTCAAGCGTCCTCATGCGCCGCATGGTATCAAGAGTAAGGTCAGGGCCCTCCACTGCTCTGAGGTTATGAGTCGGGATCCCAAGATGCTCAGCGATCAATGTAATCATGCCACCAAAATTAATCTTCTTAAACTTTGTAATTGTGGCTCTCTCAAATAGATAGCAAAGGTAGGCAGCCGCATTAAATCTGACTCCATGTAAAAAGCACCAAATAACGTACAGCTCCTCGGAAACCACGGCTCCTCTCTCCGATCTCGCAAATATGGTGCTCGCGAGAATCTTCTCTAGGTATCGGATGACCGGGTTCCGGATATGCGTGCTCTTCGACTTTCCCGGAACAAAATCAGGCTGATTCGGAGCCCCAAAATCTGAAATCCTTCTCCAAAATTTTTTAGCATTGTACTCCTTCCTGATGTTCAACAGTGATCGGTCAGGGTCTGTAGGTGCTCCAATAATCTCGTTGACCTCGTCCAGAGTCAACGAATACTCATGCCCCATAAGCTCAAAAGTAATACTCCTCGGGAATTTGGCCCTCCTGGCCTTATCAACCTTGACTGTGCATAGAACTCGAGAGTGAGTCCGACATACGTCCTAGGCCTCTTCACCAAGAAGCCCCCCATCCCAACTTGCTCAAACAGACGAGGGATATCCTCCTCGATCCCCATCGATATCATGCACTCGTGATCGACTAATCTGGTCATGACTACCCGATTATAGAGCTCGGAGTATAAATCAATATGAGTCCTCCATTGGTGATCATCCCACTGAATTCCGAGCTCAGCGGGCATCCTGTGTGCAAATCGGATCGCAGCTTCTCTCTCTCGAATCTCCGCCTAAGAGAGGTTGTGTCTGTCGGCCCCTCTAAACATTGTTCCTGCAAAACATTCCCAAGAGCAAAAATCAACTTCCAAGAATACAATATGAGCTCAGAAAAATATCAAGCATACCATGGCCGAGTCAACAAGCAAGAACATCTCCAAAATACATAATTCCTAGTGACTAGCAAACATATCCTCAACGATGGTCAATGAATCAACTAAACAAATATATCCAATAGAAGTGCTCAAATAATCCTCAATCATGTATACGTACTAACATGGCCTCAACAATTAATTCACAAGTAAGCTCAAACAAATAATCATGCAATTAAGCTCAATAAAATCCCAAAAACTCATAGGCCAATTAGCAAGTAATTAAACAAATATGCATCATCAATTCATACACTTCTATCATAAGAATAACTCAACTCGACCAATTGATCCAAACAATTATACTAGGAATTCCTACAAATGCCATAATTCACAATTCCAATCTAAATTCACAAATAAACGAGCACAATATCACATTCAATCCTAAACATGCTCCTATTCTCATCAAACAATCCAAATATGCTCATACAAGGCTCCAAATCATCCACAATAATCATGCATAGAAGGTGTTTGTCAAAATGCCCACATGAAATTCTAATTTAATTAACAAATGGCCTAATAAAATCACCCATGCAATAATCACAATACCACTACGAAATTGAAGCCAAGATGAGTAGAAATTACATACCTTCTTTGCGAATTTGGCCAAAATCGGATTTGGAAGACACCCAATTAATCTCAACCAAAAATCCCCAAATTTGATTCCAAAACCCTCAAAATCTTATCTTTATGCAAATGTAATGAATATGTGGTGAAATGATGATGAATGAACGGTGAAATGATGCAAAACCGATGGAAATGGGATGGGAGGACGAAGGAGACGACACTGCTGAAACAAACCCTCGAGTCGGGGTCTGCAATCTGATTCTGCGTATTTAAAAAAAAACACGCGCCTCGAGTCGAGGGTCAGGCCTCGACTCGAGGGATCCGAAAATTTTCATGCCTCGACTCGAGGTCTCACGCACGACTCGGGGGATATGCAAAAACAAGCTCCTCGACTCGAGGTGCCACCCTCGACTCGAGGGATGTGTAAAATTATGAAATTTTGCCTAAGTGTAAATCCCTCGACCCGGGGGCCATGCACTCTCGACCCTGGGTCAAGTCCAGGGAATTTTTTACGATTCCCGGGCCCGACCCGACCCCCGAAACTCCTAAAAATGACCTCTACGCACCTAACGAACCCAAATATGCAAGAATTTACCATTTTGGTCCCTCGATTTAAGCCCGGTCGCTCATTCGATCGAGGAGACCGGGTTCTCTTCCTTTTTGCTCATTTTCACCAACTTTTAAGCTCTCCTTTCCTTCTCGATTCCTTAATTCTCTTGCCATTTCGATCCTTTTTTCAATCCTCGTAGTGAGTATACCTACACACGGCCATAACAAATCATCAAAATCATCGTCACTAAGAGATGCATTTCTACCCTAATTAACACACACCCCCAAACTTGAATGAAGACATGCATTCAAGTTTGGGTCAAAATATATGCAACTCATAATGATATCAACAATTAAGCTCAACAATATATGAATCTCAAAGCATAGAGCATCATGTACTAAGCATAAGCAATTAAGTAGCAACAAGCCAAATCTCCCAAAAATCAAACAAAAACACTAAACTACACAAAAAAAACACAAGAAAAGAAATAAAAAGGATGGGTTGCCTCCCATCAAGCGCTATTTTTATTGTCATATGCCGGACTTATTCTTCACGTCCACATCCTTCATCGAAATAGCCAAGGGTAGCGATCCTCCTTCCCATTGTATCTCAATCTTTGTACTTCAAGGTCTAGGAGGTTTACCGAATAGATAGGACAACCACTGATAGATATGCAAAGTGTCCATGGTTGTCCCCCTTTCTCTCTTGCCATCCTTCTCGATTCTTTTTCCTCAAGGATGCTCAAGCGTTTCTTTAATTCTTTCCTATAGTCAAAATTCACAAGAGGCAAGATTAAATCATTAGAAGCATCATTATCAATCAAATCACAACTTGAAGAGTTAGAGGGTATAGAAATGCTCATTTCAATCTTCAAAGCTTCATTCGATGCTTTTTTATTTTCTTCCACATTAAAGCTCATGTCCATCAATGGACACTCCTCTTCCTCCTTTTTGACAAGGAAGCCTTCTACTTTTACCCCTTCGCTTGGACCCTCTACTACATCTCTTCTTTCACTTTCTTCCTCCCCTTCTTTTTCTTGACTCTCCATGACGGTTAAGTTCTTCACTTGGCATAGGAAACATTTGAGTTGACTTTTGATAAGCATGAAATGCACTCAGGTGATCTCCATGTTCCCCTCTATCCATGAATTGACCTTTTCTTTGGTCTCATACATTTCTTCATACAAGGGAAGCATTTGATCACATCTAGCATCATCTTCCTCAAATTTTTCCAACACAAATCCAAGCATCTCTTGCAATATAGCTCTCATATCATGGAGTCCCCATTCTTCAAATTGAGGAGAAGCTTGTGGTAATGAATGATCAAACTCATGGCTTCTCCTATCATCATAGCACTCACCTCCTTCCAATGCTCCTTGACACTCAAATCCAAGACATGGATCAAATGTTTGATCATAAGGCTCATAGTATGGGAACATCTCTTGAGGTGGGGAAGGACTTTCTTCATAAATCCAATCTTCATAATTAGATGGAACTTGTTGCCATTGAGAATTATCTTCATAGTTCCTCCAATCATTGTATCCAAATTCTTCAAAGTGTGGAGAATACACTCTACTATCTTGATAATACTCTTGATTCCACAAGTATGAGTTGTATCCTTCCATCTAGACAAGATTTCAAAGTATCAAATTCAAAAAAAATAACAAACAAACACAAACACAAAGGCAACAAGTAGTCACTTCAAACAATTCCTAAGTCTCACTTAAGGCGCAAAAACTAATTCCCCGGCAACGGCGTCATTTGATTGGAGTAGTTTTTCGGGTAAGTGTTATTAAGATCAATCAACAAAATATCGAACCCAAGGGAAAAAGTATGCACATGAGGCCCTAGAAATACGAGTTTTTAGTGACTAGAGTTGCAACAATGGTTTGGAATAAAAACAACAAAACACATGCAAAAATACAAAACAACAAGGAGCAAGCAAATGATCGAACACTTAGGGTGCGATAACAAAAACAACAATAAATGGTGGAATAGAGGTGCTAGGATTAACATCCATCAATGAATCATCAATCAACAAGCTACAATTGAATCAAATTGCAAATCAACTAAGATAGAAAGCATAAACCATCATGAAATTAATCACTCCATTAAAATCACAATGCCTAATGTGAGTATCCTTAGTCTTTCCCATCTCTCAATGTAGAAATCCCCAATTCATACAATCATGCAAAATTGAAACTCGATCAACACCTAATCACGTTAGCTCAACTCTCGCCTATTGCTAGGGTGATCAACCATTAATCAAAAGAGACAATTTTACACAAAGCACAATGAAGAATCACAATTAGGTAGAAAACTAATATGAGTATCCTTAGTGCAACTAATCTCTCGATTCCAAAGTACCCAATCCACGCATTCATACACAATTATAACCCGATTAATCCCGGATCACGTTAGCGCAACTCTCGTCTATAGCTAGGGTGATCAAACACTAATCTAAAGAGATAATTATGCATGAAGCACAAATGAGAATCACAATTAGTAAGCAATCTACTCAATTGATCTCCAATCATCAACAATTATAGCATCATCAATCAATTCATCATCAATTTCAATTAACCCAAGCACAAGAGATTTAGCCCATGGTGAAATCCATGGGAAGAAGATAGAATTGATCAAACAAAACACAAATCACAACAATTAAGAAATTAAAGAGACAAAAGAGGAAAAACATCTCCAAATGATCTTCAATCAACAAAAAGAGGAATGCTTGAGTCTTCAACACCAATCTCCAACTGAATTACAAGCTTGAATTGAAAGAATTACAAGGATCAAATGCTAATCTATAGCTAATCTAGCAACAATCAATGGAAATCTAATCCTCAATCTATCAATCTACTCTACCTAAGGAAGAAATTGGCTTGGGGCCTGAGAAATCGCCCCAAAACTGCTACTAACTGCTATTATCTAAGTGTGTCCCCAATTGCTCTGCTTTCCCCCCTTTAAATACGAATTTTTGGAAAAACCTCCCCCTCGAGTCGAGGGTCAGGCCTCGACTCGAGGTCTCTGCAAAATTCTCCTCCCTCGACTCGAGGGTCATGCCTCGAGTCGAGACTGCTGCCATTTTCCGATTTTGATCCTTTTCTGCATAGCCCTCGACTCGAGGCTTTTGCTCCTCGACCAGAGCTCGAGTCCAGGGCACTTTTCTCGTGCGAGGCTTCGGCCCCGACCCCCGTTTTCGTCCCTTATGATCGTCTCTTCATTCTAAGCCTAATGGTACTCTCGGTTTGGCAAAATTCCACCGATTTACCTGCAAAATGGACGAAAAATATCAAAATCACACAAATAATACTTTTTAGGCAAAAGAGTGATACTTTTCACATTTAGGCACAAAAACTAACACTTGAACTCACTTTTTGCACTAAAATAGGCCCTAAAAACATGTATCAATTCACTCCAATCAGCCGTGGATCTTTTTTAAGACGAGGTCGCCGACCGAGAATTGTCTGATCTTGACCTTCGAGTTGTAATATTTCTCCGACCGCTGTTTGTAGGTCGCGTTCTTATGGACCGAATCTAGTCGGTGTTCTTCCAGCATATCGAGGTAGAGCCTCCTTGCTTGGTCGTTGTCCTTGCCGAGCTCCTGCGATGTGCGGAAGCTCGGCACGGCAACTTCGGCCGGGATGACAGCCTCGGTGCCGAAGGCGAGGGCGAAAGGGGTCTCGCCTATCGAATTTCTAGTGGTCGTCCTGTATGCCCATAGCACATCGGGTAGGCTGGCCGCCCACTTTCCTTTCCTCTCCTCAAGCTTGGCTTTGAGAGTATGCTTGATTATCTTGTTGACCGCCTCCACTTGACCATTGGTTTGAGGGTGGTATGGGGTGGCGAACAACCTCTTGATTTTCCATCGCTCGCAGAATTCCAAGATTTTGAGCCCGTCAAACTGTTTCCCATTATCCAAGACTATGGTTTGGGGAAGGCTAAATCTGCAGATGATGTTCTTCCAGATGAATCTTATGATTGCCTGCTGATCGATTTTGTTCAGAGGTTCGGCCTCCGCCCACTTAGTGAAATAGTCGACGGCGACCACTGCAAACTTGCAATCCCCAGGGGCCACCGGCAGGGTTCCGATCAGGTCGATCCCCAACTAGGCGAACGGCTAGGGACTGAAGATCGACTTTAGGTGCTCCGGGGAGAGCTTGATGTTGGGCGCCATGATTTGGCACTTGTGGCATGATTTGGCGTAGGCGATAGCATCTCGCCGGAGGGTGGGCCAGTAATAGCCCTGTCTAATTGTTTTATAAACAAGCGCTTGCCCCCCAGCATGATTTCCGCAGACTCCATCGTGGATAATGGCTAGAACTTTTTGCCCGTCCTCTGGAGTGATGCATTTGAGTAGGGGTAGAAAGAAACTTTGTTTATAAAGCATGTCCTTGATTAGAGTATACCTTGTTGCTCGTAGTTCGAGCTGCCTAGCCTAGACTCGGTCATCTGGGAGTGCGCCCATTTTGAGGTAGAGGATGATGGGCGTCATCCAGCTCGCCTCCTCGGCCCGGACGGTGTCCACGGCTCGGCCACTGATGGCCGAGCTGGCGAGCTTCGTGAGGACAATGTTGGACATGTCCGCCGCCCCCTCTGAGGTGGCGAGCTTGGAAAGCGCATACGCTTGGGAGTTTTGTTCCCTTGGGATCTTCTCAATGTAAACTTACTGAAGCCTCTTACACATAGAGGCGACGAGCTCCTGATACTTGATCATTTGCTCCCCAAGGGCTTCATATTCTCCCTTGACCTGGTTGACCACCAAGATGGAATCCATGAAGATGTGGAGTTGTCGGACGCCAACCGCAGCGGCGAGCTCGAGGCCACCGACCAGAGCCTCGTACTCGGCCTCGTTGTTAATGGCCGAGAACTCGAATCTGACGGCGTTCGTAAAGCACTACCCCTCCGGTCCGACCAAGATGATTCCTGCTCCAGAACAAGATTGTGTTGAGGAGCCATCCACGAACAACTTCCAGGGAGGGAAGGTTAAGGTTGAGGGGTTGTTCGGGACAGTGAGCTCGGCGACGAAGTCGGCGAGCGCCTGTCCCTTGATCGCCGTCCTCGGCGCGTACGTAATGCCATATTGGGCGATCTCGAGCGACCACTTTAAAAGGCGGCCGCTGGTGTCCGGCCTGTGCAGGACTTGCCGAAGTGGAAAGGTCGTGAGGACCTCGACTTGGTGATCGAAGAAGTAGGCCCTCAGTTTCCTAACACTCATGATGAGAGCATATGCCAGCTTCTCCAGAGGGGTGTACCTGAGCTCGGCATCATGGAGAACCTGGCTGACGAAGTAGATTGGCAGGTGGTCCTGCCCGTCCGCCCTAACGAGTACGGCGCTCAGAGCGGACTCAGAGGTTGCCAATTACAGAAACAACTTCTCGCCCGACAATGGCTTGGCGAGAATGTTGGGGTTGGCGAGGTACTCCTTTAGTTTGAGGAAAGCATCTCGTCTTTCTTTGTTCCACGAGAATTTTTGTTTCTTGATGGTAGCAAAGAAAGGCTTACTTTTGTCGCCTAGGCGGGAGATAAATCTGTTCAAGGCCGCCAGACACCCGGTGAGCCTCTGGACCTGCTTGACATTGCGAGGTTCCTCCATGTCGAGGATGGCCTTGATTTGGGTGGGGTTAGCTTCGATTCCCTTTTGGCTCACGATGTGGCCGAGGAACTTGCCGGAGCCGACCCCGAAGCTGCACTTCTTCGGATTGAGCTTCATATTGTACTCCCGGAGGATCGCGAAGGTCTCGCCTAGGTCTCTCAGGTGATACTCCTTTTTCACACTCTTGATGACGATGTCGTCTATGTAGACCTCCATGGTCTTTCCAATTTGCTTGGCAAACATTTTGTTTACTAACCTTTGATAGGTCGCCCCTGCGTTATTCAACCCGAAGGGCATCCTAAGCCAGGAGTAAATGTACTTTTCAGTGAGGAAGGAAGTGTGTTTGATATCCTCCACGGCCATCGGGATTTGATGATAGCCTGCGAATGCGTCCATAAAGGACATCATCTCGTGGCCGGCAGTGCTATCCACCAGATCCGTGAAGTCTATGCATAGCCTCCAGGATCCATTGGACTTTTTGACAAGCACGGCGTTTTGCCACCCATTGGGGCTCGTCCTCGGCCTGCTCGATTAACTTGTTATCGAGCAGTTTCTTTACTTCTTCGGCTAGAGCGGCATACTTCTCCGGGCCAAATTTTTGCCTTTTTTGTGAGACAGGTTTGCGAGTGGGGTTGATCTTAAGATGATGGCAGGCATGTTTTGGGTCTATGCCGACCATATCCTGATGCGACCAGGTGAAGATATCTATGTTGCTTTTGAGGAAGTTTATAATATCCCCCCGCATTTCGGCGGGAATTTTGGATCCGATGGAGACTTCAAGCTCAGGGCGAGCAGAATCCACCGGAATGCGCTCAAGTTCTTCGACTGGAGCTGTGCGCTTTAGCCGCTGACCATTGGGGTCTTGGGGATTTCCCATGGGGTCAATGTCTAGTGGCATTAGCTCGAAGCCGAGTTGGGGCTCTAGGTCTTGCTCGCCCGCTTGGCCGAGCTCCGTAGGAGTCGGGTCCGAGCGAGCGGGCTCGTCCTGAGCCTGTTCGGCTTGAGGTGGAGCTGGTGTGCAATCCATCGGAGTTGCTTCATTCTGATCGGTGCCGAGCTCGCAAGGCGAGGTGCGTTCTTGAGGGAGCTCGACATTTTGTTGCTCGGCAACAGTTAAGATAGAAGAAAAATCTAAACAAAGTGTAGAAATTAAATCTGGACACGAGTAGTTCAAACATTTTTTTGATATTTTCTAGTCACCTTTAATGGTGCCGACCTCCCCTTCGACAGTAGGGAACTTAACACAGTAGAAGTAAGAAAAGGCAATAGCCTCAAAAGTTTCGAGAAAAGGGCGACAAAAAAAGCCGTTATACATGTTCGGCAGGTCAACTATTACAAATTCGACAGGCCTAGTGATTCTAACCCTATCATTTGCAAAGTCGACTAGCTTGACCGACAGCTTGATCTTCCCATACGCCGGAACGACGGTGTCCCTAAAGCCGCGGAGCTGGAGGTCGTAGGGCTTGATGTACTTGGCGAGGTTACCCATTTGGTCCAAGGCGGACTTGAAGAGGATGTTGCAAAAGCTGCCAATGTCGACCAGGACCCGGTCCACGGTCATTCCCAGAATGTTGGCCGAGATGACAAAAGCATCATTCTTGGGGCAGAGGACCCCCTCGCGATCAGCATTGGAGAAAGAGATTACCGCGGTCTTGGAGATGGTGGGCTCCAGAGGGGCGCTGATTAGGTGGACATGGTCGATGGCCCTTAGCTCGGCCTTCCTCTTCCTGTTTGACTGGCTAAATACCTCAACCAGTCCACCGAGGCTCCCCCCGGCTTGGACCATATTGATCCATCCGCCGGGGCGAGCAGCTGGGAGTTCATCGCCCATGACTCCATATCGGCCGCGACCTTGACCGCCGCAACCCTCTCAGGGGAGATGACCCTTTGCCGCCTAGGGGCTCGCTCCTCGGTGTCTGGCCACAGAGGCGGCCTCTTGACGAACTTGTCGAGAAGTCCATCCTCGAACAGCCTCCACAGCTGCTTGAGCAGGTCCCAGCACTGGCTGGTGTTGTGCCCGGGAGAGTCGTGATAGGCGCAGAATTAACTGGGGTTCTGTTTGGCGGGATCCACCCTGAGAGGTTTAGGCTTGGGGATCAGCCCGGTGTGCTGGATCGCATTGAAGACGAAGGCCGGGGAGTACTTGAGCTTCTCCATGACCTGAATGCACTTTTGTGGGGGCGGGGGGTCTTCAAAGCTCTTGAAGTTCCCCCCGAAGGCCTTCTTGTGGCCTTTCCTCTTGTTAGGGGGGTGCTTGGGGGCCCCTTCCCCGCCTTCTCTCCCCCCTCCTCCTTAACCTCACCCAGCCTTTGAGCGAGCATCTTTTGGCGAATGATGAGCTCTCCTGCTTGCCGGTGGAACTCGGCGCAGGAGGTGGTGTAGTTCTTGGTCATGTGCCGGAACATGTGGGACTCCGGTCTTAGGCCGCTGAGGGCGGCATGGAGTTGGAGCTCGTCTCCAACTGGTTCCCCGGTGAGGAGAACCTCATCTAAGCGATCGAGGTAGGCCTCGTCGCTCTCCTTCTTCCCCTGCTTGATTCCCATCAGTCTTTGCCAATTCTTGGCTCTGGGAATCTTGGAGGCGAAGTAGGTGGTGAATTTTTTGCCCAGCTCGCCGAAAGTGTTGATTGAGCAGGCGGGAAGAGAGACATACCACTTATGGGCGAGCTCGCCCAAAGTTAGTGGAAACTGACGACATTTGGTTGCATCGAAGGCCCCCCTGCCAACCATGTAAATTTTGTATTTACTAAGATGGGTCTCCGGGTTAGTCTTCCCCTCATAGATAGGCATTTGAGGGGGGAGGATTTTGGGTTGAACTGGCGCATGTTCAACCTGCATGGAAAGTGGCTCGCTCGCCACACTTCGCTTTGGCTACCCATCGCGGGCCCCAAAGCGGGATTCCATCTCGTCGATCTTCCTCTGCATGGCGACGAGGAGAGCATCGCGAGAGTCGGGCTCAGGCTCTCGGTGAGGGCTTGGGCGGGCAGAGTGCTCAGGCGGAGCGGGGCCTAGCCTATCCTTGGCCGAGACCCTTCTGGCCTCGTGCTCGAGGGGCGCGCTGGGCGTGGGGGCCCTTTTGATGGGCTGGCGGTCCTCGGCTACTTGCCGAGCCAGGGTACTTCCAGTCCTGGACTCCATTTTGGATTCTGATCCGAAGTCCAGGTTACAAGACGACCCAAGTTGCTCGAAGACGGTCCTAGACCCCTGGGGCTGGTCGTCCCTGCTGGGGGATCCGGGACCATCCCGAGCTCGTTGAGCCTTCTTCTTCTTCCCCTTGCTTTTTTGGGGAGCAGAGGATGGACCAGGGTTGGCCGTGGCAAGTTCACGACCTCGAGCTTGAAGCAGCTTGATGGCCGTCTGAATCTGTTCAGGAGTCTGGTACTCCTGAAGTGGGATGGGGGCCAGACCCCAGTGCCCCTAGTAGGGGTGAACTCCCCCCGGGGCTGATCATCTTCATGAACATGCATGGGTTCCATGCAAGCAGCAGCGGTGGTGGGGTTTTCCCCCACGGGAATAGTGTTTCCAGCTTTCGTCATCTTCCAAAAGAAACAGGATCTTCTTTGGAAAGGAAGGGTTGTAGAGTAAAGAACAAAGAATGTTTTTAGGAAGATTTTAGCTTGAAGAATAGTGAGTGTTCTTCACGGTTTTTCCCAGAAACTTTTAATGAAACAGTGAGAGAGGTAAGACACACCCTCCTTCTAGCGCTAATTGTTGTTAACCAAAATATTTGAGAATGGTTGATGTGGTTTTTTAACGATTAAAAACAATATTGATTGGAGTATTTACGGTGTTAAATACCCTAGAACAATCAATAGTAATGATAAGCAATAAATAAGAGTTAATGCTTGTAATGAATGCAAGAAAGCAAGTAAGAACACAAGAATTGCTGGGAGTGTTAGTCCCAGGCTAAGAGTGGATGTTTCAGATCCATTTATTATGCCTTGTAGGTCTTATTTATACATGGTATTGGTTGCCTTTTGGGCAGACAAAAGGTACAAAAGGGTACAAAATATAGTAAATGTTGTACTATCCCCAATTAATTGGGGCGTACCCGCCCTGCATCTGGGCAGGCGGCTAGCCATTCACGTCCTGTCAGCTGTCCTCTGGCAGGGGATCTTCTGATGGTTGGGGGAATTTCCTTCCTTTCTGGGATAGGTTGACATTAAATGGGGGCTGCCACTTTGTACTTGGTTCCTCTTTGAGGGTGGCTTGGTCGTCAAGCCTCTGATCAGCCGTGCCGGGTCAATGGTATTTTCGCCATGCACGCCACTTTGTGCCGAGCTCGGGACTCCGCCTCGCTTGGACTCGTGGCGAGCCGAGCCCGGAGGGTCCGGCCCGCTCGGCGGAGCTTGCTCGCCATGCTCCGGCGAGCCGGTGTCTGTCGTCGCCGAGCTTAACTGGGTTTGGCCAAACTCGCTCGCCATGCCCCAGCGGGCTGGCCCTTGGAGGGATCGAGCTCCTTAAGGCTTGGCCGAGCAGGTTTGGGCCGGCCCGGTTGTGGATGGGCCTTAAGGCGAATAATTCGTCATACAACAATTGTCTTATATTTAAAATGCATAAAATTAGATTAAATCTACATATAATAAGATATTCCATAGAGTTCAAACAAAATTATACTCCCTCCGTTCTAAATTAGTTTTCATACTAATCTGGACACGCATTTTAAGGAAAAATGTAATGAGTGGAGTATTGAAGGGTAATTTTGTAAACTTTTATTATTAAAGTAAGGGAGGGGGTTGGATTGAGTGTAAAAAATAATGGCATGTTGTGTAAATATATGAATATTGTGAGGGTGGTGTTTAAGAAGGGGTTTCCTTTTTTGAAATATGAAAACTAATGTGGGACAAACGAAAAAGAAAAATGTGAAAACTGATATGGGAGAGAGAGAGTACTAGTTAGTAGTTACAACAGAGTTCGACGAGTACTCATTTTCTGGAATCGATCCATAACATCTTCATCAAAAATTTGTAGGAACACATTTTTCTCAATGAAAGTGACCAAACAATCATTTAACAATTTATCACGCATGTTATTTCACAACCTATTTTTGGCATAGGTCATTCCCGAAAATACCCTTTCCACACTTGCAGTAGCAACTGGAAGAATTAACACCAACTTGAACTGCAGATAAATTGTTGGGTATGTCACATGATTTTTTGTTTTTACAAGCATCACTAAAAGGGCACCAATATCATCCAAATCCTCAAATCTATCATCTTTTTGCAAATCATCAATAAATATATCAAGTTGATATTCAAGAGACATCATATCAATAACTGAAAATTCAAATCTCAACTGTTATCTATTTGCATATTAATAAAATATAATATATATATATATATTAGAAAAAAATTTATTTTGGGGGATAGCCATCCCCCCTTGTTCCATAGTAGATCTGTCTGTTTGTCACGTGCATTTGCACGTTGTTCTTGAGTTTGCAAGAATAATTAACATATTTATTGTTTCAGTTGTATATTCTTTTGAATGATATTATATATTTTATATGCATATCATATATTCCATCAAATGTCTTATTCACTATAATTGAAGAGTCGGTCAAGAAATATAAAGTCACACATTCAAAAACATTGGTCAATAATTCTTCATTTCAACTACATATGTTTTTTTCTAAAACAAAAGTGACAAAAATATGGTTACTAAAAATCTGTTACATTTCCAGACCAATCTTACAGTATGACAGATGAATAAATCAAATCTTAAAATAGAGAAAACATAGATTAAAAATATATATATATATATATATATATATATATATATATATTTGGCATCTGACATCTCAATAAAAAAGGGATGTTATATCCTGTTGCTACCCCTGAATCATGCCTATTCTTTCTGCTAGAGAGATAAGAGAAGTGGAAGGGGGTAACAAATAATTTCGAATAACAGGTTAATCAAGAAATGCAATTAAAAAATATAAACACAATTCACACTAACCAGATACTTGTAAAGTATTTACGCTTACGGTACAAATTCTTTGCCTCAAAAGAAACCATTTCTCACAGTCCAACTAATTAAGGGTGGGAGTTGGATTGAGTGTAAAAAATAATGGCATGTTGTGTAAATTTAATATATGAATATTTACAAAAAAATTTCGAGAGAGATTTGAGGAGAGAAAGAGACTACCTACAAAGTCGACTGTCTTTCTAAAATGCGAATGTGAAATCAAAACCAAAAATCATTTGACGATTTCACGACCAGCATGCTGATATCGATTTCACGACCAATAAACTAAAAATTCATTTCAAAACCAAAATCACGAAGGTGATTAGCTCTACGGGGAAAAATCAATCCAAACCAAAATCGTACCCCTTCAATAACCGCATCATGTTAAAAAAAAAATGCACCAAAAGCACAAGACAACCGCTGAAGACAGTACACTGGTCAACGGTGGACGGCGACCATTTAAACTTCAAAGATTAGGGCACACCTTCAGCGATTTTGGAGGAACGGCATAGTCGTGGTAAATCGATTTTGGATCGGGAAGAAACACAACACATCTTTCTCTTTTCCTGCGGGAGAAGTTGAGAAATCTGCGATTGATTGGATGAGAAATCGGAGATTATTGGAAGATTTTCATATCTTCAAAATGATTTGTTAGATTATAATTATAATTTATTGTTTAGGATATAATACTAATATAATAAATATTTTTTAATTAGAATAATTAAAAAGAGTAATTATTATTTTTATAAAAATTATATTTATTACTTTTAATTACGGTCCACCTTTTTTAGAGATAATATTTGACATTTTACTAGAGTACTTTTGTACTCTCATTAAAGTTATGTTAAAAATGACAATTAGTGATAGATATGTATCCTCTCATTAATTTTTTGGTAATTAAAAGTCATCTTTCTTGTAGTGTAACACGTCTACATGCAAGAAGAAAAAGCCCACAACAATCATTTATGAGTAAATGCACATAAAATATATGTAAAATGCACATTTAGCATTATATGTAAAACACATTTGAAACCAATATTACGGTATTACCGAGCATCGATACACTTCAAATTCAGATTGATCCACTCTTCTTTTGAGCACTATCCAAACTTATTGTACGCCATTCTGTTTAGTATTTTATAGAATCAATTTGAAGCAAAGTAAAAGATACATACCCATGAACTTGTGTGTTGCCTTGAAAAAGATATGAATTTTAATGGGAAACACCATTATTCAGTTTGTCATTCTATTTGATGCTTATGTTTGAAGCATAAAACCTCAACTTAGTGATGGTTATGGCAGATCAACTATATATATAGATGTATTTTTCTAGGAAGTGGGGAAGGTTTTGAAAAAGTGGATTAAATGTCCTTTTATTATAAATGGGGAGGTGAACCATTGGAATTAATTATTTTAAGTAATGTCAAGAGATTACAATTTAAAATATAATAATACATAAATAAATAAAAATATATATATATATATATATATATATATATATATATATATATATATATGGTATAATAGACTAATAGTAAATAATGCAAAGTATAAGGGTAAAATGGTCCAAAAAAGTTTCTCAAATGCTTGTCATTTATAGATAGATATTATAGATATAAATGAGTAAATGTAAGAAAAATAGGAGGGAGCATGTGTAAATATATGAAAAGTAGAAAAAACAATGAGTTAATGTATGAAAAGTAAAAGAGAAAATGAATAAACGTATAAAAAGTATGAGAAAGAATAAATAAATAAATGTAATAAAAGTAAGATGATCATGTGATAATTTTAGATATATAGATATATAATAGTAGTAAATGTATATTTTGATTAAGAATTGGATTTATAATTTTAATAAGTAGACGGGATGAGAACATTTTATGGGCCGCTTGGTTGGGGGTATTAGAATTAGGTAATGGGAATGACTAGTGATTCATTCCCATTGATGAATTTTGAAAAGAAAGTTGAGCACCATAAAATTTGAGAGAGAAAAAAGTTGAGCGGAGGAAAAATGAATGATTGTTAAATGATTGATTATAAGAGAGAGATTATGTAATCAAAATAAATTAGTGATTATTTTATTTTTAAATCAATTCCAAATTGTAAATGTTACGAAGCATCATCAATGAGAATGATTAATGAGTCATTCCCATTACCTACTTCTAATACCCCAAGCGGGCTCTTAAATTCTAAATAATAACGACCAAGTTCCGGCTGACTAGGGAGGTGAGAAGTCAATTTTATTTGATCCGGCCCATTTGGGCTTTAGACCCCATTTATTCCATAAACTGGGCCTGTAATGGGCTCAAGAAACAGCGAGACACGAGAAAAGGAGCTAAACAAGGGAGTACAAACGCTCTCGTGAAACTGGCTTAGAAATTGAATTCATTCAAAAATAATATTACAGTAATTAACTAATACTATTATTATATATATAAACTTATATCCATCATAACATTTTAAATACACAAACACACCGAACTATGTGAATATATATTTTTATATTAGTTTATAAGTGTAAGGTATTCTCGAATAATATTATATTATTATTGAATGAATGTAATGATATCAGTTTCATACGATGATCAAGTTTCACTAGATATGGACTATTTACACATTTATAGGTAATAATTAATAATGTACGAGGTTCGAACAAATTGATGTAACACTTCACAACAACGAATCCTCTATATTTTTTGGTGTAGTTTTTTTTTTTTTTAATTTTGAAGAAAGATAGATACAATGATAAAATAATGAATGAAAAAAAAAAAAAAAAAAGAGATCCATTTCCTACACTTCACCTATGTGAGATAAAGGAGACTAAATCAAAAATTGTGTGGAAGAGTAATATGTCAAAAATTCCTCGCAAATAAAATATATTCGTATATGACCATCTCATGTATAAGACGGGTTTCACTCAGTGGAATATCAAATATATTTACAGAGGTATCAAATATATATGTGAGAATATCAAATGCAGGAGTCTAAAATACGTGAGCTAGAGTATCAAATATATTGTCAATACGAGTATCAAATATGTGAGTAGAGATATGATCAAATATGTGAGACGAATCAAGAGTGAGACCCGTTTTATGTATAAGACCGTCTCACCCAAGAGTGTCCCTACAAATATCATCTGATCTTGTAACACTTGCAATTTTCAGTGACAAAAAAAAAAAAAAAATTCAGAATTCAATTTTTTTTAATCATAACTAAAATACAAAATGTTGCTATTTTAACAAGAAAAATCGTACACATGTGGCTCTCACCATCGTATATAGTCAACATTTTATCTCTACGTTTTGTTTGGTTGCAACTTAAGTGAAGAGCCGCAAAATACTTTTTAAAGCCACATGCATTAGGTATATGGATGCCTGTAAATAATTTTATGTTTCATTTTGAAAAACAAGTCATGTCGAATTATATGTTTGTCTTGGAATTTTGTACAGTGGATTTTGTTGATATTTCATCAATACTGAAAAAAATTAGTACGTATTAATAATTAGCTAATTTATTTACCAAAAATAAAAAGGAGAACATGTAATATATATTCCAATTGGAGATTTTCATATGATCCCAAGTTCTAATTAATATAAATGAATTAATTTAATTTTTTTTTTCACAAATTCGGATATTTAGATTTGATGAAATTATTTTTTAATGAACATTTAATGTTATGTCATTTTTATTGCAGAAAGAAAGTAAGAAAACTTTATAATAATATCAATATATTTAACAAGTCTTCAGTGTGAATATTAATTAAAGTCCATCTTAGTAGTACCGAGAGGGTACTATCGGAAATAAACCAAAACAATAACAAGATAAAGACAACAGAAATAGTACCATTAACAATGCCTTGATGTGATCCCAAGTGAAATCAATGGAAGATGACTTCTCTTCTTTAAGCTTGATCAAGACATCAAGAATATCACCTTCCTTGTCGAATTCCTTCTCTCGTTTCGGATCGAGATGCTCGTTGATTAGCTCTTGGTAGAACAAATCAAGGTTCTTGCAAATCCTTTCAACCCTATTGATCAATCCGTTGAGTTTATCCACCCAACTCAATGCATGAATATAATCGATCGGTTAAAAAAAAATGCAGCTGCAATGGCTTGAGCATCATGTAGAAGCTCATCGAACCGTCTACTTTCCGATCCCCTCTCATCATATCTCTTTCCAAAGGCTATCCTACATATCAAAGTGCTTGCAAGAGCCATAGATACTTCACTCAAGTTAACAACTTGATTCGAAGAAGAATAGGCCGATATCTTCCCGATCAAACGACAGATTTCATCTTCGCGAATAGGACGAAAAGATTGGATCTTTTTAATGCTAAAGAGATGAGATGAAGTGATTCTTCGTACCTCCCTCCAATAAGAATTTGTTAGATCAGAAGAAGTTTTGATGAGTTAAAAGAAGTCAGACTAGAGTCAACTCAGACTAAGTAAGATGACCAGCTAACTACGAAGAACAGCTGAGGTAGAGATTCAGTACTAGGCTGATCAGACTTGGAAGAGCTGGATAATTAAGTTGAGGTTGAAGAGGCAAAGGTCATCTGAAGACGAGCTTGAGACAAGTCATCTGCAGGAGATAACTATGAAAAGCTCAGACGAGGTCAAGACAAGTTGAGTAGAATAAGAAAGGCAAGTCTTCACCAAGTCAGCTGCAGACAACTAGAAGCAAGATCACCTGAAGAAGAGGCAGTTATCAAGAATAAGTTTGTTAGGCAGTTTTAGTTTGTTACAACAAACTAACTGTCTCTCAGGCTTATAAATAGGTCTAGGCACAACTTTAAATTTTAACGAATTAATTCAGTATTCTCACATTCATAATTCACAAGCTTTCTAAGCATTCACACAAGTTTTTCAAAGAAATTTTCATAAGTTCTAAGTGTTTATAGAACACTACTCTGTATATCTTCAACACACTCTTGAAGATCATCATCAGAAGAGTTGTGTTTTGTAAGACTGTAAGTGAGTAAGTAAGTAAGTAAGTGGACGAGACCCTTCTTCAAGTTGAAGAAGGAGAGTGGATGTAGGATCAGTTAGATCCGAACCACTATAATTGGTGTGTTCTTTACTGCTTTCATTACTTATCTGTTCTTAATCAACTTTCAATCAAATTCAATTTCAGACTCACAATCAGATTGCTTTTGATCCGTAAAAGTTTGAGTTTAAATTTGCTTTCCGCTGTGTGAACTTTGTTTCCTTGAATTGATTTTCTAAACTTTGGAAAAGTTTTAAAAATCTATTCAACCCCCCCCCCCTCCCTTCTAGATTTTTCCTAGAAGGCTATCTTAAGTTCTTTATTAAATACTCAATCCGTGGGACCAACAAGTGGTATCAGAGCAGTGTTAAGCTGTTTTGATATTGGTTTAAGGTCTTGATAAGTTTCTGAAATTATTTCTTGATTATCTTCATTATTTTCAAACCACTAACCTTGCTACTAATAAGTTCTTGTTGAGATTCTTTGTTTCATCATGTCCTCTGTCAAAAGCAAGAAGTCCAGAAACTTGCCTGAGTTTTCAATCGAGGAGTATGATTATTGGAAGTTCAGGATGGAGAACCATTTGAAGGCAATTCATGATAGGATGGAAGAGGTGCTTGAAGAAGGACCGATTAAATTCTATCATGGAGGAACCAGTGATGGGACTGTAGCAGCTGAAACCAGGGTCAGACAAGAGAAGAAGAGTGCAGAGCTGACCAATGATGAAAGAAAAATTCATAATTTGGATCAAGTAGCTAGGAAGGAGATTATTGAAACTTTGAGCAAAGATTGGATAGAAAAAGTCAAGATGTGCAAGACAGCTAAGGAGATGTGGAAGACTCTTTCTAGTATATGTGAGGGATCAGACTAAGTCAAAGAGAACAAACTGCAATCAGTATTACATACGTTTGACACATTCAAAATGAAAGAAGGCGAAATCGTTGATCAGTTGGATGTAAGACTAACAAATCTTCTTAACAAAGCAGCTGATTTGGGTAAAACCTACACAGAAAAGGAGATTAACAACAAGGTGCTAAGGTCTTTAAGCAAAAGGTGGAGAGAAAAGACCAACATTCTCAAAGCCACACATAATTTATCTTCAATATCACACCATACTTTATTTTCTCATCTCAAGGCACTACAGTATGATATCCAAATCGAAGACGAAGAAGATGAAGCTGAGTCTTCAACATCTGGGAAGACGGTTGCGTTTCTTCATCAAGAAGAATCTGAGAAAATTTCTAAGGCATCTGATTTATCAATTAAAGAAGAAATGACACTCTTAACGAAACGTTATGAGAGGCTAAAGATGAAGTACAAAAGGAATAAGAGAGATAGATCAAGCCGAAGGAGTTACAAGTCAGATAAAGAAGAAAAGAATTCGAACAATGATAGAAAGAAGGATCAGACTAGAAGGCACAAGTCATCAATCAGAAGAGGAGATAATAGTCCTAAGACAGATAGAGGAGATATATGTTACACATGCAACAAACCTGGTCATTACAACTATGATTGCCCTCAACTCACTCTTAGAGAGAGGGAAGAAAAGAGGAAGAAAAGAGATAGAAGGTATGCAGACCAGAGAGCACTTCTAGCTGAGAAGGATGAAGCTCAAGAAACATCATCATCCTCGTCTTCATCTGATTTCGGATCAGATGATGACATCTGTCTGATGGCAAAGGAGGTAAACTATTATTCTTCTTCAGATAATGATTGTGATATCTTATCTGAATCTGATCCTAGTCTTATAAGTAATCTTCTAAAAGACATGGAGACTGCTCTATCTGCATGTAAACAGATAGAGACTGAAAATTTTAGTTTAAAGAGTCAAATTCTTAATCTAACTAAAGTCAATCAGATAAGAGATAGTGAAAAACTAGACTGCTTATTCAAAGGGGAATGTCAGACTAGGACTATCACTAGCACCTCGTCTGATAAGACAGATGAGTTTGAAAAAGAATTAAATACTTTAAAAATAAAATTCTCAAGTATCTGTTATGAGAATGAGAGCTATAAAAGAACTAACAGAGAGTTAAATCTCAAGTTAGGACTTTTAAATAACACTCAGTCCACAATAGATAAGATCTTCAATACTTCACAGAAGTCTAATGACAAGACAGGTTTAGGTTTTGATAGGAATAAAAAGGATGATCCCATAAAACCAAGAATTTTTGTCAAAGCCACTAAACCAAAGGTAGAGACTAGATTTAGTCCTTGGAAATCTAAGGAACTAATTACCTCATCTGACACTTCTGAAAAGAAAACACACACGAGGAGAGATACTCCAAAGGCTAAACCAAAGACTAAGACAAAGTCTTACCCTAGGTATAATAGCTTTGATGGAAGAAGTAAGTCATATCCATTTTTACCAAGGTATAAGACAATCACAAAAGATCAGTTAAATAAGATTGATCTTGAAAGTCTTATTTTGGTAGATAGATATGGATGTAAACTTCAGTATATGGTTTTAAGGAATATAGATATCTTTGTCTGGATACCTAAGTGTCAACTTAACATGAAAGGACCCAAATTACAAAGGGTACCTAAGAACTAAATCTGTGATTGCAGGAAGACAAGAAGATAGTAGAAAGAGGAGACATTCTTGAGGTCATCTGGTACATTGACAGTGGCTGTTCCAAGCATATGACCTATGAGAGACGTCTTCTTTCAAACTATCAGTCCATAGATGGTCCAAGAGTAATGTTTGGAGACAACAATTTTGGACTTACCAAAGGAGTTGGGACATTGATGATATGAGATATTCAAGTCAATGAAGTCTACTATGTGGAAGGATTGAAGCACAACTTGTTATGTGTTTCACAATTTTGTGATAAGGGGTTAAGTGTTGAATTCACTCATAATGCATGCTATGTGCTAGATGGTATTAATGAAAATATACTATTAGCTGGAGTCAGACAAGGTAATATTTATGTTGCCAACTTTAGAAGTTGTCCTAAAGATATTTGTCTTGTTGCTAAGAGTTCAGATGACTTAAGCTGGCTATGGCATAAACGTCTTGGCAACTTAAACTTCAAAACTCTTAACAAAATTGCAAGAAAATCTTTAGTAAAAGGACTCTCTGATAGAATATTCTCAAAGAACCATGTGTGTGATTCTTGTAAAAAAGAAAAACAGACTAAAGCTTCTTTTAAAACAATAATTAGTCCTTCTTCAGAAAGAATTCTGGAACTTCTTCATATGGATCTTTTTGGTCCAGTTACACCTCTAAGCTTCAGTGGAAGAAAATACACTTTGGTAATTGTTGATGATTTTTCAAGATTTATCTGGGTTATTTTCTTATACAAGAAGAATGAGACTATGACTAAGATTCCAGAATTTCTCAAAAGGGTTCAAAATGAGAAAGGACTAAGTATGTTAAGATTAGAAGTGATAAAGGCACTGAATTCCTTAATAAGCTTGTTACTAACTACCGTACTGAGAATGGCATAGGTCATGAGACATCGGCTGCACGGACACCACAGAAAAATGGAGTAGTTGAAAGGAGAAATAGGACTCTAAAAGAGGCAGCTAGGACAATGTTATCTGAGTACAACACTCCTCACAGTTGGAGTCTGCGCACGATTTCAAGCTAAACCAAAAGGAAGCCATCTTGAAGCAGCGAAGAAAATTCTTAAATACTTAAAAGTTACAGTAAATGTTGGATTGTGGTATCCAGCTGATGACAATTTCGAGTTATTTGGATACTCAGATTAAGACTTTGGTGGGTGTAAGATAGATAGGAAATCTACATCTGGAACTTGCCAATTTCTGTGAAGTAAGCTGATTTCATGGTTGTCTAAAAAGCAAACCTCTATAGCTACTTCCACAACTGAAGCTGAGTATATGGCAGCTGGAAGTTGTTGTTCACAGCTTATTTGGATTAGTCAACAGTTAAGAGACTATAACATTATCACCAAAGATGTACCAATCTTTTGTGATAGTAATAGTGCCATAGCTATTCCCCAGAACCCAGTCTTACATACCAGATGCAAGCATGTTGACATAAGACATCACTTCATCCAAGATCACGTTGAGAAAGGTGACATCAGACTTGAAAAGATTTTGACTGACTTTTAAAAAGCTGATATCTTGACAAAACCATTAACGGAGACAAGGTTCAAAGAATTATCTGTAGAGTTAGGATTGTTAGATGCTTCTTTAGTTAATCTATAATCTTATCTTATGCTTTTCATTCTTTGTCTCTCTCAATTATTTTACTATGTCTAGAAAGAATCATCAGACTAGATATGTGTCAAAGGACAATCAGGTAGCTGATATCATTGATCTCCTTCTTAGGAATCAAGAATCAAGGATTAGTCATATTGACCTTATCTGACTTAATGATTGCTTATCTGACATTAGGTAAATCAGACAAGGACACAGTAGTCAGCTGATTTCTTCAAACAGATGACTATAGCATCCTATCTGACTTACCTTGGTTACTAATGGTTTCTTGAGGTTTGTGTATCTGCAGGAATAGATAACAGATCAGCTTGTTAGATCAGCTTGAATCTACTAATCTGCTAAAACCTCCTCATCTGTTCACCCCTCCTTAGTTTCTTCAAAAAGCTTGTTTTCAAACCTATTCTCACAGCTCATCTATTTTAAGATTTTTCAGATGAGTTGTTCTTTAAAAACCCAGCTGAGTCTGTTTTGTTTAAAATAAAAAGTGTTGTTTAACTTGTCTAAAATTTTGCTAAAAAGAAAATGGATTTAGGCTGTTTTTGAAAAACCCAGACGAGGTCTTTTCTCAGACGATTTCGAAACCTTGTCTGTTTTAGGAAACCCTTGTGCAAAGAAAGGTAAACCTAGGCTGACGTCAGGTATACTTACTTCTCTGCATAAAGTAACCCTACTTCGGTCAAATCAACAGTCTACAAAGTTACTTTTTACACATTACAAAGCCGAGTTATCTACACGCGCTGAATCCCAATCGTTTATCTTGTTTTTAACCGATGATTCAGCACAGTAAATCATTTCAAATAAATGACTCAGATTTAAAACCCGCTTTCCAAGTAATTTTCTCTTTCCAATTTTCCCTCCTATAAATACATCTTCTTCTTCGTTTAAACACTTTCAGTTTCAGAAATCCTTTTTATCCTCTGCAAATTTTTCTAACTCCCAAAACCCTTCCTAAATATTTTATGAGCCATACTCAAAAAGTTCTTGGGATTACATCTACAATGGTGGACATTAACAAGGATACGTTCAACAAGAAGATTAAGTCGGAAATGTATGTCGACTTTGACACCACCACTAATGAGGAATCAAAATAAATCCTGAGGTTATTGGAGAGGTCAGGATTGAAGACCTTTTGTTCGAAAAAGTCCGATTCGAACAAAACACTAGACATGAGAGGTGTAGAATTTTACATTAATGGGGTGTATGAGGATGGGATATACAAAACGAAGGTTTATGGTGAAGATTTGGTGATCACGACGGCGGAGATTGCCAGAATTTTTGAGACAAGTAATGAGGGTGTAAATCCTCTTACTTATAAGAACGGAGATTGGGTAGAATCATTTGAGATGATTGCCCATACATCTATGAAGGATATGAGATCGGAGCTGAAGAAGAATATGCTTTGTAGGAGGTATCGTCTGCTAATGACGATACTAACTAAAGCTATTCTTGGGGAGCAGAACTCCCATGATGGGCTGACCAGACCCCGGCTGAATTGCTTGAGAGCCATACTTGATGGGGTTCAGGTCAACTGGGCAGAGATGTTGCTGAACCGTTTTGAGACTGAGAATAAGAGGCTGGAGCTGGTGAATGGGGAGTGGACAGCCAAGTCCATCACCAGCTTGTTCAATAAGATAACAGTGCTGTTGGAAAACCTGCTGACCACAGAGATCAACTGGAAAGATGGAGTAAGGTCCTATACAAAGCAGAAGGCGACGAAAAGGAGGAGGCTGGTGAAGGCCTCGGAGAAAGGGGCAACATCTGCTGCACAGCCTAGTCTACTGGTCGAGGAAGCCCAAACCCTAGAGGTGGCGGCAGCAGCTGTTATCCAGTCCCAAGACATCCAGGAGATCAGCTCCGAGAGGACTCCCTCCCCCTCTCCCAAAAAGGTACTCTCCTTCGGAGCCTCTGCAAGCTTATCTCCCTCCCCCTCTCCTGCCCACTCTGACGATGAAGAGGTGTCCCAGGCTGGCACCTACGAGCCTCTCAAACAGCCTACTCCCATAATAGTCAAAGCCGGTACCTCATCTTCCCCCCTACCCCAGACACAAGCCACTTCCCCACCACAATCTCCATCTGACTTTCTTTCCTTCCTAACCGGACCCGTTTACTCACTAACCCCAATAACCACCATCTCCCCTTGTTGTGATATGAGAATAAGCAAAGGGTTAATGCTCACAGATCGCCAAGCAACGCGAGCAACATTATTCACTCGGCGAGCATCATGCCGGTTCCACCGAGCACCTTCATCGGACCTCGCAAGAGGGACCTGCCATGCGAAGACTCCCAACGAAGACCGAGGAGCGACTAGCCTGAGACAAGATCTTCCCCAAAGAGGGAAGGTATCCTGAGACAGGGCGCAGTCAGAAGACGCCATGCCCCAAAAGGGAATAGATCTCACCGCCGCAGGAGATCCCAACAACTTTGCCACGTGGAAGACGCTGAGAGGGCCAGACGCCTACTCATCCGTACAGTACTTCCCTAAGCGCATTTAATTCTGTACTTTTACATTAAATGCACCCGATTCTACGAGATTTATTAGCCGTCATTTGGCATGTATAAATAAGACCTACATGTGATTGGAGTGAATTGATGCATGTTTTTAGGGCTTATTTGAGTGCAAAAAGTGATCAAAGTGTTAGATTTTGTGCTTAAATGTGTAGAGTATCACTTCTTTGCCTAAGAAGTATTACTTGATGAGTATTTGATGTTTTTCGTCCATTTTTCAGGTAAAATGGTGGAATTTTGCCAAACCGAGAGTACCGACATGCTTAGAATGAAGAGACGGATAAGACGGACAAAAATGGGGGTCAGAAGCGGAGTCCCGCCCGAAAAAATGCCCTGGACTCGACCTCTAGTCGAGGGCCAGAGGGCCTCGAGTCGAGGGATTTGATTGAGGGAAGAAATTTCAAAAAATGAAGCTGCCTCGACTCGAGGGAGGAGCCTCGAGTCGAGGGATCGTGAAATTTGGCATCCCTCGAGTCGAGGGCTGAGCCTCGACTCGAGGCAGGAGGATTTTCGGAAGAAACGTGATAGAGACTCTTGGGCCCCAAGCTCGAGTCGAGGGACCCCAAAAACCGAATTTTGCAGATTTTAACCCATTTGAAGCCAAAACAGAGTATAACTCTTCCATATCAGTTTAGAGCAGTTTCTAAGTGGTTTCTTAGGCGAATTTCTCACTTCCTAGCTTAATTCTACTTGTAATTGCACTAGATTGAAGCTTTAAATCATTAGATTAGCATTTTGATCCATTAGATTTGAAGATTAAAGTTGTAATTGAAGAGTAGAGAATTGATTTCCAAGCATTGTGGAGGATTGAAGCATTCTTATTTTTGTTAATTGAAGACCAATTGGTGATGTTCTTATACTTTTCTCTCTTTAATTCATTGTTTGTAGTGATTAGCTTGTTAATTGCTTTCATAGAATTTTCATCCATGGCTTTTGCACTTAGCACCATGGGCTAATAGCTTTGTGCTTGGGATAATTGAAATTGGGGATGATGTGATTGCCTCATGCTATAATTGTTGATAATTGTGATCAATTGAATTAGATTGTTTTCTAATTGTGATTCTTAATTGTGCTTCATGTAAAATTGTCTTTTTAGATTAATGGTTGATCACTCTAGCAATAAGCGAGAGTTGAGCTAACGTGATTAGATGTTAATTGGGTTACAATTTTGCATGATTGTATGAATTGGGGACTTCTACATTGAGAGATGGGAAGGACTAAGAATACTCACATTAGGCATTATGATTTTAATAGAGTGATTAATTTCATGATGGTTTATGCTTTCTAATTTGATTGATTTGCACTTGGATACAATTATAGCTTGTTAATCATGTATTCCTTGATGGAGATTATCCATTGCCTTTAAAGTGTTTGATCATTTGATTGCATAAGTTCTAGAATTTAATTCTTGCTATATTTTGTAGAATTTAGTCCTAAACCATGTTTGCAACAATAGTCACTTAGAACTTGTATCCTTAGGGCCTCGCTTGCATACTTTCTCTCTTGGGTTCGATAATTGCGATTGGTCTTAATACCACTTACCCGGTTGCTACTCCAATCAACATGGCACAATAACAAGGATCGAAAAACATCCAACCTTAAGCCTGGGACTCACCCTCCCAGCAAATCCCCTTGTATTTACTGCTTTCTGCATTTATTTTTCTCATCATTGTTCATCAATATGTATATTTATTTCTAATAATTAGTATTCAATACCAATCACATCAATCTACTAAAAAGGCCGATTAAACATCCAAAAACCTCATTATTTGGTGGATTAATCGGTGTAACACCTCTTCTGCCTTATTACCCTCAACCTCATCTCCCCCTCAACCAACGGTCGAACCTACACCCTCCACTTCTCAACCAACCACTTCCCAACCAACATCATCTTCACCACCCACCTCAGAAATGCCACCCCTTCCATCTTCTCCACCCCCAGAAATACCCCTACCTCCACCATCTGATATACCAACCTCATCCCAACCCACCCCTCAAGTCCAAGAACCGGATATGTCCCATAACATCTTTGGGGATATCCGGATGGGCTCCCCCAGTCCAAAAACCCCCTCCTCTTCCTCATCATCTGAGTCATCTGAGGAAGACCCCAGCCCTCTATCTGCCATCTCCTCTGCATTCCAAGACTTGCATCGAAAAATCATCACCAAGGTAGAGAGGATGATGGAGAAGAAGAGAAGCAGGTGGTAAGGGCAGTGACAGAGACCATGCTAGCCAATATGCGGATAGCCGAGGTAAACATTTCTCAGAATCTATCTGACAAACTCAGCTCCGCACTAGCTGGTCGTCTGGGCAGCTTAGAGGAGGAGGTGAAGCTGCTGAAGGAAAAGATAGCGACAGATAAATCTGACTTCAGGGTGCGTTGTGCTGCTTTGGAAGACCAGCTCCGAGCCCTCAGAGATGAAGTTAAAAAGGGGGAAGGAGTTGGGCAAGGAAAGGTGGACACCCTCTCAGCTGATGTCCAGGCAATATCAGACAGGCTACACTCAAACGCCGACTCAGCTGAGCTGGAGGCGGCGAAGGCGGAGCTAAAGGAGAAATCAGATGAGCTCGCCGCCTTGCAGCTGAGGATGAGCCAGATTGAAGATGCCATCCGCGAGGATGAGGAGAAGAGGAAGAAGGAAGAAGAGGGGAAGACTAAGAAGCTGCTGGCTAGACTTAAAGAGTCAGAAAAATCAGAGGCCAAGGGAAAGGGCAAGGGAAACGCAGCTGAGAAGGAACCAGCCAAGGTATCATTTGCCAAATCAAAGATGGCAGAGAAGAAAAGGAAAGAGTCTGACTACTCCAACCTCTCAGACGAGCAGATTAGAGGAATTCAGACTGAGAAGGAAATGTACGAGAAGAGGGAGAAGAAAAGGCTGAAGAAGCTGGGAAAAGGAACAGAGCTAAAGTGGGATAGGGACACTCGGAAGTAGGTCTCCAAAGCCACAGATGAAGTAGACTTCCGACCCTACCACCGCACGTCTGCTCCTCCCAAGATGGTCACTGGCAAATACACCGATGAGTACAAAATGAAAGTCATGGATGCCAGATGGATGTACTTCTGGTACATCTTGAAGGCATCTCCAACCGGTGCAGCAAACAAAGACATGTAGTGGCATGTATGGATGGAGAAAGAGGATGCTGATCTGTATAGAAGGCTGCTCCAAGAGGCAAGTGAAGTCTTCAACTGCGACCTCGTCGCCCCAGCCTATGAGCATGCTAAGCCTAAGACAAACGAAGATGGGACACCTGATCTTGCTTGGGTCAGAACAGTCATTGCCAAAGCCGAAGTGGAGTCGAAGCTCACAGACGAAGAAGAGCTAAATAAGCTAAGAGCTAGAGTCTTCACTTGGCTAGATGTCCCCGAAGCAAGCAGATGGGGAATCTGATAGAACATGACTTTTCTTTTCCTTATCTTATTTTCTATCAGTTTTCATCCATGTAAATGTGTAAATATGTGAATGAATATATTGGACCTTATCTGATCAACCTTATCTTATTTTTAAGCTTTCTTTACTGCTTTCTAAGAAAACTTAAAAATTTTTCTAAGTGTTAATCATCTGAGAAAACTTCCATCTCAGATTAAAACTTTAAAAAAATTTCTAAGTCTTAAAAATTTTCTAAGCCCTAAGACTTAAAATTTTTCCAAGTACTAATCATCTGATAAAGTCTTATGACTTAAAATTTATTTTCTTCTTTAAAAATCTTTATAAAACTTTTCAAAAATTTTTCTAAGTGTGAATTAAGTGCTCTTATTTGAATAAATCTGAATTGAATGTTAATGTGCTTTAATGTGCCTATCTGATTATCTTGAATAACTTTGACTAACATCAGCTGTGAGTGTGTCTCTTTCTTGCAGTTTTAACTCCATTAAAAAGGGGGAAATTGTTAGATCAAAAGAAGTTTTGATGAGTTAAAAGAAGTTAGACTAGAGACAACTCAGACTAAGTAAGATGACCAACTAACTACGAAGAACAACTGAGGTAGAGATCCAGTACTAGGCTGATCAGACTAGGAAGAGTTGGATAAGTCAGCTGAGGTTGAAGAGGCAAAGGTCATCAGAAGACGAGCTTGAGACAAGTCATCTACAGGAGACAATTATGAAAAGCTCAGACGAGGTTAAGACAAGCTGAGTAGAATAAGAAAGACAAGTCTTCACCAAGTCAGCTGCAGACAACTAGAATCAAGATCAGCTGAAGAAGAGGCAGTTATCAAGAATAAGTTTGTTAGGCAGTTTTAGTTTGTTACAACAAACTAACTGTCTCTCTGGCTTATAAATAGGTCTAAGCACAACTTTAAATTTTAACGAATTAATTCAGTATTCTCACATTCATAATTCACAAGCTTTCTAAGCATTCACATGAGTTTTTCAAAGAAATTTTCATAAGTTCTAAGTATTTATAGTATTAGGTGTATATATATAGTTGTTGTATTTTATTGAAAGTTGTCCCACATTGTTTTCTCTAAAGAGTTATCTATACTCTCTCTTATATTTGTACATGTTGTATAATTTGAATATGAATATCTTGGAAATATTCTTAACATGGTATCAAGAGCCAAAATTGGCAACCGCCACAATTTCTTGATCCTATCCTTCTAATCAGTTGGATCCATATCAGTTTCCTGATTTTTTGGATCGCTCTTCTCTTTCCAAAACTACTTCACGCGTCATTCCCAGTCCCAATCAATCCCATATCAGTTTTTCCTTTTTTTTTTTTTGGGATCGCGCATCCTCTTCCTCAACCGCCACTGCACCATCAATTCGCCATGACCACACCATCCCTCTCCGTAACTGCTGCCGATGGCACCACGCTTCCCCTTGTCTCCTTCAACACAGCGGCTCAAGCCCCGCTCAAACTCACATCCACCAATTATGTTGTGTGGAGTTTCCAGTTTCGCACCCTCCTTTCTGGCTATAACTTCTTCAGGTATGTTGATGGTTCATACCCTTGTCCCTCTTCTACGATTCAAGTTAGTGATACGTCCAAACCGAATCCCCTTTACGAACAGTGGGTTCGGCAAGACCAGTTAATTCTTAGTACAATTATTGGCACCATTTCACCTACTCTCATTCCCTTCATCGCCGCCGCTACCACTTCTCTTGGGTCCTGGGACACGCTTGCCTCCATTTACGGCAGGTCGTCAAGGGAGGCACATACTAGCCTTTAAAAACCGTATTCATAACCCCGTCAAAGGGACACGGTCTATCACTGAATTTATGCTTGACATCAAGGGTGTAATAGACGAACTCTCACTCCTTGGTGTCGTCACTGATCCGGAGGACGTTGTTCTCAACGTTCTCAATGGACTGGACGACTCGTACAAAGAAATCGGGAATGCCATCCAAGCCCGAGACACTGCTATTTCATTTGATGAGTTACATGACAAACTTCTCAGTGTCGAGGCTCAGCAGGCTGCTCGCACTGCTGCTTCTTCCCCACAGCCGGCCACTGCCTTTCCAGCGGTCTCCTCCTCTCGGCGACCTTCCCAGAATTCTGGACGTGGCCACTCCTAGCAGCAGCCGCGTTCCCATAATTCGGCTCCACAGCAGCCGCCTAGTAACCGGTTCAACGTCGGATCCTCTAGCTCGACTTCTCCACAGCCTGGCCGTGGGTACCAGGGCCGCTGCCAGTTATGTGGGACTCATGGGCACTCTGCCCGTCATTGTCCCGAGATTCGTTCGTATGCGGCCTCTTCCCAACAGCCGGTGCATGCATCACAGCCGGCATATTCCTATCCGTCCGCTCATACTGCTACGTCCGTGCCATCCTCTTCTGATTGGATTCTTGACTCTAGAATGTCTCATCATATTACCACTGATTTAGCAAATTTATCATTGCATGAACCATACAGTGGCTCTGATGATGTCATAGTTGGGGACGGTAACAAATTGCATATTTCTCATATTGGTCAGATTAAGTTTACTGCTCTCTCATGTCTGAATTTCCGAGATGTTTTGCTTGTTCCCTCTATGGCAAAAAATTTACTGTCTGTCTCCAAACTCTGCCAGCAGAATAATGTTATTATTGTTTTTTCTGCTTCGGGGTTTCAGGTGAAGGACAGTCGTACGGGGGGCATCATTCTTCAGGGACAACGCGTTAATGGACTGTATGTGTGGCCTGCTGGCGTTTCAACTGCAACCCTACCTTCTGCCCTTTCCTCGATTCGACAGTCGACCTCTCTTTGGCATGCTCGCCTAGGTCACCCCTCTATAAAAATTTTACGTTCATCTCTTTCCAGTCATGATATTTCCATGAATAAATCTGTTGATTTTAGTTGTGAGTCTTGTAAATGCATTAAGAGTCACAAACTACCATTTACTGAATCTACGTTGACTTCTGTTTTGCCACTTCAATTGTTTTATTCAGATGTATGGACTTCCCCTATTTTGTCTTGTGATGGGTACAAATACTATGTCATCTTTATTGATCATTTCACAAAGTATGTTTGGTTATATCCTCTTAAGAGGAAGTCTGTTGTCTCATCTACTTTTGTGGCATTTAAAACATTAGTTGAAAACTTCTTTAATGCTAAAATAAAAACCCTTTACTCTGATAATGGGGGGGGGGGTGGAAATATTTAGCTCTTCGTTCATTCCTTGCGACTCAGGGTATTACTCACCTCACTACCCCTCCTCACACTCCTGAACACAATGGTGCTGCGGAGCGTCGCCATCGTCATATTGTCGACACTGGCCTTGCTCTGCTTCATCACTCCTCAATGCCTCTTCAATACTGGCCATACGCCATATCCACAGCCGTATATCTCATCAACCGTCTTCCAAAGGTTGATCTTGATATGATTTCCTTCTTTGAGAAACTCTTTAATCATCCCCCGAATCTGTCCAAGCTCCGTGTGTTCGGGTGTCAGTGCTTTCCCTGGCTTCGTCCATACTCCTCTCACAAATTAGACACTCGGTCTCATCCTTGTGTGTTTATTGGCTACTCACCTACTCAGAGTGCTTACCTTTGCCTTGATCGCTCCTCTTCCAAAATCTATGCCTCTCGCCATGTTGAATTTGTGGAACATATCTTTCCCTTCTCCACATCTTCCCCACTTCCGCCTTCACCCAGTGACACTCTTCCTCTGACATCTATTCCTCCACCTCCCCCTGTGATGGTTCCCACCTCTGTCGATACTGCTTCCCCGCCTGTGCTACCACATACATCCACACCGTCGTCTGCTCCGGTTTCTTCCCCTCCTCGGTCTGTGCCTTCGCCGGTGCCCGCTTTGGATCCTCCAGCACGCCATCCCATGGTTACTCGATTGCGTAACAACATTGTCAAACCGAATCCAAGGTATGGCCTTACATCCACTCTCACTAATGACATTGAGCCATCCACTGTTTCCCAGGCTCTCTCTAATCCTCATTGGCGTGAAGCCATGTCTCGGGAATTCACTGCTTTACAACAAAATGGTACATGGGATCTTGTTCCTCCGAACTCCTCACAGAATGTAGTCGGCTGCAAATGGGTTTTTCGTATCAAACGGAAACCTGATGGCTCCATTGATAAATACAAGGCTCGGCTTATCGCTAAGGGGTTCCATCAGCGCCCTGGTGTTGACTATTCTGAAACATTCAACCCTGTTGTGAAACCTGCTACCATTCGCATTGTTCTTAGTATTGCCACTGCCCGCAATTGGCCTCTTCAGCAATTTGATGTGAACAATTCGTTCCTTCATGGTACGCTTTCTGATGAAGTCTATATGTCTCAACCTTCTGGATTCACTGATTCGAATCATTCCCACTTTGTCTGCAAGCTTCGAAAGTCTATTTACGGTCTCAAACAGGCTCCTCGTACCTGGTATCTTGCCCTTCGCACATTCTTGGTTTCATTTGGGTTCTTATGCACTAAGTCAGATGAGTCTCTCTTTGTCTACCATGATCAATGAATCACTGCCTACTTCTTGGTCTACGTGGATGATCTTATCCTTACTGGTAGTAATGATCATTTCCTCACTCAGGTTGTGGATGGCCTGGCATCTCAGTTTTCTATCAAGGACCTTGGTTCTTTGTCCTACTTCCTTGGTGTCGAAGTCTTCGTACCTCGTCTTCATGTTATTTATCACAGCGCAAGTACACTACTGATCTACTCTCTCAGCATAATATGCTTAATGCTAAACCGGTCCAAACACCACTTGCTCAGAATATCACACTGTCACTCCATGATGGTAGCAAACCAGCTGATGCTTCCCTATATCGTCGAGTTTTGGGCAGTCTCTAGTATCTACTTCTTACTCGGCCAGATATTACATTTGCGGTCAACAAATTGTCTCAATTCATGCATGCTCCCACTGAAACACACTGGGGGGCTGTGAAGCGTCTCCTTCGCTATCTGAATGCTACACGACACCTTGCTCTTCACTTTCGTCGTGACTCTCCTTTGTCTCTACACTGCTTCATTGATGCGGATTGGGCTGGTGATTGTGACGATCTCACTTCTACTGGTGCCTTTATTATTTACCTCGGTTCCAATCCAATCTCCTGGAGCTCGCAAAAGCAACGTACTGTAGCTCGGTCTTCGACGGAGGCTGAATATCGCGCTATTGCTGTAGCCGCTGCTGAATTACAATGGACTCGGTCACTACTTTCCGAGTTAGTTGTGTCTGTCTTCAACACCACCCCAGTTCTTTATTGTGACAACATTGGGGCTACGTATCTGTGTGCTAATCCTTTTTTCCACTCCCGAATGAAGCATTGCAATTGACTATCATTTTGTTCGAGAGTTAGTTCAATCGGCTCAGCTCCGTGTTTCTCATGTTTCCTCGGCTGACCAGCTTGCAGATGCTCTAACAAAACCGCTGTCTCGAAATCGTCTTTCTTTTCTATTGGACAAGATTGGTGTCGTCAATCGGCCACCATCTTAAGGGGCGTATTAGGTGTATATATATAGTTGTTGTATTTTATTGAAAGTTGTCCCACATTGTTTTTGTACATGTTGTATAATTTGAATATGAATATCTTGGAAATATTCTTAACATATAGAACACTACTCTGTATATCTTCAACACACTCTTGCACTGTAAATTTAGAGATTCCAGAAAGTTTAGAAGTTGAAGATAGGCTTGAAGATTAGAAGATCATCATCAGAAGAGTTGTATTTTGTAAGACTGTAAGTGAGTAAGTAAGTAAGTAAGTAGACGTACCACTATAAATTGTTGTGTTCTTTACTACTTTCATTACTTATCTGTTCTTAATCAAATTTCAATCAAATTCAATTTCAGACTCACAATCAGATTGCTTTTGATCCTAAAAGTTTGAGTTTAAATTCGTATTCCGCTGTGTGAACTTTGTTTCCTTGAATTGATTTTCTAAACTTTGGAAAAGTTTTAAAAATCTATTCAACCCCCCCCCCCTTCTAGATTTTTCCTAGAAGGTTGTCTTAAGTTCTTTATTAAATACTCAATCCGTGGGACCAACAAATGGTATCAGAGTAGTGTTAAGCTGTTCTGATATTGGTTTAAGGTCTTGATAAGTTTCTGAAATTTTTTCTTGATTATCTTCATTATTTTCAAACCACTAACCTTGCTACTAATAAGTTCTTGTCGAGATTCTTTGTTTCATCATGTCGTTTGTCAAAAGCAAGAAGTCCAGAAGTTTGCCTGAGTTTTCAATCGAGGAGTATGATTATTGGAAGTTCAGGATGGAGAACCATTTGAAGGTAATTCATGATAGGATGGAAGAGGTGATTGAAGAAGGACCGATTAAATTCTATCATGGAGGAACCAGTGATGGGACTGCAGCAGCTGAAACCAGGGTCAGACAAGAGAAGAAGAGTGCAGAGCTGACCAATGATTAAAGAAAAAATCATAATTTGGATCAAGTAGCTAGGATGGAGATCATTGAAACTTTGAGCAAAGATTGGATAGAAAAAGTCAAGAGGTGCAAGACAACTAAGGAGATGTGGGAGACTCTTGCTAGTATATGTGAGGGATCAGACCAAATTAAAGAGAACAAACTGCAATCAGTATTACATACGTTTGACACATTCAAAATGAAAGAAGGCGAAACCGTTGATCAGTTGGATGTAAGACTAACAAATCTTCTTAACAAAGCAGCTGATTTGGGTAAAACCTACACAGAAAAGGAGATCAACAACAAGGTGCTAAGGTCTTTAAGCAAAAGGTGGAGAGAAAAGGCCAACATTCTCAAAACCACACAGAATTTATCTTCAATATCACACCATACCTTGTTTTCTCATCTCAAGGCACTAGAGTATGATATCCAAATCGAAGACGAAGAAGATGAAGCTGAGTCTTCAACATCTGGGAAGACGGTTGCGTTTCTTCATCAAGAAGAATCTGAGAAAATTTCTAAGGCATCTGATTTATCAATTAAAGAAGAAATGACACTCTTAACGAAACATTATGAGAGGCTAAAGATGAAGTACAAAAGGAATAAGAGAGATAGATCAAGCCGAAGGAGTTACAAGTCAGATAAAGAAGAAAAGAATTCGGACAATGATAGAAAGAAGGATCAGACTAGAAGGCACAAGTCACCAATCAGAAGAGGAGATAATAGTCCTAAGATAGATAGAGGAGATATATGTTACACATGCAACAAACCTGGTCATTACAGCTATGATTGCCCTCAACTCACTCCTAGAGAGAGAGAAGAAAAGAGGAAGAAAAGAGATAGAAGGTATGCAGACCAGAGAGCATTTCTAGCTGAGAAGGAATAAGCTCAAGAAACATCATCATCCTCGTCTTCATCTGATTTCGGATCAGATGATGACATTTGTCTGATGGCAAAGGAGGTATACTATTATTCTTCTTCAGATAATGATTGTGATACTCACTCGAATTTAATTAAATTGGATTTTATTTTAAAGTCTTTCGCTGATTGTCAAAATTTATTTAAATTAAATTTTAGTTCACGCCTTTTGTTTTAAATTATTAATTATTTCTCAAAATTTATTATTATGAAAATTGGGGCGTGACAGAGTGGTATGAGAGCGGGTCTACGTTCTTGTAGACTTGCAAAAAAAAAAAAGCGTTATTTTAAATCTTTTAAAACGTTTTAAAGTTAAGAAATAAACGTTACCTGCTATTGCATCCATCCACTTACTACGTTGGCTCAAAAAGGTATGTGACTTATTTCAAGTTTAGTATTTTAAGTTAAGATGACAATTTATGTATTTTTAAAATCATGATGTTTACATCTTGGTTATATAGTTTAAACTTAATATTTATTAGGATGCCTTCAAGATGATGAAGCTGCGATGTTGCCAGGTATATGAAATAAATATTTAAAACAACTTTGATGAGTTATAATATGATGTCAATTATTCACTAATTTGAGATTAATTTTCGAGAACGAAAATATTTTAAGAGGGGAAGGATGTAATACCCCTAATTTTTTCCAGTATTATTTATTACCTTTATTAATTTTAAAATATTGAATTTTATTAAAATTAAATATTTTTCATATCTTGCAAATTTTAATAAATAATATCTTCAATTTTATTATTTTCTAAAAAAGAATCTTTTGACCTTTATAAACGAGGTGATGATAGGTCTTTTGACCTTTATAAACGAGGTGACGATAGATATTCTGACCTTTATAAACGAGGTGATGATAGGTATTCTGACTTTTATAAACGAGGTGATGATAGGTCTTCTTACCATTATAAACAAGGTGATATTAGTTGACTAAATATTAACGTGATTGATTAATTTAATTACATATTGTATTTAGTTTAGACAAGCATGTCCCCACTGATAGGGGTGGGAATAGGCCAGGCCAGACTTTGCATAAGAAAGCCTAGGCCTATTAGATAATTTTTAGGCCTGAGCCTGGCCTATTATCTATGATAGACTTTTTTTCAAGGCTCGGCCTGGCCTCTTTAATAAATAGGTCAGGCCTGAAAGCCTTTTAAAGACCTATTTGCTGCAACTTTTTTATTCTTCATTAAATTTTAAAAAATCACATTTTTTATATTACACCGTAAATACTATACAATTCAAAATATGAATAAAATTAATATACCAAGAATTATCAATTAGCAAAAGCAATAACAAAATCTTATGTAAATTAACGTGACGTAAATTATTTTGTTTATTATTAATATTTTTTATTAATACTTTTTACTAATATGTAAATTTATGAGATAAAATATATGAGTATCTCACAATTATTAAAAAATATATATTATATATGTATATATATAAATATAATATATTATATTATTATATATATATAGTTAAATAGGCCGGCCTGTTAGGCTTAAAAGGTCTACAAGAAAGCTCAAGCCTGACCTATTTAATTAAATAGGCTTCTTAAAAGGCCTGAGCCTGGTCTATTTATTAAACGGGCCGAGCCGAGCCAGACTTTAGTAGGCCAGGCCGTAGGCCCCTGTCGGGTAGCCTGGTCTATTCCCACCCCTACCCACTGAGTTGTGGTTTGCTCACCCTTTCTTTTTTTTCCTTTTTAGATTGAGAGCCAACGTGGTACAACGGAGGATGCATAGCCCAAAGATTAAATTAACTCACTTTTAATTATATCTAGTTATTCATTTAAATTCTTAGTGACAAGTTTTAAATTTTTATTGATACTCACTCGAATTTAATTAAATTGGATTTTATTTTAAAGCCTTTCGCTGATTGTCAAAATTTATTCAATATAAATTTTAGTTCATGCCTTTTGTTTTAAATTATTAATTATTTCTCAAAATTTATTATTATGAAAATTGGGGCGTGACACTCGGTATCCGACCCAATAACCAATTAATTTGGAGGATCAATCTCATCATCCACTAGTGATGACCACAATTGAAGTCAAAGTAAAGTTATGTACGAACTAACCCAACACAGAAATTGATAGTACATGGATCTTGGATCTAGGACCCATTGAAGAACTAAGGAGACGCTTGTTTCAAACTCTTCAATGGGAATGAGAATAATATTGTATTTTGTCTCAATGCCCTTGGATATATTGGAGGAAGGAATGTCTCCATGGTGTTACATCATTATTGTTGTGCTCCAATTTTGAAAAAAAAAATGAGACAAAATAAGCTTGTTGGTAGTGGTGGAGGGGAATGATTGCGAAATATGTTAATCAAATTGGATAGTGATTACCTTATTTAATAGAAAAAATGGTGTCATGATCATTTTTTGTTCTCAACTCATTCTTATTCCCATTTCCATTAAAGAATTTGCAACCAAGTGTCCACTAAATTAGTATATTTTTAAATCTCAAGCCTACACCATCAGTACAAGTCCTGATTGTTCATATTTTAATTATATTTATTTGTATATTTTAATTATATTAATCTATATATATATTTTACTCTTATACAAAGTTGTACGATGTAACAAGTTAACATGAGAACTATTCAAAGTGATGTCGGCTAGCACATGTTAGTTGAATATATATATATATATATATATATATATATATATATATATATATATATATATATATAAAGTGTGTGGGCGGAGTGATGATTATCTCTCTCTTTTTTCCCAAAAGTTAAACGTTTCTTCCTCTCTCTTTTGATGATCAATCTAATAAGAGAAAATAACGATTGGACTACAGCCTTAGAACAGGACTGGGTCTTTAACCTAGCCCACTTAAAAGGTGGGTTGGGCTGAGTAATTTGAAGTCCATTTTGGAAGATGGGCCAAATTAAGCCTAAAATATATTAGGGCAGGTTATTTCCACACACAAAATTTTAAACGCACATACTTTAAATATTTTTTTAAATAAAACCTGTTGTGTAATGATTAAAATACACTTCTTTATAATTTTAAAATTTTTGAAGTCTAAATACACACATCAAAGTCTAAGTACGTATACCAATGTCCGAAATTTTTTGTTGCACAATACACTAATGTGCGAATAAATTTATTGCACACTATGAAAATGTGCGAAAAATTATGCCAAACATAGGTGTGTATACTTATAACAGAGCCCAAAATGTGTGTACCTAATAATGTGTTTTTTTTTCCGAACAATATACAATCGTGCGAAAAAATTTGTCGCATACCAATTAGTGCTCTTGTTTGCACCTACCTATGTTATCTGGTGCTTATACTCTATTGGCAATAAATTTCCTGTTTTTATTTATCATAAAATCTTCTGAACATATTTTAAAGAATTATCGGTAGATCTTTTCCTTTCAGCAGGTTAAATTATAGTCATTAATTTTTGAATTAATAATGTACATTCTTTCATTATTTTTTTGTTTAGTTTATAATTTTCAGATTATAATGTTAAAAGTAAAAATTTATATTGTTATAGATATATTTTGGTTGAATTGGTACGATAGAAATATTGAACAAACTGTTTTACCACATACTGGCCCGTAATTAATGTGCTCGTGCTCACAAAGATTTCGTATTTCTATTTTTTTACCCTTTAACTCAAAGTCTACTATAAATAAGGTTCATGATGAAACTTGATCCATTTATTAAACGGTATCAATTGTAATAACTGAAGGGTATATTACAAAAGGGTATCTGTCGTGATAATTGAAGAATATGTCATATATTATTAAAGAGTATCGATCGTAATAATTAAAGGGTATTACTTATATTACTAAAGAGTATTAGTCGTGATAATTGAAATATATGACTTATATAGTTATATTACAACAAGACAACATAACAAAGAGTATTAGTCATAATAACTGAAGAGTATGACCCATATTATTAAAGGGTATTAATTAAGATAATTGAAAGGTAAACTGAATCTATTTTTTCAATGTTGATCAAGTTTTACCGTTAAATGTTGGTTCACAAGATACATACTCATAATTTTTATAATTAAATAAAAATACTCTCGATTTATTTTATTTGGTATTCATTTGTGCCCCTCGGAAAAAGAAAAATATCCAGACGCCTCCTTGATTTTTGGTGAATATTTATAAACCGAAGCCCCTTAAGGGTATTTATTTATAGTGGGCTTTATCATGCTATCATTAATATATATGAATTACATAAAATTGCATACTCAAACGTGTCGGGCCTTCTGAGTTCTTGTGAGTTAAAATATAACTACAGACTAACCATGATTAGAATATTAATTTTAAGTAAAAAAAAATATTTACTAGTGTAATAGAGATCACAAATCTGTGGAGGATTTATTTATTTATTTATTTATTTTTCTATAGAAAGAATTTCATGTTATTTTAAAGCTCGATTTTATATAGAGGGTGAAATTAATTTCCTAACAACAACTAAGCTCTTATAAATTAACACAAAAATTTCTATGAATTTAAGTAAACGTGAACTCTCTTCTTCAAAGTATCACCGTTTGATATAAAAAATATAACTGTTTAACGTATGAAGTGTTATTGTTTAGTGATTTTGAAAGTACAACACACAATATCAAATATTTTTTAAACAGCAATACTTCGTATACTAAACAACTAACACTTCATATACTAAATAGTGATATTTAAAAAAAATTATTCACGTGAACTCGATTAACAGGAGATTTACTTTATTATAATTAAAATGTGTTTATAAGAGGTTTTAGATAAATTCAGACAAACATCTTCTAAGGCACAACACTTTCATAGGCACGCGCGTGACAGGTTTCTAAGGAGGGAGGACTTGGATTTATTTATTTATCTAATATTGAGACAAATTATGTTGAGACAAAAAAAAAAAATTTGCATATTTGTTGAGTCAGCATGGTGGCCGATTTCCCCCAATTTCTGTCGTCACGTGCAAAAAACGTGAGACAAAACGACGTCATTTGTATTTTTCTGGCGAAAATGTGACTGAAATCGGACTACTTGGTGAGTTATATGACAAAATTAAAAATTTAAAATATTTTGGGACTTTTTGCGAAAAAAGCCTGAGTTGTGGGACCAAATCGATTTTTAACTCCACCTAAGCATCAATTCAATAAATCAAGTATCCTTGAGAAGATCATATATATTAATAAACAAGGATCAAAGCTTAATCGAGTCTTTAAATCATGCAAAACATATTAGAATAATTATACAACTCAGTAATTGAAACACTCAATCATATGATCACCAAATTTAACTCATCCAAGATTTTATCACACCCAAACACAATAAGATGTAGCCAATCATAATTTTAATCGACAAGCCCATGAAAATTAAGAGAGAAGAAGACATGCTAATTAAGAAATAAACCTACTAAAATATGTATATAGGATAGAAGCCCCCTTGAATGTGTGATTCACTTGATTGTATTGAAATCTAACACTAACTTGCAAGAAATTGAAAGAAAGATGAAGAACACCTAATACCATATGTGACTGTGTGTGTTTGATCCTAAGAAAAGTATTTAGAGTGTGGAGAGTGTTAGTGAAAATTTGGATTGGGGGTATTTATAGTGGGTAGCTAGGTTAAGGTTTTAATATTGCACTTAAGCCCTTGAAAAATGCATAATATCACTTAAAAAAACTGAATTTTGGGTCCAACTCAGTTGACTCGGCCGAGTGAGGTCTCTTCTTGTTGCTAAACGACCAAGTGAGGGTACTTCTAGTTGAGTCAACATTCCTCTGTATGTTGCCCACTTGGTCGAGTGCAAGTGCACTAGGTCGAGTAAAAAATCGGCCTTATCTCACTAATTCACGGCCACTCGGTCGAGTGAGGACCAACTCAGCCAAGTGGGGTCGGCAGCACTCGGCAGTGGGCGAGTGGGTGCTGGGCTGGCCAAGTGGGGTTGATTCGTCATCTCTAACTTCATTCCTTCATATCTTTCATGTACGAACTCCAATTGGGATGATTCTTTTTGCTATGAGACCCTCTCACGACACTCTTCCAAATAATAAAATTCTTTACTCGATTTGGATCGATTTACAGACCATAATTTGCTCAATAAAATGGTCACTTACCTACAAATTAAAATACAAAAATACCAAAACTCTTCTCAAGTACAGTTAGCCAATTTAAGAGTGAATTAAACATTAAATAATATCCAAAACACAACAATTAAGCACAATAATCATATGCAATTTTACCCTAATCAATGTGATCAAGGGTTATACATTTTGGAATGAGGACATCCAGCTTTGGTTGCTGCTTTTCGTTCAAAAGGGTTGAAGGCTAGTTTTGATTTATGGCATATGTTTGGGGCATGTTCCTTTTTTCTATCATTTCACTTCTGAATAAATTAGGACATTTGACAGTTACTTCTATTTAATTTACTAAATCCTAATGTTTGTGGTTCTTGTGAGTTGGCCAAGAATAAACGGTTGTCTTTTGATTTGAATGAAAAGTGTGCTTCACATGGTCTTGATATTATTCACTGTGATTTGTGGGGCCCGTGCCCATTTACTCTTTTGATGTTTATCGTTATTATATGGCATTTGTGGATGACTACTCTCGTTTCACTTGGATTTATTCTTTGCATGCAAAATATGATTTCTTAGAGGTGTTTGTTCAGTTTCACAAATTTGTATGCAATCAGTTTTCTACTTCTGTTAAAGTTTTTTAAAGTGATGGGGTCACTGAGCTTGTTAATAATATGCTTCGAGAGTTACTACTTTGCATGGGATTCATCATTGCTTGTCCTGTTCTTATACACCTCAACAGAATGGTAGGGCAGAGCGTAAGCATCGTCATATTACCGAGGCTAGTTTATCTATGCCTTTTTCATGCTCATGCACCTGCTTCCATTTGGCATGATTCTTTTGCAATAACTTTTTATGCTATTAATCATCTTCCATCCATAGGGTTAGGCAACAAGTCTCCGTTTGAGCTACTCTTTAGCACAATTCCAAATTATGCCGATGTTAAACCATTTGGGTGTCGTGTGTTTCCATATCTACGTGATTATGCTGCTAACAAACTTTTGCCACGCAGTCATCCATGCATATTTTTGGGTTTACAGCAACTCTCATAAGGGTTTTCGGTGTTATGATCCTGCCACCTCTCATGTGTACATTACTCGTCATGCCCAGTTTGGTGAATTTCAATTCCCTTTTTTGGGCTCTGTTGGCAAATGTACACCTTCTCCTAAGGTGTCTACATTCTTGGACGATGACTCGTCTTCTCATACCATGACATCTCATCCCCCTGCGGTCGAGTGCCTAGTGTTATCTATTCGGCTGAGTGCGGGTACCCCTCCGCACGCACCTTTATCGCATCTGCCTGACGTGGAGCATCCTCTTGTCGAGCCTGAACCACCTGTTCCCGCTGCTGATATACCTGCAGTGTAGCATGTCCCCAGCCAGCTGTTGTGCCCACTCATCCCATGCAGACTCGAGCTAAATTTGGTATATTTAATCCTCAATGTTCGATCGATTTTGCCTTGAAGCTTTGCTCTCAGCTCTTACTGCTGCTTCTTAAATCTCCTGTTTGGCTCTCTACTATGCAAGAGTAAATTGATGTTCTTCGATCTAATAGCACTTGGGACTTGGTTCCCTAGCCTTCGGGTGCTAATAATATTGGATCTAAATGGGTATTTCACACCAAGTACCATGTTGATAGTTCTATTGAGCGCCACAAAGCTCGCCTTATTGCTCAAGGCTTCACACAAATATCGGGTTCAAACTTTCATCACACATTCAGTCTGGTTATTAAGGCTAGTACAGTTTGTGTTGTTTTGGCTCTCTCTATCTAGCACGGTTGGTCACTTCATCAATTAGATGTGAAGAATGCTTTCTTGAATGGTGTTCTCAAGAAGCCAATTTTTATGGCGCAGCCGCTTGGGTTTATTGACCCTCGGTTTCCTAATCACGTTTGTCGTTTAAATAAGGCACTTTATGGCCTCCGCCAAGCTCCTCTTTCTTGGTTTCATCGATTTAGCACTTTTGTATTGAGTCTCGGTGTTGTGCTAGTTGATTCGACTCTTTGTTGTTCTATCTACATTGAGGTACCTTTGTGCCTCTGTGCTCTATCTCCTTTGTGTCGATGATATCATTATACTGGGAATGATGACTCTCTCATTCGCCACTTTATCACTCGTACTCATAAGGAGTTTGCAATTAAGGATCTCGGTTGTCTTAATTATTTCTTGGGATTTCATATTTTCCAATTATCTGTTTGTAGGATAGGTTAAGTGCACCCATGCCATCTTGGAGCGGGCCCAGCTATTGGACTTAAAGCCTGTTGCTACTCCCCTTGCTGCGGGTGAGTCGCTTGTTAGTACGGGTAATCCTTTTTTTGATCCGACCTTGTTGGTGCTTTGAAATATTTAACTATCACTTGTCCGGATCTTTCCTATGTTGTTAGTCTTGTGAGCCAGTTTTTGTACTCTACAACAGTTGATCATTTTTCTATTGTTAAGCGGATTCTCCTATATGTTAAAGGTGCTCTTCATTTTGGCCTTGACATCCGACGTCGTTCAGAGTCTTCTATTGTTGGCTATTTTGATGCGGATTGGGCTCGTTGCATTGAGACTCGTCGATCAACTTATCGTTACTCCATTTTCTTGGGTGGTAATTTTATCTCTTGGAGTGCTAAGAAGCAACCCACTATGGTAAGGTCTAGTTGTGAGTCCGAATATAGAGCACTTTTTCCAATGCGACTTCTGAACTCGTTTGATTGCAAATTTATTAAAGGTACTCAAGGCCCTTCCTTCAGCTCGTCCTGTGCTTTTGTGCGACAATATTAGAAGATGGTGCAAATTTCTAGAATAATTCGGATTAGCATAAGAAATTTATAGATAGATCTTGTCTTAGAATTTACTAAATGCAACTAGAAATAAAAAGGACATTCTAGAATATTTTAGTTAAGAAAGTAAGATTAGAGATTATTCTAGAGAAGAAAGCAAAATACCTAGAATACTCTAGAATACTATACATCTATATATATGAGGTCCATGCTTTGTAATGTTGTAACTAAAAATAAGATTCCAACTTCTTATACCTAATTCTTTTCCTCCTATTCCTATTACTCAATCAACTAGAATACATTTCCTCCAACATTAATCCTCTATTTTCCTTCTTCATTAAAACTAAAACCTAATCTACATCAAATATAAATATTAACTACTCCAAATACCATCAGTGGTATCAGAGCCCTGTTAGATTTTAACTGGGCGTGAATTAGCTTCCGCACTATCATCAAATATCATACCCAATAATTTCTTGTTTTCTAAGCCTACAAAAATGTCCCTATCAAACAACTCTCAAATTCCTATCCCAACTTTCTCAGGAGAAAACTACAACTATCGGGGCATTAAAATGAAGACATATTTTATGTCCCAAGGTCTATGGGAAATCGTTGAGAAGGGATACACCATTCCTGAAGACACATCTTCTTTGTCTACAATAGACAAAGAAATATTGGAGAAAAATATGGAGGACGGTTTGGCTCTCTACGTACTGCTAATGGTGATGGCGGAGTCTCTATTTCCAAGGATTAGTGGAGCTACGTCGTCAAAAGAAGCTTGGGATACTTTGAAGGAGGAATATCAAGGAAGTGATAAGGTACGCAACCTCAAGCTCCAAACGCTAAGAAGAGATTTGGAGAATTTGAAGATGAAAGAATCTGAGATCGTAAAAGATTACTACACTCGACTAAGAGAAGTAATTAATCAAATGAAAGCATATGGAGAAAATATTACTGAGAAGAGAATAGTAGAAAAGATACTAATTACTCTTCCAGGCAAATATGATCCAATCGTCACTACGACAGAAGAGACTAAAGACATAGACAAATTGTCTGTGACGGAATTAATAGGCTCACTTGAAGCTTATGAGAAAAGATTGAGTATGTGTGAAGATAAATCTGTAGAAAGCACATTTCAATCTAAAATGAATATACGGTCTCAGAATTCTAGAAATGGTGGGAGAAAATTTGGAGAAAATATTAAAAACAAAAATCAAGGTGGTAATAATTATCAAAGAAAAGACAAATACCCACCATGCGGAATTTGTAAGAAGACCAACCATCTTGAAAATGATTGTTGGAATCGAGATAAACCATAATGTAAAAGTTGTGGGAAATTTGGTCATCTGGAGAAAGATTATCGCACCAAACATAAGCATCAAGCCAATTACACCGAGGAGGAGGAAAGTAGAAACAATTTGTTCTATGCGTGCCATACTGCATCTGAAGTAAAGAATGATACTTGGTTCCTGGATAGCGGCTGTAGTAACCATATGACAGGAGACGAAAGAATTTTTCAGAACATCGACAGAACAATAAAATCTCAAGTGAAGCTCGGGAATGGAGATCTATTAGGCATCGAAGGAAAGGGCACGATTGTCGTCAATACCAAGAAAGGTACGTGACTCATCCACAATGTACTGCTGGTTCCCAAGCTCGACACGAATCTTCTCAGCATGGTTTAGATGATGGAGAGAGGATATTCTCTACTATTTAAAGGAGACTTGTGCACAATGTATGACGACAAAAATAAACATTCAGAAATTGCTGTAGTAAAAATGCAGCAACAAAGAAACTTTCCTATCCATTGGCATTACGTCGAGGCAGCACTAAAAGCCTACGAAGATCAATACTGGCTATGGCACCGGAGGTTCGGGCATTTCAACTTCCACGGATTAAAGATTCTCCAGCAGAAGAATATGATGAAGGATCTTCCAGCTATCCAAGCAAACGACGACGTCTGTGAGAGATGCATGGAAGGAAAGCAACACCGGAAGCCATTCCCTTCAGGATAAACATGAAGAGCCAAGCAAGTTCTAGAGCTGGTCCATACAGATGTTTGCGGCCCAATGAGGACACCAACATTTGAGAAGAATAGGTACTTCATCCTTTTCATTGATGACTATACAAGAATGACGTGGGTGTACTTCATGAAAGAAAGACCGGAGGTCTTCAATATATTTAAGAAATTCAAGAATTTGCTGGAGAACCAAAGTGGTCACCGAATCAAAGTCCTACGAAGCGATAGAGGAATGGAGTACACTTCTAATACATTCAACAAATTTTGTGACGAGGAAGGAGTCAATCATCAACTGACAGTCGGCTACGCTCCAGAACAAAATGGCATATTAGAAAGGAAGAACAGGACAGTGATGGAGATAGCCAGAACAATGCTAGCAGAGAAGAACTTGCCTAAGGAGTTTTGGGAAGAAGCAGTATACACTGCAGTCTACCTACTAAACAGATGTCCAACAAAGGCGGTTCAAAACAAAACACCAATTGAAGCATGGAGTGGACGAAATCCGTCAGCTCAGCATCTCAAGATCTTTGGGAGCATCTGCTACGTGCACATCCTAAAAGAGAAGAGACACAAACTAGAGGAAGAGACGGAGAAACGTATTTTTCTTGGCTACAGCTCTCAGTCTAAAGGCTATAGAATCTATAGTCTTAAAAATAAGAAGCTATTCATCAGTCGAGATGTCAAATTTGATGAGAATGCAACATGGAATTGGGAGGAAGAGAAAATTGAAAGATAAAATATCATGCTACCACAACTACGGCGTCCTGTTGAACCACGAGAAGAAGAAGCTGAAGGATTACAAGACATTCTAGAACCTTCTAGTTCGAGGACACATATGCCATCACCAGCCTTAAATCAAGAAGAATCACCACCAAGAAAGATTAGACAACTTAGAGAAATTTACGAGACCTGCAATTTTGTGACCTTGGAGCCTGTAAGCTTTGAAGTTGTCATCAAAGAAAAAGAATGGATAAAAGCTATGGAAGAAGAAATCAAGATGATCAAGAAAAATAAAACATGGGAGTTGGTGGATCTACTAAGCAATAAAGAAGTCATCAGAGTTAAGTGGGTGTACAAGACAAAGTTTAGACCAGATGACTCAATTCAGAAACACAAGGCAAGACTAGTAGCTAAAGGATACTCGCAAAAACAAGGAATTGACTACGACGAGACATTCGCTCCAGTGGCGCGACTCGATACCATCTGAGCACTTATTGCGCTAGCTGCACAAAGAAAATGAAAGATCTACCAGCTTGATGTGAAATCAGCATCCTTAACGGATATCTTGAAAATGAGATCTACGTGGAACAACATCAAGGGTTCGAGATACAAGTGCAGGAAGGCAAAGTTCTCAGGTTGAAGAAAGCACTCTACGGCCTAAAACAAGCTCCACGAGCCTGGTATAGTAGAATCGACGACTACTTCACAAAGTATGGATTCAGGAGGAGCCTAAGTGAGCATACACTATACATCAAGACCCAAGGTACGAAGGACACACTCATTGTCTCTCTGTATGTTGATAATCTTATAGTTACAGGAAATAATGAGACAATGATCAAGGAGTTTAAAGAAGATATGATGAAGACGTTCGAGATGATCGATTTGGGCTTGATGCACTATTTTCTCGGTATTGAGATAAATAAAAAAGAAAATGGTATATTTATCTCACAAAAGAAATATACCGAGAGCTTACTAAAAAGGTTCAAGATGGAAGGGTGCAAGACTGTAGCCACTCCACTTGACAGCTCTAAAGCATTGCAAAAAGAAAATGGCTCACCAAAGGCAGACATCTCAACATTTCGAAGCCTTATCGGAAGTCTGTTGTTGGTCCCGAGATTAAGTATTTAGTGAAAACAATTAAACCTTCCAGAGATAATCTAGAAGAGGTGGTTGAATAGAATATCCAAATCTTTTGCAAAATTCAGATTATCAATTCAAGTAATCAAAGTTGAACAGCGGAAACAGTTTTAAACTCAATCTTTGAATTAGGATCTAAAAGCAATCTGAAACAAACAACAAATTATCAACAAAAATAAATGCAGAAAGTAAATGACACACGATTTATAGTGGTTCATATCAAAAGATCCTACATCCACTCTCTTTCTCCAACTCGAAGAAGGGCCTCGACTCACTTACTTACTTACTTACTTACTCACTGATGATTACAATTACAAGGATTGACGATCTTCGTCTTCAATATACCTTCAAACTAACAATCTATCTAGCAAATCTGGAAAATACAGTGCAGATTGTGTTTTGAAGATGTACAGAGAAGTGTTCTTTAAACACTTCGAAAACTATGAACCTTAGAAAATTCGTGAGTGCTTACTGAAAATGTGTATTTCAGAGTGAAGAATGTTAAGAGTTCTTCTAAGAATTGTGCTTACTCTTATTTATAAGCCTGCAAGACGATTAGTTTATTGTAACAAATAAAAAACCGCTTAACAAACATTTCTTTAAAACTGTCTTGACCTCAGCTGATCTTGAGTTAGTCGTCTGCTGCTAACTTGGTGAAAACCTGTCTTTCTTATTCTACTCAGCTAGTCTTGACCTCGTCTAGAGCTCTTCTTTATTTTCTCCAACAGATGACTTCTTCAAGACTGTCTTCAGATGACCTTCTTATTCCTGAACTCAGCTGACTTCATTAGCTTTTCCTAGTCTAATTAGCCTAGTACTAAGCTTACTACATCAGCTGGTCTATACAATCTCAGCTGGTCATCTTATTTACATGAGCTTGTCTAGTCTATACACTTTAACTCATCAAAACTAAGATTCTGATCTAACAATTTATCCCTTTTTGATGAAGTTAAAACTGCAAGAAAGAAACGAACTCACAACTGGTGTTAGTCAAGATTATTCAAGATGATCAGATAAGCATGTTAAGCATGTAAGCATCTTTTACTCAGATAAGTTCACATAGGAGCACTTAATCACACTTAGGGAATTTCCATACTTGAAAAATTTATACTTAGAAAAATTTTGAGAAATTTTTTTTTTTGAGAAATAATGTTTTTCTCAGATGATTAACACTTAGAAAAATTTCTTGATATTTTCTTAGAAAGTAATAAGAAACTTAATCTTGAAAAGATATGACAAAGTCATTCAGATAAGTCCACAAAATCTCATTCATATAAACATATTTACAGATTACATTTGGTGCAGATAAGATAAAAAGATGGGAAAAGAAAATCAATCTTATCTAGACATCCCATTGATCAGCTTCCGCAACCATCAGCCAGGTGAAGACTCTCTTCCTAAGCAACTTTAGCTCTCTTTATCCTTGAGTCCTGACTCGACTTTAGCTTTAGTGACTATGCTCTTTATCCAACTGAAGTCGATGGTTCCATCCATTCAACTTCGGCTTTGCAAACTCATAGGCAGGGGCTGTCAGATCAGCATTGAAAACTTTGTCTGCCTCATCGAACATCCTCTGATACAGATCAGGGTCTTCTTTTTCCATCCACTCGTGTCATCTAAGGTCCTCATCCTCAGCTGCTGTTTCAGATGCCTTCAGGATATACCAATAGTACATCCATCGGGCATCCAAATTCTTTTCTCTATACTCTTTAGTGAGCTGACCCGTGACCATCTTGGGAGGGGCAGATGATCGGTGGTAAGGACAGAAGTCTTCATCATCACCTGCTTTCATTACCCACTTCCTGAAGTCCTTGCTCTACTTCATTTCTAGCCCCTTCGTTTGTTTCTTCATCCTCTTCCTTTCCCTTTCCCCGTACATAGCTTTCTCCTTCTGAATCCACCTAATATGCTCCTCAGACAGTTTGAACAGTCTGGCTCTCTCTTTCTTTTTTCAACTTTGGCAGATTTGGCTAAGACTTCAGTCGGAGTCGGCTGCTCCTCAGCTACCTTCCCTTTTCCCTTGCTTCTGGCCTCTGATGATTTCTCAGCAGTCTCTTTCAGCTTGGCTATCAGCTTCTCGGTCTTCTCTTCCTCCTCTTTCTTCCTTCTCTCCTCATCTTCTCTGATAACCTCTTCATTCTGAGTCACCCTTAGCTGGAGAGCGGCAAGCTCATCTGATTTGATTTTAACCTCTGCCTTTGCCGCTTCCAGTTCAGCCGTGCCTGCCTTCAGAGTTATCTAATCATAGTTGGCCTTGACACCAGCTGAGAGGGCCTCGATCTTTTCTTGCCCAGCTGCTTCCCCCTTTTTGACTTCATCTTTTAATTCTTGCAGCTGAGTTTCAAGAGAGGAATAATGCACTCTGAAATCCGACTTGTCCATGGAGATGGCATCCACTACAATCGCGTTGTCCTCAGCCACCTTAGCCTTCAGATTCTTCACCTCCTCTTCAATCTTGCTTACACGCTCAACCAACAGAGTGTTTGATTTTCCAGCAATGTTCCTGGTGATGTTGACCTCTTCTATCCTCATGTTGGCTATCATCGTGTCTGTGACAGCTCGGATGATGTGCTTTGTCCGCTTGGCTACCAGCCTCTCCACCTTCGAGTTTATCTTCTTGTGCAAATTCGAGAAGGCTGAGGAGATGGCTGATAGAGGACTGTCACTGTCTTCATCCTTAGAAGAGGATTCAGACGAGGAGGAGGGAGTTCGGGGGAAGGGGAGTTCATCTGGATATCTCCAAAGATGGAGTAGGAGATATCCGGTACTTGGACTAGGGGGATGGGTTGTGTTGGGGTTGAGGGGTATCTGTGGGTGGAGAAGGTGGGAGTTATGATGATGAAGCTGCTGGTTCAGCTGTGGTAGGGGGAGGAGAAGATGTAGTTGGTAGGGTTATGATGGGGGTGATAGTGGTTAAGGGTGTGGGTTCATAGATGGGAATGATGGGTAGAGGGGTGAGTTCAGATGGGGTTGGTGGGGGGATAGATATAGTGGGGGTTTCGATAGGGGTTGTTTGGACATTTTGGGAGGTTGGTTGATTTAGATGCTCTGAGGTAGCAGCCAAGACTACCTCGTCATCGTCAGAGTGAGCAGGTGAGAGGGAGGGGGTGGATTTAGAAGAAGAAGAGAGACTGGAAGAGGTACCTATTGAGATCACCTTCTCGGCTAAGGGATTCCTCTCTGAGCTGGGCTCCTCCAACACCTTAGCTTCTGCTACTGCTGCTGCAGCCACTTCCAGAGTCTGAGATTCCTCCGGCAGCAGCCTTTGTAGGGCAGCAGATGACTCCCCAACAGTCTTCTTCTCCGAGGCTTTCACCAACCTCCTTCTCTTCTTGGCCTTCTCCTTCAGCTTCATTGGCCTTGAGGCCTCGGCTGAGCTCACACTACAAAATAACTGTGAAACACCGACGGACCAAATTTCGTCACAAATATCGATAAAATACCGACAAAATATCGTCAAAATTTTAAATTTCAGATTTACCTACAAAATTTTGAATTTTTTTTAAACAGTGTTTTCCGACGAATATTCGTTGGTAATTACCGATGAAATAGGTTTGTCGGTAATCACCGATGGAATACTGACGAATATCCATCGGTATTTATCGATGAATTAATTTTTCGTCGGTATTTTGTGACGAGAAAAATACCAACGGATGACCAATTTTACCGACGTAAATCCGTTGGTAAGTCCGTCGGTAAATGACTTTTTTTTGTAGTGTCACTGTCGACTCGGCTGGTTGCTCCTCCTCAGCTGAGGGCTCAGCTACCCTCACTCCAGCTGCTTCATCGTCTGAATCTGCTGGACCTCCTATCAACTCGTTTTTGGTGAGGAGCCCCTTTTGTTTTGTGTAGCTCCTCACACCATCAGTCCAGTTGAGGTTATCTGCCAGCAGATCCTCCAGCAGCACAGTTATTTTATTGAAGAGGCTCGTGATGGTCTTGGCTGTCCATTCTCCATTCACGCATTTCAGCCTCTTCTTTTCATCCTTTATCCTTCCCAGCAATACCTCAGCCCAGTTCACCTAAACTCCATCTAAAATTGCCCTAAGGCAATTTAACCTCGGCCTGGAGAGTCCTTCATGGGAGTTCTTCTCCCCTAAAATCGACTTTGAGAGTATTGTCATCAGAAGACAATACTTCCTCCTCAATATATTCTTCTTCAGTTCCTTCCTCCGATCTTTGCAGGAAAATCGGGCAATCATCTCAAATGATTCTACCCAATCGTCGTCTTTGTAGGTGTAGGGATTCACACCATCTTCATTGGTCTTGAAAATCCTGGCAATGTCTATTCGAGAAACAGAGATATCAACGTCGTCCACCTTTAATTTGAATACACCATTCTCATAGACGTCGTTGATGAAGAACTCGATCCCTCTCATGTCAAGGGTCTTGTTCTTCTCTGATTTCTTTGAACAAAAAACTCTTAGCCTCGATTTCTCCAATAATTGCAGGATCTCCATGGACTCTGCATCTCTTGTAGTATCAAAGTCTACGTACATTTCAGTGTTTATCTTTTTGTTGTAGGCCTCATTGTTGAAGTTAACCATCGTTTCTGTAAGGTTTATGGTTTTTCTGGTCATAAAAGGGGTTTTTCGAAGATTTTGGTAAGTTGGGATTTACAGAGTGTGAAAATGGGTTTCTGAAAGTAAAATGGGTGAAATGAGGAAAATGAATGTATATAGGAGGGAAAATCGGAGAGAGAATCCCCATATAAAGTGGTTTTTAAACTGAACCGTTAATTTAAAATATCACACTGTTTTAGATCAACGGCTAAATAAAATTAGACGGTTGGGGTTCAGCGCGTGGCATTAACTCGACTTTGAAATGCGTAAAAGTAACCGTCTAGCCTATTGATTTAACGGTTTTAGGGTCTGCTTTATGCAAAGAAGTAAGTATACCTGATGTAAGCCGAAATATACCTTTCTTTGCATAAAGGTTTTCTAAATCAGACAAGGTTTAGGATGACTTGGTCTGAAAATGACCTTGTCTGGGATTTTGAAAACACAACCTAGTCTAATTATTTTGAAAACAAAAACATTTTTAAATCTGAGTTAACTTGTGCCATTATTAAAAAGAAACTAAGTCTTATATTCAAATATAACTAGTATATAAGAATATTTAACTCAGCTGGGGTTTTCGAAAAGACAATTCATCTGAAATTTTTTTGAAATAGATGAGCTGTGAGAGTAGTTTTTGAAAACATTTTTTAAGGAGAAAACAAGGATAGATTTTATTTTCAAATGAGGAAGTCTTTCAGATGAGAAGGTTTATACTGATCTAACAATGATGTATATAACCTGTTCCTACAGATACACAAACTTGGGAAACATTAGTAGTTAGAGTAAGTCAGACTAGTTACATAAGCTCATCTGATTCTTAACAAAATCAGTTGATTATGTTCTTGTCTGATTCACTTAATGTCAGATAAGTAATTATCAAGTTAGATAAGGTCAATATGACCAATCCTTGATTCTTGATTCCTTTGAAAGAAGATCAATGATATCAGCTCTGTGATTGCCCTTTAACACATACCAAGTCTGATAATTCTTTTTAGACATGATTTAAAGAAAAAGAAAATAGAAAGAATATACAAGATACATGCAAAAGAAGTCATAAATCGGCTAAGAGTGCATCAAGTAATCCTAATTCTAAACATAATTTCTTAAATCTAGACCCAGTTAACGGTTTAGTAAGTATATTAGCTCTCTGTAACTCGGTTGCTATCTTTTCTAGACTAATGTCATTTTTCTCAACATGATCCCGAATAAAATGATGCCTAATATCTACATGTTTACGCCTGGAATGCAAAACAGGATTGTATGTCATGGCTATTGCACTACTACTATCACAGAAGATAGGAACAAATGATGTGAGAATATTATAGTCCCTAAGCTGCTGACTAATCCAGAGAAGCTGAGAGCAACAACTGCCAGCTGCCATGTATTCAACTTCAGTTGTGGAGGTTGCAACTGAAGTTTGTCTCTTAGATAACCAAGAAATTAACTTGTTGCCTAAAAATTGACAAGTTCCAGACGTGGATTTTCCTATCAATTTTACAGTCTCCAAAATCTGAATCTGAATAACTTGAAAGCTCGAAGTTGTCATCAGATAGGTACCACAACCCAACCTGCAGAGTACCTTTAAGATACTTTAGGATTTTCCTAGCTGTTTCCAGATGAGTTTTCTTGGGATTTGATTGAAACCTTGCACATACCCCAACTGCAAAGGTTATATCTGACCTATTTGCAGTGAGATATAACAAGGATCCTATCAATCCACGATACTCCGTTGCATCAGTGGATATTCCATTCTCATCTGAATCCATAGAAGTTAGTTGCCATAGGTATTTTAACTTCTCTATTAGTAGTCATCCCCAACTTATCTATGAGGTCCTTTGCATACTTAGTCTGATGTATAAAGATCCCTCTACTTGTCTGTTTAATCTGCAAGCCTAGAAAATATGTTAGTTCTCCCATCATAGACATTTCAAATCTGTTTTTTATGAGAACACTAAATTCTTCACACAAAGTCAGATTAGGTGAACCAAAAATAACATCATATACATAGATTTGAACTAATAAGATATCACCATCTACTTCTTTTCTAAACAGTATTCTATCTATCTTACCTTTAGAAAATCCACTTGATATCAGAAATTCAGATAGCGTATCGTACCAAGCTCGGGGTGCTTGCTTCAGTCCATATAATGCCTTGTTGAGTTCATAGACTTTGTTATTTGTCCTAAACCCTGGAGGTTGTTCTACATAGACTTCTTCAAGTAACACTCCATTCAGAAAGGCAGACTTGACATCCATCTGAAAGACATTGAAACATTTATAGGCAGCAAAGGCTAAAAACAACCTTATTGCCTCTAATCTGGTGACGGGAGCATAGGTTTCATCATAGTCTATTCCCTCAGACTGTGAATAACCCTGTGCTACTAGTCTGGCCTTATTACGAACAATATTGTTGTTTTCATCTGTGTTATTCTTAAACACCCATTTGGTGCCTATAATCTTTCTATGAATGGGTCTATCCACTAGCTCCCAAACATTTTGTCTTTCAAATTGATGCAGTTCTTCCTATATGGTTGTTACCCAGCTTGGGTCAGATAGAGCCTCCTCAATATACTTAGGCTCAAGGAGTGAAATATAGCAGCTGAACATACTCTGGGAATCTAACATCGTTCGTATCTGAACACTACTTGAGGGATCCCCAATAATCTGATAAGCTGGATGATAACTCCTCATCCTTTTGCCTATTTGAGTTGAAGTATCCTCATCTCTAGTCTCAGTAAGTAACTCAACTTGTTCTTTCTGAGTAGACGTTCCCCCTTCATCTACTGACCTTGGCTGATCAGATGATGTCAGAGGAGTCTCCTCAGATGGAACAGATAGAGGAGTTCCCTTCTGATTCTCAGATGGGGATTCTTCATCATCTGAATCTGAATCAAAACTAGGCAGATAAGTTTTCCTCTATTTAGTTTTGTTTAGTTCAATTCTATCTAGATCATTAGTAATTTTGTTTACCTTATCTGAAAAAGTATGAAGTTCATTAAACACTATATGTGGAGTTTCTTCAACACAAAGAGTTATCTTATTGAAGACTCTGAAAGCCTCAGAAGTGCTAGAATATCCTAAGAATATCCCGTCAGCTGACTTAGCATCAAATGTCTTCAATTTAGACTTCTCATTGTTGTGAATGAAACACTTACACCCAAAAGCACGAAAGTAAGAGATTCTTGGAACCTTACCTTTCCAAAGTTCATAAGGACTCTTACCCTTATCTTTAACTGGTAAGCACCTGTTCTGGGTGTAGCAGGCTGTGTTGATTGCCTCAGCCCAGAACCTTTGGGGTGTTCCATATTCAACTAACATGCTTCTGGCTGCTTCTTTAAGTGTTCTATTCCTTCTTTCCACGACTCTATTTTGTTGTGGTGTTCTGGCTGAAGATGTCTCATGTACTATTTCATTCTCATTAAGATAGTTAGATAAACATGAATTCAAGAACTTAGTACCCTTTTCACTCCTTATTTTAATAATATTAACACCTTTTTCATTTTGTATTTCTTTGAACAGATCTGGGATCTTGTTCACCGTCTCATTTTTCTTGAAAAGAAACATCACCCAAGTATATCTTGAATAGTCATCAACAACTACTAGGGTGTATTTCCTTCCACTAAAGCTAAAGGGTGAAACTGGTCCAAACAAATCCAAATGAAGGAGTTAAAAACTCTTTCAGATGAAATTGTGTTAATACTTTTGAAGGAGTTCCTAGGCTGTTTACCTTTTTGGCATGCATCACATTTAAGATCAGTTGAGCAAAGTCTTTCAGGCAGTCCCTTGACAAGATTCCTCTTAGTTATTTTGCTAAGGGTTTTGAAATTCAGATGAATAAGCCTTTTATGCCATAGCCAACTGAGGTCATCTCCACCTTTAGCAACTAGACATGTGTCTTTGGGACAACTATTAAAATTAGCCACATAGACATTACCATGTCTGAAACCGGTTAAGAGTACCTTGTCTGAGGAACTGTCTAAAATATCACACTTATCCTTTGAAAATCTAACATTAAAACCTCTATCACAGAGTTGAGAAACAGATAACAAATTATGTTTCAAACTTTCTACATAGTAAACTTCAGACACCTGGACATCACCTATAATTAAGGTGCCAACTCCCTTGGTCTGTCCGCAGTTATTGTCACCTTATAAAACTCTTGGACCATCTATATTCTGGAAATTTGAGAGTAGCTTCCTTTCACAAGTCATGTACTGAGAGCAGCCACTGTCAATGTACCAGATGGATGCTAAGATCTCCTCTTTTAAAGATAGTCCTTGAGATTCCTGTAAAACAGATTAGGTAAGAGGCACCCTAATGATCTTGGGTCCTTTAAGGTCAATAATCACTTTGGGTATCCAGACAAACATTTCATTGTTCAATAGTAAGTCAGATTGAAGTTGTCTGCCAAATCTGTCAATAAATATATCAGATTTGTATGCAAGTTTGTTGAAATCAGATTTGGTGATCTTCTTGATCTTTTGAAACAAAGGATAACATATACTTCTTCCATCAAAAGAACTATAATAGGAATTCCTTTTAATCTTGGTTCTTGGAATCCTCTTTATCAGATTAGGATTCCTCATCTGTTTTTTACTTTTCAGATTAGGAGAAGTAATCCTCATCTGACTTTGTGGTTTCCAAGGTCCAATTTTAATTCCTTTTGATGTATCAGCAGCTTTTACAAATTTCCTTAGTTTCAAAGTTTCTGGCTTATTATTTCTATCATAACCAAGACCTGTTTTATCATGAGATTTTTGTGAAGTTCTAAAAATGTGGTCTATAAATGATTGTGAGTTATTAAGTTGACTCATTTTGAAGACAAGCTTCTCATTAGTCTTCTTAATTGACTCATTCTCATTACATACCATTTCAAATTTATCTTTTAAAGATCTTAATTCTTCTTCTAATCTTTCAGATAGACTAGATGATGTACTAGCCTCAGCCTGGGGTAAACATTCCCCCTTGAATGTTTCCACAGACTCAGAGTAGTTCACAACTTGTTTGCCTTTGATTAGAGTCTGAACTTGATCTTTTAAAGTTAAATTTTCAGTCTTTAATTGTTTATAAGCACTTAGAGACATTTTTAGATCTTTCAAAAGTCCCTTGATCACAGTTTGATCATTATCTGAAACTGACTTATAAGACTCATTATCAGACGAAGAATAGTAATCTACCTCTTTTACCATCAGACAAATTTCATCATCTGATCCGAAATCAGACGACGATGATGATGAAGATGATTTTCTTGATTCTCTTTCTTCAGTAAGAAGGACTCTTTGATCTGCAAAGTGTCTATCTCTTTTCTTCCTTTTCTCCTCTCTTTCCTTAGGAGTCAGCTGGGGACAATCATAGCTATAATGCCCTGGCTTGTTACAGGTGTAACAAGTATCTCCCCAATCTGATCTAGGACTACTTGGATTCTTCTTTGCAGGTGACTTGTACCTTCTCGTCTGATTTTTCCTTCTATCATCATCTGTAGATTCTACATTGTCTTTCCTTCTGGATCTTGATCTTGATCTGTCTTTTCTTGCAAATTTCAATTTGTTACGTTTATATTTCATTCTCAAATGATCATACCTCTTAGTCTGTAATGCCATCTGTTCTTTTAAAGAAAGAACAACTCCTTTTGAGTCAGCTACAGGTTTGTCTTCCTAGTTGACAAAGGCTACTGTCTTAGACGAGGTACTGGACTCCATCTCATCTTCTTCATCCTCTACCTGAATATTAAACTCATAACTTTTCAAGTGAGAAAATAAAGTGTAATGACTCATGGTGGAAAGATCTTTAGTGGTTTTTTTTTCAGATTTCCTTTTTCCCTCCAACGCTTGGTTAGAGATCTAAGGATTTTATTATTAATTTCCTTTTCAGTGTAAACTTTACCCAAGTCAGTGCTCTATTGATCAGATTAGTCATTCTCATGTCTAGCTGATCAATAGACTCACCTTCTTTAATTTTAAAGACATCAAATAGATGGAGAACAACTTGAAGCTTGTTCTCCTTTACCTGATCTGTGCCTTCGCACATATTAGCTAGGGTATCCCACATCTCTTTCGCAGTTTTACACTTTTTAATCTTTTCATACCACTCTCTGCTGAGAGTCACAATGATCTCATTCCTGGCCACCTGATCTAGACTGTACACTTTCCTTTCATCATTTGTCAATTCAGAGACCTTTTTAATGTCTGAGTTCAAGACTCTGAGCTGCTTGCTCCATCACTTACACCATCATGGAAAAATTTGATTGGTCCTTCAGATAAAATATCTTCCATTCGAGGATGAATAGATTTGAGATGATTTTCCATACGAAACTTCCAGTAATCATAATCTTCAATCTCAAAATCTGGAAGATTCTTTACCTTTCTATCATTACTCACAGACATGATTAGTAGATAACAAGAAAAATCAGCAGGAAATATTCAATAACAAATCTGTTTCAAGATTTTGAAAATCAAAGATCACTTTGACCAAAAGAAATATTCAGAACAACTTTAACACTGCTCTGATACCACTTGTTGGTCCCGAGATTGAGTATTTAGTGAAAACAATTAAACCTTCCAGAGATAATCTAGAAGGGGGGGGGGTTGAATAGATTATCCAAATCTTTTGCAAAATCCAGATTATCAATTAAAGTAATCAAAGTTGAACAGCGGAAACAATTTTAAACTCAATTTTGAATTAGGATTTTCAAAAGCAATCTGAAACAAGTTTGTTCAAACAACAAATTATCAACAGAAATAAATGCAAAAAGTAAATGACACACGATTTATAGTGGTTCAGATCAAAAGATCCTACATCAACTCTCCTTCTCCAACTCGAAGAAGGACCTCGACTCACTTATTTACTTACTTACTTACTCACTGATGATTACAATTACAAGGATTGACAATCTTCATCTTCAATATACCTTCAAACTAACAATATATCTAGCAAATCTAGAAAATACAGTGCAGATTGTGTTTTGAAAATGTACAAAGAAGTGTTCTTTAAACACTTGGAAAACTATGAAAACTTAGAAAATTCGTGAGTGCTTACTGAAAATGTGTATTTCAGAGTGAAGAATGCTAAGAGATCTTCTAAGAATTGTGCTTACTCTTATTTATAAGCCTGTAAGACGGTTAGTTTGTTGTAACAAACTAAAAACCGCTTAACAAACTTTTCTTTAAAACTGTCTTAACCTCAGCTGATCTTGAGTTAGTCGTCTGCTGCTGACTTGGTGAAAATCTGCCTTTCTTATTCTACTCAGCTAGTCTTGACCTCGTCTTGAGCTCTTCTTTATTCTCTCCAAAAGATGACTTCTTCAAGTCTGTCTTCAGATGACCTCGTTCTTCCTGAACTCAACTGACTTCATTAGCTTTTCCTAGTTTGATCAGCCTAGTACCAAGCTTACTACATCAGCTGGTCTATACAATCTCAGCTGGTCATCTTATTTACATGAGCTTTTCTAGTCTATACACTTTAACTCATCAAAACTAACATCCTGATCTAACATCTGCTCTATCTCACAGCTACTCGACCTAACATAATGTACGTGACAAGCTTTCTATCAAGGTTTATGCAAAATCCAAGTCAAATTCACTACGGAGCAGCAAAGAGAGTACTTCGATATCTTCAAGGAACTAAGAACTTCGGCATCTGGTATGAATCAACACCTGACTTAAAGTTAATTGACTATATTGACAGTGGTAGGGCAGGTCCAATTGATGACATGAAAAGCACATCAGGCTTTGCATTCACAATGGGTTCAGGAATATTTTCTTGGGCATCTAAAAAGCAAGCAACAGTTACGCAATCATGAGCCGAAGCAGAGTATATAGCAGCAGTAATGACTACAAGTCATGCAAAGTGGTTGAAATATATACTTGAAGATATGGGAGAGCCACAATACAACACCACAAAAATCTACTACGATAGTAAGTCAGCAATAGCAATGGCGAAAAATCCCGTGTTCCACAGCAGAACCAAGCACATCAAGATCAAATATCACTTCATACTTGAGGGAGAAGCAAATAAAGAAATCGAGTTGGAGTATTGCAAGACTGAAGACCAACTAGCAGATATTTTTACAAAAGCGCTACCTCGTGGAATGTTTGAGACACTACGAGAAAAAATTGGAGTCACAGAAATATGCACCAAGGAGGAGTATTAGAAGATGGTGCAAATTTCTAGAATAATTTGGATTAGCATAAGAAATTTATAGATAGATCTTATCTTAGAATATACTAAATGCAACTAGAAATAAAAAGGACATTCTAGAATGTTGTAGTTAAGAAAGTAAGATTAGAAATTATTTTAGAGAAAATTAGAAAGCAAAGTACCTAGAATACTCTAGAATACTATACATCTATATATATGAGGTCCATGCTTTGTAATATTGTAACTAGAAATAAGATTCCAACTTCTTATAACTAATTCATCTTCTCCTATTCCTATTACTCAATCAACTAGAATACATTTCCTCCAACATTAATCCCCTATTTTCCTTCTTCATTAAAACTAAAACCCAATCTACATCAAATATAAATATTAACTACTCCAAATACCATCAGACAACAAGAGTACCATTTTCCTTACTCAAAATCATGTGGCTCACAAACGAGCTAAGCACATTGACATTGACTGTCATTTTGTTACAGACCTGGTTTCTACAGGCAAGATATCTACCGTACGTATTTGTTTCATCACATCTCCAGCTTGCAGACATCTTCACGAAGGCCCTCTCTGGTCTTGTTTTTGAGTTTCTACAATCCATGCTTTGCGTTTGCTTTCATCCCACGCAACGCTTGAAGGGGGCTAATAAGGAAAATAAAGATATTATTTGGACTTAGTCCTCTTTATATATTTTAGTATATATCTTCAAGATTTGTAAAGATTTATCTTACCTTGTAAATATGATGTATCTCAATTATATACAGTGAAAATCCCAATTCACGGGATTATTCTTAATCAAATCATTATTTCACACGCACGTCCTCTATTTGGCATGGGATCGGTTGAATCCAAAATAATATTCGTAAACATATTAGATGGATACCCGGGCATAATTCTAAGGTTCGGTTTTGGACTCAAGATTGGGTTGGTTATAGTATCGCTGAAAAAAATGGATTTGCCTCGTCTTTAGTGGGAGGCTTACGATCAGAAGGTGGGCGATTTCAGGGAGGCAGGTCCCTAGATACTTGATGAACAGTTTGATGTTTCTTTCCCCAAGATTTATAGGACATTATTGACATAATAATAGTTGTAAAATCTAAGGACACGATGATTTGGACCAAAAATAAATTTGGTATTGTAACTTACAGGGCCTCTTATGATATTTGCAGATCGCATTTTTCAAAAGTGAACTGGGTTTCGTGGATTTGGGCGAAACATATACCTCCTACAAGGACCCTTACCTGGCGCCTTATTTGGTCAAAAATTTCGATTTAGGATGAGCTTGAATCTTATAGGATAGCTGGTCCATCAATTTGTATTTTTTGTTGGAATAGCACAGAGACGTTGGATCATATTTTCGTTTCCTGCTCCTTTGCATCTTCGTTTTGGGCAAAATTTTGAACATCTTTGGAATGGTAGTGGAGGGTTCATTTGGTTTGCATCATGCTTTCGTCCAGATTATAAATTTCAATTTCAGTCCAAGAACTCTCAAAATCTGGAGGTTGATTTGGTGACCTTCTGGTGGATGATATGCACGGCTTGTAATGTAGCAATTCATGAAAACATTGAGCCTCGTCTTGCTGGCTTTCTCGTGCAGCTTTAGATATATGTCAGAGAATCAGCTATTGGATATTTGGGTCACAACTACAGCACTTCGGCGGAACTTTTTTGTACGATGACGATAGGTATCAGGATGATACCAAACCGCCGATCATTACTGCTATTAGGTGGGCCCCTCCACCTAATGGTTTCATCAAAATTAATTCGGATGGGAGTGCAACCAAACAATAAAACTAAGCAAGCAAGTACTCAAACAAAGAGATATCAAATATGAGGGAAGAGTGCTTGGGTACAATTCACCAAAGACTCGTTAATTATGGCTAGTATACAATCGGGTAATCAAATGTAAGGGGTGATTATAGGGGATATCCAACTAATGCTCATACAAAACCGTACTTGGTAAGCCTAGGCGCTACATGATCAATTAAGTACATAGGATTGTTAGAGACAACATTCTAACCCCTCACTAATTACAAAAAATAATAACAAGCAATTAATGTACTCAAATGTTGGTTCTAATGAAATTAACCAAGTATCCTTGTAACCAAGGGGACTTAGCCCACTTGGCCACCGGGTTCCCACTTTAGTGGGAGACCTAGGTTCGATTCCCTTTGGGAACGAATTTGGAGTGGGAGGTATAAGGAGGCTTGGAGAATTTGGAATTGTAATTGAGAGTTGGCGAACTAACTTCTAACCACTAACAATTAATATTTACCGATCAAAAAAAAAAAGTATTCTTGTGTTAATCTAATATTGACATCAATCACACAACAAAAATCTAACACATAAGCCAACAATTCAATTACCCAAATATCTTTGTGATAATCAACTCATCAAACAAAGGATCAAGACATAATTAAGTAATTAATTCATGCAAAGCACAAGAGAGTAATCTATCAACCCCATAATTGAAACACTCAATCATATAAACACCATAATCAACTCATCTAAGGGTCATCACACTAAAACACTACAAGATTTAGCCAAATATGAATTTAATTGATAAACCCATGAAAATCAAAGAAGTGGAAAGAAATGATTAAATAAAATAAACAAATAGAAATATATAAAAAAGAGAGAAGTCACCTTGTATGAAAACTATCTTCTACTTTGCAAGAAATTAAAAAGGAAATGAAGAACACCTACTCTAAGTGTTAATGTGTGTGTTTAATTCTAAGAAAGTGTTAAAGTGTGGAGAGTATGTGGGAGAAAGATAGGAAAGAAACCCTAAAATCTAAAACTAATTCGTCTGCTTCGTTAACTTTAACTTTTCTATTGCCTATTAGAGGCTATTTTGCAACAGTTTTATTTTTCTATGAGTTGTTTGAAGTTGTTAGGTTTTAGTTAGTTAGTGGGGTAGAATTAATGTCTATATAACTTATTGTATAAGTTCATTTGAGATATATGAAATATAGCAAATTAGTTCTTGAAGCAAATTCTTGCTTTGTTGATTGATTCGAAAGCCTGCCAGCCCGAGCTAGAGCTTCGAATCGTGTTTCGCGGTTCTAAGATATATAACGCGCGTGTGCCAAGAGCTAATGAGGCCATACTTTAGCGAACTAAAATTGCAATTTTCCGAAAATGATGTATTAATAGAATATATATATATATATATATATATATTATACATAAATGTTTGAAAATATTGAATATATATATCGATATATTAATCTTCTAGATCACACATATTCATTTGCAAGTGAACTATTTTCATTATTTTATTTTTTGCCCCTTAACAATATAATTAGATAGATATTCTTTTGTCATTAAGTACATGCTTCCTCAAACCAGGGATGTGAATTTCTTGAAAATACTTTCTCCTATCTATCTTTGCTACATCAATCGCGAAGCTGACATCCTCCTCTTTTGACATTTCAGACAATAGGTTCTGAGTGTTGCCAGCATGGAACCTGCAGCCTCACAAGAAAAGTACATACTAGAAAAAAATTACCATTTTGGCAGTTGGCACCCTACCCAACAAAAATAATATAAAATCAAAGGCAAATACTGCAATTCAAATGTCTTTTTAAATATATTAGTTGATTTACTAAAAGATATTAGCTATTTTCACTGACCAATATTTGTTGTTCTTATTGAACAATATTAGTTTTGTACTAGCCACTCGATGCAAGTGGTAGGGAAGAAGAACAAAAAAAAGAAGAACGAAGCGGGTCTATTTTTAAGGCATAATGCACGATCTTGATCTATGAAATATTGCATATACTCCCTCCGTCCACTAAAGTATGCTCGTTTGGTTTTGACAAGTTTTAAAAAATGTAGATAAAATCGATAAAGTAAGCGTATTTTGGGGTATTGTGTGGTCCATTTATGAGTTAAGTGGTTGTTTATGAATATAAAATCAACAACATATGAAAATATCAAGTGATGCATGGTTAAATGGTGAAGCAAAATAAATTGTTGAAAAAACAGTGTGAGCATACTTTTGCTGGACAAAGGGAGTAATTGTTTAACGTTAAGTATAAACGTTTATGTATTATGATGTGAGATGAGTGCAATTACCTTGCCTTGAAGAATCCTGTGAATTCGTACAACTTGCATAAATTCTCTGCATATATGCTTTGTGCCTTGCATTTCTTCTCTACTATTTTGCTTCTCTTTGCATTGCTGCTAACAGGATATCTCATCCCAACACGTCGAGATATTTCATTCCGTGTATATTTTGAAAAATCATCAAAATTATCGAAATATTTGATGTGCGTAGGATCAGGGTAGTAGTTAATTTTAGTAAAACTTTCCCATTCTATTAATGGCTCCGAATAGAAGTAGTCATAACAATACTCAAAAAAATCTGAATATCGTAAAGGGTTCACAACGCTAGATGCCATCTGGTAGACAATCAAATCTGACTTTTGCATTAAACCATGCTTTGCAATTGCTGCAATGGTTGTGTTCACAACAATGTCTAGTGGAATCTGATCATTAATATAAAAAAAAGGCCAATTTAAATGCTCAACATAAATGAAAATATATTTTATGCATAAATTTATAAGGGATTACTAGTTTTATGTCCCTTAACTTTATCCAATTTTGAATTCAGTCACCATAACTTTTTCGATTTAATTTTAGTGCATTAACTTTGACTTTTTTTTAAATATTCAACCCTGTAATAGCTAGTGCAGGTAACCCAGCCGGTCAAAAATGAAACATATAAGGATAAGGAACTAAAATCAAAATAAAAAATAGTGTCACGTCACCGGTTACCAGCTGTGTTACCTGCACCAACCAGTCAAGAGATGAAAAATAAAAAAATATAAAGTTAAGGGACTAAAACCCAATCAAAAAAATTTTGGTGATTGGTTTCTAAAATGGGTAAAGTTAAGGGACTAAAATCAAAAGAAAAAAGTTATTGTGACTGAAATCAAAAGTAGGTAAGTTAAGGGGAAAAAAACTATTAATCTCATAAATTAATTTACTCTTTATATAAAATTTGACATCCTTACAATATCCACCAGCGAATCAGGATGGCCAAGAATAGCAGGAAGCTGGCCTTTGCCATATGAAATGATTAATGGATCAAACACTCTAGCATTTATTGCAATGACATAAATAATTAGGTTATATATTGATCATTTCAACTATTTGAAAAATCAAATAAACAATATGGGCTATGTATATTGATTAATTTTACCTATTTCCTTGTATCCACCCAGGGGAAGGCTCTTTGTAGCAACTTTCAATTGCAGATGGCCTAATTATGACAACTGGCACATCTCCTCTGGTATCATGGATTACCATTTCTGCCATAGCTTTGGTCATGTGATAAGCATTATACCATCCATAGAGACTTGCTCTATAAAATAAAATTAATTATTTCAATATATTAGTAAAGTATGAAATTAATGTTATGTTTGTATCCTTGCCTCACCTCTTGCAGTGTTGAAATAAAAAGGGATACTAAATGACGAAGTGGTATAGCTCAAGTGGTTAGAGCCCCACTACCTATGTCCTAAAGGTCATGGGTTCGAGTCACCATTTAACCGATCAAAAAAAAAAAAAAAAAGGATACTAAATTAGTGTAAATTGCATTTTTTTGTCCCAAGAAAATGAGTGGTCTGCAAAATAGTCCTTTTTTGACAATTTTGGTCTCATAGTTTTTTTCGACATATTTAGTTCCAAGAAAATTGTAGTTTTGGTCCCAAAAGAATGATAAATTGCAGTTTTAGTCCCAAGAGAATGAGATAAAAGTTTTGGTCATAAAAAATAATAGTCGGGATTATTTTACAAAAAAAAAAGAACCAAAAAAGAACGTGAGATTAACATTGTTGGAAAATTCTTATGGGACCAAAACTATAATTTTTTTTATTAAATTATTATTATTATGATTATTATTATTATTATTATTATTATTATTATTATTATTATTATTATTATTCTTCATTAAAGTTGTTTGTCCCTATTTTACATTTTGGTATAACATTATCTGTTACATATGTTGAATATCTGACACGTGTGTAAAAAAATTTGAAAGGGTTAAGTGTGAAGGTGAGTTTCTATTATTATTATTATTATTATTATTATTATTATTATTATTATTATTATTATTATTATTATTATTATTATTATTATTATTATTATTATTATTATTATAATAATAATTTTGTTTAAGCATCAAACAATGTAACATCTAATGTAACACCAAATCGTATAAGAGGATTGATACCTCTCCATGCCCAGCCTTTTCATGTCTCTGGTCATATCATAATTTGTTGTAGCTGTGCTTGATGTCAATGCCAGATTTATTTCATCAGCTACATCAAGCTGAGTAATAAAACATGGAGATTTCTCGCCATTGGTATTTCTTCTATTCCCCCCCACAATCAATGGTTCCTCCAAGATCATCCCTTCTTCTTTTCCATTGACATATGCTACATAATAATTTCATTAATTAACAATATATATGTACTAAATCCAAATTTCTTACTTATTTTTATATATATACCCGTCGAAATATGGATGAACAACTCTAGGCTCTTGCATGTTTTTGAAAACTTCATTAATCGTTCAGCACCATTGACATTGGTGTCAAGCAAAAAATCGTACCTGATGTATGTATATATTGTTTCATTAATAAAAATGAGAGTGGACACAGCCCCGGCATGACAAAAATAAAAATAATTGAAATTTTTCAATGAAAAGGACCAAAATAGACACCAAAAGGATCAAAATTGTTAAAGTAAAAAGAGTAAAGAAGCTAGCTAGCCTCTCATTTAAGGTTGTAATGGCTGCAGATGCTATAATCACATTGACTTCTTCCATAATTGCTGTTACAGAATTTGAGTCCATTCCTAGGTTTGGCTCACAAATGTTGCCAACGACTGGTATCAGCTTTTCCATCATTAAAGCTTGGTAATAATTTCCATGTTTTTCTCGAAGACATTCGAACAAACCTGAGTTCACAAGCTAAATGAAAGAAAATAATTTTAGTAGATTAATATAATAAATTCAAACATAGAAGGACGAAAACCATAAATGGAAAAAGTTAAAGGACAAAAATGTGTATTTTCCTTAAACTTACTTCATTTTCCAAACGTTGCATTGCTGATTCATGATTGTCAGCTTTCACTAGTACATATATTTTGCCCACGGGTGTTGACCTTAATATCTTTTCAACAAGAACTACGTACAAGATTTTATTTGAAATTAATACCTTTAATATCAAACACAAAATCCAGTGTAAAGCAGTTTCATAATATGAAAATAATACCTTTACATTCATTTCTGATACCGCAAGAGATTAAATCTTAAATGGTCACATAACTTTGTACCTTTTTTGATTAGTCCCATAGCTTTTTTCTGAAATAATTGTCCCATAACTAATTGAATTGCTCAATTTTTGTTCCATAACTATTTTTTGGAATAATTTAGTTCCATAACTAATAGAATTGTTCAATTTTCATCCCATAACTATTTTTGGAATGATTTAGTCCAATAACTTGATATCATATTTTTTAGGGTTTTTTTTTAGTAATATTGATTCCAGAGATCTGAGGCTATGATATCTAGTATCCAGTGTTTTGTATTTTAGTTTCTATTTGTTTTTATTTTTCTTTTTATAATATAATAATGTGTATTTAATTTAATTGTCTTTACATTTAAGTGCTGAAACACAAGCCTCACAAGGAAGCCTCAATTTAAAATGGCACGACATCATCGTTTGGGTTATTTCCAGAACCATGGGACTAAAGTTGAGCAATTCAAGTAGTCATGAGACTAAATCGTTCCAAAAATTGATGGGACAAAAATTGAGCAATTCAATTTTTTATAGGACTAAATCATTCCAAAAAAGAGTTATGGGATGAAACTTTAGCAATTCAATTAGTTGTGGGACTAAATCGTTCCAAAAAATAGTTATGAGACTAAATCAAAAAAGGTGCAAAATTATGGAACCATTTAAAATTTAATCCCGATACCATAACATTCCTTTAATAATACCATTACAATTATAAACTGATATCACATTATAAAATGGTTATATATCAATAAATAATTGTAATGGTATGAGATTATGAAACTGTTGCACAGGATAGCAACTCGTTATTAAAATGGAAGATAATTAATTTTCTCACCAATTAAGAGATTAAGTCGAGTGGCAAAATAGTTATGAAAATGGAAGATAATTAAAATTGGACATAAGAAGTATATGTACCTTTACCAAGAAGTCCAGTGGTACCAGTAATGAAAATGTTCTTTCCTTCAAAATAGTTAATTATCCCTATACCCTTGCTAGACCCCACGTCCAATTGTATACCATTGGCTAAATCGCCATTACTAACAGCTGCATTTTTTACACTAAATTGGCATAATCTTGTTCTATTTAGCTGAATTTTCTCATGATTACGTAAGAAGGAACTCTTGGATTTGTCACATGACAAGCGCTTGGCTTTCCTTAGCTGAAATTGTGGGCTGTTAATTTTCAGCATAGTGAGAGAGAGAGAGAGAGAGAGAGAGAGAGAGAGAGAGAGAGAGAGAGAGAGAGAGAGAGAGAGAGAGAGAGAGAGAGAGAGAGAGAGAGAGAGAGAGAGAGAGAGAGAGAGAGAGAGAGAGAGAGAGAGAGAGAGAGAGAGAGAGAGGTGTTTGATCTGCAATTTCTTGATATATTTTTCATGTTAAGTATATTTATAGGGGGAAATTTGAATTGAGACGTAGGTCTAATATAATATACATTTATCAATGACGTCAATACAACTCAACCTTCTAATAAAAATTTCATTTATCTCTCATCCAATCCATACACACAACCTATAATCCAATCGTTTATCTTTTTTTATATTTTATAGTGAAAAGAACCCAACTTTAAAATATATTTTTTTATTATTTATTGTTTACATATTATCTATATATATATATATATATATATATTCAATTTTATTATATTATAAAGGTGAGTAAAATATATAAAAATTACTCCCTCCGTCCCGTGATAATCTTCACATTAGGCTAGACACTAGGAAGTTACTTCTTGGTTGAAATAGTGTAGGAGAGAATAAAGTGTAGGGGTATTTTGGGTGGTTGAATGAGATAAAGTGTAGGAGAGAGAATAAATTACAGTAAAACAAGAGTGATATTTTTGAAATTTAAGTGATGTTATGAGAGTGTTAATATTGTGATGAGAACCGTAAATTAGGTTCAATGATTTCGATGCCCCAACTCAGGTTGGCAAGCAACGAAACTCAAACCAATACTCTAGCCCGGGCTAGAAAGTATTCGATTAATAGCTATTAAGCTTCTTCTATTTTTATTCCTCTCTCAAATGAGCTTATACAACTAGTTATATACACTTCAATTCCACCTAACCAACTAACTAATTCCTAACAACTCCAACTGACAACTAATAATAAAATACAACTCTTGCAAAATAGTCCCTAATAGACAATACAAAAAGTTAAAGGACTAAATGCAAAATTCATGGCTACTCATTTGCTAGGCTTGTTGGCTAAGTTCTCATCATATTGTGTTGACTTTCCTTATTTGGGTGTTAAGATTATGTTGGGATGTCCGAATAAGGAAAGTATGAAGATTATCAAAGAATAGAGGGAATATTTGATTTTCTAAATTCGTAATTATTATAAAAAATTGTCATACTCTTAAAATAAGTTTCGAACTCAATAGCAAAATTAAAATTATAATAGTTAGATTATGAAATTAGAAAAAAGAACTCAAGCTACATATATAGAGAATTAAAGTATGTCAATATTTTGATATAAATTAGGTGAGAAAAGAGAAAATTTCAAATTGTGGTTCAAAGTATGCCAATAATGGGTTTTACTAATACCATTTAAAAAAATATATATTTTAATATAAATTATCTTTAATATTTACAATTTCACAAAATTATCAAATTTGTTCACCATATAAAATTTATACCATTATGTTGCTAATAATAATTAAATTGCTATCTACATTTGAGAAGTTTCTCTTGAATTAAGATTCATCAAAACAAAAAATATATAGATCTTCGTAACATATATTGCATAGTACTAAGAGTTTTTTAAAATCTTGGGGGGAGGGGGGTTAAATCCCTGGGAGCATTTATGTGATCAAATTTATTTACTATAATATATAATCGAATTTGTTGCAAATTGGTTGTCACTTACTATATATAGGTGTATTTATAATTGCTTGTTATATTACTGCTGGAATTTGGAGATGGTTTGCACTAGTGACAGCTATTTAGGTTTAATTTAAATGAGCGAATAACAACTATAATTAGACTAACTATTTGATTACCCATTCCTACAAGGAAATTTGTTTTGTTGTTGTCAGAAATAGCGCTGCAACTTGGCGTGCACGTGAAATTAATGTTGCTAATTTTAGAAATTGTTGGTACTTGAATGATTTTAGTACTATCTATGTTTATTGAACATACTTTTATACTAAATTAATTTCATAAATGGTCTTGTAACTTTATTTGAATCCAGATTTGGTTCTTTTTCTTTTTATTTTATCAATTGTGGTCCTTGATTGGAGTGGTATAGGGTAAGAGTTATTAAGACCAATCAACAAAAATATCGAACCCAAGGGAGAAAGTATGCAAACGAAATTCAAGGATAAGAGTTCTAAATGGCTAAAGTTGCAACAAGTTGTGGAACTAAATCACTACAAAATTGCAAGAATTTAAATGACAAGATTATGCAAACAATTTATCAAACACCTAGAATGCCAGATCAAATATACTAAATCAATGGGGGAATTGGGTGCAAGGGATAATCTCCATCAAGGAATCCATGATTAACAAGCTATGATTGTATCCAAATGTAAATCAATCAAATTAGATAGCATAAACCATCATGAAATTAATCACTCCATTAAAATCACAATGCCTAATGTGAGTATCCTTAGTTCTTCCCATTTCTCAATGTAGAAGTCCCCAATTCATACAATCATGCAAAATTGAAACCCGATTAACACCTAATCACGTTAGCTCAACTCTCGCCTATTGCTAGGGTGATCAACCATTAATCAAAAGAGACAATTTTTCATGAAGCACAATTAAGAATCACAATTAGGAAGCAATCTAATTCAATTGATCACAATTATCAACAATCATAGCATGATGCAATCACTTCATCCCTAATTTCAATTATCCCAAGCACAAAGCTACAAGCAAAAACCATGGCTAGAAAATCTAAGAAAGCAATTAACAATCTAATCACTACAAGCAATGAATTAAAGAGAACAAAGGGTAGGAACATCACCAATTAAGCTTCAATAGGCAAAAATAAGAATGATTAATCTTCTACAATGCTTCAATCCAACTTCAATTCTTCCCAATTCACAGCTGCAAACTTCAATTACAATCAATTAAACTTCTAATCTAGTGAACTAAATGAGGAATCTATCCTATTTCTAACAATCTAATGCAATTACAAGTGAATTCAAGCTACAAAATGTAAAATTCGCCCAAAGAAACTCCTAGAAACTGCTCTAAACTGCTAGAATGAATCTCTCCCCTGTTTTGGCTTCCAATTGCTTAAAAACTGAATTTTTCGGTTTTGGGCACTCCTTGAGTCGAGCTTCAGGCCCTCGAGTCGAGGCCTAAGAGTCGCTAACACGTTTCTTTAAAAATCTCTCCCGCCTCGAGTCGAGGCTTAGCCCTCGAGTCGAGGATCCTGTAATTTTCTCATCCCTCGACTCGAGGCTCCTCCCTCGAGTCGAGCTCGCTGTCATTTTGAAATTGTTTCCCTCCAGCATGAACCTCGAGTCGAGGTCTGTGCACCCTCGACCTGTGCTCGAGACCAGGGAATTTTTATCGAGAAGGACTTCGGGCCCGACCCCCGTTTTCGTCCCGTATGTTCGTCTTTTCATTATAAGAATACCGGTACTCTCGGTTTGGCAAAATTCCACCGATTTACCTGCAAAATGGACGAAAAACATCAAAAACTCACAAAGTAATACTTTTTAGGCAAAAGAGTGATACTTTTCACATTTAGGCACAAAAATCTCACTTTAGCTCACTTTTTGCACTAAAATTGGCCCTAAAAACATGCATCAATTCACTCCAATCACACCCCCAAACTTGAATTGTTGCTCGTCCTCGAGCAACGTAGAAACTAAGAACAAAGGAGTGAATTGATTGCAATTATGTCACATAGCACCATAGACAAAAAAATAAGACAATCGAACTCATCAATAAACACTTGTATCAATGCAACTATCCACTAGCCATCAAGATGAATCATGCTCAAACAAATGCTCAATCCAATACTCAACACATTGCTCCTTCCATGGAGTGTTTCACTCTTCACTCAAGTGTATCAAGGTTTAAAGCACTCAATCATCAAATTCATGAACTTGCACACCATATGCTTGCCAAAAGACTTAATCTCAATCAAAATCACTTGTGATCAATCAAGAATCAAAGAGGTCTTTCTTCTAGGTTGTAATGTAGGCTCTTTGGAAAGGTGGGATGTTTTTGGATAAGAGTGACTAAATAGTAGAGACTTGAATGTAAGCTAATCAATACAAGTGCACAATCTCTTCACTTTTCATCAAGCACACTCTTTCTTTTGAATTCAACAATCAATCCACCATTCACTTGAGCTTTCTCTTTTTAAGCTCACCAATTGAATCTTTCTTTACTTCAATGTCATTTTTTTCACAATTCAATTTTTCACAACCTTTCTTTTCTTTTATGCTTCATTCATCACTTAGCTCATCATCTTCCCACTCTTAGCAATCAAATCACCATCATTAGCCAACATTCAAGCTCAACTAAATATAGGACAAGAAAGGCTCATAAAAATAGGCTAAATGGTTTCAATCTCACTTAGCTTGCCAAAGAATAAGGATCATAAAGCTCAAAATGGCTCACTAAGGAAATCAAATGTATTTGGTAGGGAAAAATTTGGCAAAGTGACTAATCATCTCAAACATGGCCTCTTATCACTTTCAAGACATCACACAAAGATCAATATCAACAAGTCTAGTGGCAAGTTCTAGCATACAAATCATTAATGATGCACTCTCAAAGAAATGGTATTAATCGTATAAGATGTACGATTATATAGGCACAAAAGCTCACGGGCTTAACTTGAGCAATGAATCAAGCATCATCAATCACATTCATCTTCACACAATAAATCAAGAAACTAGCTTCAAGCTACAAATCTACTCATTATCATATCAAAATCCCACTAGTCTTGCAAATCAAGCACAAGTGCTCATGTACATAAATCCAAGCATACTCACTACTACATCAAGAATAATACTAAAAGATATATCAATGAATTCACAATTAAGCTCAAGATAAAGAATATGGAATCATGGAAATAAGAATCCAAAAGATCATCAAACCACATTCATCAATAGACAATAAGCTCAAATAGATCAAGGAAATCATAGCATCAATAAAATCATCAATCATTCCAAAACCAATCATCAAGTCATCAACAAGTCAATGAACAAACACAATTACCAAGATAAAAGTACAATCCACCTAAACATAAGCATCTAAACTCTAAAGAGAGGGAATGAGGGATAGGGGTAGCCCTAGTAGTCAGAAGGCGGCGGTGGAGGAGGATAGCTCGGCCCGAAATTCTACGAGCTCATTTGTTGAAGGAGGGCATACATATCGTTTTGAGTCTTCATTGACTCTTCGTGCATCCTCCTCGTCTCTTCATTGAACCTACGAGACTCCTCCATCATCCGGTACATCTCATCCTGTCGAGTCAGACTCTCAATGTGCATCCTCTGACTGTCTGCCCACATCTCCTCAGTCAAAACCCACGGTCTGTGAGATGAACTCCCCGCCTCGTACTCTCTACTCCTCATCTCATCCTGCCAGTACATATTAATCTCTGGCTGATACTCCTCTTCCATCTGGACAGACTGCTCTTCTTGCTCCGGCTCCTCGTCATCCTCGTCCTTAGACTCAACCTCCTCCTAAACCTCTGCTCTAACTGCATCTCCATCATCATCAGAAGAATCGGAATCTGACCCAGGATGCTGACCTGCCTGATCATCGTCATCCCCCTCATCTCTAAGCACGTCCCCATGCTCCCTCGTGTAGGCATCTATGGCATCGGTGTGACGCTGCGACCACATACGCAGGTTAATGGTCACAAAAGCTGTGGATCCAAAAACTGTCGTCAACCTCTTATTAGGAAGAGGAAACCGGCCACCATGGTGCTGCTGTAGGCACCACGTCCTCCCGATACGATCCAATGTCCTCATGCGTCTCATAGTGTCTGTAGTCAAATCTGGACCGTCTAGTGCCGCAAGGTTATGAGTCAGGATCCCAAGATGCTCAGCTATCAGAGTAATCATCTCACCAAAATTGATCTTCTTGAACTTCGTGCTCGTCGCTCTCTCAAACAACTAGCAGAGGTACGCAGCCGCGTTGAACCTCACTCCATGTAAGAAACACCACAATACATATAGCTCTTCAGAGACCACGGTTCCTCCTTCTGATCTCGCGAATATGGTACTCGCGAGGATCTTCTCTAAGTATCGGACCACCAGGTTACGAATGTGTGTGCTCTTAGACTTCCCCGGCACAAACTCGGGTTGACTCGGAGCCCCCGAATCAGAAATACGCCTCCAGAACTTTTTGGCGTTGTACTCCTCTCTGATGTTGAGCAAAGATCTATCAGGGTCAGTAGGCGCTCCGAGTAGCTCATTGATCTCATCCAACGTCAATTCATACTCGTACCCCATGAGCTCAAAAGTGATCTTTCTTGCAAACTTGTTCCTCCTCGCCTTGTGGACTTTAACTGTGCATAAGAACTCGAGAGTGAGTCCAAGATGGGTCCGAGGCCTCTTAGCTAGAAAACCTCCCATGCCTACTTGCTCGAACAACCTAGGGATATCATCCTCAATCCCCATAGAAAGCATGCAATTGTGACCAACGAGACGAGTCTTGACCACCTTCTTATACAACTCAGCATACAGAATGATGTGCTTTCTCCACTTATAGTCATCCCACTGAATTCCCAATTCAGCGGGCATCCGATGTGTAAATCTTATAGCTTCTTCTCTCTCTCGGATCTCAGCATCCGAATAATTGTGGCCATCTACTCCCCTAAACATGATTCCTGCACAAATAATCCCAATAGCACAAATTAGTCCAACAATCGAAATGCGGCTCAAAATATCACTCTAAACCATGGACGAGTCAACAAAACTATATACAATCTCAACAACATTCCTAGTGACTAGGCAATAAATCCTCAACAAATGATCAATGAGTCAATCAAAGCACATAAAATCAATAAAAGTGATCAACTAATCCTCAAATAGACATACTTATCTAGATGGCTTCACAATAAACACCAAAGAAACTAATCTCAACGAATAATCATGCAATTAAGCTCACAAAAAAAAATCATATCTCCAAACATGAACCAACTAGCAAGCATTTAGACAATTAAGCATTACTCACAATCAACTTCTATCATCATCAAATCCTCAAATTGACCAAATATCCAACAATGCACTAGGAAATCCTATCATGCTCACAAATCACAATTCAAGCCAAATTCACCAATAAACGAGCAACACACAATATATACAATCCTAACATGCTCCTACAATCCTCAATTAACTCAAAAATTCTCCCTAGAGGCTCCAATTTATCAACATCAATCATGCATACCAAGTGTTTGACAAAATGCTCAAATGAAATTCTAATTCAAATTAATTCATGCAATTTCATCAACACCCAAGCATCAATCATACACCAATCATGAATTTGAAAGCCAAAAGAGAAGAAATTACATACCTTTTCGAGGAAATTTGGCTTAAGACGAAAAGAACAAGACACCTACGCTCCTTCTACTCAAAACCCCAAATTTGGATGAACAAACCCTCAAATTCCAATCTTGGATGCAATACTATGATAATGTGATGATATTGTGATGATTAATCGGTGAAAACTACTGAGAAATGACAAAAATATGGAGGAACGGCGAATAGGATCGTGAAAGAGGAGAAACCCTCGAGTCGTGACTTCTGAAATTGAATCGCGACTTTTATATCAGACACCAGCCTCGAGTCGAGGGTCAGGCCTTGACTCGAGGAATCCCGATTTTTCAAAAGCCTCGACTCGAGGTTCCTTCCTCGAGTCGAGGGATGTGCCGTTTTCACAAATTTTTCTAAGTCTCAATACCTCGACTCGAGGACTATGCAAGCTCGACCTGGGGTCGAGACCAGGGAATTTTTTACGATTCCCGGGCCCGACCCGACCCCCGAAACTCCTAAAATCGACCTCTACGCCCCTAACGAACCCAAATATGCAAAAAATTACCGTGTTGGTCCCTCGATTTAAGCCCGGTCGCTCATTCGATCGAGGAGACCGGGTTCTCTTCCTTAATGCTCATTTTCACCAACTTTAAAGCTTTCCTTCCTTCCCAATTCCTTGATTCCTTTTTTCAATTCCCTCGTTTGTCAATCTCCGTAGTGAGTATACCTACAAACGGGCACCATTAGTCATCAAATAATCATCAATAAGGGATGCATTTCTAACCTAGACACACACACCCCCAAACTTGAATGAAGATATGCATTCAAAATTAAGTATGGGAATGATACAATTATGCAACCCTTAAATGATATAAACAATTAAGCTCAATACCCAAATACACTATCCATCAACTAACATCTCCTCCTAAGCATGAGCAATTCCTAAGAATCCAATGCAAAAATTCCACAAAAAGAAAGACAAAACACAAACACAAAACAAACACACCAAAGCAATAAAATGATGGGTTGACTCCCATCTAGCGCTAGGTTTAACGTCCTTTACCGGACAGAACTCAATGAGTTCACACTTCCCTTTCTTTGTCAATGTAGAGACCGGCTTTGTGCTCCACTAGGTGTTCCTTTGCAAAAAGGCAACACCCCCACTTATCTTCTAGGAGTAGCTTTCCTCCTTCTTTGATTTCTTTCACCGTAAGCACCTCTTTCGGTCTTTCAACACCAAGTAGCCGACTCCAATTTGATTCACACCACACCACTCGATCTCCTACTTCAAATTTTTCCTCCTTTTTCTCAAGTGGTGCCTTTTTCACAATCAACACCCCCAAACTTGAGCCATGCTCAAGTTTGGTCAATTCTTTCTCACTTTCTTCTTTCTTCTCTTGTTCACCGGGGTCAAACAAAGGGTCCTTTATCGATCTCTCATTCCTACAATCATCAAGGGAAACACAAGACTTGTTAGAAATGATCTTACAAGAGGAAGGAAATGCTCATTAACTAAAGGATAAGTAGAAGTAATAGGTGTAGAAACTTCCCTTTCAATGGAAGGGCATTCATCAACAATCTCTATGTATCCACACGTTTTCTTCTCTAACTTGCTTTGAGCAACCTCTTCCTCATGCACTCTTGTAAATGTCACTTCATCACCATTTGAGCTCAACTTAACCTCTCCTTTCTCCACATTAATCATAGCCTTGCCCGTTGCAAGAAAAGGTCGACCAAGAATGATTGGTGCCTCAAGTTCCTCCTTCATGTCTAATACAACAAAATCCACCGGGAATATGAGTTTACCAACCCCTACTAACACATCTTCAATTATCCCAAAAGGTTGAGCATATGATTGATCCGCTAATTGAAGATTGATGTTCGTAGGAATCACCTCCCCTAAATCCAATTGCTTGAACACGGACAATGGCATCACATTAATACTTGCTCCTAGATCACACAAGCCTTGAATGTTTACCTTATCTTCAATCTCACATGGGATAATGAAGCTTCCCGGATCCTTCTTCTTTTGTGGCAAGTGCCTCTCCAAGATGTCTTTGCATTCTTCCACTAGCTTGAGCATCCCCTTCTCATCCCAACTCCTTTTCTTGGACATAATTTCTCTCAAGAACTTCTTATGATGTGGAACTTGTTCAAGGGCCTCCAAAAGTGGGATATCGACATGCAAATTCTTGAAAATATCTAAGAACTTACCAAACTCTTCATCAAGTTTCTTCCTCTCTAGTCTTTTTGGAAACGGAACCGGATTAGCCTTCATCGGAACTCCCCATTCGTTCTTCGATTTTTCTTCCTTCTTTGCATTTCCCCTCACTTTCACCTCTTTTTCACTCTTCTTCTCCTCCACAACCACTCTTTCTTGTCTCTCTTCTTCCTCATTCACCACCTCTTCTTCAAACTCCCCTTCTTTGGACAATTTCAGACCTTCATAGCTAGTGCCACTCCTTAGCTTGATTGCACTACAAAACTCTTTAGGATTTGGCTCGGTAGTGGATGGATACTTTCCTTTATTTTGTAGATGGTCCACCGTAGACGAGAGCTTCCCAACCGTAGTAGCAAGTTGCCCTACTTAATGCTCGATCGTCTTGAAACGAGTGTCCATTTGCTTCCCTATATCATCAAGCCTTGAATCATTAGCTTCTAACTTCTTCACAATCAATCCCAAAATCTCCTCCGTGGTAGCCTTTCCTTCATTGTTTGGAGCCTTTGCACCCGGATCAAATCCGGGAGGAAATTGAACGGCGGCTCTCGGATTGGCATATGAAAAATTCTCATGTCTCCTCCATGTATTCCCATTAAATGGAGCTTGTGGTTGAGGTTGATAGCTTCCTTGTGACCTATTTTGGTAAGGCATTTGATAAGGCCTTCCTCCTTGATAATTCCCTTGATAGTTTCCTCCTTGATAGCCTCCTTGAAATGGAGGCCTACCCATATAACTCACTTCTTCAACCGGCAACGAACTTGGCCCAACATCAACATGAGGAACGGATGGACTCACACTTGCTTGGCTTTGTGAAGTAGTAAGAGCTCCCAATCGGTCCATCATAGTCATCATCATACTCTTCATACTCTCGATCTCATCAACTTGTGACACTCTATGGTGTGCTCCTCTATTAACCGACACTTGGAATGAGTCTTGAGCTATGTTCTCCATTATTTCATTCATTTGCCCCACGATTTTAGATCAAATCGATCCATTAGCACAAGCATTCAAAAACGACCTATCCCCATCCGTCAAACCATTGCAAAAGTACATAATGGTTTGCTCCTCCGGAAAACCGTGTTGAGGACAATTGATAAGTAACATGCCATACCTCTCCCACGCCTCCGGTATCGTTTCCCCATTCTTTTGTCGGAAGTGGGAAATAGCCTCCTTAGCTTGCACAGTCTTTGATGGTGGGTAAAACTTCATCAAAAATTTCTTTTACAACTCCTCCCATGTACGTACGGTCCCGGGCGGTAATGAATTAAGCCATGCTTTTGCTCTTCCTTTCAATGTAAAGGCAAAGAGCCTCAACTTCTTCGCATCTTCGGGTACCCCATGGTATTTTGTAGTGTCGGCAATCTCAAGAAATTGTGCCATATGTTGATGTGGGCACTCATTTTCATCTCTTCCTTCAAATTGCTTCTTCCTAAGCATTCTCACCAAAGCAGGACTTATCTCAAAGTTATTAGCATCTATCCTCGGCCTTGCTATCCCATCATAATGCTCTCTAAGTTGTGGTTCAAAGAACTCTCTCAAAGGCCTTCCTTGAGGTGGTGGCTCATTTACAGGTTGTGGTTGGGCATTTGGTATGTGAGGTGGCTCATGATATCGTGGCTCTTGATTATACGGCATATGGGGATAGTATGGTGGAAATTGTTGTGGATGAGGTGGATAGTAGGGATATTGATGAGCTTGAGGTGGATAAGGATATGGATTTTGGTAGGGGTAATTTTGTGGTGGCATCCCTTGAGGGAAAGGGCCAACTTGAGCATGAAAATGATTCCCATTGCCTCCATTCTCTCCTCCTCCTACTCCTTGTCCATGTACCTCCTCTTCTTGAGGATCACCCACTAGTCTCTCCTCATGCCTTTGATATTCTCCTTCCATAGCTTCCCTTCTTCTTCTCACACGATTTCTTCTCAACGTAGCCTCAATTTCCGGATTTAGTGGCAAGGGTGGAACACCACTTGATCTTGTTAGCATACACCTACAATGCCACAAATCCAAGTATCAACTTCTCACCAACAAAATAAACCAAAAACAAAAACAAAAACAACAAATAGCCACTTAAAACAATCCTCAAATCTCACTTATAGGCGCAAAAACTAACTCCCCGGCAATGGCGCCATTTGATTGGAGTGGTATAGGGTAAGAGTTATTAAGACCAATCAACAAAAATATCGAACCCAAGGGAGAAAGTATGCAAACGAAATTCAAGGATAAGAGTTCTAAATGGCTAAAGTTGCAACAAGTTGTGGAACTAAATCACTACAAAATTGCAAGAATTTAAATGGCAAGATTATGCAAACAATTTATCAAACACCTAGAATGCAAGATCAAATATACTAAATCAATGGGGGAATTGGGTGTAAGGGATAATCTCCATCAAGGAATCCATGATTAACAAGCTATGATTGTATCCAAATGTAAATCAATCAAATTAGATAGCATAAACCATCATGAAATTAATCACTCCATTAAAATCACAATGCCTAATGTGAGTATCCTTAGTTCTTCCCATTTCTCAATGTAGAAGTCCCCAATTCATACAATCATGCAAAATTGAAACCCGATTAACACCTAATCACGTTAGCTCAACTCTCGCCTATTGCTAGGGTGATCAACCATTAATCAAAAGAGACAATTTTTCATGAAGCACAATTAAGAATCACAATTAGGAAGCAATCTAATTCAATTGATCACAATTATCAACAATCATAGCATGAGGCAATCACTTCGTCCCTAATTTCAATTCTCCCAAGCACAAAACTATTAGCCCATGGTGCTACAAGCAAAAACCATGGCTAGAAAATCTAAGAAAGCAATTAACAATCTAATCACTACAAGCAATGAATTAAAGAGAACAAAGGGTAGGAACATCACCAATTAAGCTTCAATAGGCAAAAATAAGAATGATTAATCTTCTACAATGCTTCAATCCAACTTCAATTCTTCCCAATTCACAGCTGCAAACTTCAATTACAATCAATTAAACTTCTAATCTAGTGAACTAAATGAGGAATCTATCCTATTTCTAACAATCTAATGCAATTACAAGTGAATTCAAGCTACAAAATGTAAAATTCGCCCAAAGAAATTCCTAGAAACTGCTCTAAACTGCTAGAATGAATCTCTCCCCTGTTTTGGCTTCCAATGGCTTAAAAACTGAATTTTTCGGTTTTGGGCACTCCTCGAGTCGAGCTTCAGGCCCTCGAGTCGAGGCCTAAGAGTCGCTAACACGTTTCTTTAAAAATCTCTCCCGCCTCGAGTCGAGGCTTAGCCCTCGAGTCGAGGATCCTGTAATTTTCTCATCCCTCGACTCGAGGCTCCTCCCTCGAGTCGAGCTCGCTGTCATTTTGAAATTGTTTCCCTCCAGCATGAACCTCGAGTCAAGGTCTGTGCACCCTCGACCTGTGCTCGAGACCAGGGAATTTTTATCGAGAAGGGCTTCGGGCCCGACCCCCATTTTCGTCCCGTATGTTCGTCTTTTCATTCTAAGAATACCGGTACTCTCGGTTTGGCAAAATTCCACCGATTTACCTACAAAACGGGCGAAAAACATCAAAAACTCACAAAGTAATACTTTTTAGGCAAAAGAGTGATACTTTTCACATTTAGGCACAAAAATCTCACTTTAGCTCACTTTTTGCACTAAAATTGGCCCTAAAAACATGCATCAATTCACTCCAATCAGTCCTTTTGATATCAAAATAGGTCCTTTTAGCGAGATAATTCAATTTTTGGCGGGAAAAGTTACCGAAAAATGGTCGAAAATCTGTTGTAGCATACATAATGACACAAAAATATACCAAAATGACGGGCTCAACAAGAGAAAAAGAAACTTATATGCCTCGACCCTCCCCTAATCGTAAAACACTCGGAATTAGTGATGAAAATTTACAATTTTTAAATTGCAATTTACGAGGAAGGTGCAATCGAAATTTGAAATTAATTGAGGGTTTTGCTTCCTGGATGAGTGACTATTCAAATGAGACTTGACACGGTCGTCGACGTGGCAAGAATACAAAATTAGAGCAATTTCCGGCTCCAGTGAAAAGGACCAAAATTGAGACTAAAAGGATTAAAATTGATAAATGAAAAGGAAAAAGGACTAAAGTTGGATTCAAGTAAAGATAAGGACCTTTTGTGATTTTTTCTTAAATTATATCACTCATTTAAAAAAATAAAATTGATAAGCGATAGATTTTGTATTAAATAAATTGTACAATTTTACAAAAAATATTGTTGTTGATTTAGAAACCAACAATCTGTATGATCAGGTTAGCAAACAAATTATTTAAAGAGAGATATATGGAGAAGATTAATTCTTAGATGTGCTCCAAATTAAAATAATCCTATTATCAGTTCATGTAACCTATCATAATTATTTGAAATTTTAAAGATTCAACTTGTTTGTTTGTTTTGGCAAAAAAATTATTTAATATATGTTATAGTTGAATTTAAAATTTAATTAAACACAACAATTAATGCACTCATTATAGGTTCTACAATAGCACGGCATATAAATAGTTCTCTATATTTTTAGAACTTTTAATTAGAAAATAAAAAACATAACTAGTGTTTTAAATTTATATATTGAAATTGCACTCAATAAAAATTCAATATAGGTTCTATATTAGCACGCACGGCATATGAATAGTTCTCCATAATTTTAGAACTTTAGAAACGACGTCGTTTCATTTTATAAGGTGGCGATTTAATTGGCAACTAAACACTGTAAAACGAAAGATGTCATTTTTTTCGCAACCACGTGGATGCCACGTAAGCGACCGGCAGAGAAAAATCTGCCCATAAACTAAAATTTCAAAAATTTATTAAATTGGAGTTTTGTTTTCTACGATTAAAAGTTTAGATTAAAAAATTTTGAAAAAGGTGGTGATATAATATGCAATTAAGCCATTAAAATATTAATGAGTTAAAATCAATTTCATCCCATAACCTTAAACTTTTTCGTAAAAGGTCCAAAAAATTTTAGAAATTTCAATTTTATGCTAGAAGTCCATAATTCTTTAGAATTTGGTCCTTTTTTTGCCAGATTTTACACTTTTTGTCCCACAATTTTGAACATTATCACAAAATATCACAAGAAAATGTGTATCAATATGAAGTTGTCTATGAAATTTCGGCGACTCTTGGACGAAAAATAGACCAATTAAGGAACTATGAGTTAAAATAGAAAATCTTAAATATTTTGGGTCTTTTTGCGGAAAAATTAAAAGTTATGGGACCAAATTAAATTTTAACTAAAACATTAATTATAAGTAAAAGTATTATTTACTAGTATAGTAGTTCACAAATTTGTGGAGGATTCTTTTTTATTGTTACTATTGAAGGAATTTCATCTCATCTAAAAACTTGAACTTATACAGAAGTGTGAAATTAATGTATTCATAATAATTTTCTAATAATTACTAGCCCTTATAAATGAACAAAAAAAATTTTTGAATATAGATTCTCATGAACTTTCTTCTTATTCAGTGGTTTTAAAAAGTACAATACACAATATCAATTATATTTTAAAAAAGTACAATACACAATATCAATTATATTTTAAACAGCGATACTCCGTATGGTAAACAATAAAACTTCATGTACTAAATAATGATATTTGAAAAAGATAATTAAGGTGATCTGGATTAACTAGAGATCTACTTTTTAGATAAAATTTAGACAAACACCTTCTAAGGCACGACACTTTTATAGCCCATGAGCACTTTCACTAAAGTAGCATGGATAATTAATGGTTCTTTCTTGTTTTCCAGACACATATTTATGAATGTAGATTTAGGCAATATCCTATATAACTAAAGGGGAAAAAAAACATATATAAAATATTCTATGGATTTAGGATTTGTAAAATTACTCATATAAATAAATTTACGGATCCTATGCGAGTCGGGACTCGTGAGTTTTTCAAAAAAACTCGCGCAAAAGCAAAAATAAAATCTCGCTCCCAGGTGCTCCCAAGTGTGTTATTATAAGATCAAACATGTGTTACTGTAGGAGCAAATATATGTTACTGTAAGAACATGTAATACATATTTCTCTAAAAAACTGGCTCAAAGACAAAAAGAAAAATGGGAAAAGGGGCAAATGAGTCCCTAATTAATCTTATATGTGTCAATCAAATAGGTCCCAAATCTTTGACAATTTTATTTTCACTAATAGGGTGTGATTCTGTTAAGGTGAGGGGCTTATTCGATCTCAACATTAAAGAAATAGGGTTTAAATGTGTTAAGAAAAAGTTCAGGACTCTATTTGATCCGCACGTATAAGATTAGGGGCTTGTTTGATCACAATATTAAACAAAAAATGGTACAAATGTATCAAAAAAAGTCCAAGGGCCTATTATTTAATCGCCACCTATAAGTTCAAGGGCTAATTTGACCCTTTTCCCAATAAAAATTAACTCTCAGGTTGTGTTTCTATAAGGGCAAATATGTTTGCTAAACTCGCACAAAAGGTTAAAAGAAAAGAAACTCATTCTCTAGTTGTGTTACTATGATGTCAATATTTTTACTAAACTCACGCAAAGGTAAAATTAAAATCTCACTTTCAGATTGTATTACTATAAGGTCAAACACGTGTTATTGTATAGAGAAGTATGCGTTATTTTATGAATACAACCAGCACAACACATGGACAAATATGTTATTTTTTTAAGAACTAGTAACACGTACTTGATCTTACACTAATACATGTTTGACCTTATAGTAACACACTTGATAGCGAAATTTTATCTTTGCCTTTGCGCGAATTTTTTTTTTTTTGGAAAAATGTGTTACTATATGAACACAAATGTATTACTTTTTACTGTATGAACAAAACCAATACAACACATGGATAAATATTTTATTTCTTTAAGGACTAACACATACTTGCCCTTACACTAACACATATTTACTCTTACACCTGAGAGCGAGATTTTATTTTTACCAGAAACTCAATACCAAAAATTCAAAAGCAAAAAACAAATATTTGTTACATGCCTCGGGACAGAATCATATAGTAATTGAACTGTTGAGCAATGATCAAAGCAAATCTTGATTCAGAAAACTATCATCAGTGTTCTCATAATTGGATCGTCAATCAAATCAGAACTTACTGTCCATTACTATTTCAATTTGCGTAATGAAGATTAACTTTTTGCCCATAATTTGATCACCATTGTTTTACAAAGAAAAATTCAAAGCAGAAGAAGAAGAAGTCTGCGTATTTTTAATTCTGACCCTTTTTTTTAGGATGACCCATGAGATTTCACAATTAACTTTTATTAACTGTCACTACTACATTTTCTCTCATACATAACTGTTCCTAGATAACGGATACAGAAATATCCATTATCTAAGATTTGTAAATCCGTTATCTAATCTATATCTGTTATCTCTGTTGGTGAAAAAATTAAGAATGCGCTCATAGATAACGGTTTTTTCTTTGTTGTTATCTATGATTTGTTATCTAATAATTTTAATTTATTTTTATATTAAAATATTACTTAGAGATAACGGATATGCTTTAATTTATATATCTGTTATCTGTCTTTTGTTATCTAATTATTTTAATTTTGTTTATATTAAAATTTAATAATTATTTTAATTAGAGTTAACAGATATTTTATATCTGTTGTCTTTATTTTGTTATCTGTGAATTAAAATTATTCCATTACACAATCAGGACTTAATTTTTCTTTTACATCGTTATATTTTCCATTCATCAAATCCCTAATCTTTCTCTCAGACCTTCGAAGAAGGTCTTCTCTCGCTCAGCCGTGTCGCTACCGTCCCCGTCGCCGGAGCCACCACCGTCGTTCCCCCTTGCCTCGTCAACACCGCCATCCCCGCCGCTCGTCACCACATCATTCCCCACGACAAGCACTAACTCCTCGTCACAGCCACCGTACCCGGCGCCGAATCCACCACCGCTATTTTCCACCGCGTTTTCGGCATCGGTTCCTCGTGCCGCCATTGTCATCGCTAATTCCTCGCACCGCCGTTGTCTGCCGTCTTCCCCACCGCGCCTGCAGGTTTGTCTCTAAATCCCTAATTTGCGCGAATATTTGTCGAAGGATTTGGAAGAACTTTTGGCCTGCTATCTGTCGTTGAATTCCGATGAATATCACGATCTCATCGTCAATGTTTTTAAGCAAATTTGGTTTGATTTCATTCATCTTCGCTTCAAGTAATTTTATTTAATTTCCTTCTGTAAATCTTATTGATTTGTATGTTATAGACTTATGGGTAATTTGATTTAGAAACTATAATCACGTTAATTTAATAAGACTGGGATTATTCAGACTAATAATTCCTTTCATTTTCTTAATGCTATTTAAGCAATGTAGCATACATTCGGAAGTCTAGCAGCAAAAAACATGTAAAAGCTTCCAAAATATAGGAACTTCTCTGCAATTGTAAATCTGACCATGAACGTTAATCTAATATGTATCATATATTATGTTTCTTTTTTTTTTTTCAAATTAGATTGGGAAAGATACAGAGCCTATGCAGTTATGTTTTTGATTTGGTACAATTAATGACTTGGTGATAATGATTAAAGCCTGTGCGGTTTCATTTACCCATTAACTTGAATATTTTATTAGTATAGTTGATTAAAAAATTAAAGATCTTCTCTTATTTAAAAATCCGACTTAACAGTAATTTTCATTTTTTAGTTGAATTCTTTGGTGGTAATAAGGCATTTGCAGTCTGGAATCCCAGGTACTTTGTGTCCACGGTGGCCTATCGCCAGATGTTTGAACTATTGATCAGGTTAGATTGTTTCCTTTTCTGAGTTAATGATTTTTTGTGTATATTATTGAAGAAATCTCATGTCTATGTAGTTCTATTCTAGGATGACGCGTGCTGGCTAAATTCCAGATGTATAGCAAGCACGGATGCATATTCCTTCAATATTTCATTTTCTTTTATGGAGTTTTATCATCTATTATGTTCACCACTCAATATTTCATAAGTACGCCTTTGTTATAGCATAAAAGCCGTTTCGGTTACATTTGCTACTTTTCTTGGCAGATTCGTGTCATTGAACGGAACTGTCTGAGCAGTATGTACATAGTTCAACCATATCAACAAACTCGATCTAGTTTGTCGTGCCCACCAACTTGTCCAAGAAGGTCTAAAGTACATGTTTCAAGATAAAGGCCTTGTGACAGTGAGTTTCTTATCTCTACATATTATTTAATCTCAGAAATTATTAACTTCAGTTGGCTTTTCTCATTATCTTATTATGGACTGAGCAGGTGTGGTCTGCACCAAATTATTGTTACCGCTGTGAAAATGTTGCGTCCATTTTGAGCTTCAATGAGAATATGGTAGTTATGAACATCTTATTTGTTGAGAGTGTTTTTTTGTCTTATTCTGTATGGCTCATCTGTCTTAGTAATCTTTTACCCAAAGCAAGATCCTGATTTTAGTAGTTCTATGTTTTTGATTCAATATATGATTAGCTGCTATAAAAATGGATGGCAAGGCCATTGGAAGGTGTGCCTCTACCACAGCCAAACTGAAGTTAATATAGCTTAGGGCTTCTTTTTCTGAAATGTCGAGAAGAGGCGAAGTCTTAAATTCACTGGGGTTTGATGGTTAGTGAATTGGATTGGAAGCTAAGGCTGCAAAAAACAATCCAATTCATTTCTTGAAGATTGAATCAGTTAGTTGTATATCTATTTCATGGGGCTTTATTTTCAATTTGCATCTTGGATATAAATGCACTAGGTTTATATGTGGCCTTTGTAATGATTTTCAATTGAAGTGTGGTTACATATGCAGAGGACAATCGATTAAGATTGTGAGTTTGGGGCAATTAAGATGGAGAAAAAGAAATGGCCGTGGAAGAGAAAGCCTTCGGAGAGGAGTCCTGGTGAAAGTGAAAGCTCGGGATCATTTTCTTCACATTTTGAGAGATACTCCGATGAACAGGTAGATAGTCTTCATACAATTGACTTACTGTGCGAACCTTTAATTGTTTTTATCACAGTTGGAAGTATTTTTTGAGATTAGAATTCACAGCTGGTTTTCTATATGCTCTTTGGTGAACACCATGACGATAGATTATCTGTTTCATGATTCTGTCTTTTGTGCGAGCGAATTAAGAGGAGCATCAGATGAGTTAGGAACCTATGTAAAATCCTGGTGTGTGTGTGATATGTGCATTAATTGCTTTATTTCTGGGAAAGAGTAAAATAAATGATGGAAAAAGATCATTATTGCCTGGGGTATAATTACAAAATAGATGAGTGATTTATTGCTGGCATTTGCATAGAGGGGCTCGTTTTCTTAAATTCTTCTTTCATCAATGCCATTCTTTCTGGTACAGCTAAGAAGAAAACCATGTCACCATCTGTTTTGTATAGCCACAAAAGCATCAGCTGTTTCTCCCATTTATTCATATGTTTCACCGGAGTAAAAATGTTTTGGTAACTTGAAATGGTTTGATGATATTATAGAAGTCGACCTTCTCAAAAAGGTTCTGTAGAACATGACTTTTGGTGAAGATGTAAGTTATAACTCATCAAAAAGCTTCGATTATTGATGATGAAGCGAAAGTAACCGTGAGAAGGCTAACAGAAAAGCTATCAGCTGCCCTTGTGAATGTCAGTGCTAAAGAAGAGCTAGTCAAGCAGCATGCTAAAGTTGCTGAAGAAGCTGTAGCTGGTAACCATCTCCCAATAATTTTCCTACTTCTTCCTTATTTGGTTCCTCGTAAAATAGTATTACGATCTTGTTTAACAACTTATTTTGCATATTTTAGGCTGGGGAAAGGTGGAAAATGAAGTAGCAGCATTAAAACAGCAGCTTGAGGTGGCAGTACAGCAGAACATAAACCTGGATGTTCGAGTGAGTCATCTTGATGGGGTCCTCAAAGAATGTGTTCGACAAATGAGACATGCAAAAGACGAGCAGGAGCAAAAAACCTCTGATGCTATTGAGGAAAAGAACAGGGAATGGAAGGTCAATGGTGTCAAACACTTGGTATAATGAATTATTTTATTAGTTTTTACGGTATTCATTAATTTACGTTCATTTGATCTGTATCTTTTAATTCAGATGAATTTATAATTATAACCTTCTCCTTGATAAAAAAGTTGCTTGGGATAATTATATAATCCTAACTTCAATTCTTTACTGATAAAATGATGAAATTGTTTGTCCAAACATTAGGGGAAAAAGTTCCTATGCCTATAGCTTAAAGGCACAGAAATAAGGGAAAAATAATATATATTGAATTTGAGCTACCTTTATGCATTGCAAAGCCATTGTTTTTCTCCTCATGCTTGGGATCTGGGAAGTTTCAATCCCTTTTAGCAAAATTTTTTGAAAATTTTGTAGTAATCTAAATGCAAAGTTGTATGCAGCATGTGCAATTATTTATTTTTACATTTTATGCCTTTCATGCTTCCAGTTGGAATAGTCACCCAGAGACCATGGCGGCTAATTTGATTTGAATTGTCTGTCTTTTTAGAATTTTGATGTTTATAAAAAATCTGTAATTGACATACTCATGTTGCTCACCTCTGATGTTAAATTGGGAACTGAGGTTCACATCATTATTTGTTTGGAACTTTCATTTATGGTAAACATGATGACATTGATATTGATCATGCTGGGATCAATGGTGTCTGGTTTATTAATTATATTTGATTAGGGCAGGCTTGATTTCTGTCTGTCATTTCATTTTCGCTAAACTGTCAATTCCTTTGTCTGCAGGAATGACTGCACCTCAAGCTGCTGGTGTTATACATTTGGACTTAGGGAGGGGCTTTATTCGAGCAGAAACGGTAATTGTTATCAATAAAAATACTAAAGGTCTCTATTTGGAGCATCAGCATTCTTTGTATTTTGGATGAAGTAGATGTAGAAGGAAATGATTGAGTATATCAGCTCATTTTACGAATCCCAATATTATATGGTTGTGTAATCACCATTGGTACAACCCTTTTGAAAACCTGCATGCTACTAAATCATTTTAAAACCTATAATTTTGCAACTGTTTTGTGTAAATTGGCGAGTATGGTTAAGTTTTTATTCCAAAATGTAATCAGTTATATTCTGAAAGTTTCATGTACCTGATGAATAAGATCAAAGAGTTTTTTCCCTTAAATCTACGTATGAGTCATGAGCATTTTTTGTTTTATTAATGCGATATAAAAGGAAAACCATTCTTCTTGAAGAAAATATATTTCATCTATAATTGTAGTTTAGTTTTCTGAAATCAAGCCTTTTGCTAGGTTGCCTATGATGATTTTGTTGCTGCTGGTTCATTATCTTCATCAAGGGGAAGAGACTGGTAAATTCAGGCTTGAGTACTACTTTTTCACTTTTTGTTCTTGTTGAATAATCAATTTTTTGTTATATTTCTTCAGTGAAACATAATTATGTGATCTGAAATATAAACCTGTTTTAGCTGCTCTTTCATCAAATAACTTAATTTGATGGACCATTTGATGTTGCTTCACTACAATCGTTGGTAATGTTATTGTGTTTTGAAAAAAATTATCTCTTTGTAATACAATTTAATTATTGTGTAATTTATTAGTATTAATATGTATATATGTTATTTTGTAGTTCATGGAGAAAACGTACACCAGGGCTGAAATTGATGAAGTGAGGTCGGAGTGGGCTCAATTTGTTCAATTATATGTCATCGAGTGGTAACTGTTGTCGTGTATTTTCACTTTTGAATTGACTGTATAAATATTGACTTTTGGATTGATGATGAAATTAATGCATTTTGCATTTTTTTTATTGAGTAAATTTTATTGGTTTATTTTAAGAATTAAAATGAATATGGAATAATTTATAAAAAAAATGTATAATACAAATATATAACATATATATATGTAAAGCATAACATATATATTATGTTATCTATGTTGAAATAGATAACATATATAGTTATAAATAGATAACAGATATATAAAGTTATCTTTTCTAGAATAGATAACGTATATAATAATTAATAGATAATAAATATATTTAGTTATCTTTTCAACGAATACATAACAGATATATATAATAATAGATAATATATAGTTTTCGTTATCTTTTTATAGAATAGACAACAGATATATATATATTAATACATAACAAATATTTTCTGTTATCTATGTGCGCCCTACTTGACCTGCAGAGCGCTCATAGATAACGGATATTTACTGATTTTTTTATCTGTTATCTATGAGCGCCATTAATAGATAACACGCGCCTAGATAACACTAGCTTACCTACATAGATAACGGATCCGTTATCTATGAGAGAAAATGTAGTAGTGTGTAATTGAAGAATAATTTACAAGAGACTCACTCATAACTAAATTATCGTAAAAAAAGACATACATACAAGAATAACTACTTGCACTTAAAGCTATTTATTAGAGATAATTTCATAAATGATCATGTAACTTTGTTCGAAACCAAATTTGGTCCATTTTCTTTTTATTTAATTAATTGAGGTCCTTTTGATATCAAAATAGGTCATTTTCGCCGGATAATTCAAGTTATGGCCAGAAAAATTACCGAAAATGGTCGAAAATCTGTTGTAGCATACAGAATGACACAAAAATGTACCAAAATGACGGGCTCGACAAGAGAAAAAGTAATTTATAGGCCTCGATCCTCCCCTCATCACAAAATATTGAGAATTAGAGATGAAAATTGACAAAATTTATGATTTTAAAATTACAATTTACAAGGAAGGTGTAATCGAAATTTGAAATTATTTGAGGGCTTTGCTCCCTGGATGAGTGACGATTCAAATGAGACTTGACACGGATGTCGACATGACAAGAATAAAAGTTAGGGCAATTTTCTGGCAAAACTTGAAATTTTCCGGTGAAAAGGACCAAAATTGACACCAAAAGGATCAAAATTGATAAATTAAAAGGAAAAAGGACTAAAATTGGATTCAAGTAAAGATACAGGACCGTTTGTATTTTTTTCCTATTTATTACGGTATTAATATAGATATATTAATTTCACACCTCTCTACAAGTTCGGACTTTTAAATGAGAAGAAATTCTTTCATGCCAGTAAAGCAAAACCCTTGGTTCAAACCCTACTAAAAGCAACTCCACCGATTTGAATTATGTTAGATCAGAAGTAGTTTTGATGAGTTAAATTGTATAGAGTAGGTTGAGCTCATGTAATTAAGATGACCAGTTGAATGTGTATAGAACAACTGATATAATGAATTATAGTACTAGGCTGATCAGACTAGGTAGAACTAGAACAGTCAGCTGAGGTTATGAAAGAGAAGGTCATCTGAAGACGATCTTGATAAAGTCATCTGTTGGAGACAATAATGAAGAGCTTAAGACGAGGTCAAGACCAACTGAGTAGAATAAGAAAGGCGAGTCTTCACCAAGCCAGTAGCAGACGACTAGCTTGAGATCAGCTGAAGTCAAGGCAGTTTTCAAGAATAAGTTTGTTATACGGTTTTTGGTTTGTTACAACAAACTAACCATTTCACAGGCTTATAAATATGTTTGAGCACAGTTCTGAATAAAATAATCAACACTCTCATTCTCATACTCACGATTTCTAAAAGAGCACTCACTAAAGTTTTCAAAAGAATCTTCATAAGTTTCTAAGTGTTTGTAGAACACTCATTTGTACATCTTCAAATTCTCTGCACTGTAACTTTCAAGTTTCTAGATAGCTTGATAGGTTGAAGATAGAATTGAAGAGAAGAATCTTCACATCTTTGTAATTGTAACTCTGTAAGTAAGTAAGGTAGTAAGTCAGTCGAGGCCCTTCTTCAAGTTGAAGAAGGAGAGTGGATGTAGGATCAGTTTGATCCGAACCACTATAATTCCTGGTGTTCTTTACTTCTTGTTTTACTTATTTGTTATTCATCAGCTATTAAAACAAATTCATTTCAGATTAATTCAGATTGCTTTTTGATCCTTTAAAGCTTGAGATAAAATTTGATTCCCTTGCTTAGCATTGATATCTTGAATAGAAAATCTGATCTTCGAAAAAGATTTGATAATCTATTCAACCCCCCCTTCTAGATTATCACTAGGAGGTGATCTAAGCTTGTTTACTCGCTCAATCTCTGGGCCAGCAAGTGGTATCAGAGCGGTGTTAAAGCTGTTCTGAATATTTCTTTTGGTCGATGTGATCTTTGATTTTCTAAATTTTGAAATAAATTTGTTCTTGAATATACTCTGCTGATTTTCTTGTTGTTTACTAACCATTGATTAGTGTGAAAATTGCTAGATATTCATGTGATTTAATTGCTTAATTTAATAGAATTTCTTGCATTATTTTCACTAAATTGACTAATTGCACTTGAGATGAGGAAGATATTGTTTTGCTATTTTTTGTAGGAATATTGAGCATTATTGAAAGCAAAACACGAGCTTATTATTTTGTGAAGTCAATTGAAGAAATAAATTGAAAACAAGCCTTGAGAGAAAAATAGATAAAATATTTGAGCTACTCAACATGGCTAATGTTCAAGAATTAGAGGGCCTATTTTGCAAACCCATGTTCACGCAAGACATTGATTAAAAAGCAGCAACAAATTGTCAAGCTTTGGATTAGTAAATTGCAATTGAGGTGGCAAGTTTTATGTAAGAAATAGCCGCATAAGTTGACCGGTCAACATATAAAAGAAAAAAAGCAATTGAGCTAATTTGTGGACCCCACAGTTTCAGCAGCATTTTTGTTACTAAAGTGTTGAGCGTTTCTTTTAGCAAATCAGCGCTTTTAAGGAACAGAGCAAAGGCACGTATTCTAAAAACAGGAGCAGCTTACAAAAAGGAGGAGAACAAGAACAGTAGACAGTAGTAGGCAAAGGCAAGCACAGTAGGAGGAAAGCAGCAGTAGACAATGGCGGAGGCAGAAATTTTTTTTTAGGGGGCTATAGAATAAATACGATACAAAAAATAAAAGATTTAATAAGGTATAAAATTAAAATATGTAGGCAAAATATTACTTCAATTAGTTTATCCCTAAATGATAAATTTTTCATCAAAATACATCCAAAATAACCATCAAATACATTACTAAAAATTATCAAAATATATAGACACCAACCTACAAGCACAAAGTGTTTACATAAGTTGTGCCCTGCGTTTCTTTATCCGATAGAATTCATCAATGATAGAGTCGGGATCAATGCCTTCAAAAAATTCTCTTTCAATATAGACAACCATAGAATCTGATAGATAATCCCCCTCCATTTTGTTTCGAAGAACACTCTTGACATGCTTCATAGCTGAAAATGCTCTTTCGGTAGTTGCAGTGGTAACAGGGAGTGTCAAAACAAGGTGAATCAATCTCGTAATCAGATTATACGTCCGTGCCTTGTTCGTCTCCGCTAACTTTTGGGATAGTTGAGAAATGGTTGACAAATTCCGAAAACTTACCTGAGAAGGCATATCCATTCTGTAATGCTGCAATTGGAGTCTCAGATAAATCATTTCTTGATCAGTAAAATCATCAGGATAAAATTTGTCAGCGAGAAGATAAATATGATCTTCATTAAACAACCTGAAGTTATCTTTAGGATATAAGGCAGCACTAAGCCTAAGAAGTTCCACTGTCTCATCTTTGAATTTATCACTGATTGCATTCAACTGAGTATCTATCGCTTCGTTAAAGACATCAAAACGGTAATGATGCTCAAACGTGATAGTGTCCACTTGTTGACACGAACGTCCTGTACCCATTTCATAGCAATCATCCATATTTGGTATTACAATGTGGTGTTCTCTACAAACTGACTTCACATGTGATAGAAGACAATCAAAACCATCATCTCTCAACAATCGAAGTAAACCTTTAGTGCTTGAGACAAGATCCATTGCATTCAAGATATCAAGAGACTTTTGCTGCAAAGATTGACAAAGCATATCTGAAAGTCCCAAGATTTTATTCATCAAGTGTAGGATGAATACAAAATCGAAGGACTTCATTATCATCCGACAACCGTAAGCTTCACCAGTTCTATCATAAGAAGAACCCTCATCTATCATATGATCAAGCACAGTAATCACTGCACCATACATATCAATCAAACTACACGTTGAATTAAAATGAGAACTCCAACGAGTTTCTCCTGGACGATGCAAACTACCCATTTGATTAGCTCCCCTGCCTGTTTCACGATCTCCTGTAGCTACCTTTTCGGCAATTTCAATAGCTTGAACAAACTGTAGATCGGTATGGCGCTTAGGAGAAGCACCAACGATATTTACAATCTTATTCAAGCTTGAAAAAAAACAATAAACTGATCCCACTCTTCCACCTGCAGCAACTAATGCCAATTGCAATCGATGAGCAAAACAATGAACATGATATGCATAAGGACAATCTCTCAAAAAAAGAGCTTGTAATCCATTCCATACACCACCCATATTGCTCGCTCCATCGTACCCTTGACCCCGCATATTGCATATTTGAAGGTTATGTCGACTTAAGACAAGACATATTTCTTTCTTCAGTGTTACAGCAGTAGTATCTTTAACATGAACAATGTCAAGAAAACGCTCTTTCAAAACACCACCAACATCAACAAATCTCAACACAATAGCCATCTGCTCTCTGTTAGATATATCTTTAGCTTCATCAACTAAAATGCAAAATTTTGAATCACCAATCTCCTCACGGATTTTGTTTCTCACCCGACTACCAAAGATGCTTAAAATATCTTTTTGAACTGTTGGTGATGTATACATTTAAAGTTCTCTAATACAACATCATTGATTTCAACATTCACCTCTCCCAAAAGCTTTATCAATTCAATGAGATTACCTCGATTTTTGGAATATTCTGACTCATCATGCCCTCTCAACGCACATGCTTGCAAAGTAAGATATTGAAGACTTTTAACTGTAGTCATAACCCGCAAACGGTTTTTCTTTATCTCTTCAGGTTTTTATCTATTAATTGCTTTATCAATATGGTGAGAGACATCTTTCAGGGAATTCATAAAAATCACTGCTTTGTTGTGTTGTGAATCAACATCTCCCACATGTCTTAAAAACGAACAATTCTTCCCGTTATTGATTTTTTTTCCAACTATTGAACCCACCATGAGTAAATGCACAATGACTATTGTTCAACTGATCAAATAGAAAGCACGGAAAACAATATGCAGCATGATTTGTGGGTGAATATTCTAACCATGAAAATTGATGAAACCACGACCTTTGAAATCGACGATTCTGATTTCCGTCAAATGTTGGCTTGTATTCATCCAAAATGGGTTGAAATGCTCCCATATTTATGTAAGCTCGCCTTATTTCATCTCTTTGATTAACGGGATGTTCACAAATTGAAATTCTTTTAAACGGATCACGTTCAAGTGAATCAAGATCAATTTCAATTCTCTGTGATTGAGGATGAGGTTGGACATTAGGTTGATCATCGCTTGTCTAGGCTCCTTTCGTTTGAAATTTGTAAAGAAAGACTTAATAGATTTTCCTTTCTTCGCATTCCAATTATCCATTACCTATTACAAAATTAAATACAAAATTATACAACTATGCAAAATTATAAATCTAAATAAAATTAACAAGTCATTAGGACAAAAATTCACTTTACAAATATAAATTCAAATAGAATACACAATAATATCACCATAATAAATTTTATAATTCATATCACTATAGTCTATACCAAACAAATCAAATGCCTAATAAAATAACAATCTTTAAATATATTATATTACCCAAAACAAAATTATAAACAAATCTACTACAAATCTACAAATATAACATTTCACTTTACAAATATAAATTCAAATAGAATACACAATAATATCACTATAATAAATTTTATAATTCATATCACTATAGTCTATACCATACAAATCAAATGCCTAATAAAACAACAATCTTTAAATATATTATATTACCCAAAACAAAATTATATACAAATCTACTACAAGTCTACAAAAATAACATTATGTAAAATACTCACCGGAGAAAGGAGTGGCGGTCGGTGGTGGGAGGTGGAAGGCGGCGGCCGGCTGGAGGTGGATGGAGCGCAGCTGCGCAGGAAGGCAGCAGGTCTCGCGCAGCAGCTGCTGTAAAATTTTGGTGTGTGGTGAAAACTGAATTTGGGGTTCAAATTAGGGTAATTAAATTTTAGTAAAGATAAATATTAAATACTATTAATTGTAAATAAATTTATTAAAGTAAACGTTGGCCAAGCGGTTGAAAGACTTGCCTTTACCTAAAAGGTCAGGTGTTCAAATCCTTGGGGGGCTGAATAATTTTTTTTTTTTTTTAATGTAAAATTTTTTTTAAAAAAAATTCGGGGGGGCTATAGCCACCCCCAGCCCAGCAGTGCCTCCGCCCTTGGCAGTAGAATAGAAAAGTAGGAACGCAGCAGCAGACGAAGGCACCTTGTAGCTTAGGATTTTTAGTATTTTCTCATATCATTTTCCACACATTATTCTCTACTCATTAGGGCATACTCTTTCCTTAGATTTACACATAAATACACACATAGTTTAGGTGTTCTTCATAGTATTTTAATTTCTTGCAAAATAGAAAGTAGTTTCATACAATCAAGTGTATTTCACACTTACAAGGTGACATCTCTCCTTATTTCATTTATCTAGTGGTTAATTTCTTTTTAAATATATTTTCCCTAATTTTGAGTTTCATGGGTTTGTTGCTTAATTTCATGTTTGGCTAAATCTTGTAGTGTTTGGGTGTAATGACCCTTAGATGAGTTGATTATGGTGTTAATATGATTGGGTGTTTCAAATTTGGGGTTGATTGATTACTCACTTGTGCTTTGCATGAATTAACTGCTTGGTTATTTCTTGAACCCTTGTTTGATGAATTACTTATCACAAAGAGATTTGGGTAATTGAATTATTTGCTAGGGTGTTAGATTTTAATTTTGTGATTGATGTCAATATTGGATTAACGCAAGGATACTTGGTTAATTTCATTAGAACCCGCATTTGAGTACATTAATTGCTTGATTTAATTGCTAGTAATTAGTGAGGGGGGTTAGAGTGTTGTCTAACAATCTTACGTGCTTAATTGATCATATATTGCCTAGGCTTACCAAGTACGGTTGTGTGTGAATTTTTGCTATATATCCCCTATCGTCACCCCTTGTAATTGATTCCCCGATTGTATGTTGCCATAGTTGACGAGTCTTTGGTGATTTGCACCCGAGCACTCTTCTTTTATTTGATATCTCTTTGGTAGATTACTTGTTTGCTTTATTTTATTGTTTAATTGTTTTCTTGTCATTTAAATATTTGCATATCCGTGATCGCGTCTATAATACTATGACAACGCTTAATCTCATGGCTTCATTATCCTCCTAGTCTCGTGGGTTCGATAAACTTGGTCGTAATTCTTATCACTAGAAATTACAACCGATCAAAATGGCGCCGTTGCCGGGGACTAGTTGAGGGTAGCTAGGTGAAACTTGAGATATTGTTGAGTAGTGTTACTAGTTGCATTTTTTTACTTGCTTTATTTTATTTTGTTAGTGAGAATTTGATACTTGCCTTCTTTCGTAGGTGGACACTCACTTGTTCTTAGGGGGTTAAATTTCTTAATTGAAATCGAACCTCGAACTTAGCCACAGAAAGAAGGCAAGGGTAGTGAAGGACTTAATTGAAAAGATGGATAGATATAACCAATGCCCATGGAATCATTGCTATAATCAAAATTGTGTGGTTTATCCTCCACAACATGAAGAAATTGGCTACGATAATTGGAGGAGCTTTGATTATGACTATCAAATGCAACAAGTTCCCTCCTATTATCAAGATTGGAGAAATGAGAAAGTCTGATGTGTTCAAGAGCGTTCCCAAATCATTGATGAGCATTATGCGATTTGGGATGAATTTGAATTTCAAGAAAGAGATTACGATAATGGGAGGAGTTATGAGTACAATTATCAAATGCAACAAGCTATTCTCATTATTGGGAAAACAATGAGAAAAAATCAACGACGCGTGACTTGTTACTCCTATTGTTGAGGAAAACAGAGGAGACCGATGCTAGACTTGAAGCAAGGCTCGATGAAATGGAAAGTTTGTTTGAGGGTCAAATTGCCCAACATGGGAATCAACTAAAGACCCTTGAGCTCCAAATGAGTCAAGTTGCTAAACAAGAAAGCCAACTCAAATCTCTTGGAAAGTTTGTTTGAGGGTCAAATTGCCCAACATGGGAATCAACTAAAGACCATGAGAAAATCATCAACAAGAAAGCCAACTCAAAGAAAATGAAAATAGAAGAAGAAGAAGAAGAAGAAGAAGAAGAAGAAGAAGAAGAAGAAGAAGAAGGAGGAGAAGAAGAAGAAGAAGAAGAAGAAGAAAAGGACAACAATTCTACGATCAAGAAAGATGAAGAGGAATGTCCCTTGATGGACACGAGCTACAAGGAGCAAGAAAGTCAAGAAGTATCGAACAACACAATGAAGATTGAAATGAGAATTTCTAAACCTTTGAACTCTTCAATTTGTACTTTTTTGATATTAATGCTTCTATTGATTTTGTTTTGCCTCTTGAGAGCTTTGATCAAAAGAAGAAGATAGAGTCTTGCTTGGGCATCCTTGGACAAAAAGAAAAAGAATGGAAAGAAATAAAGGTAAAAGACGAATGGGAACGTCCAATGATGAAAATATGCACGAAAGATGCGGGTGATTGGTCCACCTTTCATGAGAGCGTCATGGCTTTGGAAGCTCAAAGGATGAAATATAACGGGAAAGAGGATCGATATCCGTGGCCATTCCGATGAGGGAAGTTTGAACTCAATAAGTTCCATCCGGCATAGGACGTTAAACCTAGCGCTAGATGGGAGGCAACCCATCCCTTTTCTTCTTTCTTTGTTTCTTTGTTTTGTGCTTTCAATAAGTGTGTTTTGTGTTGTTTTGTAGGAAGTCGAGGCGTGCGAGTGAGGCTTGGTGATGCTCTCAAGCTTTGAGGAAAAGGGGTACTTGAAGACTTTTAGGTACAACACCTTCTCTAGACTTAGACTTGTCTAAGTTTGGGGGAGGTGTGCCTCTTTTCATGCTTTTCCATTTGCACCAGTGCACTTTGTTGTTGAGCTTACTTTATATATTACTTGTAAATGATTTTGGTGTTGAGCTTTTATTTCTTAGTAGGTAGTTGTGTGCAACTCAATTAGCTAACTATCTTACCAAACTTTTAATTGCTTGGCAATGAAAAAATTTGGGGGGTGTGTTAGTTTGCGATTTTAATTGCACCAACTTGCCTCTCATTTGGAGATGAGAAAATTTTGTGGAAATTTTTTGTGAAGTTTGAGCTTATTTGTGGATTTCATGCTTATCTTTGAGGATATTCATTGTGAATGTGAGATGGGAATTGTGCTTGGAAGTATGTACATGGCATATATGCTTTGATTGATGGTCATATTGAACTTTTGACGTGATATGAGTTGATGTGTTGCTTGAGGCTAGCATGAAAATTGTTTTGTGAGATGAGTGTGATTAATGATGCTTACTCTCTTTGCTCATATTTAAGCCCATGAGCTTTTGAGCCTATTTGAATCGTGTATTTTAAACGGTTTAATTCCTTGTTGAGTGCATCATTTGTGACCTTGCATGCTAGAACTTACCTTTAGACTAGTTGAAGTTGAATTTTGTGTTGATCTATGAAGATGATTAGAGGCCTTGTTTGATTTGAAAAACTACTTAGCCAAATTCTACCCCACCATTGACATTAATTTCCCTAGTGAGCCAATTTGAGCCTTAATTCCTTATTCTTTGACAAGCTTGTGAGATTAAAGTCATTTTGCCTATCTTTATGAGCCTTTTTGTCCATATGATTAGTAGAGAATGATTGTTGGCAATTGAATGGTAAAGTTAAAAGAGAAAAGTGTGGTGGTATGATTTGATAAGTTTGTTGTGAGAAAGAAGAAAGAAAAGAAAGAAGGTTGAGAAGAAAAAAATTGAATGGTGAAAAAATGAAAGAAATGATGAGAAAAAGTGAAATTCAATTTTGAGCTTGATTGAAAAGAAAGACTCAAAGGAGTTGATAGTGAATTACATGTGAAAAGAATGAAAAAGAAAAGAAAGAGTGATGATTGTTGAAATTGTGGTGAAGTTTGTATTGAATTGCTTAATCAACTTTCATTTGTTCTACTAGTTGTGAGTCACTTCTTCCCAAATTCACCCACCTAGTCCAAAGAGCCTACACTATAACCTTTGGAAAAGCCCTCTTTGATTCATAGTTGACACACAAAATTGATGATTGAGATTGAGTCTATTGGCAAGCATATGGTGTGTATTGTTGTGAATTGATGATTGAGTGATTACATTACCCTTATACACTTGAGAGTTGAGTGAAACACTCCGTGGAAGGAACATTGAGTGAGCATTTGAAATTGCATTTGTCAAAACATGACATGTTTAAGTGCTAGTGGAAGAGTGACATTGAATACTTGTGTTCATTGATAAGGTTTGATTGTTCTACTTTCATAAATTGTGCCATGAGACATAATTGCAATCAATTCACCATTTTGTGCTTATTTGTTTCGTTGCTCGGGGATGAGCAACATCTTAAGTTTGGGGGAATTAAGATATATTTGGGGGAATTATTTTGTCTCTGAGTAATGATAGAAAGGTTAAGAACCCACCAGACTTTGATATAGAAGACTATGACTACTGGAAGTTCCGCATGGAGAATCATCTGAAATTGATCCATTCTCGAATGGAAGATGTCTTATCTGATGGGCCAATCAAATTCTATCATGGTGGAGTAAGTGATGGAGCAAGCAGCTCCGAATCACGGACTCAGACGGTGAAGAAAGTGTCAGAATTAACCAACGATGAGAGGAAAGTGTATAACCTGGATTAGGTGGCAAGAAACAAGATTATTGTCACACTTAGCAGGGAATGGTACGAGAAGATTAAGAAGTGTAAAACAACCAAAGAGATGTGGGACACCCTAGCTAAGATGTGTGAAGGCACAGATCAGGTGAAGGAGAACAAGCTACAAGTTGTTCTCCATCTATTCGATGTCTTTAAAATGAAAGAGGGTGAAACTATTGATCATCTGGATATGCGAATGACCAATCTGATCAATAGAGTCACTGATCTTGGAAAGATTTACACAGAAAAAGAAATCAATAACAAAATTCTTAGATCTCTAACCAAGCATTGGAGGGAAAAGGGAAATTTGATTAAAGCTACAAAAGATCACTCTACTATGACACATTACACTTGAAGGGTTATGAGTTTGACATTCAGGTAGAAGATGAGGAAGATGAGATGGAGTCAAGCACCTCATCCAAGACTGTTGCCTTTGTCAACAAAGAAGACAAGACTGTAGCTGAGCCAAAAGGAGCTGATCTATCCTTAAAGGAATAGATGGCATTGCTAACAAAAAGGTATGATCATTTAAGGATGAAATATAAGCGTAACAAGTTAAAATATGCAGAGAAGGACAAATCCAGATCCAGATCCAAGAAAAAAGATGATGATGAATCAACAGATGATGTTAAAAGAAGAAATCAGACAAGAAGGTATAAATCTCCTGTTAAGAAGAACCTTATCAGTCCTAAATCAGACCGGGGAGACACTTGTTACACCTGTAACAAGCCAGGGCACTTCAGCTATGACTGTCCCCAGCTGACTCCTAAAGAAAGAGAGGAGAAAAGGAAGAAGAGAGATAGGAGCTTTACAGATCAGAGAGAACTTCTTGCTGAGGAGAAAGAATCAAGAAAATCATCATCATCATCATCATCATCATCATCATCATCATCATCATCTTCATCTGTTTTTGGATCAGACGATAAAGTGTGTCTGATGGCCAAAGAGGAATCCCAGGGATTATCATTAAAAGAATATATACTAGCTTCCATCTGGTACATTGACAGTGGCTGTTCACAGCACATGATCTGTGAAAAGAAGCTGTTATCAAATTTTCAGAATATTGATGGTCCTAGAGTCTTGTTTGGAGATAATAATTGTGGACAGACTAAGGGAGTTGGTACATTAATTATAGGGGATGTCCAGGTATCTGAGGTTTATTTTGTAGAAGGTTTGAAGCATAATTTGTTATTTGTTTCCCAACTCTATGATAAAGGTTTTCATGTTAGATTTTCTAAAGATAAGTGTGATATCTTAGATAGTTCCTCAGACAAGGTACTCATAACTGGCTTCAGACATGGTAATGTCTATGTGGCTAATTTTAATAGTTGCCCCAAAGATACATATCTTGTAGCTAAAGGTGGAGATGATCTCAGTTGGCTATGGTATAAAAGGCTTAGTCATCTGAATTTCAAAACCCTTAGCAAAATAACTAAGAGAAATCTTGTCAAAGGACTACCTGAGAAGTTTTATTCAACTGATCTGAAATGTGATGCTTGTCAAAAAGGTAAACAGCCCAGGAACTCTTTTAAAAGTATTAACACATCCTCATCTGAAAGAGTTTTACAACTCCTTCATCTTGATTTGTTTGGACCTGTTTCACCACTCAGCTTTAATGGAAGGAAGTATACCCTTGTAGTTGTTGATGATTTTTCTAGATATACTTGGGTAATATTTCTTTTCAAAAAGAATGAGACAGTGAACAAGATCCCCGATTTGTTCAGACAAATTCAAAATGAGAAGGGTGTTAATATTATTAAAATTAGAAGTGACAAGGGAACCGAATTCTTGAATTCTTGTTTATCTAACTATTTGATTGAGAATGGTATAGTTCATGAGACTTCTTCAGCTAGAACCACACACCAGAATGGAGTAGTGGAGAGAAGAAATAGAACTCTCAAAGAAGCAGCCAGAAGCATGCTAGCTGAGTATGGAACACCTCATAGGTTCTGGGCTGAGGCTATCAATACAGCCTGCTACACTCAGAACAGATGCTTACCAGTCAAGAACAAGGGTAAGTCACCTTATGAGCTTTGGAAAGGTAAGGTTCCAAGAATCTCATATTTTCGTGCTTTTGGATGTAAATGCTTCATCCATAACAATGGGAAGTCTAAGTTGAGGACTTTTGATGCTAAGGCAGCTGATGGAATAATCTTGGGATATTCCAACACTTCCAAAGCTTTCAGAGTCTTCAATAAGACAACTCTTTGTGTGGAAGAAACTCCACATGCGATATTTGATGAATTGCATACGTTTTCAAATAAGGTAAATCAAATTACCAAAGATCTAGATAAAATTGAACTAAATAAAACTAAACAGAGGATAACTTATCTGCCTAGTTTTGATTCAGATTCAGATGATGAAGAATCCCCATCTGAGAATCAGAAGGCAACTCCTCTTCAGGTTCCATCTGAGGAGACTCCTTTGACATCATCTGATCAGCCAGGGTCAGTAGATGAAGGGGGAACGTCTGCTCAGGAAGAATCAGTTGAGTTATCTACTGAGTCTACAGATGAGGGTACTTCAACTCAAATAGGCAAAAGGATAAGGAGTTATCATCCAGCTGATCAGATTATTGGGGATCCATCTAGTAGTGTTCAGACACGAACGATGTTAGATTTTCAAAGTATGTTCAGCTGCTATGTTTCACTTCTTGAGCCTAAGACTATTGAGGAGGTTTTATCTGACCCAAGCTGGGTAACAGCCATGCAGGAAGAACTACATCAGTTTGAAAGACAAAATATTTGGGAATTGGTGGATAGACCCTTACATAGAAAGATTATAGGCACCAAATGGGTGTTTAAAGATAAAACTGATGAAAATAACATTATTGTTCGTAATAAGGCCAGATTGGTAGCACATGGATATTCACAGTCTGAAGGGATAGACTATGATGAAACCTATGCTCCAGTTGCCAGAATAGAAGCAATAAGGTTGTTTTTAGCATTTGCTGCCTATAAATGTTTCAAGGTCTTTCAGATGGATGTCAGGTCTGCTTTCCTAAATGGTGTGTTACTTGAAGAGGTCTATGTAGAACAGCCTCTAGGGTTTAGGACCAGTAATAAGGTCTATAAACTTCACAAGGCACTATATGGACTAAAGCAAGCACCCAGAGCTTGGTATGATACCCTGTCTTATCTTTTGATATCAAGTGGATTCTCAAAAAGTAAGATAGATAGAACTTTGTAGATGGTAACATCTTGTTGGTTCAAATTTATGTAGATGATATCTTATTGGGGGAATTAACATACTTTCTAGGCTTGCAAATTAAACAGACAAGTAGAGGTATTTTTATACATCAGACTAAGTATGCTAAGGACCTTATAGATAAATTTGGGATGACTACTAGTAGGGAAGTTAAAATACCTATGACAACTAACTTCTCTATGGATTCAGATGAGAAGGGGATACCCACGGATGCAACGGAGTATCGTGGATTGATTGGATCCCTGTTATATCTCACTGCAAGTAGGCCAGACATAGCCTTTGCAGTTGGGGTATGTGCAAGATTCCAATCAAATCCCAAGAAGACTCATCTGGAGACGGCTAGGAAAATCCTTAAATATCTTAAAGGAACTTTGCAGGTTGGGTTGTGGTACCCGTCTGATGACATCTTCGAGCTTTCAGGTTATACAAACTCAGATTTTGGAGGCTGTAAAATTGATAGGAAGTCCACGTCTGGAACTTGTCAATTTTTAGGCAACAAGTTAATTTCTTGGTTATCTAAGAAACAAACATCTGTTGCAACCTCCACAACTGAAGCTGAATACATGGCAGCTGGTAGTTGTTGCTCTCAACTTCTCTGGATTAGCAGGATCTTAGGGATTATAACATTCTCACATCATTTGTGCCTATTTACTGTGATAGTAATAGTGCAATAGCCATGACATACAACCCTGTCTTGCATTCTAGGTGTAAGCATATAGACATAAGGCATCATTTCATCAGAGATCATGTTGAGAAGAATGACATTAGGATAGAAAAGATAGCAACTGAGTCTCAGAAAGCAGATATACTTACAAAACCCTTAGCTAAATCTAGATTTAAAGAATTGTGTTTAGAATTAGGATTACTTGATGCATCCTTAGCTGATTTATAATTTCTATTGTTTGTATCATGTATTTTCTTTCTTTTCTTTTCCTTTCTTTAAAATCTTGTCTAGTAAGAATTGTTAAACTTGATATGTGTCAAAGGACAATCACAGAGCTGATATTATTGATCTCCTTCTTAGGAATCAAGAATCAAGGATTAGTCATATTGACCATATCTGACTTGACAATTTCTTGTCTGACATCAAGTAAATCAGATAAGGACATGATTCGGGTGATTTTTGCATGATTTTATTGCGCATTTTATGCCTAATTTTTCATACAAATTCATGCTTTTATTACTCAATTTTGGCTAATTACACTTGATTTGGAGAAAGATTGTGTTTTATTTATTTTGTAGGAAAATATGTGTTTTAGTAGGTAAACAAGGCCTTTCGGAGGGTATGAAGATGCTCGTGCGAAAGTCGGAATGAGAACGAATGAAAAGCTTGAAGAAGACTTCATTGTGGCTCTCACTAGAGTGGTCTAGTGGGGCGACTAGACTCCAGAGGGGTGTGGAAAGTGCTTAACATTTTGAAAAAGTGTTAAAATCTCGCTAGACTGGAGTGACCCCACTAGAGTGGTCTAGTGGGGTGATATATCAGACAATTCCTGGAAGGAGACCCTCAACCGGTCTAGTGAGCCCACTCGACTGGAGCGAGAAATTGAAAAATTATCATGCGATTTATGAGGCTGCTCGACCGGTCTAGTGAGCTCACTCAAGTCGAGCGAGCCTGATGTTAAGACTGCGTTTGGAAGCTCTCCGAAAATGTGAAGGAAGAAAGGAAAAATCGAATTTTTGGAGGGAGAAGGACCAAACAAGACTTAAGGGTTGTTGGGGGAATTTGAAGAAAACTTGGAGAGGAAGAAAAGGGAGAACAGACAGAATATACACGCACACAGTGGCAGCAGCCAATTTTTACATACACTCACACACACTTGAAGGTATTTTGTGCCTTCTCCCTCAAGTTTCATCATTTTGGAGCAAGAAAATATGTTTTGAGCTCGGATTTGCATAGATTTTCATCCCCAAGAGGCTAAGCTTCCTTTTTCCTCTCTTTTATTTTATTTTTAGTCCTTTAATTTTGTAATAGTTTGATTATGTAGGATTTTTCCTAGAACCAAAGCCTAAATTGATATCTATGGTTTAATTCTTCTTTTATTTGGTATTTATTGGTGATTATTGTTTATGTGTTCAAATTATCATTTATTATAAGCATGCTTTTATTGGCCATGATTGTGTGCTTTTGAGAAATTTGATCTGACAATTTACCTTGGACACATGACTCATTAATTGTCGCTTGAGCAAAGGATTAATTAGTGAGAAGGTATGAAGGGTCTTAGGGGTTTATTGGGTTGATTATGCTAGTAGGGTAGAGATGCATGCTAGTGTAATTTTCCTTTGAGTTGATTGGATTTAATTAATCATTCTAACTCTTGCTTAGTGACCCACCTTACAAAATCATCACTAATACCATTTGAATTTAACGTTTTACCATAGATGGATATTTAGGTGTAGCAACTCCCTAGGACCACCTTTCATTTATTGTTTATTTGCATTACCTTGTTGTTGATTTGGGTTGGACTATTTTTATTTGCTTTCTTAGTGACATTTTTTTAGATAGCATTTAGATTTAGTTTTAATTTTTTAGAATTGTTTATGTCTAGATAGAATTGGGCCAACGTACATCACTTTTACACTAACCCTTCCTTGTGGGATCGACTCGTACTTACCACACTAGGATAGACACCGTACACTTGCAGTCGATTATTTTATGTGTTGGGAAAATACGGAACAGGACACAATTGTCAGCTGATTTTTGATTGGAGTGAATTGATGCATGTTTTTAGGGCTTATTTGAGTGCAAAAAATGATCAAAAGTGTTAGATTTTGTGCATAAATGTGTAGAGTATCACTATTTTACCTAAAAAGCATTACTTGTGAGATTATTGATGTTTTTCATCCGTTTTACAGGTAAATCGGTGGATTATGACCTAACCGAGAGTACCAATATTCGTAGTATGAAGAGACGAATGAGACGGATGAAAACGGGGGTCAGAGCCGGAGTCCCGACCGAAAAAATGCCCTGGTCTCGACCTCTGATCGAGGACCAGAGGCCTCGACTCGAGGGATATGAAGGAAAGAGAAGAATTCAAAAATTACAGTTGCCTCGACTCGAGGGAGGAGCCTCAAGTCGAGGGACTGGAAAAGTGGAGATGCCTCGACTCAAGGGCTGAGCCTCGAGTCGAGGGAGAGGCAAAATGGGCAGCCTCGAGTCGAGGGCTGAGCCTCGACTCAAGGGGGAGGCTTTTTCAGGATATTCGTTATTTAAAGGGCTGGAGCAGAGCATATCTCATAGAACATTAGATAGAGCAGTTAGTGGCGGTTTTGGGGTGATTTCTTAGGCCCCAAGCCAATTTTCCATTTTAGGTAGTGTAGAGTGTAGAATTAGATTTAGATTTCAATTGTTGTTGATTAGATTAGCTCTAGATTAGCATTTGATCTTGTTGATTCATCAATTCAAGCTTGTATTTCATTTGAAGAATTTGTATTGAAGACTCAAGCATTTCTCTTGTTGTGGATTTAATTCAATTGGTGATGTTCTTCCTCTCTTGTCTTTTCAATTTCTTAATTGTTGTGATTTGCTTTGTATTTGTGCATTTCTATTCTCTTCCCATGGATTTTGCCCTTGGCACCATGGGCTAACTCTCTTGTGCTTGGGTTCATTGAAATTGAGGATGATTTGATTGTCTATGCTATGATTGTTGATGATTGGAGATCAATTGAGTTAGATTGCTTCCTAATTGTGATTCTCAATTGTGCTTCATGCATAGTTATCTCTTTAGATTAATGTTTGATCACCCTAGCAATAGGTGAGAGTTGAGCTAACATGATCCAGGATTAATCGGGTTATAATTGTGTATGAATGTGTGGATTGGGTGCTTCAGAATCGAGAGATTAGTTGCACTAAGGATACTCACATTAGGCATTGTGTTATTAATGGAGTGATTAATTTCATGATAGTTTTATGCTTTCTATCTTAGTTGATCTACAATTTGATTCAATCATAGCTTGTTGATCATTGATTCCTTGATGGATGTTAGCCCTAGCACACCTATCCCCATTTATTGTTGTTGTTTGTTCTTGCCTATTAAGTGTTCGATCAATTGTCTTGTTGTGTTGTTTGAGTTCATTTCTAGCATTTTGTTGTGTTTTTATTTCGAAACCGCTTTGCAACAATAGTCATCAATAACTTGTATTCCTATGGCCTCACGTGCATACTTTTTCCCTTGGGTTCGATATACTTATTGATTGGTCTTAATACCGCTTACCGATATTACTACAAATCAAATGGCGCCGTTGCCGGGGAATTAGTTTTTGCGCCTATAGTGAGACTTAGGAATTGTTTGAAATGGCTACTTGTTGCCTTTGTATTTTTGTTTGTGTTGTTGTTTTTGTTTGAATTTGATACTTTGCTCTCTTGTCTAGATGGAAGGATACAACTCATACTTGTGGAATCAAGAGTATTATCAAGATAGTAGGGTGTATTCTCCACACTTTGACAGATTTAGCTACAATGATTGGAGGAACTATGAAGACAATTCTCCATTGCAACAAGTTCCTTCAAAATATGAAGATTGGAGATATGATGAAATTCCTCCCCAACCTCAAGAGATGTTCCCATACAATGAGCATTATGATCAATTCGATCCATATTGTGGACTTGAGTATCAAGGAGCATCGGAAGGGGAATACTGTGATGATAGGAGAGGCTATGAGTATGACTATCCAATACCCCAGGCTTATCCTCAATTCGAAGAATGGGGACTCCATGATGTGAGAACCATATTGAAAGAAATGCTCGGAGTGATGCTAGAAAAATTTGAGGAAGATGAAACGAGATGTGAAGAAATGCTTCCCTTGTATGAAAACATTTTCGAGACTAAGACAATGGTTGAGTCAATGATCGAGGGAAATATGGATATCACCGAAGCTCAATTCATGGTGCTAAAAAGTCAACTCAAATATTTTCTACTCCAAGTGAAGAACATAGAGCCATCGTGGAGAATCAAGAAGAAGAAGGGGAGGAAGAAAATGCAAGTGAAGAAGATGTAGTAGAGGGTCTAAGAAAAGAGGTTAAAGTGAAAAGTTTCCTTGTCAAAAGTAAGGAAGAGGAATGTCCATTGAGGGACATGAGCTATAATGAGGAAGAAAATCAAGAAGCAACAAATGAAACCTTGAAGATTGAAATGAGCATTTCTATACCTTCAAACTCTTCAATTCATGCTTTTATTGATATTAATGCTTCTAATGATTTAATTGTACCTCTTGTGAACTTTGACTATAGGAAGGAATTGATGAAGCGCTTGGGCATCCTTGAAAGAAAGAAAATGGAGAAGAAGGATAGCAAGAGAGAAAAGGGGACAGCCATGGACATTAAGCATATCTATATGTGGTTGCCCTATCTATCATGTGAACCTCCTAGATTTCGAAGCACAAAGATTAAGATATAATGGGACGGAGGATCGCTACCCTTGGCCATTCCGATGAAAGAGTGGAAAGTGAATGAATAAGTCCGGCATAGGACAATAAAAATAGCGCTAGATTGGAGGCAATCCATCCTTTTTATTGCTTTTGTGTGTTTTTTTTTGGTAGCTTAGTGTTTTTGTTTCATTTTTGGGACATTTGGCTAGATACTTAATTGCTCATGCTTAGGAGTTATGTTATATGCTTTGAGATATATTGGAATTTTGAGCTTATTGTTGATATCATTGTGGAGTTGCATGTTTTGTAACACTCTCATTCCAAACTTTGAATTCATGTCATCATTCAAGTTTGGGGGTGTTGATCGTTTATGGTAGAAATGCATCTCTTAGTGATGATTATTTTGCCCGATTGTAGGTACACTCACTACTTTGATTGGGAAAGAGACCAAAATTGCAAATGAATTCAAGTTTAAAAAGGTTCAAAAAGTTGGTGAAAATGAGCAAAAAGGAAGAGAACTCGGTCTCCTCGATCGAATGAGCGACCGGACTTAAATCGAGGGACCAAAACGGTAAATTCTTGCATATTTGGGTTCGTTCGGGTCGTAGAAGTCATTTTTAGGAGTTTCGGGGGTCGGGTCGGGCCCGGGAATCAATAAAAATTTCCTGGTCTCGACCCCAGGTCGAGGTGGCCCATCCCTTGGGTCAAGGGGTCAACACTTAGTCAAAATTTGCGAAATTGCACATCCCTCGAGTCGAGGGAGGAGCCTCGAGTCGAGGCTTTTAAATTTTTGGGATCCCTCGAGTCGAGGGCTGAGCCTCGACTCGAGGCTGGCGAGTTTTTTAAATAATGCGATTCAGTTCCTGAACACATCGCACGACTCAAGAGTTTTCAACCATTATTGATCCCTTTTGTCCCCAGCATTGATTTCCGACCACCATTGCTCTAATTTCACCGTTTATACACCATCCTTGCACATCATATCATAAATTGCATCAATATATCAATTTTGAGGGTTTTAGAACCAAATTGGGGATTTGTGTAATATTGCTTAGGTGTTCTTCACCAATTCGTTCTAGGCCGATTCTATCCAATAAGGTACGTAATTTCTTCTCAATTGGCTCTTGATTTCATTATTGTGGAGATAATTTCATGGGTAATTTGCATTTTTGCCAATTTTTCATTTGATTGGGAATTTCATTGTGGCATTTCTACAAATACCTTGTATGCATTGTTGAATTTGACAAATTTGAGCCTTTTGAGTAGTTAGTTTGGATTGTTTGATGAGATTAGGAGCATGCCTAGGAAGGATTGTGATGTATTGCCCATATATTTGTGAATTTTGGCTTAGGAATTGAATTTGTGCTTAATTTGTAAATTCCTAGTGATGATATTATGTTTGGAATTTGGTCAAGTTTGAGTTATTGTGATGATGGAAGTGCAATATTGGTGATGATTATTTGTCGAAGTACTTGCTAGATGGCTTATTATTTTTTGGACTCTTTTTGAAAGCATAATTGCATGATATTTAGTGAGCTTATTTGTTATTGTTCATTGTTGAGGCCATTCTAGTTAAGTATGCATATTGTGAGGATTATTTGAGCACTTCTATTCATTTCATTTGCTTAGTTGACTATTTGACCATTTGTTGAGGTTTATTGTTTAGTCACTAGGGGTTGTTATTAATTGGAGATTTTGGTGCCTATTGACTCGTTCATGGCTAGATTGATATTATTTTTTGCTCGTATTTCTATTTGTGGTGATTGATTATTGCCTTGGGGAATTTTTGCAGGAAAAATGTTTAGGGGAGCTGACGGACATAATTTCTCGGATGAGGAGATCCGTAGAAGAGAGGAAGCTATCAAATTCGCTCATAAGATGCCCACCGACCTCGGTATTCCGTGGGACAATTTCAAGCGGCGGAAGCATATCATACTGTATGCAGAGATATACAACAAGGTGGTCAAGACTCGCCTTGTTGACCATGATTGCATGACGTCCATGGGGATCGAGGAGGATATTCCTCGCCTATTTGAGCATACCGGGATGAGAGGCTTCTTGATGAAGAGGCCATGGACATATCTGGGCCTTACATTGGAGTTCCTTTGCACGGTCAGGTTTGATAAGGCCAAGAGGGCCAAATTTCCCCGAGCCATCACATCCGAGCTTATGGGTCACGAGTATACATTGACAGTGAACGAGGTCAATGAGATCATTGGAGCACCCATAGACCCCAACGGATCACTCCTCAACATCAGAAAGGAGTACAACACAAAGAAATTTTGGAGAAGAATATCAGACTCAGGGGCACCGGATCAACCTCAGTTTATTCCGGGAAAGTCGAAGAGCACCCGTATCCGAAACCCAGTTGTTAGATACTTGGAGAAGATTCTCGCGAGTACCATATTTGCGAGATCAGAGGGTGGTGTTGTGGTTTTGGAGGAGCTGTATGTTCTTTGGTGTTTCTTGCACGGGATCCGGTTCAATGCCACTACCTACCTCTGTTACTTGTGTGAGCAGGTTACGAGCACAAAATTCAAGAAGATTCACTTCGGGGGTATGATCACTTTGATTTCCAAGCATCTCGGCATTCCTACTCACAACCTGAGAGCACTGGAGGGCCCCGATCTCACTACAGATACCATGCGACGTATGAGGACGCTCGACCGCATCGGTAGGACTTGGTGCTTCCAGCAGCACCATGGTGGCCGATTCCCTCTTCCTAATAAGAGGTTGACAACTGTTTTCGGTGCTCAGGCTTTTGTGACCATCAACCTCCGTATGTGGTCACAAAGACACACAGAGGCGATCGATGCCTACACCCGCGAGCATGGAGTTGACCTCTAGGATGATGATGATGAAGAGGAAGGACAGCAGGCTGGGTCTTATGATGAGGCTGAGGGTGCCGCTGAGGGTGCTGATGTAGGAGGTGGAGATAGAGATGATGATGAGGATGACGAGGAGGAGTAGGCTCAAGAGGATGAGCCAGTATAGATGGACGAGGATTATAGGCTGGAGCTTAACATGTACTGGCAGGATGAGATGAGGAGTTGGGAGTATGAGGCCGGTATCTCATCCCAGAGGCAGTGGACTCTGATGGAAGAGATGTGGGCCGATAGCCAGCGTATGCAGCTCGAGTGCCTGACCCGACAGGATGAGTGTTACCGGATGATGGAGGAGTCCCGACGGATGCATGAAGAGTCTCTCATGACTCAGCAGGATACGTATGCACTCCTCCAGTAGTTCAGCTCGTGGAACTTTGGGCCGGGCCACTACCCTCCTCCACCGCCGTCCGATTATTAGGGCCACCCCCCTACTTCCTCATCCCTCTCCTCTAGTCATTTAGTTTCTTATCTCCTTAGTGATTTGTATGGATTGATTTTGTTGGTGAGTGTACTTGATATGGATTTGACTTGATGATGATTTTTATGATGATTATGATGATCTTGATCTTATTGAGCTTTCTTGTCTCTGGTTGATTGTATTATATTGATCTTATGGATTCCTTATATACTTGTGGGCTAGATCGATTTTGAGCTTAATTGTGGTTTTATTGCATATTCTTTGAGTATTATTCTTGAGATAGTGAGTGTTCTTGTGATTATGTACATGTGCACTTCTGCTTGATTTGCAAGACCTAATTGAATTTTGATTCGATCATGAGTTGATATGAAGCTAGATGCTAGCATGCTTGATAATTATGTGAAGATGAATGTGATTGATGATGCTTGATTCATTGCTCAATTTTAGCCCGTGAGCTTTTGTGCCTTTATAATCGTACATCTTATACGGTTGAATTACTTTATTTGTGAGTGCATCATTCATAGATTTGTGTTGGTCCCACTTAGTTGAGTAGATTAAAGAAAACTTGAATCAGGAAAAATCTAAAGGGGGGGGGGGGTTGAATAGATTTTTCAGATTTTACAAATCTTTGAAAACTTATTCAAAACACCAAAGTTACACAGCGGAATTTATTTTTAAACTCAACTTTATTCGGATCAAAAGCACACTGATAATTTATCTAACTCGAATTCTGAAATTGAACTTTGATTATAAACTGAAATTGATATGAACAGATAAGTAAATGAAAGCAATAAAGAACACCAAGATTTATAGTGGTTCGGATTATGAATAATCCTACATCCACTCTCATTCTTCAACTTGAAGAAGGGTCTCTTCTTACCACTTACTTACTTACGATCCAACTTACAGTTTACAACTTACAAAGATCTTCAAATCTTCAAACTCCTAAACTCTTCTCTGAAATCTAACTATTACAATGAGTAATGAACTTTGAAGATGTATAGTAAAGTGTTCTATAAACACTTAGAACATTTTGAAAACTCTTTTTGAAAACTTGTGAATTGATGTGAAAGTAAAAATCTGAGTATTGTGAATAATGTGTTATTCGTGTATATAAAATGAAAACTTAGACGTATTTATAAGTCTGAGAAGACAGTTAGTTTGTTAGTCAGTTCTAACAAACTAAAACTGCTTAATCAAACTTAATCTTGAAAACCGCTCTTATCTCCAGCTAATTTTTCCCTAGTCATCTGCAGCTGACTTGGTGAAGACTTGCCTTTCTTATTCTACTCAGCTTATCTTAACCTCGACTGAGCTCTTCATAATCGTCTCCTGCAGATGACTTGACTTGAGCTTGTCTCTAGATGACTTCCAACCTTTCAGACTTCAGCTGACTTGTCCAGTCCTCGACCTAGTCTGATCAGCTCAGTACTGGAACTCCATCTCAGCTGTTCTTTGGGATCGTCTTAGGACTTAGAAAATTTTAAAGACTTAGAAATTTTTTTTTTTAAAGACTTAGAAAATTTTTAGAAAATTTTAAGTTTGAGATGAGAATTTTCTCAGATGATTAATACTTAGAAAATTTTTTAAGTTTTCTTAAAATAGTAAAGAAAGCTTTAAAAATAAGACAAGTGAATCATATAAGATCGAGTAAATTCATTCACACATATACAAATTTACAGATATAGAGAACTGATAGAAAGAAAAGATAAGGAAAAGAAAATCCTGGTCTATCAGATTCCCCATCGGCTTGCTTCGGGAATGTTCAGCCAATTGAAAATCCTAGCTCTGAGTTGTTTGAGTTCATCTTCGTCTGTGAGCTTCGATTCCCTTTCGGCTTTGTCAATGATTGTCCTGACCCAAGCCAGGTCAGGAGTCCCGTCTTCATTCATCTTGGGCTTAGCAAGCTCGAAGGCTGGTGCGATCAGATCACAGTTGAATACTCGATTGGCCTCGTCGACCAGCTTTCCATACATCTCGGCATCCTCTTTCTCGATCCAGGCATGCCACTGGAGGTCTTCATCAGCTGCGCCAGTAGGAGAATTCTTTAAAATGTGCCAGTGGTACATCCACTTGGCATCTAGAGCTTTCTTTTTATACTCCTCTGTATGCTTCCCAGCCACCATCTTGGGAGGAGCTGAGGTGCGGTGGTAAGGTCGGAAGTCAGCCTCATCTGCGGTCTTGGATACCTACTTCCTTGACTCCCGATCCCACTTCAGCTCTGCTCCCTTGCCCAGCTTCTTCAGCCTCTTCGTCTACTGCTTCTCGTACTTCTCCTTCTCAGCATGTATCCGTCTGATTTGCTCGGCTGAGAGGTTAGAGAAGTCAGGTTCTTTCCTCTTGCGCTCGGCTGGTCTGGGGCTGGTCAGCTGCTCAGCTGATGACTCCTTCTCGACTGCTACTGCTTTCCCTTTACCCTTGCCCTTGGCCTCGGGTTTTTCAGCTTCCTTCATTCGGGCTAGCAGTTTCTCAGTCTTCTCTTCATCCTCCTTTCTCCTTTTCTCTTCATCCTCTCGGATGGCCTCCTCAACCTGGGTCACCCTCAGTTGCAAAACTACCAGCTCGTCTGATTTGATTTTGATTTTGGCCTTGGCTGCTTCCAACTCAGCTGAGTCTGCCTTAGTGTCGAGCTTGTCTGTGATGGACATGACTCCAGCTGTGAGGGTGTCCAATCTTCCTTCAGCTCCTTCCCCCTTTTTAACTTCATCTTTCAGGGTCTGGAGCTGATCTTCCATAGCAGCACAACGAATCCGGAAGTCTGATTTATCTGTGGTTAAGGTATCAACCAGGACCTCGTTGTCTGCGGCCACCTTCTGCTTGAGCAACCTTACCTCCTCCTCCAGGTTGCCTAGCCGAGTACCAATAGCAGTGCCGAGGTTGGCTGATAAATTGCGAGATATGTTCATCTCGGCAATCTGCATATTCGCGAGCATTGTATCGGTGACTGCTCGAATCACCTTCCTTGTTTTTCTCTCCATCAGCTTCTGGACCTTGGTGATGATTTTTCTATGAAGGTCTTCAAAGGCCGAAGAGATGACAGAGATTAGACTAGACTCCTCCTCGGATGATTCAGATGAGGAGGTGGGGGAGGGGGTAGCTAGACTTGGGGAGTGCATACGGATATCCCCAAAGATGTTGGAGATATCCGGGGCTTGGGTGGAAGGGAAGGGATGGGAAGATGTTGGTATGTCTGATGTTGGGGGAGGGGGGATTTCAGGAGGTGGAGAAGATGGAGGGGGTGGAATATCAGATGAGGTGGGTGGAGGAGATGAGATTGGCTGTGGGGTGGTAGGTTGAGGTGAAGGTGATGTGATTATGGTTGTGGGTTGAGGTGGGGGTGGGATTGAAGGTAGTAAGGCTGGGGGTGAGATGGTGGATAATGGTGTGGGTGAGTAGACGGGTCCGGCTAGGAAAGATAGGAAATCAGATGGAGATTGGGGTGGAGAAGATATTTGGGTTTGGGGGAGAGAAGAAGATGAGGTTTCAGCTTGGACTGTTGTGGGAGTATGCTGTTTGAGAGGCTCAAAGATGCCAGCCTGGGACATCTTTTTATTGCCAGAGTGGGTTGGAGAGGGGGAGGGGGAGAGGCTAGCTGAAGTACCGAAAAATTGTACCTTTTTGGGAGAGGGGGAGGGAGTCCTCTCCGAGCTTATCTCTTGTACATCCTCTGTCTGGACTACCTTTACTGCTATCTCCAAGGTAAGTGCCTCTTCAGCCAGCAGGCTAGGCTGATCAGCAGCAGAGGATGCTCCCATCTCTGAGGTTTTCACCAACCTCCTCCTCTTCTTGGCCTTCTTCTTCAGCTTCATTGGCTGTGAATCTGAGCTCACGGTTGGCTCCTCTACTCTTTCTTCCTCCTCTTCTTACTCCTCCTCAGCTGAGGGGTCCTATACCCTGACCTCAGCTGCCTCCACATCCGAGTCAGCTGGCCCGCTGATCACCTCATCTTTGGTGAGGAGACCTTTCTGTTTAGTGTAGGCTCTCACCCCATCCTTCCAGTTGATCTGGGTGGTCAGCAGGGTCTCTAAGATGATAGTTATTTTGTTGAAGAGGCTGGTAATGGACTTGGCTGTCCACTTACCATCCTTCATCTGCAGCCGATTCTTCTCCGTATCGAACTGGTTCAGCAGCATCTCGGCCCAGTTAACTCGGACCCCATCGATAATGGCTCTAAGATAGCACAGTCGAGGTCGACTCAGCCCATCGTGGAAGTTCTGCTCCCCAAGGATAGCCTTTGTCAATATCGTCATCAGAAGACGATATTTTCGTCGGAGCATGTTCTTCTTCAGCTCCGATCTCCGATCCTTCATCGATGTATGGGCAATCATCTCGAATGATTCTACCCAATCCCCGATTTGTATGTGAGGCGATTGATACCCTCATTGCTCACCTCGAATATCCGAGCAATCTCCGCCGTCGTCACCACCAACTCCTCCCTGTAAACTCTGGTTCGGAATTCACCATTCTCATATGTCCAATTGACAAAGAACTCTACTCCTCGCATGTCCAGAGTCTTGTTTGAGTTGGATTTCTTAGAACAGAAGGTCTTCAAGCCTGACCTTTCTAATAATTGAAGAACCTGCCTCGATTCCTCATCGTTTGTTGTTTCAAAATCTACGTACATCTCTGATTTTATCTTCTTGTTGAAGGTCTCAGTGTTGATCTCTATCATGGTTGAAGTCATTGTGATGGTTTTCTGAGAATGGCTCATAAAATTTGGCTAAGTGTTTTGAGAAGAAATGAATTTTGCAGGGGATAAGTAGGTTTTTCTGAAAGTGAAACCGCTTAAACGAAGAAGACGAAGTATTTATAGGAGGGAAAATTGGAAAGAGAAACTGTTTAGAAAAGTGGGTTTTAATCTAAGCCGTTTATTTGAAATGATTTACTGTACTGAATCAACGGTTAAAACTCAGATAAACGATTGGGATTCAGCGCGTGTAGTTAATTTGACTTTGAATTGCATAAAAAGTAACTTTGTAGATTATTGATTTGACCGAAGTAGGGTTACTTTATGCAGAGAAGTAAGTATACCTGACGTCAGCCTAGGGTTACCTTTCTTTGCATAAAGGTTTTCTAAAACAGACAAGGTTATAAATTCGTCTGATAAAGGACCTTGTCTGGGTTTTAAAACAACCTAGTTTTATCTTACTTTAGCAAGTTTTGAGATAAGTTAAAAACCAATTTTATTTCAAATAAACAGACTCAGATTATGTTACCTAAGAACCGTTTTCCCAACCAATTTTAATGAAAACAGTTTGAGAGTTTTTTTTTTAAAGAAAACACAATTTATGAAAACACTAAGGAATAGAGGTGGTCAGATGAAGAGGTTTGTAACAGATGAATTGAATCTATCTGATCTAACAATCTGATCTGTGATCTATTCCTGCAAAGACACAACCTTAGATAAACCATTAGTAACCAGGGTAAGTCAGATAGGATGCAATGATCATCTGATTTTATAGAAATCAACTGATTGTTGTGTCCTTGTCTAATTTACCTAATGTCAGATAAGTAATCATCAAGTCAGATAAGATCAATATGACTAATCCTTGATTCTTGATTCCTAAGAAGGAAATCAATGATATCAACTACCTGATTGTCCTTTGACTTATATAGTCTGATAATTCTTTCTAGACATTTATTTAAAGAAAGGAAAGAAAGAAATAAGGAAAACAGATAACAGATGCAAGCAATGATAATTAAAAATCAGCCAATGATGCATCAAGTAATCCTAATTCTAAACATAATTCTTTAAATCTAGACTCAGCTAATGGTTTTGTAAGAATATCTACTCTTTGTGATTCAGTGTCTATCTTTTCTATTCTAATCTCATTATTTTCTACATGATCTCTAATGAAGTGATGTCTGATGTCTATATGCTTACACCTAGAATGTAAAACAGGATTGTATGTCATGGCTATTGCACTATTACTATTACAGTAAATAGGAACAGATGATGTTTGAATGTTATAATCTCTAAGCTGCTGACTAATCTAGAGGAGTTGAGAGCAACAACTTCCAGCTGCCATGTATTCAGCCTCAGTTGTGGAGGTGGCAATAGATGTTTGTTTCTTAGATAACCAAGAAATTAATTTGTTTCCTAAAAATTGACAAGTTCCTGAGGTGGATTTCCTATCAATCTTGCATCCTCCAAAGTCAGAGTCTGAATATCCTGCCAGCTCAAAGTTGTCATCAGCTGGGTACCATAACCCAACTTGCAAAGTCCCTTTAAGATATTTGAGGATTTTCTTAGCAGTCTCCAGATGAGTTTTCTAGGGATTAGACTGGAATCTTGCACATACCCCAACTGCAAAGGCTATGTCTGGCCTACTTGCAGTGAGATAGAGAAGGGATCCAATCAGTCCACGATACTCCGTTGCATCCGTGGGTATCCCCTGCTCATTTGAATCCATAGAGAAGTTAGTTGCCATAGGTATTTTAACTTCCCTACTAGTAGTCATCCCAAATTTCTCAATCAGGTCCTTAGCATATTTAGTCTGATGTATGAAAATACCCTTACTCATCTGTTTAATCTGCAAGCCTAGAAAATATGTTAATTCACCCATCATTGACATTCCAAACCTATTTTTCATGAGAACACTGAATTCTTCACATAATTTCAGATTAGGTGAACCAAAAATAATGTCATCTACATAAATTTGAACCAACAGAATGTTACCAACTATTTCCTTTCTAAACAAAGTCCTATCTATCTTGCCTTTTGAAAAACCATTTGAAATCAAAAATTCAGATAAGGTATCATACCAAGCCCTGGGAGCTTGTTTCAGTCCATATAGGGCCTTAATGAGTTTATAGACCTTGTTATTGATCTTAAACCCAGGAGGCTGCTCCACATAGACTTCCTCAAGTAACACACCATTTAGGAATGCAGACTTGACATCCATCTGAAAGACTTTGAAAGATTTATAAGCAGTAAATGTCAAGAATAGCCTTATTGCTTCTAATCTGGCAACTGGAGCATAGGTTTCATCATAGTCTATCCCTTCAGACTGTGAGTAACCTTGAGCTACTAATCTTGCCTTATTACGAACAATAACGTTGTTCTCATCTGTTTTGTTTTTAAACATCCATATGGTGCCTATAATCTTTCTATGTAAGGGTCTTTCCACTACTTCCCAAATATTTTGCCTTTCAAACTGATGCAGTTCTTCCTGCATGGCAGTTATTCAGTTTGGATCTGATAAAGCCTCCTCAATAGACTTAGGCTCGAGAAGTGATACATAGCAGCTGAACAGACTTTGAGAATCAACCATAGTTCGTGTCTGCACACTACTGGATGGGTCCCCAATAATCTGGTCAGATGGATGATAACTTCTCATCCTCTTGCCTATTTGAGTAGAAGGATCCTCATCTCGAGAATCAGCGGGCAACTCATCTGACTCTACCTGAGCTGACGGACCCTTCATCTGCTGACCCTGGCTGATCAGCTGATGTCAAGGGTGTCTCCTCAGATGGAGTCTGGAGTGAGGTTGTCTGCTGATTTTCAGATGGGAATTCTTCTTCATCTGAATCTGAATCAAGACTAGGCAGATAAACAGTTCTATGTTTAGTTTTGGTTAGCTCAATTTTATATAGTTCATTAGTAATCTGATTCACTTTATCTGAGAAAGAATGCATTTCATCAAAGACCACATGAGGAGTTTCCTCCACACAAAGAGTTGTCTTGTTGAAGACTCTGAATGCTTTGGAAGTGTTAGAATATCCCAAAAATATTCCATCAGCTGCCTTAGCATCAAAGGTCCTCAATTTAGACTTCTCATTATTATGGATGAAACATTTACAACCAAAAGCCCGAAAATATGAGATTCTTGGAATCTTACCCTTCCAGATCTCATATGGAGTCTTACCCTTGTCTTTAACTGGCAAGCACCTGTTCTGGGTATAACAAGCTGTATTGATGGCTTCAACCCAGAACCTGTGAGGGGTTCTATACTCGGCTAACATGCTCCTGGCTGCCTCCTTCAAGGTTCTATTCCTTCTTTCAACTACTCCATTTTGTTGTGGAGTTCTTGCTGATGATGTCTCATGAATAATTCCACACTCATTTAAAAAGTTAGATAAACAAGAATTTAAAAATTCAGTGCCCTTATCACTCATTATTTTAACAATATTAACACCTTTCTCATTTTGAATCTGTCTGAACAGATCAGGGATCTTGTTTATAGTCTCATTTTTCTTGAAAAGAAATATAACCCAAGTGTATCTAGAAAAATCATCTATGACAACAAGAGTATATTTCCTTCCACTGAAGCTGAGAGGTGAAACAGGTCCAAACAGATCAAGATGAAGAAGTTGTAAAACTCTTTCAGATGAAGAGGTGTTAATACTTTTAAATGAGTGTCTGGGCTGTTTACCTTTTTGACAAGCATCACATTTCACATCAGTAGAACATAATTTCTCAGGTAATCCTTTAACAAGATTCTTTCTAGCTAACTTACTAAGGGTTTTGAAGTTCAGATGACTAAGCCTCTTGTGCCTTAGCCAGTTGAGGTCATCTCCACCCTTAGCTACCAGACAGGTATCTTTGGGACAACTATTAAAATTTGCCACATAGACATTACCATGTCTGAAGCCAGTTAGAAGTACCTTGTCTGAGGAACTATCTAAGATATCACATTTATCTTTAGAGAATTTTACAAGAAAACCTTTATCACAAAGTTGGGAAACAGATAACAGGTTATGTTTTAAACCCTCTACAAAATATACCTCAGATACCTGAACATCTCTGATAATCAAGGTACCTAGTCCCTTAGTCTGTCCACAATTGTTGTCTCCAAAAATTTCTCTAGGACCATCAATGTTTTGGAAATTTGATAGTAGCTTCTTGTTACAAGTCATATGTTGTGAACAACCACTGTCTATGTACCATATAGAAGCTAGGATCTCCTTGTTGAGTGATAGTCCCTGTGAATCCTATAAAACAAATTAGATATGAGGTACCCTAGTGATCTTAGGTCCTTGAAGGTCAATAACCACTTTGGGTAACCAAACAAAAATCTCATTATCAAATAGTAAATCGGATCTGGTCTGTCTACCAAATTTGTCTACAATCATATCACTTTTAAATGATAATTTGTTGTATTCAGATTTAGTGACTTTCTTGACCTTAGGAAAAGTGGGATAACATCTACTTCTCCTATCAAAAGGACTATAATAAGAATTTCTTCTTATCATAGTTCTTGGAGCTCTCTTAGTCTGATATGGAATTCTCAGCTGAATTTTAGTTTTCAGACTGGGGGATGCAGTCCTTATCTGACTAAGTGGTTTCCAAGGACCAATTTTAATCTCTTTTGGGGTTTCAGATGCCTTCACAAATTTTCTAGGTTTCTGAACATCTGATTTACTATTTCTATCATAACCAAGACCTGTTTTATCATGGAAATTTTGAGAAGTACTAAAGATGTGATCTATTGCTGATTGTGAATTATTAAGTTGACTTATTTTGAAGACAAGCTTCTCACTGTCTTTCTTAATTAACTCATTCTCAGCACAGATCATCTGAAATTTGTCTTTTAAAGATTTCAATTCATTTTCTAATCTTTCAGACAAGCTGACTGATGTACTAACCTCAGCCTGGGGTAAACATTCCCCCTTGAATATTTCCTCAGACTCAGAGTAGTTCATCACCTGCTTGCATTTTGCTAGAATCTGAATTTGATCTTTTAAAGTCAAATTCTCTGTCTCTAGCTGTTTATATACAGCCAAGGACATCTTTAGGTCTTTCAATAACCCATGAATAACAGTTTGATCATTATCTGAAACAGATTTATAAGAATCATTATCAGAAGAAGAATAATAGTCTACCTCTTTGGCCATAAGACATATTTCATCGTCTGATCCAAAATCAGATGAGGATGATGAAGATGATGATTTTCTTGATTCTTTTTCCTCATCCAGAAGAGCTCTTTGATCTGCAAATCTCTTGTCTCTCTTCTTCCTTTTCTCTTCTCTTTCTTTAGGAGTCAGCTGAGGACAATCATAGCTGTAGTGTCCTGGCTTGTTACAGGTGTAACAAGTATCACTCCTATCTGATTTAGGGCTAGTAGGATTTCTTTTAGCAGGTGATCTGAACCTCCTTGTCTGGCTCCTACTCTTATCATCATTTGTAGAATCATCTTCCTTTCTTCTTGGCTTTGATCTGGATCTATCCTTTCCTGCAAACCTCAATTTTATTACGCTTATATTTCATTCTTAATTCGTCATACCTTTTAGTGAGCAAAGCCATCTTCTCCTTTAGAGATAGATCAGCTCCTACAGATTCAGTTGTCATCTTGTCTTCTTGTTGACAAAGGCCACAGATTTGGATGAGGTGCTTGACTCCATCTCATCTTCCTCATCTTCTATCTGAATATCATACTCCAAGGCTTTAAGATGAAAGAATAAAGTATGATGAGTAATAGAAGATAAATTTTGGGTTGCTTTAAGGATATTAGACTTTTCTCTCCATCTCTTGGTCAAAGATCTCAGTATCTTATTATTAATCTCCTTTTCTGAATAGTTCTTTCCTAAATCAGCTGCTTTGTTGAGAAGATTTGTTAACCTCATATCAAGCTGATCCACTGTTTCATTCTCCTTCATCTTGAAGGTGTCAAAAGCATGTAACACAGACTGTAGCGTATTCTCTTTCACTTGGTCAAAACCTTCACACACATTTGCAAGTGTCTGCCACATCTCTTAGCTGATTTGCATCTTTTGACTTCAAACCAATCCTTGCTAAGATTTTCTATGATTTCAGTCCTGGCTACCTGATCTAGGTTGTGGATTTTCCTCTCATCACTTGTCAGCTCAGAACTTTTCTTTTCCTGTCTGACTGTGGTTTCAGCAGACTCAGTGCCATTACTGGTGCCTCCATGATAAAATTTAATAGGTCCCTCTTCAAGAACCTCCTCCATCCTATCATGGATTGCTTTGAGATGGTTTTCCATCCTGAATTTCCAATAGTCATATTCCTCAATTGATAATTCAGGTAGACTCCTTGACTTCTTATTCTTACCAGATGACATGATGAGATAAGTAAACAAAACCTTATACAAATTAGTTAGTAGCACGGTTAGTAAAATAAAGGAGATGAAGATAATCCAGAACAAATTTCAGAATCTTGGTTAAGACCTAAAATCAATATCAGAACAGCTTAACACTGCTCTGATACCACTTGTTGAGTAGATTAAAGGAAACTTGAATCAGCCTTCTAGGAAAAATCTAGAATGGGAGGTTAAATAGATTTTTCAGATTTTACAAATCTTTGAAAACTTATTCAAAACACCAAAGTTAAACAACGAAATTTATTTTTAAACTCAACTTTATTCGGATCAAAAGCACACTGATAATTTGTCTAACTCGAATTCTGAAATTGAAATTTGATTATAAACTGAAATTGATATGAACAGATAAGTAAATGAAAGCAATAAAGAACACCAAGATTTATAGTGGTTCGGATTATGAATAATCCTACATCCACTCTCCTTCTTCAACTTGAAGAAGGGTCTCTTCTTACCACTTACTTACTTACGATCCAACTTACAGTTTACAACTTACAAAGATCTTCAAATCTTCAAACTCCTAAACTCTTCTCTGAAATCTAACTATTACAATGAGTAATGAACTTTGAAGATGTATAGTAAAGTGTTCTATAAACACTTAGAACTTTTTGAAAACTCTTTTTGAAAACTTGTGAATTGATGTGAAAGTAGAAATCTGAGTATTGTGAATAATGTGTTATTCGTGTATATAAAATGAAAACCTAGACCTATTTATAAGTCTGAGAAGACAGTTAGTTTGTTAGTCAGTTCTAACAAACTAAAACTGCTTAATCAAACTTAATCTTGAAAACCGCTCTTATCTCCAGCTAATTTTTCCCTAGTCGTCTGCAGCTGACTTGGTGAAGACTTGCCTTTCTTATTCTACTCAGCTTATCTTAACCTCGTCTGAGCTCTTCATAATCGTCTTCTGCAGATGACTTGACTTGAGCTTGTCTCCAGATGACTTCCAACCTTTCAGACTTCAGCTGACTTGTCCAGTCCTCAACCTAGTCTGATCAGCTCAGTACTGGAACTCCATCTCAACTGTTCTTTGGGATCGTTTGCTCATCTGGGTTGATCTTTTTAATTCATCAAAACCTTTCTTGATCTAACAATTTGTATGCTAGAACTTGCCACTAGACTTGTTGAGATTGATCTTTGTGAGATGTCATGAAAGTGATAAGAGGCCATGTTTTGATATGATAAGTCACTTTGCCAAATCTTTCCCCACCATATACATTTGATTTCCTTAGTGAGCCATTTTGAGCCTTATTTCCTATTTCTTTGGCAAGTCAAGTGAAGTTGAAACCATTTGCCTATTTTTATGAGCCTTCTTATCATATGCTTAGTAGAGCTTGATTGTTGGCTATAAATGGTGATTTGATTGCCAAGTGTGGTGGAAAAATGATGAGCTAAGTGATGATGCTTGAAAGAAAAGAAAAAAAGAAAGGTTGAAGAAAAATTGAATTGTGAAAAGAGTTGTGAAATGAAAGATGAGAGATTCAATTTGTGAGCTTAAGAAGAAAATCTCAAGTAAATGGTGTGATTGATCTTTGAAGTTCAAAAGAAAGAGTATTACTTGATGATGATTGAAGAGATGAGTTGTGTATTAAGTAGCTTTCATTCAAATCTCTACTACTTAGTCACTTTTATCCAAATACATCCCACCTTTCCAAAGAGCCTACAATACAACCTAGAAGAAAGACCTCTTTGATTCTTGATTGAACACAATTGATTTTGATTGAGATTAAGTCTTTTGGCAAGCATATGGTGTGCAAGTTTGTGAATTTGATGATTGAGTGCATTATACCTTTATACACTTGAGTGAAGAGTGAAACACTCCATGGAAGGAGCAATGTATTAAGTGTTTGATTGAGCATTTGGTTGAGCATGATTCATCTTGATTGCTAGTGGATAGTTGCATTGATACTTATGATCATTGATGAGTTCGATTGTCTTCTACTTCTTGTATGGTGCCATGTGACATAATTGCAATCAATTCACTTCTTTGTGCTTAGTTGCTACGTTGCTCAAGGACGAGCAACACTTCAAGCTTGGGGGTATTATGATTGGAGTGAATTGATGCATGTTTTTAGGGCTTATTTGAGTACAAAAAGTGATCAAAAGTGTTAGATTTTGTGCATAAATGTGTAGAGTATCATTATTTTGCCTAAAAAGTATTACTTGTGAGATTATTGATATTTTTCGTCCGCTTTATAGGTAAATCAGTGGATTTTGATCAAATCGAGAGTACCGGCATTCCTAGGATGAAGAGACGAACGAGACGGACGAAAATGGGGGTCGGAGCCAGAGTCCTGGCCGAAAAAATGCCTTGGTCTCGACCTCTGGTCGAGGACCAGAGGCCTCGACTCGAGGGATATGAAGGAAAGGGAAGAATTCAAAAATTACAGCTGCCTCGACTCGAGGGCTGAGCCTCGAGTTGAGGGAGAGGCAAAATGGGTAACCTCGAGTCGAGGGCTGAGCCTCGACTCGAGGGGGAGGCTTTTTCAGAAAATTCGTTATTTAAAGGGCTGGAGCAGAGCATATCTCATAGAACATTAGATAGAGCAGTTAGTGGCGGTTTTGGGGCGATTTCTTAGGCCCCAAGCCAATTTCCCATTGTAGGTAGTGTAGAGTGTAGAATTATATTTAGATTTCAATTGTTGTTGATTAGATTAGCTTTAGATTAGCATTTGATCTTGTTGATTCATCAATTCAAGCTTGTATTTCATTTGAAGAATTTGTATTGAAGACTCAAGCATTCCTCTTGTTGTGAATTTATTTCAATTGGTGATGTTCTTCCTCTCTTGTCTTTTCAATTTCTTAATTGTTGTGATTTGCTTTGTATTTGTGCATTTCTATTCTCTTCCCATGGATTTTGCCCTTGGCACCATGGGCTAACTCTCTTGTGCTTGGGTTAATTGAAATTGAGGTTGATTTGATTGTCTATGCTATGATTGTTGATGATTGGAGATCAATTGAGTTAGATTGCTTCCTAATTGTGATTCTCAATTGTGCTTCATGCATAGTTATCTCTTTAGATTAATGTTTGATCACCCTAGCAATAGGCGAGAGTTGAGCTAATGTGATCCGTGATTAATCGGGTTATAATTGTGTATGAATGTGTGGATTGGGTGCTTCGAAATCGAGAGATTAGTTGCACTAAGGATACTCACATTAGACATTGTGTTATTAATAGAGTGATTAATTTCATGATGGTTTTATGCTTTCTATCTTAGTTGATCTACAATTTGATTCAATCATAGCTTGTTGATCATTGATTCCTTGATGGATGTTAGTCCTAGCACACCTATCCCCATTTATTGTTGTTGTTTGTTCTTGCCTCTTAAGTGTTCGATCAATTGCCTTGTTGTGTCGTTTGAGTTCATTTCTAGCATTTTGTTGTGTTTTTGTTTCGAAACCGCTTTGCAACAATAGTCATCGATAACTTGTATTCCTAGGGCCTCACGTGCATACTTTTTCCCTTGAGTTCGATATACTTGTTGATTGGTCTTAATACCGCTTACCTATATTACTACAAATCAATTTCTTCAAAACAGATGACTAATTGTATCCTATCTGACCTACTGTGGCTACTAATGGTTTCTCAAGTTTGTGCATCTGCAGGAACAGGTTTTGAATCAACATTGTTAGATCAGCATGAATCTTCTAATCTGATAAACCTCCTCATCTGTTCACACCCTTCCTTGTTTTTCTAACTATTTAAAAAAAAAATTATTCTCACAGCTCATCTATTGCAAAACTTTTCAGACGAGTTGTGTCTTTGAAAATCTAGCTGAGTTTAATATTCTTATATACTAGATATATTTGGATATAAAACTTGGTTTATTTAAAATAATGGCATAAAATTAACTCTGTCTTAAAAATACCTTGTTTTTTTAAAAGCAAACAGACTTGGAGAAATTTTCGAAACTTAAGACAAGGTTATTGTTTACCAAGTCTGATAAAACCCAGTCTGAAATAGGAAACCTTTATGTAAAGAAAGGTATATTTTGGCTTACGTCAAGTATACTTACTACTTCTGCATAAAGTGACCCTATTAGCCGTCTAATTCGTAGGCTAGGCGGTTACTTTTTACAAATTCAAGACGAGTTAATGCCACGCGCCGGAGGTGAAGCGACTATTCCGTATAGTCATTGATATACTCCACGCGCCTCAGCCAATCTACGGTAAAAAAATAATCCTATTTTTGCCACGTATCAAATTCTTCGTTTTTCCCTCTCTCTCTCCTTGATTTAAAAACTTACCCCTTCGTTTTCAAATTCACTTTCACATATTCCTTTAAAAACTTTTACTCCAAAGTCTCTCTCAAGTTTTACAGTATACTTTCTAAAATGGCTTCCTCTTCTAAAACCACAAAAATCCATAAACCCACTTACATTACAACCACAGAGTCCAAGTTTAAGATGAACGAGAAAATTTTCAAAAATAAACTGAAAGCAGAAATGTATGTTGATTTTGAGACAACAAGAGACAGAGAATTGGCTGAGATTCTTCAGTTGCTGGAGAGATCGTGTTTGAGGGGTTTCTGCTCTATGAAATCTTCTCAAAGCAAAATCTGGATTTATTGGGGGTAGAATTTTTGGTGAATATGGCTGATATCCCCGATGGTTTCGACACGAAGGTGGATATAACTATTCTGTCTTATTCTAGAGAGACGATTGCTGGTATTTTTGATACTTAGATGGAAGGAGTGAATCCATCGACATACAAGGAAGATTTGTGGGAAGAATCGTTTGATATGGTGTCAAGAGTGACTTACAGGGGAACTCGGAGGGAGTTGAAGAAGAACCTGTTAAGGAGGAAATACAGGCTTCTTATGACGATCGTTACAAAATCGGTGTTGGGTGACCAGAGCTCCCACGATGGATTATCGAAACACAGACTTTGCTGTATGAGGGCAATCATCGACGGAGTTCAGGTGAATTGGGTGGATTTGTTGATTCGGAGGCTGAATGAAGAGAAGGGGAGATTGACCTTCAATCCGGTGACTCGTGAATGGACTTCAACCACCACAGTTAGTCTATTCAACAAGATTACTGTGCTGATTGAAGGCCTTGACAAGTTGGCTTATTGGAGGGTTGGAGCGAAAAAATTCTCTAAACATAAGGGAATTTTGACGAAGAATTAGAAGATTGGGGGGCTGCCAGATTCAGACGATGAATCTGATGAGGCGAGGAACCAGAGGGCTGCTGCAGCTGAGGAGGCAGTCGTGGCTCCTACAGTCGAGGAGGTGGTTGTTGTACCTACAACTGAAGAGGTAGAGGTTGCTGCTCCTTCAGCTGAGGAGATGGCTCTTGAAGAAGCTGTTGTGGTTGAAAGACCACCTCAGAGGAGGACAAGGAGAAGGCTGATTAAAGCCTCGGACAAGAAGTCTGATAAAGGATCGTCTGCTGCTCCTTCCAAAGATATATCTGGAGATGATGAGGAAGAAATTGAAGTTCCTCTGATAAGGAGGCCAAGGAAGAAATCCCAAGGTTCTGAAACTTCCATGGAAGGCTCTTCAAGAACTGAAGGGTCAGAGCAGCAGATCGAGATCGTAACACTCTTGTTAGAGGATGTGCCAGTCCTTCAAATAGCAGCTGAGGTTGGCCAGATCGAAGTGCCACCCTCTCCAACCAAGGAAGCTGCTCTCTCACCCATTCTAGAAAAAGATACAAGTCCTTCCGTTTCTGTGTCCTTATTTCCCACCCCTGACAATGAAGAGGTGTGCCGGCTGGCACCTCGGAGCCTCTTGAACAGCCACAGTTTCCCCCAACAGTCCAAACCCCAACCTCTCCTAAAAAAGTCCAAATCACCACTCAATCTGAAACCATTTCAACCACCAACCCAACCCCAGCTGATCAAACCACGTCTTCCACCCCACTATCAGATCAACCCACATCAACACCCACACCTCAACTTCCATCCTCATCTGCTCAAACGTCATCTCCCACTCCTATCCCACAAACCCAAACTACCCCTCTCCCACAAACTGAACCAACACCTCTCCCTCAAGTCCAAACTTCACCCCTCTCTACTCTATCTTACTCTCTCCTCCCAACCATCAAACTCACTCTCCTTCCCTTCCACCTACTCGAGAAGACATCGCCTCCTCTTCGTCTGAATCCTCTTCTGAGGATGAGGACAGTGACTTAAGCCCAGCAACTGCCATCTCTTCAATCTTTAGCAAGATAGAGAAGAAGATGAAATCTGCCTTCAAGAGGAAAATGAAAAAGAAGACGAAGAAGGTGGTGGAAGCAGTCACGGAGACCATGATCGCCAGTATGAGAGAAGTCGAGGTAACACTCTCAGATAAAATCACTTCTCTGACTAACTTTCTGAGAAGGTAAAAGCTCTGGAAGAGGAGATGAAGGGATTGAAAGAGGAGGTAAAAGGCTATAATCAGATGGTGGTGAATGAAATGGCACTGGACCAGTCTGACTTTCGAGTCAAGTATAATGATCTGAATACAAAACTAATAGACTTGGCCAGTGAATTTAAAAAGGGGGAAAGTAGAAGCAAGAAAGAAGACAAGCCCTCGCAGCTGTGGTTGAGGAGATCAGGAGAGACTTGGGCATGAAGGCCAACACAGCTGACCTGGAGGCAGCCAAGGAGGACGTCAGACTTAAGTCTGATGAGTTGGCTGCTCTCCAGCTGAGGGTAAGTCAACTTGAAGAGGCCCTGAAGGAAGACGAGGAGAAGAGGAGGAAGGAGGAGAAAGATAGATCAGAAAGACTCTTGGCTAGGCTGAAAGAAGCTGAGCAGGCAGAGGCCAAAAGCAAAGGCAAGAAGGTAGCAGCTGATGAGCCCAAATCTGATATCTCACTCAGAGCTGCTACCAAAGGAAAAGGAAAAAGAGAAGCCGACTACTCTAATCTTTCCAAAGAGCAGATCAAGAGGATCAGACGAGAAAAGGAGTACTTCGGAAATAAAGAGAAGAGAAGGCAGAAGAAGGAGAAGGGCGCCAACGTCTTCTGGAGCAACACAGAACGTAAATGGCTGGTGAAGGACCAAGGCGATGTGAATTTCAGGCCCTTTCATACCACGTCTTCCCCTCCGAAAATGGCTTGCGGGAAATATGAGAAGGAGTACGGAGACAAGTATCTGAATGTCATGTGGATGTACCTCTGGTACATTCTCAAGGCTCCAGGAACTACTCAGCAAGATCCGGACCTCGCCTGGCACGAGTGGATGGAAAAGGTAGATGCGGACCTCGATCATCGGCTGCTTGAAGAAGCTGATGTCAAGTTCAACGTCAACCTGATCTCCCCAGCCTTCAAGTACGCGGTCCCTGCCAAGAAGCCTGATGGATCCCTAGACCGAGACTGGGTCAAGGGAATTGTTCAAAGGGCAGAGACTGAGTCCGGATTAGCTCAGGAGGAGGACCTCAAGCAGCTTCGGAGGAGGGTATTCAATTAGCTGATGGAGCCCGATGAAGACCAATGGGGTGTTTGATAAGATTGAACTTTCTTTTCTTGTTTTTCCTTATCTACACCAATTCGTAAATTTGTAATCGTCTATGAATATATTTGAACTTATCTGAATCATCTTGTCTTATGTTTTAAGTTTTCTTTACTGCTTTCTAAGAAAACTTAAAAAAATTTCTAAGTGTTAATTATTTGAGGAAACTTCTATCTCAGATTAAAATTTTCCTAAATATTTTCTAAGTCCTAAGACTTAAAATTTTTCTAAGTGCTAATAAGTCTGATAAAGTCTTTAAGACTTAAACTTTTCTAAAAACTCTAGAAAAAATTTCTAAGTATGAATTAATTGCTCTTATGTGAATAGATCTGAACTAAATGCTTATGTGCTTTAATGTGCTCATCTGATTATCTTGAATAATCTTGACTAACACCAGCTGTGAGCTTGTTTCTTTCTTGCAGTTTTAACTTCATCAAAAAGGGAGAAATTGTTAGATCAGAAGTAGTTTTGATGAGTTAAATTGTATAGAGTAGGTTGAGCTCATGTAATTAAGATGACCAGTTGAATGTGTATAGAACAGCTGATGTAATGAATTATAATACTAGGCTGATCAGACTAGGTAGAACTAGAATAGTCAGCTGAGGTTATGAAAGACAAGGTCATCTGAAGACGATCTTGATAAAGTCATCAGTTGGAGACAATAATGAAGAGCTTAAGACGAGGTCAAGACCAGCTAAGTAGAATAAGAAAGGTGAGTCTTCACCAAGTCAGCAGCAGACGACTAGCTTGAGATCAGCTGAAGTCAAAGCAGTTTTCAAGAATAAGTTTGTTAAACGGTTTTTGGTTTGTTACAACAAACTAACCGTTTCACAGGCTTATAAATATGTTTGAGCACAGTTCTGAATAGAATAATCAACACTCTCATTCTCATACTCACGATTTCTAAAAGAGCACTCACTAAAGTTTTCAAAAGAATCTTCATAAGTTTCTAAGTATTTGTAGAACACACATTTGTACATCTTCAAATTCTCTGCACTGTAACTTTTAAGTTTCTAGATAGCTTGATAGGTTGAAGATAGAATTGAAGAGAAGAATATTCACATCTTTGTAATTGTAACTCTGTAAGTAAGTAAGGTGGTAAGTCAATCGAGGCCCTTCTTCAAGTTGAAGAAGGAGAGTGGATGTATGATCAGTTTGATCTGAACCACTATAATTCCTGGTGTTCTTTACTTCTTGTTTTACTTATTTGTTATTCATCAGCTATTCAAAAAATTCATTTCAGATTAATTCAGATTGCTTTTTGATCCTTTAAAGATTGAGATAAAATTTGATTCTGTTGCTTAGCTTTGATATCTTGAATAGATAATCTGATCTTCGAAAAAGATTTGATAATATGTTCAACTCCCCCTTCTAGATTATCACTAGGAGGTGATCCAAGCTTGTTTACTCACTCAATCTCTGGGCCAACAAATTGTAAACCTGTTGAGCCTCCTCAGTCCTTCCTGTGATGGATTTGATGCTAAATCCACGATTAAGGGGGAGGATTAGAGTATTAATATAAATGAATTAACTTCACACCGTTCTACAACTTCAAAATTTTAGATGAAATGAAATTCTTTCGCTATTGATAACCATCATTGGAAAATTTGGTTTGTATTTAATTTAATTTGAAATTAATTGGTTTTATGAGATGTGTGGAATACTCATGTTTAACCAATTTATCGGAGGATTCAAAGTTAATTTCTTGGAAAATAAATGATGATCGTTCTACTCATGGAGTAGTTGATCGTGATGTATTTAAAATCACTCAATCAAATTTCAGTGAGTAAAAAATTAAGGGAAAATTATAGTTTTGGTCCCATGAGAATTTTTCAACGACAATGTTAGTCTCACGTTTTTTTTTTGTCCTTTTTTCTTTTTTTTTTTTTTGCAAAAATAGTCCCAACCATTATTTTTTAGGACCAAAACTGCAATTGTATCTCATTCTCTCAGGATCAAAACTACAATTTATCATTCTTTTGGGATTAAAACTGCAATTTTTTTGGGACTAAAAATGTCAAAAAAACTACGAGACCAAAAATATCACAAAAAAGACTATTTTGCAAACCACTCATTCTCTTGGGACCAAAAATGCAATTTACCCAAAAAATTAATATGAAGATAAGACATCACAACAATAAAACTAGAATTTTCCCACATTGAATCATTTGATGAAAATGTTCCTCCTTATACACAGGAGTACATTCAAGTAACATAAACGTGGTGAATATAAACCTACCCAAAAGACCACACGCGCGTGTGGGGCACCCGTCAGGCCGAGGCGTTCTGGAGCCTCCCACACACACATAGAAACATGAAAATACAAGAACACAAAATTCTTTCTACATCCATTTTTAGAAACATTAAAATACAAGAACACAAAATTCTTTCTACATCCATTTTAGAGTGTAATTCAATTTGATCTCCGTTCAGTTAGCCAGAGTTTTGTGCGTAGTGGTGCTACTCGTACAAAGACGCAAGTCGTTTTACCTTTGGGAACATCACGTCGTACTGTGAGCACTAGCCAGGACATGTTGTTTTGCGGAAATGGTTTTCCATGACTCGGCTTTCTTTTCCGTAGTGATTGTTTTCCTGATTGTAGTGATTAGATTTTTGCTTTCAAATTTCGTTGTAAAACATTGTTGTTGATTTAGAAACCAACAACCTATATAATCAGGTTAGCAAACAAATTATTTAAAGAGAGATATATGGAGAAGATTAATTCTTAGATGAGCTCCAAAATAATTCTATTATCAGTTCATGTAACCTATCATAATTATTTGAAATTTAAAAGATTCAACTTGTTTGTTTGTTTTGGCAAGAAAATTATTTAATACTATGTTATAGTTGAATTGAAAATTTAAATTAAACACAACAATTAATGCACTCATTACCAATATACACAACAATTAATACACTCATTATAGGTTCCATAATAGCACGGCTTATAAATAGTTCTCTATATTTTTAGAACATTAATTAGAAAATAAAAAACATACCTAGTGTTTTAAACGAACATGCTACTCATTGATTAATATATTGAAATTGCACTCAATAAAAATTCAATATTTGGTTCTATATTTTTTTTTGATCAAGCAAAAAGATATTTTATAAAAATAAAATATCAAGGTATAAGGAATACCCAGAAAAGAGTTATAGAATTAAACAATTTTTACAAGAGAGAACTAAATAAGCAACTTAGGATCACACAACCAACTATTAAGAGAAGCATTACAGTGCACCACACTCTTAATCAAGCACCATCCCCACACCCTTCCTTTGATTTCTTCAACGAGCTTACTTGTGGAACACTCCTTTCCTCTAAAGATAAAGTTATTCCTCGCCTTCCATAGCACCCACACAACACATTCCCAGATACAAATAGGAAGGGTCTTACCTTTCTTCCCTCTTAGAAGGCCAGCGTGAGAGAGGAAGTGAGCTTTAATCTCCTGTTGGTACACACCAGAAATTCCCAGCCACTGATAGCAAGCATACCACACCTCCAATGCACGGCATATGAATAGTTCTCTATATTTTTTGAACTTTAGAAAATGGAAAACAAAAGACAGTATATGGTGAATTAGTTTTATCAAGACACTTGTTATCACTTTATGTGTATTTTGTAACAGTATTTCATTAGAATGTAATATTTTAATAGTAATACTAATTTATAAAAACAACTAATATCATTTTAATTGATCTAGTGAAACCAGTGTACATAAAGACAGTTGTCAAGCAAAATTAAAGCATGTATCTATATAACGAACAATTTCCATGAAAAAACTCAGGGAAAATGGAGTTTTTTGTCCTCTAAGTTTGGTTGACTCCGTTTTTCGTCCTACGATCTTTTGACTTTTGAATTCCGTCCTGTAACTTTCACAAAAATACGTTTTTGGTCCTGATACCGGCTGCCCTAGGTCACCCAACCGGTCATAGGTGACGTGTAATAATTTTTTTTTTAATTAATGACGTGGATCCAATTCTCTCTGAATGGTGATGAACACAATGACAGCTGCACTAAAAACAGAGCTAATCCAATTCACAATTGATGTCCTCTTTGTTCCCGTCACTGCAAATCCATTCACAAGCACCAAAACCACTACAGCTAAAGGGTCTATCAGGTTGAAACCTTCAGCAAATGAATTAACTTTGATTCTCAAAGAATCAGGGTTGTTTTTAATGATACTAGCGAAATAAGATGACCAAGAACGCCCTAACCCTGCGGGGCCTACAAGCCTTTCTAACAAAATATTACCAGCAGCAATGAAAGCAAGAAAATCCCCCAATTCAATTCGAAGGTAAGAGAAAGAGCCACTGACAACAGGAATTTCAACGACAAATTCAGTGTAGCAGAAAACAGAGAGTAAAGCCGACAAATCGGAAATGACACAATGTCGGGCCCCGCGTGGTCGTGGGTTTCTTGGCCGATGATGCTGAAAATGCCGGAGCCGAAGCCGAGCCAGATGAGGTCCCACCACGTGAGGCACTTTTTCATCTCGTTCTTCGATTGCTTCTTGCCGTCAACGAGTTGCGTCGGAGGAGCGGCCGAGGAGGCGGTCCTTGAGGCGGTGGGGGGTCTTGGATAGGGCTGCGAAGTAGGTGGAGGCATTTTGGAAGGTGGGTTTGGGGTAGAAATCCCGTTTGCTGAAACGCCACCGGCGCCGGAGGTGGCGGCAGAGGGATCCATGGGTAGTGGAGGAGAGAGAGGGGATGTGAGATCAGATGAAGGGGTTTGTTTATTTGAAAACCCCATTTGAAATGGGGGCAGTGACTTTAATGGAAAAGGCTAACGGGATTGGGGAACTAGGCGGAGGAGATTTGAATGCGAGAATCGAGGTTGAAGCGGAGCGTATCTGGTTGGATTCTTGAATATGTTCTTCAGTGAAATTTTGACATTTGTTTCATCATAATTCAGGGAGAATAGAGATCCACATCATTAATTTAAAAAAAAATTAATTACACGTCATCTGTGACCGGTTGGGTGACCTAGGGCAACCGGTATCAGGACCAAAAACATATTTTTTTAAAGTTACAGGACAGAATTCAAAAGTCAAAAGATAGTAGGACGAAAAATGGAGTCAACCAAACTAAGAGGACAAAAAACTCTATTTTCCAATTGCATATTACAATTAATGCATAAAAGACAAACTCAATTTTCATTGATTTATATATTGGAGATAATTTCATAAATAGTCCTGTAACTTTGCTCGAATCCAGTTTTGGTTCTTTTTCTTTTTATTTTATCAATTGTGGTCCTTTTGATATCAAAATAGGTCCTTTTACCTGGATAATTCAATTTTTGACCGGAAAAATTACCGGAGAAAAAAAAATATTGTTTGGTCCCACAACTTATCAATTGCTTGGTTTCATCCAAAAAAATTAACAATTCTTTTGGTCCCATATATAATTTATTTGATTGTCCAATTTTGATCCCATTTTTATCGAAAATTGAAAACAACGCCTTTTTGGTCATGCGTGGCTCACATGCCGGTCCAATTATAGAGTTTATGTTCCTCTCACTGACGTTGACACTGAGTGACATTTTTTTGTTTTGAATTTTTGTATTCACTTTTTAATCAAATCACTAAGTAAACCCATTAAAAATAAAACTAAACTAAATTCCATTTCTTAAAATCCTTTTTAACGCACATAAATTAAAATAAATATAACTAAAGAGAAACAAATAATATAAACAAAATAAATCAGTAAAAATTTCCACAAAGGGAAATACGCATGATGAAACCCCTAAAATTCAAACTGCAGAGCATGAACCCTAGTTCTTAAGAAAAATAATTTTCCAAATGCAAAGTATTCCTTTCTCGAAATTTAAAATTCCTGATCTTCATCTCAATCCTAATATTACCGAATTTGATTGCACAAAATTAAAAATCAAGAAAAAAAGGAGTGAAACGTAGGGTGAAGAGTGTGGGTGAGGGAGAGACTTGGTCTGAAGAAGAATTTCAGATTTTTTGGGAGATGATTCATGTTCTGGGTGGGGTAGGAGGAGGGGTGGAAATTATTTGGGAAGTGGTTTTGAGTTAGACTTTCAATATTTCTTATTTTATTTTGGATTTTTTCACATTTTATTAATTCTTTCTATTTTAATATGATTCATGTATTTAATTAGATTACTATTTTACTTAATCTTTTTTTTTTTTTACAAATATGCATATTTTATTTTTATTTTTAAACTTTAATCAATTCCATAAATATTTTACTTTTAGATTTTTTTTTTAATATTTATGGGGTAAAAATATGTAATTCTTTTTATGGGTTTACTTAATTAATGATGATTTATGTATATTTGAATTTAAATAAAAAAAAGTAGGCTGACACGTGAGCCACGCGTGACAAAAAACGGTGTCGTTTTAATTTTTCTTCAATAATGAGAGTAAAATTGGACAATCAAATAAGTCATGAGACTGATCGTAGTATTTTAGTGGATAAGAATTTGCGACCAAATTTATCGAATCAAAGGGACTAGGAGTGAAATGAAGCCATGAAATATCACGTTTTCAAGGATTATAGCGGCTCATCAAGATTGCAAAATTAAAGCAACAAAAGGACAACACAAAATCAACAAGAAATTAAACGAAACAAATAACAAGGAATACCAAGGATGAGATGGTAGTGCTCGGGTGCAAATCACCAAAGACTCATCAATTTCGGATCATCAACAATCAAGTGTTCATTCTAAGAGGGATCATAGGGATAACCAACAAATAATTCAAATAAAACCGTGCTGGATAAGCCTAGGTTCTAAATGATCAAGTAAGCATGTAGGAATGTGAGAGACAGCACTCTCACCCCCTCACTAATTACAAGCAAACAACAAGTAATCAATGTGCCTTAATGAGGTTCTAATTAATTAACCAAGTATCCTTGAGTTAACCAAATATCCACTTCAATCACACAAGTAAACCTAACACCTATGCATCAATTCAATAAACCAAGTATCCTTGAGAAAATTAAACCAATAAACACAAGATCAAGGCTAACTTAAGCAATCAAATCATACAAATCATCATTAAGACAAGTAATCACCTCAACAAATGAACACCCAATCACAAATTCACCAAAATCAACTCATCTAGGGGTCATTACACTCAAGCACATAAAAAATTTAGCCAATCATGGCTAATTTAAGGAAACCCATGAACATTAAGTAAATAGAAGACATGAACAATCTGAAATTAATAAACAAAACTTGATATAAATGGTAGAAGTCACCTTGATGGAGTTTAATACAACTTGTATGCTCAATTCTATCAGCTATTACACTTGGGTAATGAAAATCTATCAAAATTATAAGAAAACCTTTCACTGTGTGTTTGTGCGTGTAAAGGGAAGCTGAAATTTAAACTAAGGAAACTCTCTAAGTGTAGAATATGTTTTAAGTGTGGAATCCTCCCTCAACATCTGAAATTGGGGGTATTTATATGATAGGGTTAAGTTAAAATAACGAAAATTGCACATAGGTCCCTCAAAAATCAGATAAATCAGCAAAAATCGCGCAGGATTTGTGTCAACTCGGCCAGAGTTGAACCAACTCGGCCAGAGTTGGACCAACTCGGCTCGAGTTGATTCTGGAATTTTTGGAAGATTTCATTCTGGAAGATTTTATGGCCACCAACTCGGCTAGAGTTGAACCAACTCGGGTCGAGTTGAAGCTCTATTTTGGCCACAGTGCGTTCTGGAACTTTTTTTTCCCTCCAACTCGGCTCGAGTGGAGTCAACTCGGCTCGAGTTGGTGCCATTCCCGCTCAAATGTTCGTAACTTGAGCTCCCGAGCTCCGATTCAGTTTATTCTCGTTGCGTTTCGACCCTCACTTCTTTGCCTTTCCAAATCTTCACATTATCCATATAAAATCCTGCAACAAATGCAACACTACCCTTCTCGGCTATTAAACTCACAATTATGTCAAACATGGTGACAAATGCGATGAAATTAACACAAATATCTATCTCAACACACGTCAAATCATGCAATATATCACCCTAATCAAATTCTCCCAAACTTAAGACGTTGTTTGTCCTCAAACAACAAGACAATTGAGCACATAAAGGGTGAATTGATTGCAATTATGTCTCATGGCACAATATATGAAAATTGGACAATCAAACCTCATCAATGAACACAAGTATTCAATGTCACTTTCCACTAGCACTAAAAAAAATGTCATGCTTTGACAAATGCGATTTCAAATGCTCACTCAATGCTCCTTCCACGGAGTGTTTCACTCAACTCTCAAGTGCATAAGGGAAATGTAAGCACTCAATCATCCATTCACAACAATACACACCATATGCTTGCCAATAGACTCAATCTCAATCATCAATTTTGTGTGTCAACTATGAATCAAAGAGGGCTTTTCAAAAGGTTGTAGTGTAGGCTCTTTGGACTAGGTGGGTGAATTTGGGAAGAAGTGACTCACAATTAGTAGAGCAAATGAAAGTTGATTAAGCAATTCAATACACTTCATCTCAAGTCTCAACAATCATCACTCTTTCTTTTCTTTTCATTCTTTTCACATGTAATTCACCACCAACTCCTTTGAGTCTTTCTTTTTCATCAAGCTCAAAATTGAATTTCACCTTCTCATCTTCTCTTTCATTTTTTTTTCCCATTCAATTTTTCTTCTTTTCAACCTTCTTTTCTTTCTTCTTTCTCACAACAAACTTATCAAATCATACCACCACACTTTTCTCTTTTAACTTCACCATTCTTTTGCCAACAATCATGCTCTACTAATCATATGGACAAAAAGGCTCGTAAAGATAGGCAAAATGGCTTTAATCTTACAAGCTTGTCAAAGAATAAGGATTTAAGGCTCAAATTGGCTCACTAGGGAAATTAATTTCAATGGTGGGGTAGAATTTGGCTAAGTAGCTTTTCAAATCAAACAAGGCATTTAATCATCTTCATAGATCAACACAAAATTCAACTTCAACTAGTCTAGAGGCAAGTTCTAGCATGCAAAGTCACAAATGATGCACTTAACAAGGAAATAAACCGTTTAATAGAGATGTTAAAAGGGCCGCGGGCTGGCGGGCCAGCCCGTTTAGCCCTGAAAAATGAAGGATTAGGGCCAGGAGTTCAATGGCCCATTTAAAATCGGGCCTTTTTGGCCCGGACCAGTTAGCCCGTGGGCTAAAAAGGGCTAGCCCGCCGGTTTTCCGGGCTGGCCCGTCAGCCCGTTTATTATTATTTTTTATTTTTTTAATTTACTAACATCATGCCTACTAGTTATTTAATAAGAGAAAAATTGGAGATGAAAATTCTTAAAGGTAAAAGTTAATAAAGTACAAAATGTTACTAAAAGGGTTTTAGATATTTCAAGAAAAAAAAAAGAATAGAATGTTCGCAAATAAGTTGAGTTTATTCCTGACGATTTTTTTCTGGAAATGTAAAATGCATTTGACAATCTATTTTGTTGTAATTCCTTATTGTTTAACTATTTTGATGTATTTCTAATGAATTTATGAATAATATTTATGTTTTAAGTTTGTATTATGTTATATTATGATTATAATTTAAGATTTTATATTAAAAATTAATTTTTTTCTTCGGAGCCCATTAGTGGCCCATTTAGCCTGTAGCCCACTAGGGTTAGGTTCCAACAATTGTCGGCCCGCTAAGATTGAACCGGTAAAGCTCGGAACCGTTTAGGCCCGTGGCCCTGTAGGGCTGACCCTAATGGGTTAAGGCCAACCCATTTAACATCTTAACATGTACGATTCAAAAGGCACAAAAGCTCACGGGCTTAAAAATGAGCAAAGAGAGTAAGCATCATTCATCACACTCATCATCACAAAACAATTTTCATGCTAGCCTCAAGCGACACATTAACTCATATCACATCAAAAGTTCAATATGATCATCAATCAAAGCATATATGCCATGTACGTACTTCCAAGCATATACCCCCTACACAAATAATAACACTCTCCAAAACAACTACTCTCAAGAAAGATAGATTCAAATATATGCAATTAATCCACAAATAAGCTCCAAAATCACAAAAATTTTCTCATGCTAATGAGAGGCAAGTTGGTGCAACGAAAATCGCTAAACTAACACACCCCCCCAAACTTTTTCATTGTCAAGCAATTAAAAGTTTGGTAAAGTAGTTAGCTAATTGAGTTGCACACAACTACCTACTAAGAAATGAAAGCTCAACATCCAAAATCATTTACAAGTAAAGTATATCATGTAAGCACAAAAATGAAGTGCGCCGGTGCAAATGGAAAAGCATAAAAAGAGGCACACCTCCCCCAAACTTAGACAAGTCCAAGTCTAGAGAAGGTGTTGTACCTAAACGTCTTCAAGTACCCTCTCTTCTTCAAGCTTGCAAGCCTCACCAAGCCTCAAATGCACAACCTCGTCTTCGTAACAAGAAAACATAAACACACTTATTGAAAGCAAAAACGAGCACAAAACAAAGAAGGCAAGAAAAAGGATGGGTTGCCTCCCATCTAGCGCTAGTTTTAACGTCCTATGCCGGACGGAACTCCATGAGTTCAAACTTCCCTTTTTGCTTCGATATTTGGCACCTCCTTCGGGATAGGAGGGTTCACATGCTTCACAAATGACTCTTTGGTATAGAGACGGCCACCCCATTTGTCTTCAAGTTCATGTTTTTCTCCAACTTGCACGTCTCTTACGATCAACACTTCTCGATTCTTTAACTTCTCCCCACAAAGCAATCCACCCCACTTAGACTCACACCACGTGACTGTATCTCCTATAGCAAAGCATTTTTCTTTCTTTTCCTCACTGGAAGACTTTCTCCTATCCAGTTCCCCCAAACTTGTAATTTTCCAATTTTTAGTAGTTTGCTTCAATTTTTCCTTCTTCTTCTTTCCATCTTCGGGATCTTTCAAAGGCAATTTTTGAGACTTTTCTTTACGTTCCCCCTGTTGGGTCCCTTTAGAACGAGTTTAAACACAAAAACAAGATACCCTCTAGTGATAATCTAGAAGGGGGGGATGAATAGATTATCAAAAACTTTTGCAAGCTTAGATGATCTATCAACTCCAAAAACAGATTTACAGCGGAAACAAACTTTTGTTTAAACTCAATTCAAATAGGATCTAAAGCTTTGTCAGATATCAAATTTGCAATCAAGAAATAACTAATGAAAACAAGTAATAAGCAATAAGAAGAAATAACACCAGATTTATAGTGGTTCGGATCAAATGATCCTACGTCCACTCTCCTTCTTCGAATCTTGAAGAAGGGCCTTCACTTACTTACTTCCTTCTTTCTTGCTACCTTACTTACAATGATAAATCTTCAGCCTTACAATGAATCTTCCTAACTTCTGAATATCTATGGCTTGAAGATCTAATGAGAAAGTGTTCTATAAACACTAAGAACTGAAAAACGTATAAAACGTTCTTGAATGTGTATGATTTTTTTCTTGCGTGTACAAAGTATAATGAAGAGTGCAAAGTGTCAAAATTCATTCTAAATTGATTTTTATTCCTATTTATAGAGAACTCCTCTTGGCAGTTGTAACTTCTTTGAATTCAGTTTTGATCAGTTATAACAATATAACTGAATTCTGTAACTTCTTCCTGAGTTGTTGAAACTGCTTCTTGAATCTTTGCATAATATTTTTCTAACAGCTCATCGTCTGATGTTTACTTCACCTCGTCTCCGTCTTCTTTTTTTCGTCTCAGACGTTTGTCTTGCTCTTCAACAATCTGTCTTTGTCCTTGTCTCGATATCTTGACCTTTGTCGATATTCTCTTCTATCTGGAAATCTTCCTTGTCTCGATATCTTGACCTTGTCGATCTTCTATACTTAGTTTTATTTACAAAGAAATACTTCAGCTGTCTATACAAGATGCTCAGCTGGTCATCCTATTTTACACTTTTTAACACATCAAAACTAAATACAAATTTCTTTTCCTAACAATTTCCCCCTTTTTGATGATGTTAAAACTCAGCTCAAGAAAAGAAATGTTAGTAATCTTAAAAATGTAAAATAAGCAATTAAATCACATAATCAGATAACTAGAACAATTAGTGTTATTAACAGATGATCAGAACATCATGAATCAGATAATCAGAACAATTTGATTACATAATCAGATATTTAAGAGTTAAGAAACGAAACAATACATTTCAGAAATCAAGAGGTTAATCAGATTAGTTTTTAGGAAAAACAACAAAGATTGAGAGTAGATCAAAAATTTATTCAAGGTTTGCATCAGTAGTCATGTAAGTCACACAAAAACAGATAAGATGAGAGAAGTAGAAGACTAGTCATACCACCTATTTTCTTCTGGAACATTGAGCCAGTCAAAGACCCGCTTCTTAAGTGATATAGTTTCACCTCCCTCTGCAAGATCAGCTGTGGCTTCTGCTTTAATAATCAGCTGCTTAATCTTCTCAAGGTCCAGATGACCATCAGCTGTTAGAGGGGGTTCCATCTGAGAATAAGCTGGTGCGACTACATCTGAGTTGAACTCTTCGTTTGCAAGGTTGACTAGATATTGATACATCTGGGGGTCCTTTTCTTCCAGCCAGTTATGGAAAGCTTCGTCTTCATCGAGTCCCCATTTAATCACTTTGCAGACGTGAAACTGGAAAATCCAGTCCACTTCAAATGGCCTCCACCTTGCCTGATCTGCCATTAATAGCACTTCTTTGGGGACTACTTCGCTTCGATGATATGGCCTAAGGACTTCTTCCCCTTGCTCATCTGTTATCTTCTGAACCCATCTTCTAAGAGAACGATCATAATATTTTCCTGCTGCCTTCTCCTGCTCTCTTCTCCTCTTAGCCTCCCTTCTCTTATACTTCTCCTTCTCATCTCTTTTTCTTTTTCTGATTTTTTCTTCTTCATCTATCTCAGCTTGAGATTTCTTTGGAACTTGAGTTGTTCTAGATGATCCAGAAGGAGATGTAATTTGAGCAGGTTCTTGCACAGGGGCTTCTTTTGTGGGTTCAGATCTTGTCTTCCTCACAACCTTCTCAGTCTTTTCCTCAGATTTCTTCTCTTCTGCCTTTAGCAGTTCTTCAGATAACTCTTCAATTTTCATGCTCAAAGCCATGATCTTATCCTCTTGCTCGTCTATTCTTTTCTTGAGCACACTATCTTCCCCCTTTTTAGCATCAGCAAATCGGGTATTGCAGATAGTGGCTACTTGTTCAATTTGACTTACAAGTTCTTCTCGTACATGCCCTGTCTTATGATCAAGCTGGTCATATCTCTTCTTTTGTCCGACCTCAGCTCGTCTAAACTCATCATCTATGAACTGCTTAATGCTCGTCGTCTGCCTATCTTTCTCCAGAGCAAGCTGCATTTTCAGGACTTGATGAAATGATGCCTCCTTGGCTTTCCATGCTTCTCTTACTTGCTCCTCAACTGAATCTTTGATTTCAACAAAGGCAGAACGAACGTACTGTTTAACCCATTCATCTTGAGAGTTCATCTCCTTAGCAACTGTTGTCTTAACAGCAGCCATCTGTTCCTCATGTCTGATTGTAGAAAAATATAGATCAATCTTGGTTTTTTCTTGAATTGCAGCTTCTACATTTTCCTTGATTGATGATGAGATGACATTTGGAACCAGTTGGAAAGCATTTAGACAGGCAGTCTTCAGATTTTGAACTTCAGTTTTTAATGCTTCAACTTCGGATACAGACACAGATGTGGAGGGCAAGGTCTGTTCTCCAGAAAGATTTATTTCTTCAACTTCAGTTTCAGTTTGCACCTCAACAGTCTGCTCTGTTTGTGCCTCCTCAGTTGTATCCATCCCAGCTGGCTCATCGGCAGCTCCACCTATCACTTCCTCCACCCTTTCCTCCTCCATAACTTCATCTTTCCTCTGCTCTTCCCCCTTCTCAGCTGCTTTTTCCACCTCCTCAGGAGTCTCATCTCCAAGATATACTCGTTGCAGGATGTAATCAACAAAATTATTTTCAGTGAGTATATCTTGGAATGACTTTAGTTTTGCTTTCTTGAGCACCTCCTTTTCCCAGATGGCTAAATTGTTTCCTCCTGCCTCAGCTATCAGAATAGCTGTCTCCTCAAAAGATCCAAGCCTGAGTCTTCTTAACAGATAGACATCGATAAGCTCTTTTAACAGCTCAGGCTCATCTTTGAGAGTAGACTCTTGTCTTAGAAGGAACTTTTTTCCCAAGGATTCGGAGTGAGGTCTCAGTAGGTCCCATATCTCCAGATGGATTTGGTATGTTTAAGAATAGATTGGGTTCAGATGAGGTTGTGGGTAGGAAGGAAAACGGGTCGTATGAGGTTTGGGTGTGTGTTGGACTTATGGGAGTGGGCCGTTTTAGAGGCTCAGAAGCAGCGGCCTTGTCTGCTTCTTCATCGCCAAGTTGGGATGATGTGGGTGAGTCTTCTGCCTTGGATGAGGAAGAAGATGATGTGGATGGTTGGGTTTGCTCTGCTTGTTCTGGCTCATCTCCAGATGAGACTTCCACCGTCTCCGTCTCAGTTTTTCCAGCGACACTTCCCCCTTGGGAAGCTGTCCTTTCTTCCTCCTCTTCCTCAACTGCAATATCCTCCTCCTCAGACGAGGATTCATCGGCCAGCACAGTTTCCACTTTCTTCTTTCCTTTGGCTTTAGAAGCCTTCTTCGTCTGTACTGGAGATGGGGTGTCTCCTTCTGAGTCTGTTGGACCGAAGGGTTTCTCATCCTTAATAAGCAAACCCTTCTGTTTTGTGAACTTTTTCACCCCCGTCTGCCAGTCAAGCTTGTCCGTTCCAATCTTGTGTTCAAGTATGATGGTGATTCTTGCCATCATACTTGTTATCTTGGTCAGCGACCATCTTATCAGCTCTGCTGACACCTCTGTCTTGACGAACTTCTTTCTTTCCTCCATCGACGAGAGTACACTGGCTTGAGCCCAATTAATATCAGCTCCGTCTATGATGACCCTCAGACAGCATGGACCGAAGGGTTTCTCATCCTTAATAAGCAAACCCTTCTGTTTTGTGAACTTTTTCACCCCCGTCTGCCAGTCAAGCTTGTCCGTTCCAATCTTGTGTTCAAGTATGATGGTGATTCTTGCCATCACACTTGTTATCTTGGTCAGCGACCATCTTATCAGCTCTGCTGACACCTCTGTCTTGACGAACTTCTTTCTTTCCTCCATCAGACGAGAGTACACTGTCTGAGCCCAATTAATATCAGCTCCGTCTATGATGGCCCTCAGACAGCATATCCTTGGCTTAGTCAATCCGTCGTGACTCTCTTTGTTCTCCCGGTATGCACTTGGTTAAAATGAGCATCAGAAGTCTGTACTTTCTCCGTAACATTCCCTTCTTCAAGTTTGCAGTGTTATTCTTCTGGGATTTCCTTGCCATCATTTTGTAACTCTCCAAGTGCTCTTCAGCCTTGTACAAAAATGGGTTGCCTCCGGTGGTGTTTAAGCCAAAAATTTCACCGATATCCGAAATTGAAACATGAATTTTTCTAGACTTTTCAAGAGTCCGAATACGAGTTTCTAGTCCAGTATCTGTTGATTTTGCTCTGGTTAAGAATTCGGCGGCAAGATCATCAAGGGTTTTGGGTTTTGATGGTTTCATTGAGCAATATTTCTTCAAACCTCTGTCTTGTAGAAGTTGAAGAATTTCTCTGGTTTCTGGATCGGTGGAAATGTCCCATTCCACGTACATTTCAGATTTTGTACGTTCTCTGATGGATTTGAGATCATATTCATATTTGATTCTGCTCTTTCCAGTGTCCGCCATTGATGAGTGTTTGAAGGTTTTAGGAGGGAAAAGAAGTTTTAAGAGAAGAAGGAATATATGTGTGCATAAATGCAAATAATGCACACGAATGTCTATTTATATGGAAAATATAATAATAAACAATTATTAGAATAATAATTGCCTGTAAAAGTGTAAATATAGCCTTTCGAATCACCATTAATGCAATTATGGCATTTATTTTGAAAAGTGCACAGAATAATATTTAATATGTTGCGCGTGAGGTTGAGACGGTTCATATTTCAGAAACCGCCTCCACTTCTGGCGCGTGTAGTATACTCAGTGTATTTAAAAATTGAATTTGATAAAATTTCGGGTCCATAGTAACTTCTCCCCTGACACAGTTACTAATTTAAGAAATTACTTTTCAGTTAATTGGAGAGATACAATAAAATATTATTATTTTTAGAAAACAAAATTTGAACCCTTATTCTTTAATTTTGTAAAACAAAATATTTTATTTTACTGAGTAACTTTATTTTTAATGAATGATAGAGTGAATTATGATATTAAATTCATATATTAATTATATGAACTCAATATTCATAATTAAAAGTATGTGAGAAAACTTCCTGATTTTTCTCCTTGTCTGGTTTGATAGCATCACTTGTCACCTTTGGACAAATTGACCTTGTCTTACATTTCGAATCTTGTTACTTTATTCTCGCTGATATCAAAGACACTTAAAAAAAATGTTAGCAACAAGAGTAAGTCAGATAAGGTTCAATAGTCATCTGATTCTGTAGGAGAAAGTTGACTATTACATCCTTATCTGATTTACTTATGTCAGACAAGTAATTATCAAGTCAGATATGGTCAATATGACTAATCCTTGATTCTTGATTCCAATGAAAGGAGATCAATGATATCAGCTACCTGATTGTCCTTTGACTCAATCTTGTCTGATAATTCTTTCTAGACATAATATACTAAAATAAGGAAAACAAGGTTAATTTTAAGAATTTTGATCAAAAGATGATTAAGGAATCATCTAATAATCCTAATTCGACTGAAAGTTCCTTAAACCTTGTTTCTGCAAGAGGCTTTGTCAATATGTCTGCTCTTTGAAAATCAGTAAGAATTTTCTCTAGTCTGATATTGCCTTTCTCCACATGATCTCGAATATAATGATGACGAATGTCAACATGTTTGCATCTCAGTATGTAAGACTCGGGTTCGGGTAATAGCTATGGCACTATTACTATCACAAAAGATTGGTACATCTTTGGTGATAATGTTATAGTCCCTTAGCTGTTGACTGATCCAGATAAGCTGTGAACAACAACTTCCAGCTGCCATGTACTCAGCTTCAGTAGTAGAAGTAGCTACAGAGGTTTGTTTCTTAGACAACCATGAAATCAGCTTACTTCCCAGAAATTGGCAAGTTCCAGATGTAGATTTCCTATCTATCTTACACCCACCAAAAATGAATCGAGTATCCCGACAACTCAAAGTTATCGTCATTTGGATACCACAGTCCTACATAGATTGTACCTTTCAAATATTTTAGAATCTTCTTTGCAGCTTCAAGATGACTCTTTTTAGGTTTAGCTTGAAAACGTGCACATACTCCCACTGCAAAAGAAATGTCAGGTCTACTAGCAGTTAAGTATAAAAGAGATCCAATTAAACCTCTATACTGTGTCTGATCGGTGTCTTCTCCTTTCTCATCTAGATCCATTGAAAAGTTTGTCATCATAGGTATTTTGGCTTCTCGGCTGGTACCTATTCCAAATTTCTCAATAAGATCTTTGGTATATTTTGCTTGATTTATGAAAATTCCTTTCTTTGTCTGCTTAATCTGAAGTCCAAGAAAGTATGTCATCTCTCCCATCATGGACATTTTGAATCTGTTCTTCATAAGATGACTAAATTCTTCACACAAGAGTAGGTTAGTTGATCCAAAAATGATATCATCAACATAAATTTGAACTAACAAAGGACCTTTATCAGATTCTTTTCTAAATAAAGTTCTATCTATCTTACCTTTTACAAAACCATTTTGAATTAAATACTCAGATAATGTATCATACCATGCTCTAGGAGCCTGTTTAAGTCCATATAGAGCTTTCCTTAGCCTATAGACCTTGTCTCCTTTGACAAAGCCTGGAGGTTGTTCTACATAGACTTCTTCGGCTATGACTCCATTTAGAAATGCAGATTTCACATCCATTTGAAACACAGTAAATCTTTTATAAGCAGCATAAGCTAAGAACAATCTTATGGCTTCAAGACGAGCAACTGGTGCAAAAGTTTCATCATAATCAATTCCCTCAGATTGTGAATAACCTTGTGCAACCAATCTAGCCTTATTTCTTACCACAATGTTGTTCTCATCTTTCTTATTTTTGAAAACCCATTTTGTTCCAATAACTTTTTTTTGATGATGAGGTCTTTCAACAAGCTCCCATACATCTTGTCTTTGAAATTGATTTAATTCATCTTGCATTGCATTTATCCAATTGGAGTCAGTTAGAGCTTGATAATAGTTTTAGGTTCAAGTAAAGATACATAACAACTAAACGAGACAGTCTTGGTTTATCTCGTGTCCTTGTCGAACTCCGAATCTAAACTTCCGATTATACATTCATTTGGATGATAAGTCAATACTCGTTTACCTTTATCTTTTACTGGATATGAAGTCTTATCGGGATATTTTCATCAATTAGTTTTGTATTACCTTCAGGAATATCTTCTAGTCCATCTGGTAGTGTAGTCGTCTGATCGATCGGATGACATGGAAGAACTCTCAGCTTCCTTATCTTTATTCCTGTCTGGTGTGTCTTCCTCATCCGATTCGACGACGGTAAATAGAACTTGACTGATTTCTTGATGTTTAATCTGTTAAGATCTTGACTATCTTGGTGACATCATCCGTACTTTTGGACTTAGAAATTTCATCAAAAACAACATGTGGTGTTTCTTCCACACATAATGTAATCTTGTTAAAAACTCTATATGCTTTAGATACAGATGAGTATCCTAAGAATATCCCTTCTGCAATCTTAGCATCAAAGGTTCTTAACTTTGATTTTCCATTATTATGAATGAAACACTTACAACCAAATATATGAAAATATGAAATTTTTGGTATTCTGCCTTTCCATATTTCATAAGGAGTTTTGCATTTATCTTTCACAATTAAACACCTATTTTGAACAAAACATGCAGTATTAATGGCTTCGCCCAAAACCCGTGTGGAGTGTCATACTCCAGATAACATAGTCCTTGCAGCTTCTTTCAAGGTTCTGTTTCTCCTTTCTACCACTCCATTTTGCTGGGGTGTTCTTGCAGATGATGTTTCATGTGCTATACCATTCTCAGTACAATAGTTAGTAACAAACGAGTTCAGAAACTCAGTACCTTTATCACTTCTAATCTTGACAATATTTAGTCCTTTTTCATTTTGAATTCTTTTGAGGAATTCTGGAATTTTTGTTACAGTCTCATTCTTTTTGTACAAGAAAATAACTCAAGTGAATCTAGAAAAATCATCTACAATCACTAAAGTATACTTTCTTCCACTAAAACTTAGAGGTGTAACTGGACCAAAAAGATCCATGTGCAAAAGTTCCAGAATCCTTTCAGAAACAGGACCATTTATTGTTTTGAAAGAAGTTTTGGTCTGTTTTCCTTTTTGACAAGCATCACAAACATGATTTTTCGAAAATATTTTATCCGGAAGTCCTTTGACTAAAGATTTTCTTGCTATTTTGTTAAGAGTTTTGAAATTTAAATGACTAAGACGTTTATGCCATAGCCAACTTAAATCTTCTGAACTCTTAGCAATAAGACAAGTATCCTTAGAGCAACTCTTGAAATTTGCAATATAGATATTACCTTGTCTGACTCCAGTAAGTAAAATATTTTCATTTAAACCATCCAAAATAAAACATGCATCATGGGTGAATTTTACACAATATCCTTTGTCACAAAATTGAGATACTGAGACGAGGTAAATTATGTTTCAAACCTTCCACAAAATATACTTCATTAACCTGAATATCTCCAATCATCAAAGTTCCAACTCCTTTAGTTAGACCAAAATTGTTGTCACCGAACATTACTCGAGGTCCATCTATTGTCTGATAGTTAGAAAGAAGTCTTTTCTCATAAGTCATATGCTTAGAACATCTTTGTCTATATACCAAATGACTTCAAGAACATCTTGTTCAACTATCTCCTTATCCTTCTCGCAATCACAAATTAATTCTTAGGTACCCTTTGTGTATTGGGTCCTTTTAAATCAAGTTGATACTTAGGTATCCAAATAAAAACATCCAAGTTTTTCAGAACCAATGATTGAATTTTGCAACCATATCTATCCACTAATATTAGACTATCTAGATCAATTTTATTTAATTGATCTCTAGTGATTGTCTTATATCTTGGAAAGAATGGATATGACTTGCTTCTTCCATCAAAACCATTATACTTTGGAAATAACTTTGATTTAGTCTTTAAATTTCTTTTGGAAACATTTCTCCTTATCTGTATTTTCTCTTTTGAAATATCAGATGGGGTGATTTGCTCCTTTGATTTCTTTGGACTAAGTTCTGTCTTTTCCATAGTCTTAGTGGCTTTGACAAAAACTCTTGGTTTGATAGGACCATTTTTCATGTTCCTATCAAAACCCAATCCAGTCTTATCACTAGGCTTCTGAGAAGTACTGAAAATGTTATCAATTGTAGACTGAGAATTATTAATATGTCCTAACTTGAGATTTAAATCTCTGTTAGTCTTTTTAAAATTCTCATTCTCCATATTGATATTTGAAAATTTAATTTTTAAAGAACTCAATTCTTTTTCCAACTTACTGGTTTTCTCAGACGAAGAACTAGTAGAAGTCTTTGATTGACATTCCCCCTTGAATGTACAATCTAGATTCTTCCTTGTCCCTGTCTGATATTCCTTTGTTAGACTAAGAATTTGATCCTTTAAACTTAAATTTTCAGTCTCTATCTGTTTATAAGCAGATAAAGCTGTCTTCAGATCTTTTAGAAGTTTGTCAATAAGACATGAATCAGATTCAGACAAGTTATCATTATCATTGTCTGAGGATGAGTAGTAGTTTACCTCCTTAGCCATTAGGCAAATGTCATTATCTGACCCGAAACTAGATGAGGATGAGGATGATGATGTCTCATGTGTTTCCTCCTTTTCGGCCAAAAGAGCTCGTTGATCTGCATACCTCCTATCCCGTTTCTTCCTCTTTTCTTCTCTCTCTCTAGGAGTGAGTTGAGGACAATCATAACTAAAATGACCAGGTTTATTGCAGGTATAACGAGATATCTTCTCTTTCGACTTTGGACTATTCTCACCTCGTCGATTGGTGATTTGAATCTTTTCACTTTGGATCCTTCTTTTTGTCATTGTCTGAATACTTCTCTTCCTTGTCTGATTTATAATTTTGACGATTAAACCTATCTCTCTTATTCCTTTTATACTTCATCTTGAGTCTCTCATATCGTCTGATCAATAAAGCCATTTCCTCCTTAACTGACAAATCTGATGCTTTAGAAATCTTGTCAGAATCTTCTTGATGAAGAAATGCCACAGTCTTTCCAGAAGTAGATGACTCTGCCTCATCTTCTTCATCTTCAATTTGTATATCATATTCCAAGGCTTTCAGATGAGAAAATAAAGTATGATGTGAAATAGATGACAGGTTCTGTGTAGCTTTGAGGATATTTGCTTTTTCTCTCCATCTTTTGCTTAATGATCTGAGTACCTTATTATTGATTTCTTTCTCAGAATAGGTTTTACCCAAATCAGCAGCTTTGTTCACCAAATTGGTCAATCTTACATCCAATTGATCCACAGTTTCTCCATCTTTCATCTTGAATGTATCAAATGCATGTAAAACTGATTGCAACTTGTTTTCTTTAACCTGCTCTGACCCTTCACAAACATTTGCAAGAGTCTTCCACATATCCTTAGCAGTTTTACATCTTTTTACCTTTTCTATCCAGTCTTTGCTCAACGTCTCTATAATTTCTGTCCTTGCTACCTGATCCAAATTGTGAATCTTCCTTTCGTCATTTGTCAAATCAGCACTTTTCTTTTCTTGTTGACTTCTTGTAGTAGAAGATTCAGCTCCAGTACTAACAACTCCATGGTAGAATTTTATCGGACCTTCCTCAAGAACCTCTTCCATACGGTCATGAATGGCCTTTAAATGATTCTCCATTCTGAACTTCCAGTAATAATATTCTTCGATAGAAAAATCTGGTAAACTCCTGGATTTCTTACTTTTGACAGAAGACATTGTAATTCAAGATGCTAAAAAACAACTTATCAGAAATGTTAGTGACTCAGTGATAAGAAATCAGATTTCAATGAAAACTCGAATATTTCAAGACCACAAATCTCTATCAGAACAGCTTAACACTGCTCTGATACCACTTGTTGGGTCCCTTTAGAACGAGTTTAAACACAAAAACAAGATACCCTCTAGTGATAATCTAGAAGGGGGGGATGAATAGATTATCAAAAACTTTTGCAAGCTTAGATGATCTATCAACTCCAAAAACAGATTTACAGCGGAAACAAACTTTTGTTTAAACTCAATTCAAATAGGATCTAAAGCTTTGTCAGATATCAAATTTGCAATCAAGAAATAACTAATGAAAACAAGTAATAAGCAATAAGAAGAAATAACACCAGATTTATAGTGGTTCGGATCAAATGATCCTACGTCCACTCTCCTTCTTCGAATCTTGAAGAAGGGCCTTCACTTACTTACTTCCTTCTTTCTTGCTACCTTACTTACAATGATAAATCTTCAGCCTTACAATGAATCTTCCTAACTTCTGAATATCTATGGCTTGAAGATCTAATGAGAAAGTGTTCTATAAACACTAAGAACTGAAAAACGTATAAAACGTTCTTGAATGTGTATGATTTTTTTCTTGCGTGTACAAAGTATAATGAAGAGTGCAAAGTGTCAAAATTCATTCTAAATTGATTTCTATTCCTATTTATAGAGAACTCCTCTTGGCAGTTGTAACTTCTTTGAATTCAGTTTTGATCAGTTATAACAATATAACTGAATTCTGTAACTTCTTCCTGAGTTGTTGAAACTGCTTCTTGAATCTTTGCATAATATTTTTCTAACAGCTCATCGTCTGATGTTTACTTCACCTCGTCTCCGTCTTCTTTTCTGTCTAGACGTTTGTCTTGCTCTTCAACAATCCTGTGCTGTCCTTGTCTGATATCTTGACCTTGTCTGATATTCTCTTCTATCTGGAAATCTTCCTTGTCTGATATCTTGACCTTGTCTGATCTTCTATACTTAGTTTTATTTACAAAGAAATACTTCAGCTGTCTATACAAGATGCTCAGCTGGTCATCCTATTTTACACTTTTTAACACATCAAAACTAAATACAAATTTCTTTTCCTAACAATTTCCCCCTTTTTGATGATGTTAAAACTCAGCTCAAGAAAAGAAATGTTAGTAATCTTAAAAATGTAAAATAAGCAATTAAATCACATAATCAGATAACTAGAACAATTAGTGTTATTAACAGATGATCAGAACATCATGAATCAGATAATCAGAACAATTTGATTACATAATCAGATATTTAAGAGTTAAGAAACGAAACAATACATTTCAGAAATCAAGAGGTTAATCAGATTAGTTTTTAGGAAAAACAACAAAGATTGAGAGTAGATCAAAAATTTATTCAAGGTTTGCATCAGTAGTCATGTAAGTCACACAAAAACAGATAAGATGAGAGAAGTAGAAGACTAGTCATACCACCTATTTTCTTCTGGAACATTGAGCCAGTCAAAGACCCGCTTCTTAAGTGATATAGTTTCACCTCCCTCTGCAAGATCAGCTGTGGCTTCTGCTTTAATAATCAGCTGCTTAATCTTCTCAAGGTCCAGATGACCATCAGCTGTTAGAGGGGGTTCCATCTGAGAATAAGCTGGTGCGACTACATCTGAGTTGAACTCTTCGTTTGCAAGGTTGACTAGATATTGATACATCTGGGGGTCCTTTTCTTCCAGCCAGTTATGGAAAGCTTCGTCTTCATCGAGTCCCCATTTAATCACTTTGCAGACGTGAAACTGGAAGATCCAGTCCACTTCAAATGGCCTCCACCTTGCCTGATCTGCCATTAATAGCACTTCTTTGGGGACTACTTCGCTTCGATGATATGGCCTAAGGACTTCTTCCCCTTGCTCATCTGTTATCTTCTGAACCCATCTTCTAAGAGAACGATCATAATATTTTCCTGCTGCCTTCTCCTGCTCTCTTCTCCTCTTAGCCTCCCTTCTCTTATACTTCTCCTTCTCCTCTCTTTTTCTTTTTCTGATCTTTTCTTCTGCATCTATCTCAGCTTGTGATTTCTTTGGAACTTGAGCTGTTCTAGACGATCCAGAAGGAGACGTAATTTGAGCAGGTTCTTGCACAGGGGCTTCTTTTGTGGGTTCAGATCTTGTCTTCCTCACAACCTTCTCAGTCTTTTCCTCAGATTTCTTCTCTTCTGCCTTTAGCAGTTCTTCAGATAACTCTTCAATTTTCATGCTCAGAGCCATGATCTTATCCTCTTGCTCGTCTATTCTTTTCTTGAGCACACTATCTTCCCCTTTTTTAGCATCAGCAAATCGGGTATTGCAGATAGTGACTACTTGTTCAATTTGACTTACAAGTTCTTCTCGTACATGCCCTGTCTTATGATCAAGCTGGTCATATCTCTTCTTTTGTCCGACCTCAGCTCGTCTAAACTCATCATCTATGAACTGCTTAATGCTCGTCGTCTGCCTATCTTTCTCCAGAGCAAGCTGCATTTTCAGGACTTGATGAAATGATGCCTCCTTGGCTTTCCATGCTTCTCTTACTTGCTCCTCAACTGAATCTTTGATTTCAACAAAGGCAGAACGAACGTACTGTTTAACCCATTCATCTTGAGAGTTCATCTCCTTAGCAACTGTTGTCTTAACAGCAGCCATCTGTTCCTCATGTCTGATTGTAGAAAAATATAGATCAATCTTGGTTTTTTCTTGAATTGCAGCTTCTACATTTTCCTTGATTGATGATGAGATGACATTTGGAACCAGTTGGAAAGCATTTAGACAGGCAGTCTTCAGATTTTGAACTTCAGTTTTTAATGCTTCAACTTCGGATACAGACACAGATGTGGAGGGCAAGGTCTGTTCTCCAGAAAGATTTATTTCTTCAACTTCAGTTTCAGTTTGCACCTCAACAGTCTGCTCTGTTTGTGCCTCCTCAGTTGTATCCATCCCAGCTGGCTCATCGGCAGCTCCACCTATCACTTCCTCCACCCTTTCCTCCTCCATAACTTCATCTTTCCTCTGCTCTTCCCCCTTCTCAGCTGCTTTTTCCACCTCCTCAGGAGTCTCATCTCCAAGATATACTCGTTGCAGGATGTAATCAACAAAATTATTTTCAGTGAGTATATCTTGGAATGACTTTAGTTTTGCTTTCTTGAGCACCTCCTTTTCCCAGATGGCTAAATTGTTTCCTCCTGCCTCAGCTATCAGAATAGCTGTCTCCTCAAAAGATCCAAGCCTGAGTCTTCTTAACAGATAGACATCGATAAGCTCTTTTAACAGCTCAGGCTCATCTTTGAGAGTAGACTCTTGTCTTAGAAGGAACTTTTTCCCAAGGATTCGGAGTGAGGTCTCAGTAGGTCCCATATCTCCAGATGGATTTGGTATGTTTAAGAATAGATTGGGTTCAGATGAGGTTGTGGGTAGGAAGGAAAACGGGTCGTATGAGGTTTGGGTGTGTGTTGGACTTATGGGAGTGGGCCGTTTTAGAGGCTCAGAAGCAGCGGCCTTGTCTGCTTCTTCATCGCCAAGTTGGGATGATGTGGGTGAGTCTTCTGCCTTGGATGAGGAAGAAGATGATGTGGAGGGTTGGGTTTGCTGTGCTTGTTCTGGCTCATCTCCAGATGAGACTTCCACCGTCTCCGTCTCAGTTTTTCCAGCGACACTTCCCCCTTGGGAAGCTGTCCTTTCTTCCTCCTCTTCCTCAACTGCAATATCCTCCTCCTCAGACGAGGATTCATCGGCCAGCACAGTTTCCACTTTCTTCTTTCCTTTGGCTTTAGAAGCCTTCTTCGTCTGTACTGGAGATGGGGTGTCTCCTTCTGAGTCTGTTGGACCGAAGGGTTTCTCATCCTTAATAAGCAAACCCTTCTGTTTTGTGAACTTTTTCACCCCCGTCTGCCAGTCAAGCTTGTCCGTTCCAATCTTGTGTTCAAGTATGATGGTGATTCTTGCCATCATACTTGTTATCTTGGTCAGCGACCATCTTATCAGCTCTGCTGACACCTCTGTCTTGACGAACTTCTTTCTTTCCTCCATCAGACGAGAGTACACTGTCTGGGCCCAATTAATATCAGCTCCGTCTATGATGGCCCTCAGACAGCATGGACCGAAGGGTTTCTCATCCTTAATAAGCAAACCCTTCTGTTTTGTGAACTTTTTCACCCCCGTCTGCCAGTCAAGCTTGTCCGTTCCAATCTTGTGTTCAAGTATGATGGTGATTCTTGCCATCACACTTGTTATCTTGGTCAGCGACCATCTTATCAGCTCTGCTGACACCTCTGTCTTGACGAACTTCTTTCTTTCCTCCATCAGACGAGAGTACACTGTCTGAGCCCAATTAATATCAGCTCCGTCTATGATGGCCCTCAGACAGCATATCCTTGGCTTAGTCAATCCGTCGTGACTCTGCTGTTCTCCCAGTATGCACTTGGTTAAAATGAGCATCAGAAGTCTGTACTTTCTCCGTAACATTCCCTTCTTCAAGTTTGCAGTGTTATTCTTCTGGGATTTCCTTGCCATCATTTTGTAACTCTCCAAGTGCTCTTCAGCCTTGTACAAAAATGGGTTGCCTCCGGTGGTGTTTAAGCCAAAAATTTCACCGATATCCGAAATTGAAACATGAATTTTTCTAGACTTTTCAAGAGTCCGAATACGAGTTTCTAGTCCAGTATCTGTTGATTTTGCTCTGGTTAAGAATTCGGCGGCAAGATCATCAAGGGTTTTGGGTTTTGATGGTTTCATTGAGCAATATTTCTTCAAACCTCTGTCTTGTAGAAGTTGAAGAATTTCTCTGGTTTCTGGATCGGTGGAAATGTCCCATTCCACGTACATTTCAGATTTTGTACGTTCTCTGATGGATTTGAGATCATATTCATATTTGATTCTGCTCTTTCCAGTGTCCGCCATTGATGAGTGTTTGAAGGTTTTAGGAGGGAAAAGAAGTTTTAAGAGAAGAAGGAATATATGTGTGCATAAATGCAAATAATGCACACGAATGTCTATTTATATGGAAAATATAATAATAAACAATTATTAGAATAATAATTGCCTGTAAAAGTGTAAATATAGCCTTTCGAATCACCATTAATGCAATTATGGCATTTATTTTGAAAAGTGCACAGAATAATATTTAATATGTTGCGCGTGAGGTTGAGACGGTTCATATTTCAGAAACCGCCTCCACTTCTGGCGCGTGTAGTATACTCAGTGTATTTAAAAATTGAATTTGATAAAATTTCGGGTCCATAGTAACTTCTCCCCTGACACAGTTACTAATTTAAGAAATTACTTTTCAGTTAATTGGAGAGATACAATAAAATATTATTATTTTTAGAAAACAAAATTTGAACCCTTATTCTTTAATTTTGTAAAACAAAATATTTTATTTTACTGAGTAACTTTATTTTTAATGAATGATAGAGTGAATTATGATATTAAATTCATATATTAATTATATGAACTCAATATTCATAATTAAAAGTATGTGAGAAAACTTCCTGATTTTTCTCCTTGTCTGGTTTGATAGCATCACTTGTCACCTTTGGAAAAATTGACCTTGTCTTACATTTCGAATCTTGTTACTTTATTCTCGCTGATATCAAAGACACTTAAAAAAATGTTAGCAACAAGAGTAAGTCGATAAGGTTCAATAGTCATCTCGATTACAGTAGGAGAAAGTTGACTATTACATCCTTATCTGATTTACTTATGTCAGACAAGTAATTATCAAGTCAGATATGGTCAATATGACTAATCCTTGATTCTTGATTCCAATGAAAGGAGATCAATGATATCAGCTACCTGATTGTCCTTTGACTCAATCTTGTCTGATAATTCTTTCTAGACATAATATACTAAAATAAGGAAAACAAGGTTAATTTTAAGAATTTTGATCAAAAGATGATTAAGGAATCATCTAATAATCCTAATTAAGTGAAAGTTCCTTAAACCTTGTTTTTACGCAAGAGGCTTTGTCAATATATCTCCGCTCTTTGAAAATCGGTAAGAATTTTCTCTAGTCTCGATATTGCCTTTCTCCACATGATCTCGAATATAATGATGACGAATGTCAACATGTTTTGCATACAGTATGTAAGACGGGTTACGGGTAATAGCTATGGCACTATTACTATCACAAAAGATTGGTACATCTTTGGTGATAATGTTATAGTCCCTTAGCTGTTGACTGATCCAGAATAAGTGTGAACAACAAATTCCCGGTGCCATGTACTCAGCTTCAGTAGTAGAAGTAGCTACGAGAGGTTTGTTTCTTAGACAACCATGAAATCAGCTTACTTCCCGAGAAATTGGCAAGTTCGGATGTAGATTTCCTATCTATCTTACACCCACCAAAATCTGAATCTGAGTATCCTGACAACTCAAAGTTATCGTCAGCTGGATACCACAGTCCTACATAGATTGTACCTTTCAAATATTTTAGAATCTTCTTTGCAGCTTCAAGATGACTCTTTTTAGGTTTAGCTTGAAAACGTGCACATACTCCCACTGCAAAAGAAATGTCAGGTCTACTAGCAGTTAAGTATAAAAGAGATCCAATTAAACCTCTATACTGTGTCTGATCGGTGTCTTCTCCTTTCTCATCTAGATCCATTGAAAAGTTTGTCATCATAGGTATTTTGGCTTCTCGGCTGGTACCTATTCCAAATTTCTCAATAAGATCTTTGGTATATTTTGCTTGATTTATGAAAATTCCTTTCTTTGTCTGCTTAATCTGAAGTCCAAGAAAGTATGTCATCTCTCCCATCATGGACATTTTGAATCTGTTCTTCATAAGATGACTAAATTCTTCACACAAGAGTAGGTTAGTTGATCCAAAAATGATATCATCAACATAAATTTGAACTAACAAAGGACCTTTATCAGATTCTTTTCTAAATAAAGTTCTATCTATCTTACCTTTTACAAAACCATTTTGAATTAAATACTCAGATAATGTATCATACCATGCTCTAGGAGCCTGTTTAAGTCCATATAGAGCTTTCCTTAGCCTATAGACCTTGTCTCCTTTGACAAAGCCTGGAGGTTGTTCTACATAGACTTCTTCGGCTATGACTCCATTTAGAAATGCAGATTTCACATCCATTTGAAACACAGTAAATCTTTTATAAGCAGCATAAGCTAAGAACAATCTTATGGCTTCAAGACGAGCAACTGGTGCAAAAGTTTCATCATAATCAATTCCCTCAGATTGTGAATAACCTTGTGCAACCAATCTAGCCTTATTTCTTACCACAATGTTGTTCTCATCTTTCTTATTTTTGAAAACCCATTTAGTTCCAATAACTTTTTGATGATGAGGTCTTTCAACAAGCTCCCATACATCTTGTCTTTGAAATTGATTTAATTCATCTTGCATTGCATTTATCCAATTGGAGTCAGTTAGAGCTTCAGTAATAGTTTTAGGTTCAAGTAAAGATACATAACAACTAAACAGACAGTCTTGGTTTATCTGTGTCCTTGTCTGAACTCCAGAATCTAAACTTCCGATTATCTGTTCAATTTGGATGATAAGTCAATACTCGTTTACCTTTATCTTTTACTGGATATGAAGTCTTATCTCGGGATATTTTCATCAATTAGTTCTGTATTACCTTCGGGAATATCTTCTAGTCCATACGGTAGTGTAGTAAATGCGATCGGATGACATGGAAGAACTCTCGGCTTCCTTATCTTTATTCTGTCTGGTGTGTCTTCCTCATCCGATTCGACTCGGTAAATAGAACTTGACTGATTTCTTGATGTTTAATCTGTTAAGATCTTGACTATCTTGGTGACATCATCTGTACTTTTCGGACTTAGAAATTTCATCAAAAACAACATGTGGTGTTTCTTCCACACATAATGTAATCTTGTTAAAAACTCTATATGCTTTAGATACAGATGAGTATCCTAAGAATATCCCTTCTGCAATCTTAGCATCAAAGGTTCTTAACTTTGATTTTCCATTATTATGAATGAAACACTTACAACCAAATATATGAAAATATGAAATTTTTGGTATTACGCCTTTCCATATTTCATAAGGAGTTTTGCATTTATCTTTCACAATTAAACACCTATTTTGAACAAAACATGCAGTATTAATGGCTTCTGCCCAAAACCTGTGTGGAGTGTCATACTCAGATAACATAGTCCTTGCAGCTTCTTTCAAGGTTCTGTTTCTCCTTTCTACCACTCCATTTTTTGGGGTGTTCTTGCAGATGATGTTTCATGTGCTATACCATTCTCAAGTACAATAGTTAGTAACAAACGAGTTGAAACTCAGTACCTTTATCACTTCTAATCTTGACAATATTTAGTCCTTTTTCATTTTGAATTCTTTTGAGGAATTCTGGAATTTTATTTGAGTCTCATTCTTTTTGTACAAGAAAATAACTCAAGTGAATCTAGAAAAATCATCTACAATCACTAAAGTATACTTTCTTCCACTAAAACTTAGAGGTGTAACTGGACCAAAAAGATCCATGTGCAAAAGTTCGAGAATCCTTTCGAAAAAGCAGGACCATTTATTGTTTTGAAAGAAGTTTTGGTCATTTTCCTTTTTGACAAGCATCACAAACATGATTTTTCGAAAATATTTTATCCGGAAGTCCTTTGACTAAAGATTTTCTTGCTATTTTGTTAAGAGTTTTGAAATTTAAATGACTAAGACGTTTATGCCATAGCCAACTTAAATCTTTCGAACTCTTAGCAATAAGACAAGTATCCTTAGAGCAACTCTTGAAATTTGCAATATAGATATTACCTTGTCGACTCAGTAAGTAAAATATTTTCATTTAAACCATCCAAAATAAAACATGCATCATGGGTGAATTTTACACAATATCCTTTGTCACAAAATTGAGATACAGACAGTAAATTATGTTTCAAACCTTCCACAAAATATACTTCATTAACCTGAATATCTCCAATCATCAAAGTTCCAACTCCTTTAGTTAGACCAAAATTGTTGTCACCGAACATTACTCGAGGTCCATCTATTGTCTGATAGTTAGAAAGAAGTCTTTTCTCATAAGTCATATGCTTAGAACATCCACTGTCTATATACCAAATGACTTCAAGAACATCTTGTTCAACTATCTCCTTATCCTTCTGCAATCACAAATTAATTCTTAGGTACCCTTTGTGTATTGGGTCCTTTTTAAATCAAGTTGATACTTAGGTATCCAAATAAAAACATCCAAGTTTTTCAGAACCAATGATTGAATTTTGCAACCATATCTATCCACTAATATTAGACTATCTAGATCAATTTTATTTAATTGATCTCTAGTGATTGTCTTATATCTTGGAAAGAATGGATATGACTTGCTTCTTCCATCAAAACCATTATACTTTGGAAATAACTTTGATTTAGTCTTTAAATTTCTTTTGGAAACATTTCTCCTTATCTGTATTTTCTCTTTTGAAATATCAGATGGGGTGATTTGCTCCTTTGATTTCTTTGGACTAAGTTCTGTCTTTTCCATAGTCTTAGTGGCTTTGACAAAAACTCTTGGTTTGATAGGACCATTTTCATGTTCCTATCAAAACCCAATCGATCTTATCACTAGGCTTCGAGAAGTCTTGAAAATGTTATCAATTGTAGACCGAGAATTATTAATATGTCCTAACTTGAGATTTAAATCTCTGTTAGTCTTTTTAAAATTCTCATTCTCCATATTGATATTTGAAAATTTAATTTTTAAAGAACTCAATTCTTTTTCCAACTTACTGGTTTTCTCAGACGAAGAACTAGTAGAAGTCTTTGATTGACATTCCCCCTTGAATGTACAATCTAGATTCTTCCTTGTCCCTGTCTGATATTCCTTTGTTAGACTAAGAATTTGATCCTTTAAACTTAAATTTTCAGTCTCTATCTGTTTATAAGCGAGATAAAGTTGTCTTGAGATCTTTTAGAAGTTTGTCAATAAGACATGAATCGATTGAGACAAGTTATCATTATCATTTGTCGAGGATGAGTAGTAGTTTACCTCCTTAGCCATTAGGCAAATGTCATTATCTGACCCGAAACTAGATGAGGATGAGGATGATGATGTCTCATGTGTTTCCTCCTTTTCGGCCAAAAGAGCTCGTTGATCTGCATACCTCCTATCCCGTTTCTTCCTCTTTTCTTCTCTCTCTCTAGGAGTGAGTTGAGGACAATCATAGCTAAAATGACCAGGTTTATTGCGGGTATAATGAGATATCTCCTCTTTTCGACTTTGGACTATTCTCACCTCGTCGATTGGTGATTTGAATCTTTTCTTTGGATCCTTCTTTTTGTCATTGTCGAATACTTCTCTTCCTTGTCGATTTATAATTTTGACGATTAAACCTATCTCTCTTATTCCTTTTATACTTCATCTTGAGTCTCTCATATCGTCGATCAATAAAGCCATTTCCTCCTTAATCGACAAATCGATGCTTTAGAAATCTTGTCGAGAATCTTCTTGATGAAGAAATGCCACAGTCTTTCAGTAGATGACTCGCCTCATCTTCTTCATCTTCAATTTGTATATCATATTCCAAGGCTTTGAGATGAGAAAATAAAGTATGATGTGAAATAGATGACGGAGTTCTGTGTAGCTTTGAGGATATTTGCTTTTTCTCTCCATCTTTTGCTTAATGATCGAGTACCTTATTATTGATTTCTTTCTCGAGAATAGGTTTTACCCAAATCAGACTTTGTTCACCAAATTGGTCAATCTTACATCCAATTGATCCACAGTTTCTCCATCTTTCATCTTGAATGTATCAAATGCATGTAAAACTGATTGCAACTTGTTTTCTTTAACCTGCTCTGACCCTTCACAAACATTTGCAAGAGTCTTCCACATATCCTTAGCAGTTTTACATCTTTTTACCTTTTCTATCCAGTCTTTGCTCAACGTCTCTATAATTTCTGTCCTTGCTACCTGATCCAAATTGTGAATCTTCCTTTCGTCATTTGTCAAATCAGCACTTTTCTTTTCTTGTTGACTTCTTGTAGTAGAAGATTCAGCTCCAGTACTAACAACTCCATGGTAGAATTTTATCGGACCTTCCTCAAGAACCTCTTCCATACGGTCATGAATGGCCTTTAAATGATTCTCCATTCTGAACTTCCAGTAATCATATTCTTCGATAGAAAAATCTGGTAAACTCCTGGATTTCTTACTTTTTTGTGAGAAGACATTGTAATTCAAGATGCTAAAAAACAACTTATCAGAAATGTTAGTGACTCAGTGATAAGAAATCAGATTTCAATGAAAACTCGAATATTTCAAGACCACAAATCTCTATCAGAACAGCTTAACACTGCTCTGATACCACTTGTTGGGTCCCTTTAGAACGAGTTTAAACACAAAAACAAGATACCCTCTAGTGATAATCTAGAAGGGGGGGATGAATAGATTATCAAAAACTTTTGCAAGCTTAGATGATCTATCAACTCCAAAAAAGCATTTCAAATGGAAACAAACTTTTGTTTAAACTCAATTCAAATAGGATCTAAAGCTTTGTCAGATATCAAATTTGCAATCAAGAAATAACTAATGAAAACAAGTAATAAGCAATAAGAAGAAATAACACCAGATTTATAGTGGTTCGGATCAAATGATCCTACGTCCACTCTCCTTCTTCGAATCTTGAAGAAGGGCCTTCACTTACTTACTTCCTTCTTTCTTGCTACCTTACTTACAATGATAAATCTTCAGCCTTACAATGAATCTTCCTAACTTCTGAATATCTATGGCTTGAAGATCTAATGAGAAAGTGTTCTATAAACACTAAGAACCGAAAAACGTATAAAACGTTCTTGAATGTGTATGATTTTTTTTTTCTTGCGTGTACAAAGTATAATGAAGAGTGCAAAGTGTCAAAATTCATTCTAAATTGATTTCTATTCCTATTTATAGAGAACTCCTCTTGGCAGTTGTAACTTCTTTGAATTCAGTTTTGATCAGTTATAACAATATAACTGAATTCTGTAACTTCTTCCTGAGTTGTTGAAACTGCTTCTTGAATCTTTGCATAATATTTTTCTAACAGCTCATCGTCTGATGTTTACTTCACCTCGTCTCCGTCTTCTTTTCTGTCTAGACGTTTGTCTTGCTCTTCAACAATCCTGTGCTGTCCTTGTCTGATATCTTGACCTTGTCTGATATTCTCTTCTATCTGGAAATCTTCCTTGTCTGATATCTTGACCTTGTCTGATCTTCTATACTTAGTTTTATTTACAAAGAAATACTTCAGCTGTCTATACAAGATGCTCAGCTGGTCATCCTATTTTACACTTTTTAACACATCAAAACTAAATACAAATTTCTTTTCCTAACACCCCCTTATCTTCTTTTCTCAAAGGAGTGGATATTTGGATCGAGTGACATTCCTTTTTGCTTGAATCATCATTCAAAGAATCATAGATCGAAAATATGATCTCTTCACCATTGAAGCTCAACTTGAGCTCTCCACTCTCCATGTTTATCATGGCTTTCCCAGTTGCAAGAAACGGTCTTCCAAGGATTAGTGGCACATCCTCGTCTTCTTTCATATCTAAGACGATGAAATCAACCGGGAAGATGAATTTATCAACCTTCACTAGCACATCTTCAATGATTCCCTTAGGATAAGTGACCGATCTATCCGCCAATTGAAGGTTGATGGATGTGGGCTTCACCTCTCCCAGCCCCAAACGATTGAATATGGAGAGTGGCATCAAGTTTATGCTCACCCCCAAATCACAAAGGGCTTTCATCTTTGCACTTCCTCCAATTTCACAAGGAATAGTAAAGCTTCCGGGGTCCTTGAGCTTCTTGGGAAGATTCCGTTTGAGAATAGCATTGCACTCCTCGGTCAAGTTGACCGTCCCATTGTCAACAAACTTTCTCTTCTTTGACATGAGCTCCTTCAAAAACTTCATATAATGTGGCATTTGCTCAAGAGCATCCACTAATGGAATGTTGATGTGAAGTTTGTTGAAGACCTCAAGGAATTTGGAGAATTTTTCCTCAAGCTTTTTCTTCATAAACCTTTGTGGAAAAGGTACCGGTATTGGTGTCATCGGTACCCCCCACTTATCACGAGGATATTCATCATTCTTCTTTTCCCGAAGCTCCTTTGCAATCTTCCATTTTGGGATCCTTTTTGAACTTTCACATTCTTCCACTCTCTTCTTTTTCACCTTCTCTTCATTCATTCTCTCAATAGGGGTCACTTTATGCAGAGGTAGTAAGTATGTACATGGCATATATGCTTTGATTGATGATCATATTGAACTTTTGATGTGATATGAGTTGATGTGTTGCTTGAGGCTAGCATGAAAATTTTTTTGTGATGATGAGTGTGATGAATGATGCTTACTCTCTTTGCTCATTTTTAAACCCGTGAGCTTTTGTGCCTTTTGAATCGTACATGTTAAACGGTTTATTTCCTTGTTGAGTGCATCATTTGTGACTTTGCATGCTAGAATTTGCCTCTAGACTAGTTGAAGTTGAATTTTGTGTTGATCTATGAAGATGATTAGAGGCCTTGTTTGATTTGAAAAGCTACTTAGCCATGTACATACTTACGTCAGGTATACTTACTACCTCTGCATAAAGTGACCCCTATTAGCCATCTAATTCGTAGCTTGGGCAGTTACATTTTACGGTTTCAAAGCTGAGTTAATGCCACACGCCGGAGGTGAAACAAACATCATATATAGCCGTTGATATACTCCACGCGCGACATACAAATCAATGGCCAAGATTAATCTGATCTTGCCACGTAGCCTTCTTCTCCAGATTTCTCTCTCTCTCTCTCTCTCCCCATTTAAAAACTTACCTTCAACATTTCAAAATTCACTTTTACAAATCCGAAGCACTAATTTTACTGCAACTTTTCTTTCTCAAAATTCTTACTTCCCAGTTTTCTAAAAATGGCATCTTCTTCTAAATCCTCTAAACCTACTTCTATATCTTCTTCGAAATCAAACTTCAAGATGAACGTTGACATCTTCAAAAATAAGCTTAAAGCAGAAATGTACGTAGATTTTGAGACTACAAGGGATCGAGAGTATAGAGAGATTCTCCGTTTGTTGGAGGCTTCCCAGTTGAAGGGTTTCTGTTCATTGAAATCAAAGCAGAACAAATCACTTGATTTGTTGAGGGCAGAATTTCTAGCAAATTGTAAATTCTCTGATGATGGTTTCGACACTGAAGTTGATGGAACTCAGATGTCTTTCTCCAAGGATGCAATTGCCATGATTTTCAATACATCTGCTGAAGGGATTAATCCACTAGTCTACAAGGAAGATGAATGGGAACAGTCATTTGAATTGGTAGCAAGGGTTACGAACAGGGGAGTTCGGAGAGACCTGAAGAAGAATTTGTTGAGAAGAAGGTTTAGGCTTCTGATGACTATTGTCACAAAGTCAATTTTGGGAGACCAGAGCTCCCATGACGGTTTATCGAGGCCCAGACTTTGCTGTATGAGGGCGATTTTGGATGGAGTCAGGGTAGATTGGGTGGAGTTGCTGATAAGGAGACTGAAGGAAGAGAAAGGGAGGTTGACATATGACCCAGTCACTGGAGTGTGGTCATCCCTTACAACTGTAAGTCTGCTTAATAAAATCATAGTTCTAATCGAGGGGATGAATAAGGTAGTAGAGTGGAAGGTTGAGACAAAAAAGTACTCAAAGCAGAAGGGGTTGCTATCTAAGGATAAGAGATTGGGAGGGTTGCCAGATTCAGACGATGAGTCTGATAAGCCATGAGATCAAAGAATAGCAGCAGTAGCTGAGGAGGCAGAGGGGCCAGCTACTGAGCCAGAAGCTGCTCCTGCAGCTGAGGAAGATGGAATTCCTGTTGAGGTAGCCCCAGCTGAGCAAGAGGTAGAAGCTGAGGTTCCTCTTCAGAGGAGGCCAAGGAGGAGGTCACAGATCTCCAAGAGGCGGAGGTCCAGGTCATCTGGATCATCCGATGAGGGGTCTTCTCAGACTGAGGAGACAGAGCAGCAGACGGAGGAGTCAACTTTGCTACCAGAGGAGGTGCCCGTCTTGCAGATAGCGGCGGAGGTCAGCCAGGTCGAGGTGCCTCCATCTCTTGTGAGGGAAGCTGCTCTGTCCCTAATAAGGGAAGAAGGTACAAACTCATCCCTCTCCATCTCTTCCCAATCCCCACCTGGCAATGAAGAGGTGTGTCTGGCTGGCACCTCGGAGCCTCTACAACAGCCACAGTTGCCCATATTAGTCCAAACCTCAACCGAACCCATACAGATCCCATCCACAACCCCATCTGACCAAACCACTTCACCTACTCCTCTTCCTGATCAACCCACAACATCCCCCATCCAACAAATAGAACCCACCTCACCTGCCCAAACCCCATCTACTCAGCCACCATCTACTTCCACTCCACTCCCTGAAACCCAAACTACTCCTCTCCCTCAAATCCAAACCACCCCACTCCCACAAGTCCAAACAACTCCTATCCCAACTCCTTCCTACTCTTTCTTGCAAAATATTCAGATGCGCTCTCCTTCCCCTCCCCCATCCTCAAAAGAACCCCAAACCCCCTCCTCATCTAATTCCTCATCTGAGGATGATGACAGTGACCTAAGTCTTGCATCTGTCCTCTCTTCGATCTTCGCCAAGTTAGAAAAGAAGATGAAGTCTGCCTTCACAAAGAAGCTGAAGAAGAAGACGAAGAGGATGGTGGAAGCAGTAACGGAGACGATAATAACCAATATGAAGGAAGTCGAGGTAAACCTATCTGATAAATTCTCTTCCTTGACTAACTCCATATTGGCTGATAAAGTGAAGGCATTGGAGGACGAGGTAAAAGGGTTGAAAGAGCAGTTTAAGGAGCACAATGCCATGGTCCTGCAAGAAATTGCACTTGACAAATCGGACTTCAGAATCCACTACTCTGCTCTTGAGACAAGGCTAAGGGAACTCACAGATGAAGTAAAAAAGGGGTAAAGGGAGGGAGAAGAAAGAAGGCAAACCCTCGCAGCTGTTAATGAGGAGACAAAGAAAGAGTTGAGCACGAAGGCCAACACATCTGAGTTGGAGGCAGCCAAAAAAGATGTTAGAATCAAATCAGATAAGATGGCTGCTCTCCAACTGAGGGTGAACCAAATTGAAGAAGCCTTAAGGGAAGACGAGTAGAGGAGGAAGAAAGAAGAGGAAAAGAAATCGGAGAAGCTCTTGGCCAGAATAAAGGAGTCTGAAAAATCAGAGGCCAAGAGCAAAGGCAAGAAGGTAGCAGCCAGTGAGCCCAAATCAGCTGAGATCATCCAAAAGGCTGCTACCAAGGGAAAAGGCAAAAGGGAAGCTGACTTCTCCAACCTGTCTAAAGAGCAGATTAAGAGAATTAGGAGGGAGAAGCAATTCTATGGAGAAAAGGAGCGAAGGAGGCTGAGGCAGCTCAACAAAAATTTGAACTTCACCTGGAGCCAGACTGAGAGGAAGTGGCTAATGAAAGGCGAAGAGGATGAGAAGTTCAAACCATTTCATACGACCTCAGCTCCTCCAAAAATGGTAGCCAGCCAGTACTCCAAAGAATACAAAGAAAAGAACCTGGATGCGATGTGGATGTATTACTGGCACATCCTCAGAGCTCCAGGGGCAACTCAGGAGGATCCAGACTTAGCGTCGCATGAATGGATCGAGAGAATAGATGGGGAATTTTATCGACGACTGCTCAAAGAAGCTGATGATGAATTCAACGTAAATTTGATCGCTCCAGCCTTCGAGTTCGCCATACCAGCCAAGAAAGCAGATGGGACCCTTGACCTAGACTGGGTCAAGGGAATCGTGAAAATGGCGGAGATCGAGTTTGGATACACCAAAGAGGAGGACCTGAAGCAGCTCAGGAAAAGAGTGTTTGACTGGCTGGTGGTACCAGAATCAGATAGATGGGGAACTTAGATAAGATCTTAATAGTTTTCTTTATCTTTTGATTGTCTAAGTGCTCCAATATGTAAATGTAATTTTTGTCTGATGAATATATGAGATGTTTGAACTTATCTAATGTTTAATGATTTATGCTTTATCTACTTTCAGAAGTTCAAAAATTTTCTAAGTCTCAAAAGTTCAAAATTTTTAAGAAATTTTTCTAAGTGCTGATAATCTGATAAAACTCTCTTGAAAATTTTCTTAAAATTTTTCCAATTGTTTAAATTTGTGACTAAGTGTGAGTAAGTGCTCTTGTGTGAATCTATCTGACTGAAAAATTGCTTATGTGTCTAATCTGATTGTACAACTTATCTTGAATAATCTTGACTAACACCAGCTGTGAGTTTGCTTCTTTCTTGTAGTTTTAACTTCATCAATAAGGGGGAAATTGTTAGATCAGGTTCTTAGTTTTGAATGAGTTAAAACAAATAGAATAGAAAAGCTCTTGTAAGTAGGATGACCAGCTGAATTTGTATAGACCAGCTGATGTAGTGTATCTTTCTGGTAGACTTATCAGACTAGGTAAAGTCTAAAAGAATCAGCCGAGGTCAAGAAACTTCGAGGTCATCTGAAGATAGTCTTGAAGAGGTAGTCTATTTGAGAGAATAATGAAGAGCTCAAGACGAGGTCAAAACTAACTGGGTAGAATAAGAAATGCAGGGTTTCACCAAGTCAAAGACAGACAACTAACTCAAGATCAGCCGAGGTCAGGGTAGTTTTTAAAGAAAAGTTTGTTAAGCGATTTTTTAGTTTGTTACAACAAACTAACCATTTTACAAGCTTATAAATAGGATTAAGCACAGTTCTTAGAAGAACTCTTAGCACTCATTATTCTGAAATTCACATTCTCGAAAAATACTCACAAATCTTCAAAGGTTTTCACAATACTTTCTAAGTGTTTAAAGAACACTTTATGTACATCTTCAAATCACAATCTGCACTGTAATTTCTAGATTAGCTAGTTAGATTGTTAGATTGAAGGTGAATTGAAGACGAAGATCGTCTAAATCTGTAATTGTAATCAATAGTAAATCAGAGAGTAAGTAAAAGGGTAGAGCCCCTTCTTCAAGTTGAAGGAGAGTGGATGTAGGATCTTTTGATCTGAACCACTATAAATCGTGTGTCATTTACTTTCTGCTTTTATTTCTGTTGATTACCTATAATTTGAGTAAACTTGTTTCAGATTGCTTTAGATCCGAATTCATAGATTGAGTTTAAAAATTGTTTCCGCTGTCAAACTTTGATTTTGGGGATTTGCAATAATCAATTGAATTGATAATCTGAATTTTTGTAAAATGATTTAGATAATCTATTCAACCCCCCTTCTAGATTATCTCTGGAAGGTTTGCTTGATTTTCTTTAAACTACTCAATCTCGGGACCAACACACACAATTCAACTCATTTCTTTATTTTATACATACAGCTTAATTATGACATTTCCATTTAAGTATCTATTTATTTTCTCACCTTTTAAATTTGTGTGTCCTCCCACATATGAAATTTTTAATGATATTGAATTAATTGACAAATAAATTATTTAATACTATATTATGTAGGTTATAGTCGTATAGTCATTATAAACACAACAATGCAGTCATTCCTAGAATAACTAAGGGGGGAAATTGATTTTTAGAGAAAATTTCAGTTTTGGTCCCACGATAATTTTTTAACGACAATGTTAGTCCCACGTTATTTTTTGGTCCCTTTTTTTGCAAAAATAGTCCCAACCATTATTTTTTAGGACCAAAATTGCAATATTATCTCATTTTTTTGGGACCAAAACTGCAAGTTATCATTCTTTTAGGACCAAAACTGTACTTTTCTTGGGACTAAAAATGTCGAAAAAAATTACGGGACCAAAAGTGTCAAAAAAAGGACCATTTTACAAACCACTCATTCTCTTGGGACCAAAAATGCAATTTACCCTTGATTTTTATTTTTGGTAATTATCCTGTTTTGATATCAGTCATATCTACTTTAAAAAACTAAAAGAGTAATATATTTTCGATATTTTGGTTTGACTTTCTTTTCTTCAATAAGTTAAAATTCGATTTGGTCTTGTAACTTTGGATTTTCCCACAAAATATCCCAAAAAATTTGTAATTTTCAATTGTACATTCCATAATTGCGCAATTGTTCCAAGTTTGGTCCTTTTTTGTCAGATTTTGCACTTTTACATAAATTTTAGCTTTTTCACAAAAGGTCCCAATAAAATGTATGTCAATAAGTTTGTGAACTTTTGGACACAAATCAAACCAATTATGAAATTATGGGATAAAATAAAAAATTTTAAATTTTTTGGGACATTTTGCGATAATGTCCAATATTATGGGGCAAAGTTGAATTTTAACTCTTTTTTCAATATTTTCTCTCATACACTATTGTTTTAATTTCAAGATAAAATTGAAATGCATGATACAATTACAATTAGTGCAAAATAATTGCTTTATCACTATAAATACATGACCTTCTTAACCAAATGTAGCACAATTAATCCAATTTCAATGGCAACCCTATCTCCCATTCCTATCTTGGAAGACCTTAAGATCACGTTCCAGCACAGTTCCCTAGTGTTTCCATCACAAGAAACTCGATAACAATCAATTTTCTTATCTAACATAGATAAGATTCCAAATTACAATATCCCAACAGCCCATTTCTTCAAGAAAAATCCCGATTTTCCGCCAGAAAATGTGGTGGAAAGGCTCAGAATGGCATTGGAAAAAGTTCTGGTACCGTACGATTTTATGGCAGGAAGATTGAAACTGAACCACAATACAGGCCGGTTAGAGATCGACTGTAATGCTGCAGGGGCTGGCTTCGTCGTTGATTCGTCCGAATTTTCGCTTATTGAGATAGGGAACTCTTTGATTCATCCAAACTTGGGATATCGGCAACTAGCTGTGGAAAGGCTGGATAACTTGGCAGCTGGAGTTGATCAGCCGCTGTGTGTTTTTCAGGTACTCCGTTTCTTTGAAAAATTGCACTTTTAGTCCTATAAAAAAAATAAAAACCTATTTTTCGTCCCGTATGATTTGTTAGCAAAATTTCCGTCAAATACAATTAAAAATTCCTATAAAAATTATACTTTTAGTAACATTTTTAAGCAATTTTGGTCCTGTAGTTATAAAGTGCAGTAATGATTTTCATCCATTTTTTAAGGAGAAGATCATGCCAGGATCACTTCATAATTATGAAATAAAAATTGTAATCGGAAAATTCTTAATGGAGATGATAAAATCCATAACGCATTGAGAGAAAAACATGACAAGAATTGTTAGCTAGAAAATTAATATAAATAAATTAATTTCACATCTCTCTGCAAATTTTAACTTTTATATAAGATGAATATTTCTCAAGGGTGCATGTGTAATTAATTTTTCTAATCACCTTTCAATGCATTTTTGCAATAAAATGACATACATAATTGTATACGTCAAGGCCATGGTTGTCACATGCACATATACATTAATGATCGGGGTGATGGAATAATTTTTGAATTTTTTCATTTCCAAAAAATGCTACTTCAGAGCCATGTGGATTAAAAAAGGCCAACTCATCAACAATCTCGGGAATCTGGTCGCACGTGACTGACACGTGATCAAAATGTCATTGTTTAATGTGTTTTCCTGTGAATTTGGACTAAATTAGCAAAATATGTATACATAGTGGACTAAATTGGTAAAGTAGATTATTAGAGGGCCATTTCAATAAAGGTAATAATTTAGAGGACGAAAACAATTTAAATCCCTTTATGTAGAGATAACTCATGATGGAGCTTGGAGATGATAGAACGAAAATATGATTAATTTATTTCAAATCTAGAGTATTGATTTAAAGAAAATAAATATAGAACGGAAATAAAACAATAGTATGTTGACCCAAATGACAAACCCTCTGACCCTGAGGTTCTTAGGCTAAAAGGAAATTAAAGCCGCGACTCTCCATTAAATGGGCAAATGACCAAAAGGTCCTTTGTGGTAAACGCTTGGACTTCCTTGGATTTGGTAATTTTTTCAGACATGGATTATTTTACAGCGTTATTCATTTACTTCATACTTCAAATTTCTTCATGTATATCCAACTTAGTATAATGCAATAATTGATCCCCAAATCAGTTAACTAATTAGTCAAAAATCAGGGACGAATTTAGGAATTTTTCATAGGGGCACAAAAAGAAATACAAATAAAAAATAAAATACATTAAGGAGTTCTTCACTTCAATACATTTTTTATTTTATCCGTAAATGTTAGTTGTTAGTAGTTACTTCACCAAGTGTCCAAACACTCCTAGATTTCTCCAAGCCACCTTAATTATAACTCCATTAATTCGTTCCCAAAGGGAATCGAACATGGGTCTCCCACTAAAGTGAGGAACTCAGTGGTTGTTTTTCACTTCAATACTACATAGGTGCCCCTCATATGTATGCCCTTCGAACTTTATCTCGAATATTTGGATTATATAAAAAATTTGAATTTTTAACCACAGGTCAGACGGAAGTTTTTTTCGCCTAAATCGTTCATATTTAATTTGACATTGTCATCATCCAAAAGCATACGTTCATGAAATCAATCTATCAAAGATACAGAACCAAAAAATGAATCAATTTGCACATAATTAATTTGAACACACAAAAAAGGAACGCACAAATTGTCTTTGAAGGGCGTGATTACTTTACAAATGGGGCACATGACTTTGGATTTCTATTTTCCTCTCGTCATCTTTATTCTCCCTTCGATTTTCCCTTTTTATTTTTTTCCTGAATGGTGCTAGAGGGATTGAATATTGAATATCTGGAAGCTTCTTCTAAACTAATGTGTGAGTCTAAGAGAGTATTAGGCCAACTTCCTTTGTTTTTAAGTATTTGACTTATTATACTCACTCGGGGCTTTCTTAGGTCAGTCAGGGTGTCGCCCTGACTAACATTAGTCAGCTTTTATGAGCCATTAGATCTTAGATCTAATGGTTTAAAATGGATGACCTGCTACCTGTTGCACTAAGCGTCGCACTAGTTATCGTTTTTATGATTTAATTTAATTATTTTATTTTTGAAATGAGAATCTCTCACACCCCTTACACGTTTATCGTCTTCTCCATTGAAAATTATCTCGTCACACGTTTCTGCTACACCATTGTCTCCATTAAAATTAACTTCCTGCACGGCTGTTAATTGAATTTTCTCATAAGAAAAAAAAGCAGAAAGACGGCAGCAATTCTTATCACGGCTGTTAATTGAATTTTCTCATAAGAAAAAAAAGCAGAAAGACGGCAGCAATTCTTATCATCAAGTGGAGGATCATTAACACAAAGAAATATTCAACTGCCGACGAAGAAGAAAGACGCTTAACAGAGTGTTGGGGAACAATTTGTTAATTCCAATCAAAATCAAATTACAATCAAAGGGGAAAACAGATTTGGGATAAAAAAGAAATCAAAGAAGAACGGTACAAAGGGGGGTTCGATTAAGTTAGACGACGCCGTCATTCTTCATTGTTGCTACCCTGAGGTAAATTTTTATTTATCTCAATTTCAATTGTTGAGTAGAAATTAGTTTGTGTGGTCAGTAATTTTACACTACTATGTAGGATTTACACTAAGGATTGAACCACGTCTTGTGCTTGCTTTGATCTCTGTTATATAAAAATGTGAAAGAAGGATATTGATTAGCATTTTTAATTACAATTGTGATTATCCTAGTCTTGTTATTTATATTGACAAGAGGTCGCACAATCTTGATTTGAAACTTCACAATTCTGCAAGATTGATACGACGTTTTCTGATACACTTCGTAAAGTTCAACAGATAGAGGACACATTGAAAGTACAATAGTGTTATATTTTCTAAGTTGAATTAAGCTTAATGGATCGATTCCTGCCTCATATTTTTTTCTTCTTTTCCGTTTAAAGATATGAACATAAAGTTTATATTAAGGAAATCTCTGCCTTTTTTCTGGTTATGCTTGTTATTTATATGGTAAAAATGGGAAGCAGAATGTCAATGCAATGAAGCACTTATGAGTGGAATTCTGTATGAGAAGGAAAACATCACTTTTATAGTTCTTTTGAAATTGTATGGGGTGTCAAGAGTAGTCGTTTTAAGGTGAAGCTTTAGTTGAAATAGGTTCTGCCATAGAATCTGCCAGTATTTACACCCCCACATTTTTATTTCAAATTCACATCCCCATTTGTTTCTCCGGATTTTGGTATAAGATTTCAATTGTTGAGTAGAAACTGGTTTTAATTTTACAATGCTCTGAAGGATTTGCACCCTGAACTAGTTGAAAATAGCAATTCATTTCACATTTTAGTTATCAAAAATTTGTCATGTTTGCATACATTTTTAAAAGTCAAGTTAGAGACGTAAATATGAAAGAGAAACGGTCATCAACGATTGAGTTGCACCTCAACTAAGAACTCTGCTGTCTTGTGGGAGCAATTCTGCATTTTCACCTCCCAATAATTGATTACTCTATCATGCCTTGATTGCATTTCAACAAATTTCTCTGTTTTTTCTGCGCTTTTTCCTGGTTTATTTCTACTCTCTCTCTTTCTTGTTTCAATGGTGCAAGCTTTGAAAAAGAATCCGATCTTGCGATTTGTTTGGATTTTCTCTGTGGCTTTTGATTTTGTTGGAAAATAGGTGTTCAAATGCTGATGAATTTTGTATTTTCTGACCTTGCTGTTTGAATTATTTTGAAGTGATGAAAAATAGGTGTTCAAATGCTGATTTAGGATTGTGCATTGCTATTAACTTGTCTGCCTTGTTCGAATTTGTGTTATTTCTTATATAATTTTGGCACTTAAAATGAAAAATAACATTCGACTTAATAATGCTATCAATAGCTATCTTATCAAAATGATCAGTATGAAATAAATTTCAAGATGGTAGTATCTATTTTGTATACTTCTCCTGTTATGCCACCAGCCGTGTAGGTTCTACTGATACGTCAAGTTTTGCATACTGGGTTACTTTTTCATCGTTGGGAGCATTAATGAGGCGGAACAATTGACCTTAATTTTGGTGAAAGTATTTAGGAGGGCCGGCCTGGAAACTGGAAAGTGGCCAACTAATTGCAGTGTTATAAAAGCTAGTGAAGGTTTTATTCAATAGATTTGGATGAAATTGTTTTGGTGGTTGGATTTTAATTATTATTATATGGATATGCAAGTGTGATGGTGCAAATGCATTATCATTTCTGATTAGCCATTGCTTCATTTGGCATGTCTCTATTTTACTTGTGTAATCGAAACACAACTCAAGAGAAATGGTAGAGGAAATGGATATATTGGATAAGGTGGAGAAATGGAAACATGCATTTGAAGAGGAAAGCTGGCTTGATGAGTATGAAAGAGTAATACATTTTTCCTACTGCTTTAAGCTACCGTCAACATGCTATTAGTTCATCTAGAAGTTCTTGCTTCAGAAAAAGATATTTTGTTGTTAATGGGTTTAACACACATTTTGGAAACTGTGAAATTGTTCAATGTAATTGAGTTCCATTGAAATGCTGCAGCTTCAATATGCTATCATCAGTGACAGAGGTATACTAGTATCATAAAACATTTCTAATTTTTTTAAAAATTACTCTAAAAGCTGAAATCACTGTTTATTGGCTTAGGGTACATGCTAATATTCCTTGTTTATGGAGTTTACCACTTGGGTAAGATGTTGGCTATGTTATTGAGGTTTTTGACTCTTTGCCTTCTTGAGATGTGATTTTCCTTATTTCTAGTTTTTCTCACACTATGTATTTTTTTGAAGCTGGGAACATAGTTTCTAAGAATGAACATCCTTGTACAATTTTGTTATTCAGAAATTCATTTCTTGAGTTATCATAGACATTGACATCTTTTTTCCTACAAGGATGAGAATCGTTATAGTGCTGGAAGAGGAGTGCACAAAAATCTGAAACGTGCTGAGAAAGCTAGAATTTAGGCCATTAGATTTAAGATCTAATGGATGCTGACTAACCTGATTTAAGATCTAATGGTTTAAAATTAATGATCTGCTACCTTTTGCACTAAGCCTCGCACTAGTCATCGTTTTATGTCGCAATAGCTGTCGCCCTGTCGCACTTTTATGATTTATTAATTAAATTTAATTATTTAATTTAAAAATCAGATTTATTAATTTTTATCATCCCACCCACTTTGTTCATCGCCTCAATCGCATTTCTTTTTCTTTTCCGATCAATTGATGGGTCAGTTGGAGAAACAACATTAACAACCTTGAAATCTGACTTGCTGCGTTGAATTTTAGGTCGAGAAAAGGGTGTGTGGTTACTGGGTTTTTTAATGTGCGTATGTGATTTCTTGCGGGAGAGACAATTCACAATATTTTAGCGTCGCCGACGACGCCATCATCGTTCTTCGCCGCTGCCTTCAACGTCAGCCGCCACCACTGAATCAATTAGATGATTGTTGCAAGGCCATAAATTGGAACGGTAATTATTTTGTTTAATTGGCTTTCTCAAATTCATCATCCTAGAGAAAGACTTGTCCCTGTTCCTGACTGTGCCTTGAGTCCAATTGGACTTCCTTTAAGGCCGGTAACCATGCCATGTCTTTCTCTGATGTATTTCTATATGGTTTTTTCTAGCACATGTCCTAGTTTAAGTAATCAAACAATTGATTTATGGCTTCATAGTTATGTATTCATTTGTTCTACTAGTTGGGTTCCAGATATTACTATTCAGTTTGATTGTTTTGGATTGAACAGAGAACAAAAAATTGATTTGGTCATTTGGCCTACATCTACTGATAAAGTGCCAAAATGACTAAAAGAGACTTACATAACACTCTTATCATCACAGTTATAATATCATCTATATATAAGTGTAATAGATATGAGAAATACATTATTGGAAAGAGTCAACATGTATCAATCAAGATTAAATCAAATGACTAGAAAGAACAAATCCATTATGATTCTCAACTTTACTAATCAAGTCTAGTTTAGCTTCCTTTGATTATTTTGCTTCTCAGTGTGCTTTTTATCTGTCTTATGATTCTCTGTAAGATTTTATTAGCTGCACTTTGTCAGTATACCAGTTTTATATTTTGGTAGAGGGTGGAAGGAATAGAGAAGTCATTGACCAAGCACAATACCGATTACAAGATAGTGATAGGACAAAAGATACTGATGTTGTATTGATCATTATAATTGAAGAAGAGGAGGATTTGTGTTTTGAATTGTAAACTTCCACTTACCTTATCTCAAGTTAAGGCTCAACTAAGGGTTCTGAAAAGAAGGGAATCTAGTATAAATATAAATAACATAAGTTTAGAGAATACAACTTGAGAGAAGTTGAAAGAACCCTGTAATTTTCTTATTCATGTGTCGTCTTTGAGTGTAGGTTCGTCATGAATGCACTTTTTCTAAATTAGTTTGGTGCAATAGAAATAGTTTAGATTCCTCTTTCTCTTCAAAATCTTCATTTTGATTTTCCTTTATGTCCTGTCTCCTATATATGAAAGTGACCTGAAATCTGCACCAGCGCTTATATCATCATAGTTCGATAAAATTGATGGTGAGATTACACTCTGGAGTATTTGAGTTTATTTCGGAATTTTTCTAAGATGAAGCAGAATATGTAAAATGCTCAAAAAAATTAGATTGGTTTGAAGCAGTGAAGTTTAGTTTGGTATTACTATGTGGTTTGTTAGATGTGGATTGTGGATTCATATGGTTATTTGTTTTTTCATTAACTTATATACGTATAAGCCACAGGTCAAATGGGCACTAGTTAAGGTGAAGGTTACTAGAATCTTCAATTGCTGCTGGTGTTGATTAGCTTCATTTTGTGGGAATGTTTGTTTGATTTTTGGAGTTTAAGAATCGAATAAACTTTGAATTTTTTGATTGTTTGTTGAATGAATGTCATTGTGTAGGTAGGAGGTAAACAGGTCTGTATGCCAATTCACTTCATTATATCTTTTTGCATTCCATACAAACTTTGATTAGGTGATGTCATTCTGTGTTAATTCGATAGGTATATGAAGATATGGGGATATAGGAGAAAATATTTGAGGAGAAAGACACTAAATTGATAGAACTTTGCTTCCAATCACAGTGACTAAAATGAATTCCGGGATTTGTCTTTCACTAAAGTGAACAGGCTTGGATTGCAGGTGTTTAGATTGATCAATCTAGCAATCTAGTTTAGAATTGACGAAGTTGAATAGCTCAAGTGGTTAGAACCCCACTACCTATGCTGTAAGGTGGGTTCAAATCACCATTTCACTAATAAAAAATAAAAGAATTGATGGATTTTAGGCCTTAGAATAGTTAACTGTTCAAAAAAGCTTTCAGTTGGCCTTGAATTGACGAAAGTCACGAAACATTGATGAACTATTAGTGTTTCATTATTTAGCTCTTTAATATGCAATTTGTCTCTGTATAGGTTTTGTTATTAAAATCTCAAATGCCTCTAAATGGGTTTTGATTTTCAAATATTTAATGGCCTCTCTAAGGTGGTCCATATTTTCCTGTTTTTCAATTTAACCATCCACCCTTTTGCCCTCACTCTCATATATGGTCTTGATAAGACTATCACGTCGTTTGGTAGATTGATTGCACAGGTTTTTAACTGCTTCCTATCATTCTTTACCCGCTGAAAATTCATTTCCTATATTTGGGCTTTGTGTTTCACGAAATAAAAAATGTTTCCTCTTGCTCAATGGTATCTGAAAGTGGGGCCTCAAAATTACATCAATTCAATAAGTGTATGCTTGTTTTTCCTTACCCATTCCTTGTCTCTTTTTATTTCTTCATGGTATATTGTGGTTATATTCGTAGTTGGGTTATTGGATTTTCTTGGAAGTGTTTTGCTTATTACCTATGCCGTGAGGTCATGATTTTGATGAATGTACGTAGATTTGGTAAAATAAGCGTGTGGGGCTAAAAGAGCTGTTGTGTGTTGATTAAATAGAAAATCTCTCAAATTTTACCAGAATCCAATTGTAGGGTGCTTTTTTTTTTTTTTTTTTTTTTTATTTACTTATCAGTTTTGTTCTTTTAGCATTTGTTTAAATTTTTTGTAGTAATGTTCTTTTTTTATGATCAAGTGAGTAGTGGTTTAATGAAGATATTGGATGATTATATTTTTTCTGTTGTTACTCGTGAAAATGGGGTGATTGCATTAGGAGTTCAACTACTAGAGCACATTCATCTCATATAACAAATGATTCTGAAGGAATTAAAAATTTATTCATTTTCTGTATATATGTTCAATATTTGTTGGAAGTGATACTTTGGTTGCAGATAAATCACATCTTGTATATAATCTATCTTCCTAAGCTTTTAGTTTTTCTAGCACAAACACGAGCTGCCTTATTTGGAACCATTTGAACAATTAGGTCTCACGAAGCTGATTCGTTATAGTGAATAAACTTATTGTTTGTTGCAACTCTTACCTTCACCGCTTTTTGGTCCTGCAGATAACAGTTTCAGTTTCATCAACTTCCAGACCAATAAACTCCTAAGAAAATCAATGCTATTTAGTCTATACAAGGTTTGAATTTTCCCCTCATGATTTGAAAGCAATTCTAATAAACAATTGTTTGACAAAAGATTCCTGATTGATGACCTGAAAACTTGAATGGTAACTGTTTTTTCGCTACTAAGTGTAGCTGAGATATTTTTACTGTAGCAAATCTGGAGAATAAAAGGGTCTAGTTGGGGCACATATTTTGTTTTGTAGCTAGTTGGATTTGGGCTATTTGGCAATGGGTTTATTGTGATCTACATTTTTTATATTTAAAATTTAATATGGGATGTTTGCAGTGATGGTCCATTTTCTTGAGATGAGGCATGTAAACATAATTTAACATTTTACTGTTTCCTTCATTTTGGTGTAATAAATTACAGATGACAGGTGTTGCGAAGGTCTCAGAACATTTTTTAATTAGAAATACTGTAGTAGATCTGTTTGTTGATTATCATTACTAAAATGTGATCAGCTTTCTGGATGATGTACTTGATGTTAACTGCTCAACTGTTAAGGAAATGTTCTCTTCTACTGTATGTGCGAAAGCTGATCATAGCTGAAATAAAAGATGAATAATGATGTAAATTTTCACATGCTCACTGTAATAAGAAAGATCATAATTTTTTGGGAAACTAGAACTATTTGTTTTGAGAGCTTGTGGTACCTTGTAAACGCTTGAATACATCTCTATGTATGCAGCCCTAATTAATGATTTCAAATTTGAAGGGTAGTGTCACAATTGGTAAGAAATTATTTGACCTCTCTGATGCGTAATTATTATTGCTTTAATTTTGAAGGCCTCCAATTTGATGTTTTACATATTTTGGTCCATGAATGCATAGTTTTGATATTGGCTTGCAATGCAACTTTGGTTTGAAGATCACAGAAGAATAAATAAAAATAAAAATGATGGGTTCATGAACAGGTCGTCCCACTTTGGTTTGAAGTAGATGGCATAATTTGAATTATTTATATCAAAAATCAAGGCTCTAGAGCCTTTCATTATCATAAGTTCAAACAATCAAATTCCATGGGAGAGAGCATAACATCATAATTCCTAAAGCCCATAACTCGATCCTCAAAACTTACAAAAAAGATAAACTTGAAATTACAAGAGACATAAAATCTAAAGAGTAAATAAGTTCTGACTTATCAAATCCCATATGCAATGTGGAAGAATTATAGGAGTAAGTAATCCACAAGTATATACAAACTCGAATGGATGACTTGCTACCTATTGCAATTCATTTCACATTTTAGTTATCAAAAATTTGTCATGTTTGCATACATTTTTAAAAGTCAAGTTAGAGACGTAAATGGGAAAGAGAAACAGTCATCAACGATTGAGCTGCAACTCAACTAAGAACTCTGCTGTCTTGTGGGAGCAATTCTGCATTTTCACCTCCCAATAATTGATTACTCTATCATGCCTTGATTGGATTTCAACAAATTTCTCTGTTTTTCTTGCACTTTTTCCTGGTTTGTTTCTACTCTCTCTCTCTTTCTTTTTTCAATGGTGCAAGCTTTGAAAAAGAATCCGATCTTACGATTTGTTTGGATTTTCTCTGTGGCTTTTGATTTTGTTGGAAAATAGGTGTTCAAATGCTGATGAATTTTGTATTTTCTAACCTTGCTGTTTGAATTATTTTGAAGTGATGAGAGAGAAAAAAATTCAAGTTTCGATTTATTTTTTCTTTTTCTGTTGGAGTTTGGGAGGATCACTGCGTAACATTTATTTGTTTTTGTGTTTTTCTTTTTGGTAATTTTTTGTGGTTATGAGAATGTTGATTCAGATTGATGAGGAAAATCAATAAAAGGGGACTATTTTAGGTCAAAATATAGAATGTTTGAGATATGAACATAAATGCGGATTGCAGTGCTGATTTTCATTAGGGCTTATAGATTCATAAATGTGGCATCGAGTGTAGATATATAGCCTATGATTTGAATCCATTTCCTGTGGTCAATGCTGTTAAATTTAGTTCCAAATTTAGAACATTTTACATTCATGTGACTGAAATATTACACACCATTTTCTCTATTATGTGCTTGTTTCAAAGTTCATATGTGGTGGATTTTGCTGAAAAGTTCATATGTGGTGTATTTGTTAGTATAAAATTGTCTATCCTTTTATAGAGTCACTTCACATTTAAACTATTTAAGGAAAAAACTCAGAATTGAAGAATTAATCGAGTGTTTGAGCATTGTCAATATTGATTATTTTTCAACTGATAGCAGATTAAGTATTAGCTTTTGAGGATTATTTAATGGTTAAAGATATGGACGTTGATGGTTCTTCATCTGAGGAGCAAATGGGGTCAGATGGGTCGGATGAGGATGTCGTTTATGCTAATTACAATGATGTTCCTTTAGACGACAATATAATTCGGAGCATGACGTTTGATTCAACAGAACAAGCTGATTTATTTTTCAAGGCATATGGTAGACGGATGGGATTTAAAACTCGGAAATGCCACACAGAGCGGAAAAATAATATTATAAAAAATATGAAGTGGGAATGTTCTCTGGCTGGATTTCGTGAGCCTCGTAAAAGTGCGAAAAGCATGCGCAAGTCAAAACCAGATACTAGATGTGGTTGTAAAGTTTGTTTTCGGGTCGCTCTACAAAATGGGATCTACAAGGTCACAACATTTGAATCCGCACACAACCACGATCTAGAAACGGCCAATACCGCTAAGAAGGGTAAAAGGTATGTGCAATTTTTACGTTTACTTCAAGGTGTAGCTTATTTTAACGTTGAAGTATTTAATTTGTGTCAGGAGCATATCTTCGGGCCATCAATATTTATTAAGTACAATGAGTGCTGCCGGGATTAAAACAAGCCAGATATTAGATTATATGAAGCATGTTGAAGGTCCTTCAAACGTGTCATTTACGAATAAGGATGCCCACAATTTTTTGGCTAAGGAGCGGAGGGATTTTGTTCAACATGGAGATGCTACCACGGCTTTATATCTACTGGATGGTATGAAATTAAAGGACAAAGATTTTGTTTATGAGACAGCAGTTGGTGATGATGGTTCGTTGAGTAAGTTGTTCTGGACTGATGGCCTTGGACGTGCACAGTACAAGTTATTTGGTGATGTACTAGTTTTTGACAGCACGTACCAGACAAACACATACAAGTTTCCTCTGGTAATTCTCTCGGGAGTGGATAATAACACAAGAACTTGTGTTTTTGGTGGTGCACTGATTCATAATGAGACCTCCAAATCATTTGTTTGGTTGTTGCAAACATTCCTCAAAGTAATGGATGGGAAGACCCCATTGTCTTTGGTTACTGATCAAGACGGGGCGATGCAAAAGGCGATTGAAGAAGTTTTTCCTGAAACGAAGCATAGACTTTGTAACTGGCATTTAGTGAGGAATTGCAGGCAGCATATCAAAGTGCCCGAATTTTGCAATGAATTCTCAAAGCTGACAAAGCAAAATTTATCCATTGATCAATTTGAGGTGGCCTGGAAAAGGATAACCGAAACGTACGGGGTTGCAAACGATTCTTGGGTGGTGGATACATATTCTAAACGAAAAATGTGGGCTGAGGCATACTTCAGAGGCTATTTTACGGGAATGATGAGGAGCAATCAAAGGGCTGAGTCAATGAATTCACGTTTCAAAGCTAGTGGTAAGCAAGGATACAGTTTATGTGAGTTCTTGAAACATTTTTTCAATGACCTGCACAATCTTTATGTGAGTTCTTGAAACATTTTTTCAAAGTCCAATGTGTCAAGAATACAAAGTCCAATGTGAATCGAAACTTATCCTTATCCTGCTGCTTTATATTCATTTTTGGATCAAACATCTGCAGTGTATACTAAAAACATACGTGTTATGGTTCATGACGAAATTGCTAGAGAACAAACACTTGTTTGTGATGCAATCAGTACTTTGGGGAGTGGAGTTACCAAATTGAACTTTACCACGTTCGGTTCATTGGAAAAAGAGAGTTGTACCGTACAAATAGACGATGTACACTCTATATTTGATTGTGATTGCAAGATGTTGGAGTCAATGGGGTTTCCTTGTTGCCACTTATTCGCTGCCTTTAAACAATTGAATATCATGACGATCCCCGCTGCTTGCATCCGCGAACGTTGGACTACAAAAATTGGACAGCAACTTCAACTGTATTTGCCAAATTTATTTTCAGCCAGTGATCCCCAACATCAAAGATTCATGAAATTGCACAAAGAGAGTCTTGGTGTGTGTATGAATGCTTCTCAATCTGCTTCTGACACTGATTACCTTTTGAAGCACATACGAAAAGCCAAAAAGAATCTAAAGGATGTGATGTGTAGTAGCTCGAAGATTCCGGAGAAGGATGAAAGAGTTGGTGAGCAGAATAAAATCGAAGACCCCATTAGGCTGTCTCAAAATTATGGTGTAGGTAATCCTTTGAAAAGTAAGTCTCGTGGAGCACCTAAAAATAAAATGCAGAGATGTCGAAATTGTAGGTATGTGACTATGAACTTCATTTTAATTGTCATTGTATTTTATTTAATAATCTTTTGTGAGGTAAAATTTTTGTATTCACATTATTAAATTAATAAGTTGCATTTTTTTTGTCAGACATGTTGGACATAAAATTGGTGGATGTCCAGAAAAGAAAGTGAAAACGTCGCCTATCAACGACGGCGATGATGATCCTTTTACCGATGATATCCCCTCGTCAACAATTTGATGAAATACTCCGTTGAAGGTTTTTGGTTGATACAAATTGCCAAAAGTTTGGATCTATGAATGCTTTAAAAAATATTTAAGTGCAATGGGTTATTTTAGTTTTTTTATGGTTATGCTATTTAGATGCTAATTATTCAGAGAATTGGTGGAATTCATTCTGTTTAATCATTTTAATTCATGTTAATGGATGTAGTTCAGTGATTTCATGTTTTTTGATGCCTCTTTATTATGTATACAAAAAAGGGCATGTTGTTTTCTTTTGCTTCTCCAATTTTGCTTTTACATCTTTCTTGAAATTTTTGGTCTGGGTTTTTTGTTTTCTTTTGATAAAATTGATGGTGAGATTACGCTCTGGAGTATTTGAGTTTATTTCGGTATTTTTCTAAGATGAAGCAGAATATGAAAAATGCTTAAAAAAAATTAGATTGGTTCGAAGCAGTGAAGTTTAGCTGAAATCACTGTTTATTGGCTTAGGGTACATGCTAATATTCCTTGTTTATGGAGTTTACCACTTGGGTAAGATGTTGGCTATGTTATTGAGGTTTTTGACTCTTTGCCTTCTTGAGATGTGATTTTTCTTATTTCTAGTTTTTCTCACACAATGTATTTTTTTGAAGCTGGGAACATAGTTTCTAAGAATGAACATCCTTGTACTATTTTGTTATTCAGAAATTATTTTTTTTTTTTGTTACTCGTGAAAATGGGGTGATTGCATTAGGAGTTTAACTACTAGAGCACATTCATCTCATATAACAAATGACTCTGAAGGAATTAAAAATTTATCCATTTTCTGTATGTTCAATATTTGTTGGAAGTGATACTTTAGTTGCAGATAAATCACATCTTGTATATAATCTATCTTCCTAAGCTTTTAGTTTTTCTAGCACAAACACGAGCTGCCTAATTTGGAACCATTTGAACAATTAGGTCTCACGAAGCTGATTCGTTATAGTGAATAAACTTACTGTTTGTTGCAACTCTTACCTTCACCGCTTTTTGGTCCTAAAGATAACAGCTTCAGTTTCATCAACTTCCAAACCAATAAACTCCAAAGGAAATCAATGCTATTTAGTCTATACAAGGTTTGAATTTTCCCCTCATGATTCATAAATTTGAAAGCAATTCTAATAAATCTAATAAAATTATCCTTTAAACTCCACTCATTACTCCATTTTTTCAAATTTGTATGCCCACATAAATATGAAATTTTTTATGGAATGGAGGAAGTATAAATTTTCATATTTAAAGATATACTTTTTGATCCGTTCACACAAATATCTGACAATTTTTAACACCCGTTTGTGAGTTATCCAAATTGTAATAGATGGCCTCATACCAAGCGTGGGATAATAGATGGCCATTGCATGAAGTCATCATTAATCATATTTGGACATTAATGAACTTGATAATTCACCTCGGAAAATAAGTACAAAAGAATGAATTAGCTTTTACAAAGCAGAATGAGTAGGTTATGGGCAGAAAAATGAATCCTATCACAAACAAAAATCAGTTCCTGTAGACTATACAACACAAACCTTTTTAAGTCACAAATGTAGTAGGTATACTATTCTTATGAGTAATCAAAAAAATTTACAAAAACTTGAGTGCCTAAACTACACCCCAGGCCCTGATGATGTTCGATTAATCCTTTGAGCGCCCAATTTTGGGGCAGCGGGTTTAGTCCCTCTGATGCCTCGTCCACCGGACAAGGGCTTGTGCCCCGTTGTAGGTGTAGGAGCTGCAATCGACGCCCAAAGATCATCATCTGCTGATGCTTTTACATTCAACGGCCTGGATGATGACGATTTAGGAACTGGGGCAGAAACTGCACCCCATGGATCATCATCCTCATCAACCGCCCTTCTAGCTTTTGTATTCAAAGTTTTGGATGTCGTAGATTTAGGGGCGGGATCTCCTACAAAGACCCCACGAGTCTTCATCCTCGTCTTTACTCATCTTCAATGTGCTCCTGGGTCTTGAATTTGCAGCTGAACCATTTATCACACTTGTTATGAGATAAACTCCACAAGGGGGGGGGGTTGGATTTGCAGCTGAACTAAATATTTGATATATTCTATGTCAAATTAAGAGGGTGTAATCAAGTTGAACAGGCACAATAGGGTCGGCTTGATAATTGAATCAAGAACTCAGCTCAAAGTTAACCTGAGTCTTGAGCCCGAGCTCATCAATACTCAAACCAATACTCAAAAACATGACCTAGCTTAGTAGTTGTTTAAGGGTTAATAACATATGCTTTTAAAATTAGCAATTTGATACATGACCATTTTAAATTTTACAATTATATTACATGCTATTTCTGACAACTTATGCTAACGTGGCAGCCTAAAAATCTTTGAAAAAAATGCAAATAAATTCACAGCCTTTTGCTATTGTTTTAATTTAATCACAATCTTGTAATATTTTTGTAGTTTCACATTGACATGTAATAAAATTGTGACAATTTAAAAGATCTTGAATCGAATTGCAAATTTTAAAAACATATGCTGTAATTTGTAAAATATGGAAGTGTCATAATTTATTTTGCAATTAACCCTTATTTAGATGGTGCTTAATAATATTAATACATAAATAGGTACTGAGCCTCACTTGAGTCTTCTTAATTGAACTACATCAAGTTTAAAAAATATTTATTAAACTAACCGAGACAAGCTCGAGTTTAACAAAGTTTGCAATCAAATCTAGCTCGATCCTCACACAATTTTGACTAGACCTCGTAAACCCCTAGCCAAACTTACTTTCTCAAGTATTTCCTCCAGTCATCACTAGTAATTAACTATTTTCATGTGCTGTCTACGATGAGTGCATAAAAATTTGCACAAAATTAGATGTCAAATTTAACCTAGTCATCAATTGTCGTTGAAATCAATGATAGCAATACCTTGTGGTTTTGGTTGTGAAACAGGGCGCTTTTGAGCAGCTTGGATATTTGCAAGAGCTGGAGGTGGTTTAGCCACCTCCAGTGGTTCAATATCATCTTTATCACTATCATGATCTCCATGAAGCCCATTTTCAACTTCTCCCCATCCATCTGTTGACGTAGTAGGGGATGCAGGTGGATGGTGATCAGCTAAATCACTAAAATCTGTTCTGGAATTTACTCTAACTGGTGCTAGATTTGCATCATCCGTCACTGTAACATCAAAATACATATATTAGTGCCACAAATGCATCCAATAAGTGCAGAATAATGATTAGGTAAAAAAAAGATTCTCCATAAGATATCCAATGTCCCTTAAGCATTGAAGTTCTGTACAAGAATAATATTTTAAAGGAATGACACACGCATGACGCATTTGTGTGTGCGCCCGCGCGTGTTGAGAGAGGGGAGGGCAAAGATGTGCACCAGAGCTGGCATTAGAGATTTAAGATGCAAGAGGTGCACTGGTGCTTGTTGAAGGGTACTTTGTTCAGAAGGTTTTCCTCCTTTCAATGTCAAAGAACTCATTGCCCATCTGCATCATCATAGTGATATTTGACTGTCAGAGCAAAATCCTTTATAAAACAAATCGAACCTAATTTATTTGAGATAAGAAATTCCACAGCTGCATTAACCCCTGGAGCAGGGTAAACGGCTGAATGTTTCTACAAATTTATGCCCGCACGAGAAGCAAAACAAAGTAAAACCGTGCATTAAAACTAAAAAAAAAATTCATTACAAAATACAGGCAGCCAAGCTCTTAATCAAACCCGGCAATTAATACTGGAAAATAACTTAAATCTATCTAGGAGTTACCGAGTTAGAACCATTCCCCCACCAAACTCCAAAAAAAAGAATAATCATAAGTAATAGTTCTTTTATTGTTCTTCAGAGTCGACATTAGTAAGTGGACCGTTTAACCAAATGCACCTACAACATGCTTGGAACACAGAACAATGATTACATTGAAGAAAACTGCAATACTAGATACCTATGTAATAGGATCATCTTTGAAGTGTTTCTTTGGGTTTTAAATTTCTCTAGATCTATATCTAATGAAAGCAGTGTACATTATCGCCCATATGGTGCAACAGTGTGCAAAACAAATGACCTAATGAACTAAATGTCTTCTCCATAAGATACAGTGAGAATTGAGCCTTGCAGAAATGTCATTTTTAATTAACAGCTCAATCAAAGTAAAAAGATCAGAACATTTAAACTTGGTAACAAGTGAAGGAGAAGGTGAGGACTTCATCTATTATATATTGTAGCCATATAAAGAACAGAATGGTACCTTCTAAAAGACAATCTTAGGGACTACATAATCTTTAAGTTTGTAATCAAATCTTATATTTGTGCAAGGCATCTGAACCACACTACCACCAATATGATATTATATTTCTAACTTTTGATAAATTTACTTTAAACTTGAAACTTGGTCAAAACAATCTAATGTTTTAGTTCATAATTTAAGTAAATGTCTTTTTACAATTACTATAATTTGATGCTAATGATGTACTTCTGATACCACTTTGTAAGAAAAGTAACTATAACCAAGAAAAAGAAAATTCTTGTCCATGATATTAAATTTTTACTTTATCTGTATATAAGGAGGCCCGCCTACGATACCTCTTAAGTTGAATTTAATATCAGAAGACCCACAGTTTGTTTTACTAAAATCATTTATGAAACAACATATAAGTGGACTTATTCTATTTTCTAATATTTGGCTTTCTCTAATCCATTATGCTATGCATGCAACTCTAGTTTCAAGAAATAAGGGAAAGAAATGTTCAAGAAAGATCACAACAGCTTCTTCAATTGCTTAATCAGAGCTATTAATAGTGGGAGATAGCAAAGATAGTTCCAAATTCATAGATACACTAAATGATAAATCTAATAAGCTCACTTACCCAAGTAAACTTGCATTTCCAGGTATAGAAATTCCAGTGCCTGCGGTACCTGTGGCATCCAGAGGTTGTCTGTGAAAACCAAAAGAGATCATTGATTGGATACTAACATTGTAATGCATGAAGACCTCTTCAGGCATTTACCATCGACAGTTTTGAAGCAACCAAGAAATTAAAATATACAGGGATGATCTCAGATAAATGAGCCTAATCACTATATGAGTACTATAAAAATCTGCTGTGAGGACCAAGCATGTTGGTGTTCATAAATTTGAATGGCTATATAATCCAAAATATTCATAGGCCTTCCAGTACCACATCTAGTATCATCTCAATTGACAACCACAGCAATTACACAAGCGAACATTCTATTGGACTTTGGGGGAGTAGTGATAATGGATTGCAATAGGAGGACTAAAAAACAGCATCATCAAATCACATTAAATGGCCATGGTAGGCATTACTGACTGCCACGAGCTTGTTATTATTTTAAAAGCACATCCTGAAAGTGATGGGAACTATCGGATGTCACATAGTTATGAATCAGTGAATCTTGCACTGCGGGTATATCTAACTTTATTTCAAACAGAAGTGACACTTCAAAAAGTAAACTAACCTTAGGAGCCACGATAAGCATAGATTTCAGCGTCAGTTCCCTTAGGAAAGCAGATGTGTCGGAAAACCCATTAGCCACATGGGGGTAAACCTATATCGAAAAGTAAATTTTTTTACTTCCCAATAATTTGGACAGCCTGCTGAAAGGTTGTGCACTACTCATACTGGAAATTGAACTATAAATATAATGATCATAACACCATACTTGTTCATCAACCATTTGTGCAGATAATGACTCGCCATATTGATCAATATGCTGAAGAAGCCCAACGCGAATACTGCGATCATTTGATGCAAAAAGTTTGATAATTGTCGGTAATACCTACGAAGTAAAACAAAGTTTAGCAACATGAAAATGTTTGCATTCTATTCATAAACAATACATTTCACACCACAAAAAAAAAAAGGTCTCTATACAGATTTAATGAACAGTAACCTTAACACCATATTCTTCTGCTGAAAGACATGTTCCCATCTTCAACAATCTTTGTCAAAGCAGGCAAGTGGCTGAACCATATTCCAAGGCGAGATGCTAGCAACGGAAGCAAAGTGAGGAAGAAAAACATAGTGAAGTAACTAACAATTGATTAAATAAAGTAATAAACTACAAAATTCTGGACATGATAAATACCTTCTTCTGCACTATCTGCTGGGGAAGCTGGTCAGCCAAATTTGGAAGCTTACGGAAAAAAGTATCCTTTTCCACACTGTCTTTCAAGTTAAGAATTTCCATAAATTGTATGGTCTCTACCAATTTATTTTGGAAATATTCTGTCAATACAAAAGGAAAATTTTAGTTCATGAAAAAAATATCTCCACTGTTAACCAGAAAGCATTTATGCTCTAGACTTAAATAAGTAAAGTCATTATGTGGCAAGAACTGCATCAAAGGAAGAGTGTATAGTAGTTAGGACTGCTAACCTTAATGGTTTAAAAGATCAAAAAAATAAGCCAAAACAAAAAGAATGGGACTGTGATGGTTAATCTGTAAGTGCATCTTTTGGCATGAAAAACTGGACCAAAACAATGAGGTTGAAGATAAAATAAAATGCCTAGTATTTGCAGAAAGTTCAATAAAAAAAACAAATAAAATGCCTAGTATTTGCAGGAAGTTCAATAAAAAAAAACAAAATTAACTATACAGACGCAAGTTTAAGGATATTTTGAAGCCAATTTTTTCAAGAAAAATGGAAACTTTTTACAACAGGATCTACTGGCCATCCAAGTTCTAAACTAGCAAAAAACATAATTGCCTAACAAAGGATTTCTAATTTCTAAAGAACAGTGATGTAATCTTTTTTTCCTCAGTCCCCTGGCAAACTAAAAGTGTTCAGACAATTGATGCCTTAAATCTTAAGCTGTTTTCTGTCTTTCATTAGTTGAAATAATTTCATATATCATCACGAAACAACTAATTGAGGTACGACTTGGTCTTTCGTGGCAGCGGAATTTTCCCTACTTAAATTATACATGAAATAATTTTGCCATGCAGTACTTGTTGAATGATATATAATCACCTAAACTAAAAATGGTCATAACTGGACAAACTTTGCATAAAATATTTGAACAAAAAATTCACTTAAAGTTCGTCCTTAAATGACGAAAATGCCAACAAGCAATAGAAGCATGGACAGGAGGAAAAAGGAACAAGATAGCTTGCATAGTAGGAAAAATGATATAGTTCTCACAGTAATAAGCATACTACAAACCTGAAGTATGAGATAGAGGAACAGTAGTAATCACGAGTCTATGACAAGACTTTACCACAATAAATTACAATATAATAAATAATACTGGTGCATCCACCAACGCAGTAGCATACACAGAGGAAATTAGTAAAAGTTTGATAATAATAGGAATTTTTTTGAAAGTTATCAGGTATGCAAGGTACCTTTGATATTTCAAACCCCTGCACTTAGAAATCAGAAAAAAGAGCTCACCACTATTCTCCAGGAGCTTTGATGAATTCAACCTACGAGAAGGCGCAGAACTCAAGAGACGCTGATAGTCTTGAAGTAGAGACTGTGAGAGAGGAAAATCAGAGCAGGGCAAATTCAATAAAGCATTTTCTACCAAATCATGATCAATCGAACCCACTGAACTAACAAAAAGGCAACAATCAGAACCCCCTTTAGGCACATGAATACTTGAAAAAACAACAATCAATAATGAGAGAAAAAGAAATTCAATCCAAAATCAAAGCAGGGAAAATGCAATAAAGCATTTCTACAAATCATGATCAATCGAACCCAGTGAACTAACATAAAGGCAACAATCAGAGCACACATGCACACTAAAGTATACTTTTAAATACATCTTATCATAATTAAATTAGGTAGACTATAAATCTAAGCATAATATTTGAAGTATGAGAGTACTATATAATTATATACTACATTCCTGATCTCCATAACATTGAAGTATTTAGATAAATCTCAATAGTAGGGGTAAACATTAGTTATGAATCAAGTAAAGTGATGCTTTCTTAACTCGTTTTGATTCTTAAAGGAGCAAAACACGAAGAAGCATAGATGTGATTCTTCAGGCAAATCAGAGTTATCCATAATAAGATCAAACCTCAGGAGTACAGTGGTACTTTACCATGCTAATAAATGTACTTATGATACTCTTTTTATCCTCAAGCACTTCGAGTATATGAAACTGATAGCATCTTACATGAAAATAAACTTTTTAAAGGACGATGATTACCTGTTTCCATGACAATATATAACACAAGGAAGGGGAGAATCATCTGGGTATTTCTACAGGAACGTAATGGCTACATCTCAAGATATGACCCTGGTCATTACTAAGCTGCAAAAGTTAAGCAGACAATAGTTTCAGAAACTTAATACGATCAATTTCAGAAAGGCACAGAAACAAATATCCAAGAATTCAGTTTATAAGAGAATTTTTGGTAACTTATGCCCATACTTGCCTCCAGGTCTTCTCTTTTGTACTTTCTTCCCACAAGAGTAAAATCCTTTTCCCACAGATACTGATCTGGGTTGCAGTCAGCCCTGTTTTCATGGCAGGTGGAAATAGTAGAGTAATTTGATACTTTACCAAGGGGTGTGCATTTGTCTATTTGAGTGATACATAATGAAAATTAAAAGTTAAAGATGCAAAAACATGCAAAATTAGATGCAACAAGATATCTTGCCATTGATGGTCAATTCTGGAGACCCTTCCTAAAATCACCTTGGGAAATATTCTAGAACTTCCAATTAACATAAAAACAGCAATGCATTTATGTTAACCAAAAAATTCCGCATTTACAAAGAGAATGTTATCTTATATTTGAAATTGAGATACCCAGTGTAAATAGATGAGAAACACACTAAAACAAAGTACTGAGATGTTCAGAAGTTTAATGTCTGATACATGTGAACAGGCAAGCAGCCATCTCTGAAATAGACAAACTAATATACCAGAGATCAATCACAAGACCTTTGCACTTTTATCATCCCGTTTCTACTTTTTATGTCTCACCAAAAATAGTTTAATTAACTTTGCCAAAATAAATAAACAAAAAATGATATCCTATTCGGTCGAGTAATTTAATCATTCAGTAGGACAAACATTTATTTATTGCATCATTACTCGACTGCCCCAAGATGGTAAAAGACTGCAAGCAACAGGGATAACCATGGGACTAAGGAGCAAATATCAAGATACTAAATGAAACATGAATCCATCTACAATTTCAATGACTTGAACATAACTCATAGGATACTGTCTAATGGCCGATAAAATCAAACCCCGAATGAAAGGAAAAAAAAAAAAAAAAGAACAAACTCACCGCAAAGAAGAATCACACATTTGAATTTTAAAATTTTAAAATATATGCCAACTAATTTTCCCAAATCTTCGGAAAAAAATCCAAACACTGGTTGTATCCCTCTTTTCTGCAAAATAAGATTTCTAAAAAAAAATTCAAAAACAACGTTTTATACGTACCATTTTGAAGCAGAGACTTCACAATTGATCAGAGTTTACTACTACGCTGATCAATCCAACGCAATAATCCCGGCTAGGCATCAGGCTCGATTCGGGATCACTAATCGCTAACAGAATCGGAAAGAAACCCATTCATCTACCCCGCTGACCAATTGAAACGGCGCAGAATATCTGAAACGCGAGAGACCGGCGGTGGAAATTTGAGAAAGGGCCGATCACGAAGAAAGACGTGGGAGGGAGTGGAGACGGTTTTCAGGTTCCCACGTCACATCTTAAAATTACATTAAAATTATTTATTTTATATTTAATATTTTACTTTATATTTTATTTTATGGAAGAAAAACTAATAAAGGAAAAATTATATTGACACTATAAAATAGAATTTAAATGATCATATAAAAGGTTGAACAAAGAAATTGGACTATTATAAAATACATTGTTATATACTTAATTGACATCCTGCTTAATGAAACTATTTAATTGAGCATTCAAAGGAGTACATATTTTGATTAAATCAACCTAGCTAGTTTTAGCTAGTACAATCATTCATGGATAAATGAAATTTTAATAACATGTAATTAAAATAATTGGTGCATATCTGCAGCAATATTAGGGGTTAGCCAGAAAATTCAGAAAATATCATAGAGTACGACCCTAATTAACTGTCCCACGAATAACCCCAAAATATGTATCTAGGATTCAATTCATGCAACGCATTAACGAGCCAAACCAATAGGGTGAACTAGACTATGAAAACGAAACGTTCGAATCATACAATCTAGAACTCGTTGTCCTTAGAGCTACAAACTCTATTCGCTACCACAATTACACGCAAATAACAATTACGGATTATAGCATGTAATTTAGCTACGAACGAATATTAGGCATGCAAGATGATTAGACTCACATAAATAATAATTCGAACTATGCTTAGCATATAAACAAACAACGAGAAAAACGAATTAGGACAGAAATACGTTACTATTAAAAACGATGATGCATCTCAGGTTCGGGTTTCCTCGGATTAGAAAATAGTTTAGCCTCTACGCGAGGCCATAGTATGCACGATCACAAATAATTGTTCCAATCAAAACCAAAAGTAAAAGATTAAAAAAATGTTCTCTTCCTTTCTCTCCCAGAATTCCCCGTCACCTTTTTCAATTCTCCTGCTGCGTCCTTTTTTCCTTCTCTTTCTCTCTCCCTCTCTTTCCTGTCCAGGTTCGTCCCCCCTTGCTTTGACTTTTTCCACAAGGAAACAATCCATCTTCTCTCTCAATCATCCTCTTTCCATTCTGAGCGTGCGACTTCTGATTCTCTACTTCTCGATTTTCTATCCCGTGCTCCCAAAATTGCCTATTTACCTGTATTTAATAAAGAAACGAAATATCACAGTAAAAAGGCGACATAGATAAAATAAGTGGAAATAATAAAATAGTGGCACTTAATTAATAATAAAATAATTATGTTAACCACACAAAATACACACAATATTCCACTTATCACGCATCGTGAATTGTCAATTCAATTTTTCCGTTTAATTGTCTTCCTTTTCTTTCTAATCAATTGTAATCCTTCAAATTATCATCGTTCCTCGTAATTTGTCAATCCAATTTTTTTTGTTGTACATATAAAATTTTATCCCTATGATATGTTTTGAGTTGAGAAGTTTTAATTATGCTTATCTTTATTGAAATATAATAGTTTAGGTAGTAATAGCAACTTTGTAGTTAGACTCTTGATTTTAGTAAAAGTATAAATATACATAACTTTCATCTTTGATAATTATATGAAAAAAAAAAATTCAAGAGAAAATACCAAGACCAAAGTTTTTTTTTCCTATTATTAAAAATTATTTTTCACTAATGAAAAATAAACAAACAATCAAGTTAAAGAACGGTAACATAGATCACAGAACAATCAAATATGGATATATATATATATATATATATAATATATATATATATATATATATATATATTTATATGTACATATATATATATATTTATATAATATTAAATTGCATTTTAATATTTATTTTTGCTTAATAGGTAAAATATGTTCACACCACATGGGACCAAGGCAAGCAAGAGGAATTTTGAGGACCTTCAATCAGATGATCAACCAACTGGACCAACCATGTTCAGCATGGGTTCTCCACATGAAAAAAAAAACAAACCCAGTTACAGACGGATTAAATTAGAGCATAGAACTTCAATCCGTAGACTATGCAATGTAAATGCTGCACTAACAGATGAACAACGAAAGGAAGTGGAGTCCATGGGATTTTCCTCAATGTTGGGTCTGCAGGTGATGAAAATAGATCTAAGTTTGATGTTATGGTTGGTAAACAATTTTGATCCATCTACCCGTGTATTAACTATACACGGTAAAAAGATCAACATCACTTTGAACATGGTAAAGTCTGTCTTGGGTATACCTTGTTCTAGGAAAAATCTTCCAACTCGTGTGGGAAGTAATTTAGGGAGGATGAAATTGAGCATTTTGTTCAACACAAATAACGGAGAAAGTATGAATATGGCTGATCTGGAACAAAAACTGCAACAAAGTAAGGAATATGGAGATGTGTTTAAGATCTTATATATGATGCTTTTATGTGAATCCGTACTTCTTCCTAAGTACGGAACTCATCTGGACTTCGATATTTTAGAGTATCTGGTAGATACAAACAATATCCAAAGATATAATTGGGGTGAGCTCGTATTGGAAAGGCTCGTTGAGGGTGTTGAGAAATACAAGTTTGGAAATACGAAGATAACGAGATGTATTCTTCTGCTTTAGGTATTTACTCATTTCATATGCATAGTGTTATTGATTAGTAATATTACGTAATATGTATAAAATTTTTATTTATGTTTGCAGGTTATATGCATCACAGAATTAGCTCGTACGATCCCAGATTCTACGAAATTTATAGTATCAACTCAATCGTATGTGGAACAGTGGAATCAAGAAGAGGTGTCTGCTATTTTGCAATTATTTGCGAATCGTGGAGGATATGAGGTAATTGAGCAGGTTTTAATTTTATTAAATTTTCTTTAGTAAATAATAACCTTAAAATGTCATGGTATAATCCAATTTATGAAACTGACACTTTTTTTTTTTAACATCATAAAACAGGGTAGTTTAGACACTGGGAGAACAAAGGACATTGGAACAAAGAAAACACAACATACAAATACTCCACAGTCATTTCAATCGTCATATGCCACAGGAGCCCAAATGCATGGTTGTACGCCACTAGACCTCACCGCTCAACACATGCACATATTGAGTAACCAAATGTGCAATGTAGAAGGTGCTATTACACAATTACTAGCCAATTCAAGTGGAACGTCTGCACCACTTCAATACGAGTTGCTAGAATTCATTGCAGAACAAGCAGAAACACTGTGTCAGAGGATGACCAATGTGCACAACACAATCCGAAAAGTTCAAAATGTCAAAGAACCACAGAAATTCCCTGAATCAAATGCTGCAGTCACAAACATGGGGAACAAAAAACAGAAGAATGATAAGGTTTTCAAAGAAGCAGATTTTATTGGGACACAGCCAAAAATGAAGCAGGAACCACAGATCAAAGAAGAATCAAATGCTCCAGCCACAAACATGGGGAACGAACAACAAAAGAATGATAAGGTTTTCAAAGAAGCTGATATTTTTGGGACACAACCAAAAAGGAAGCGTAAAGCTCGGATCAGTCAAGGACTGATGGAGAACTTGACTCCACGCAATTTGAATTTTGATAGTGCAACTTATTCACCAAAGACGTTGGATGACGATGATATTTGGCACTCCATTTGCAAATATATGCCACTGCCACATGACGAAGTCGACATTGTTGATAAAATACTCAGTATGAGTTTAGACAAAAAGTGTGTATGAATTAATTATCCTTTTATAATCATTTGTTTTCATTCTAATGCTCATAATGGCCTTTCTTGCAGTGAAGTATTGGTTCGGTATGAGTTAAGAAGTCTAACGCGTTTCGAACTAAGGTCACTAAACAAGGGAACATGGCTCTACGCCGACGTAAGGATTTAAATGAAAATCATAACTTCTTCACTGTAAGTTATATAATAGTTGACTGTATTGATGTTTATAAATGAATGCAGGTTCTTAATCATGTTGTGGATCTTATTTGGCACGAGAGAAAATCTTGCCCCGATGCAAGTTGCAATTGGAATCTCACTACTTTTTTCGCTGTATGCATGTAACTTATAATATTGAGAAAAATATTATTTTTATTATTATTATTATTATTATTTAGCATAACAACGTTATTCCATTTGAATTTTCACTGCAGGATATGGCACTAAATGATAACGTTACTGACGAATGTATAAACCGTCAGATTTTTGGTGGAGAGAAGGTGTATATAGAGGTTCCCCATCTAGCTGCTCCACAATTTGTATTCCATTTTATCACATGTGGCATTTCTTCTTGTGTAAGGTGGACTTATATGAAGAAGTCGTTGAAATTTTTGACACATTGAGAACTTCGAAGACTGATGAAGAAAGACTATCAATGATTAAGAAGACTGTAAGAATGACGATAAATTTCACTAAAGTTTTAATTTCATTAACTTGTCTAAATTAAATATTTTTGTATATAATAGGTGACAAGATTGGAGCGTGTTAGCAAATTGTGGGGAGAGGCATCATTTAGAGGGAAGGGTTGGCATACTTTTGACTATGTGTACTCAAAACAACTCCCAGAACAACCAAATGGGTATAGCATATTTATCTTCATTATTTTCATTTCACCAGTTCTTTTACGAACACTTCGCATATAAATCTTTTGGTTCTTCCTTTTTTAATTGTTTTCTTTTTATACAATATAGATATGATAGCGGCATATATGTGTGCCTCTTGATGATGTTTCCACAGGGTGTAAATCGAGCATTAACAGAGGTAATCAACTCTGCATGTACAATATGTCAAATTTATATATATATATATATATATATATATATATATATATATATATGTTAATCTCAATTATCCACGTTTTAAATACAGGAAGAGTCTGTATCCACTCGTAGAAGATTGGCACTTAAACTGTATACCTACAAAGAAAATAAAATTTACAATAGGTAATATGTTTTGTGTTTTACTTAACTTACAAGTGATTAATTTCACACAACTTGGTTAAAAAACTGCACGAGAATAATTTTTTGTTTTTTTTTTTTCAGAAACTCGGTGACAATTTGGGGAAGGCTTAAATTTGGTGAATTAAAATTCAAGCTTATGCAAGAGAACGTGAAATCATCAACTCGATTGTGCATTTGAAATAGTTCAAAGCTTTGTGGTGAATTTTGAACTGCCCAATGACCCTAGTTTCGATGTCTTGCAACTGTCAGCACCATCGATTGGTCACTCACCATTTGAAATTTGTCAATGGTTCATGGATATCCAAAACGATGACGAATTGAATACATATATTCAGCAATGCTTGGATGTTGGAGTGCGAGACATATATATTATCATGACACCTGAAATACACGAAGAACCACTTAAATTTAGTGTTGCGCAAGCATTAGGTGATTTAGGAAATTTTATGGCATGCCTAAAAAATGATGATGAGTCACCATAAGTAGTGAATGTTGGATTTGTTGAGTCAATGATTGATGTTTAGTTCTTATTATAGTTGCAGCTGACCCTAACGACAACAGTTTTGAGATAACGATATGAATGTCGTTTTGATGTATTTTTGGTGATTGCGAGGTCGTAATTAACTTTACACATTTACTTATTGTGTTTTAATGATTTTGGATCATTGCAAGGTTGACAAATCAATAATTTTCATATTTTAGTTAGCGGCCTGCAGCAAAGGAGCTTGCAAAGATGAACAAACAACACAGTTGTTCTTTATTACCCACATCAAGACCAACAGGGGTACGCTTAAGTTCAGATTGATCCATTGTCCTGTGTGCTTCAAAAATATTTTCCACATTTTCTTTAATAACTTTTGGCACAAAAAAAGTTGGGGGTGCCATTCGATATAAGCCACGTGTAGCAACATACATGGGTAATCTTCCCTAAGAAAAGAAGCATGTGATCATATTTCTGAGCAAGACTAGATTGATATATCTCAATATATTAAAGATATTTGATTGAAGATAAAATGATGCAATGTTGTTGTCTGACACATATATACACAAGCACAGTACAAACACATGAAGAATGAAGGAATTTGAGGACTACAAACTACTTGGAAATAAATCAGAATTAGAACTAAACACAATCACTCACATAATCAAATGTATATATGCAAATTGACGGTTGATGAGAGTGAATTGGTGCATGATTTTTTAGGTAATTAATTGCAAAAAGTAATGAAAAGTGTTAGAATTTATGCTTTAAAGTGTAGGGTATCACTCTTTTGCATAAAAGGTATTACTATGTGAAAATTAATGGTTTTTTCGAAGTGTTTCGTCTCATTTTCAGGGTTTTCAGAGGAATTAGACCGAACCGAGAGTACCGGGATTCATACGGCGAAGAGACGAACATGTGGGGCGAAAATAGGGGTCAGGAGGTCAAGTCGGGTCCACAAAATTTCCTGGACTCGACCATTGGTCGAGACTGGGGCGCCTCGGGTCGAGGTTGGTGCTTAGGGAAGAAGTGTTGAATTTTCAGCGCTCTCAAGTCATATAGATAGTATAAAGGGCGAGATTTGTAAACAAACATGCGCCCAGCAAAGCGGCAAGGCGCTCCTTCCCTTCGCGTGCGTGGCGCGGGATCGACACCTGGAAGCGGCGTCAATTCCTAATTTTTTAAAGTGTAGGCCACGTGTGTCCAAGATGTTATATAAAATAAAGGGCATGTTTCTTAATGAGTTCGTGGTTAGCTGAGACGGCAAGTTGCTTGTCCATTTGTTGTGAGGTCCCGAGTTTGAACCTTGAGAAAGTAATTTTTTTTCATTTTTTTTAAATGCCCCAATATCGAGTCGAGGCTTGGGAGCTCAACTCGAGACACCCAATTTTCAGATTTTCACCCTTTTAAACCCCCTTGGACGAAAAACAGAGCATAAGTTCATTAAGGGGCAGCTACCTTTCAGTTTTGAGGCAATTTTTGCAGTTCCAAGCCAATTTCCACCTCTTTGATCATTAATTGTTGATTAGATTAACATTTTATCCATTAAATTAGTCATTTGAAAGTTGTATTTCCATTGAAGAAGAGGATTCCATTGTAGAAGATCAAGCATTCAATTCTTATTCAATTGGCAAAATATTGGTGATTTCCTTTCTAACTCTTGATTTCAATTTCATAATTGCTTTCTTAATTGCTATATTGATCATTCAATTAGATTTTTCACCCATGAATTTTGCACTTTGCTCCATGGATTTTTCACCTATGAATTTTCAGCACTCTCAAATCATATAGATAGTATAAAGGGCGAGATTTGTAAACAAACATGCGCCCAGCAAAGCGGCAAGGCGCTCCTTCCCTTCGCGTGCGTGGCGCGGGATCGACCCCTGGAAGCGGCGTCAATTCCTAATTTTTTAAGGTGCAGGCCACGCGTGTCCAAGATGTTATATAAAATAAAGGGCATGTTTCTTAACGAGTTCGTGGTTAGCTGAGACGGCAAGTTGCTTGTCCATTTGTTGTGAGGTCCCGAGTTTGAACCTTGAGAAAGTAATATTTTCCATTTTTTTTTAAATGCCCCTTTCTCAAGTAATTTTTTCCATTTTTTTTTTAAATGCCCCAATATCGAGTCGAGGCTTGGGAGCTCAACTTGAGACACCCAATTTTCAGATTTTCACCCTTTTAAACCCCCTTGGACGAAAAACAGAGCATAAGTTCATTACGGGGCAGTTACCTTTCAGTTTTGAGGCGATTTTTGCAGTTCCAAGCCAATTTCCACCTCTTTGATCATTAGATTCAAATTTCTAGTTAGATTTTCATTAATTGTTGATTAGATTATCATTTTATCCATTAAATTAGTCATTTGAAAGTTGTATTTCCATTGAAGAAGAGGATTCCATTGTAGAAGATCAAGCATTCAATTCTTATTCAATTGGCCAAATATTGGTGATGTCCTTTCTAACTCTTGATTTCAATTTCATAATTGCTTTCTTAATTGCTATATTGATCATGCAATTAGATTTTTCACCCATGAATTTTGCACTTTACTTCATGGGCTAATTCTCTATGTACACACATCCTACATTCACATATTGAGAGACAATTCTCCATCAATCCTATCAAATTTCATCAAAATACATAATGGGGTCATTATTCCAAAATTAACGGAAGACGCCTTTACAAAATATTTAGGATAATTTGCCCTAAGAAAACATACAATCATATTATGTCTAACTTCCAAGTCACTATATCGACTCTCAAATAGTGCAACACTAGAATGTTTGCACAACCCAATTACCCAAGGTTCTTGGATAACTTCAATCTTGGTATTTTGCTTTTGATTATCTCAAAATCTTGGTAACTTTGAAAATTTACTATGTTATCTTTTGCACCTGTGAATTTTTCTGGGAATCGAAACGTGAAAAAATAAAGACAAATAAGGAGGAAACTTAAACAGAACAAATATACAATCACGAGAATAACATACAATCAATATGTTGTATATGTGGTGCCGCCAACATCTATGATAGAAATATAACAATAATAGTATTTAATATGTAGACATATTACAGTAGGATAACCATTATGCTATTTTACACTCTCAAGTGCAAAGGACATTAAGTTCAAATGGTAAATAATGTAAACTAAATCACTAGAATAAGTAATATTAACGAGAACAGAACAGAGAACATTGTTTCCCAGCCAGGATTAAAAGTAGACTATTAGAGCATCTATTTAGGACAAAATATGACTATAAGTCCTTGAGATTTTTAAAATTTACTAGTTGTATGACACGTGCTTTGCACGTTGTCATTTACGCTACATTATTAATCACTTATTTAAGAACTCGGTTCGATTTGTATTATTTCTAAGTATGTTTTTTTTAAATCCTTAAAGATTGGATTTTTTTGTGTGTTTTTTCCTGTAAAATATTAGGCTGGGAGAGTTGCAACTAACAAAAACTACAAGAAATAATGGATGAGACGTAAATCTATTCTTCACACAATTAATATATAATTTCTCATCGTATAGACATATAATTCTTGGACAGAGTTTGGACTTACAATATTTTGGGTCAAATTCACTCATGTCATCGAGGGCAATAATATCTAGATCCTCCATCAAAGAAACTTATCACAATAAAAAAGTGTAGTACCCCAATCATACACAAAATAGTCTTTATTAGTTGTAGAAAATGAAAATCAATAAAAATAAAAGGGAAAGGGTATTATCTGTAACTGGCTATATGATTTTGTGTTCCTAAGTCACATGTAATCACAAAATCCACTCAAACCTGTAGAGCAGACACGTCTGAACTCAAATGCATCACCTAATGTTGCGAATCTGGTCATAGTGGGTAGGTTGCTAATTCACACAATTTTTTTTTTTTTTTTTTTGATGGATTTTCTAGTAATTCGGATGCAAGTCCAAAACAACCTTATTTGCAGCTTATTCCATAACCTCAAGGACAGAATGAGGAGCATTTGCTAGCCACATTGCAATTTTTGGATGGATGACATATATGAATTGTTGTAATCAATCTCAAGGGTACACTTGTTAACTACAAATAGAAATTTATAAGTTAATACAACTATTATACATTGAAAACTCACTTTCATCATTATCTTTTTCCTAATGAAATAGCAACCAATAATTATAAAAATATTTTGTTTTATTGACGATACATAGCAGCCAACTAAAGATAAATTTGAGCCAAGGGAGACCATACATCATAAGGATCATCATTTGTCTGCTCAATCATGGGGATGTCCTCCCTGGAATTGCCTCGTTGTGATCTACCTAGAGAACTGGGCATTCCATCAGTATCATCCATATTTGGAATGGTTGGAGACCTGAAGTCGGCTCTAGTCCTTTTTTACGGCCTACTATAATCTTCATCGAGTCGTTGATTCTCAAGAAATTTCATTGTAACGCTCCTTGCCCTCTCGAGTGGCAATCCAAGAGGACGGTCTTTGAACCAGATAAGAAAGGGTCTCATTAGATGTTCAAAAGCCTATAGTTATAGTAGGTTCTAAGTAATTCATTACCTTGTTGCAAATCAACATGGAGATCCAAGTTAGGATTTGTAAAACTGTCAGGTTCTGTATTATTTTCAGACAGCATCAAGTATCCACCTATTGATGGATCACTAATTGATGTCCACTTTGTTTGGTTTCGATATGCATTCTGCCTCAGGTCTTGCACTATACTCTGTTAAAGGAAAAATGAAGAAGTAATATCAATTTACAAGAACATACTCATTCATAGTCACTATAAATACTATTCAGTTTCAAAATTCGAATTTGAACCAAATTACGATAAGAAAATATATACCAACCATCTGATAATTAGTGAGAACTATTCACAGGATGTTGTTGATTGCCATCTGAATCACATATTGTAGCATGCCTGATGATTATCTCGCATGTCTTATCTGAGACTACAAGTATCTACATTATAAAAAAAAGCAAATTTTATACCTTCAAATCCCACTCAAATCATCATTGAAAAATAAAATAATTAATATTGACGAATTATATTTGCCAACACCACAACAAAAATTGAGAGCAACCACATTAACAAAAGTGCAAAAGAAAACCTTATCAATGAAGGATGCCAGGTAACACTAATATGTTTGCTCAAATGATGCTCCATGGTATCCATATCTGTCAAAAAACTGAAATGCAAAACATTAAAATAAATCTACTGGATCAAATGACCAGTATAAATGGGAAGGAATGAAATTTATACTACTAAAATCAAGCATACCACATTTTGAAGAAGATAAAAGTAATCTTGAACAGATCTTGAAGCGACATTATAAATTAAAAAAATTTGGATCAAAATGTGGATACCTGAAGAACTCAAGAAAAGGGGTAGCATGGACGGACATTCGTAAAAGGGGAACATTAAAAATATATAGATACATGATCGAAACTCACCAAAAATATATGATAGAGAAAGCCCTAGGCTCCCACGAAAGAATCTCAGTCCATTGCTCCCCTCTTTTCCTCAATCCTTGTCCTCTTTTCATGTTGTTACCCGACAAAAATAAACATATAAATACAAAATCTCATTTTCCATTAACTTTGAAAAACAATGGCTTCAAAAATATTTTTGAAATATTATAAGTGGGATGAATGTTGCTCAAGGCAATTTTTAATTCTGAATGTTATGTTTTATTTTATTAGCCTAAAATTTTAAAAAAAAAAAAACCAAAAAAAGAGTGAAGATATTAGAAGAATTTTTTGCAATGAAATTAACATGGTGGGACTGAAAACTATTAGAATATATTGTATTTTTTGAAAAAAGTAGAGTTAAGAAGAGAACAATATAATCCATGAGGTTAACAATAAATAAATAATTTTTATATAACAGAAAACCAGGGGATTAATTTGGTGCAAAATAGAAGTCATCTTCCATATCTACAGTTATACACAATATTTACGTTTGGCAAAGGCAAACACAAGATTATTAAATCCTCAAAAGAAAAGATCTAAATGTAGGCTTTATAAACAACCGAAATGTAGAAAATATTGTAGAAATCTCAAAGAATGGGGAAAAGAATAACTACCTTTACCGGAAATAATCCATTTGTCATGACGCCATGTTTCCTTTGTCTTAATGTTAGATTCATCGACAACTAATTCATGTGATCACCCATGTAGTTTTACTTAATTTTGCTATATCACTATAACTCCCTGAACAAAAATCTTCTTGTTTTTGGTTCCTCTTTTGTCATCCCGTGCTTTCAAGATAGTAGCAATGCTCTAGGTATACTCATAAAACATCTCCACCTTGTTCCCCCTTTTTCATTCTCATTATAAACAAATCCAAATCAGCATAAAGCAGAGCTTGGAGTAACAACAGAGAACAAAACGATATCATTAACAGTTCACAGATTGAGAACCAAACCCTAGCATTAACAACATAACCGAATTGTGGACTGAATATTGAATTTGAATCCTAAATCACAAAATTTATATATCCAGAAAAAAAAATGGAGAACTCCTAATTTCCATCAGTGCTGAAGAATCAGACCACATTAATTAGTAACATGAATATGGTTCCTAGAATAAAATCATGTAATATAATAATAATAACAGCCAATTTATATTTAACATAATTAAATTATAAATAATTTCATTGCCAAGCTTTCAAAAAATAATTTACCAAAAAAAAAAAGGAGGGAATCTATTAGAAGAATTTAATTTATCCAATGAAATTAACATGGTGGACTGGATTAGTCGGAGACAACACATGATTGCCACATTAATGTCAATTTTCTTGATGGTTGGAAAGCAGCCTAGAAAAAAGTCATATAAAAATTTGTCCAGTAAACTTAGTAACATGGTAAAAATCTGTTCCCTTGCAAATTGCAATTATGTTTAATTGTCAAGTCCATATAATTCATATTATAACACATGTATATATTACTTAAAACTATTGATCAATAGAAAGAGGAAATATAAGACAGATTGAGATAGTTACCTAGATACAAAAATTGACACGCTGTTATAAAACTTCAGCCAATTCCACTGCAAATGATACGCGAGATAAAACTGCCTCGCGTATCTAACAACAAAAAGATGTTTAAAGTTACATTCCACCAAAAAGATGATACAACTAAAAATAGACAAAAGAATAGGAGATAATAAGGACATTAGTACAGGTTGAAATGATGAAATAGTATTAGTACATTCGATCATTTTAACACCTTGCCTCAGAAAGAGAAATCAGCAAAAAAGAAAACTTGGGGGACTGGATCCACATAGTCAGTATAAATTACATCTACACCATCAGTTGCTGCATAGAAATAACTATATGTTATTGCAGATATTTCTGGTACAAAAACTAAAACTCCCAAAAGGAGGCCTTAGAAATGGACGTCGAACATAAACCAATAATAAAATCTAGTGAATCCGACCACAAGCAGGAATCTAATAGAACAACACAGGTTCATAGTGTCTAATAAAAAAACTAATACTCGAAGTCTCAATTATGAACATGATAACAGGAGGAAAAATTATGAAGATTGAAAATGGTATGACAATATCTTAAATGGTTAGTCAATCTTTATCATTGGTTAGAATAGTGTATATATACAAACAAACCTTTAAATCTTGAGATGCAAGAATAACAACACGATTGGGGCACATCAATTGAAAAATATACAATCACATAACAAAATTTAAGTGAAAATATACACATCAATTTGTTGTAGTTTGACCTCAAAAAGTTTTTCCTGGTCTTCTCCTTAAAGATAATAAAACAAAATTGCGCTGATTAAAAAAATGTATAAAACCTAAAACTGTTGGGGGATAAATCATCCATTGTTCAATTAAACCTCTTCCATCAGATGCAAAATATGCAAAAAATAAACACTTGATCAATTAGAACAATGAGTAACGGTAGAAGGGGAAACGACAGAAGCAGAAGAGATCAAAGGGGAGAAGAAACGGTGGAAGGATCAAAGTGAAAAAATTGGGAGATCGACTTGAGCATAATTAGAAAGACGGAGGGATCTAATTGCACATGAGAAAAGTGGCTACGGGTAGAAGGGTCAAGAAATGTTTCCCTTTCCCAAGCCACTTTTAGATATAGTATAGATATCCATACTTCTTTTAGAAATATGACTATAAGAAAGTTTTCCTTTACAACTAAATCTTTCAGTAGCATCAATACCTGATAAGTATTAACTTGTTGATTGAACGCCACATTCCACATCTTTAGGTGATTGATCACGGCCAATTCGGCCATGCCACAACTCTTTGGCTATATACATAACCTCCTAAACATCAACCTACAAAAGTAAAAATATATATGAAAGGCAGAATCAAGGTCTACCAAAAAATGGTACAATAACAAAACACATGACCTGTACAGGACATTTTCTGTTGAAGCAATGAAATGGAATCATAAGCCTACCAAGTAACTAATTACTAGTCATGCAAATTATCTATTTATGTAGTTAATTAGTCATTTAAGTGCTCGTTTGGTTTGCATGATTAGGGCATGACAAATGAGTTAACATGGGCTGATAAGTGTTAAAATGAAGTCAATCGTGTCTGCCGGATAATTAATGAGGAAAACCAAACGAGCTATAAATGTTTCTTAATCAGTTCCTGGTGAAAAAAAGTAACTTTTTTTTTTTCCAATTTATCTCCAGCTAATTTAAGTTTCATGTTCTGGCCTTCACGGCTTTATATGGTAGAGTTATTTACATAACAATAGAAACTTAAATTCTGTGATCATTCCACTCAAGTTTAATATAGAAAATTGACATATTTTCTAAAGCATTTATTTTTTGGGATCCTAGTTCCTCAGTGCCCCATTATAAGAATAAAACCAAACGATCCAGGCTTTATACTTATTTTCTCCTATGTCCTATCTATTTTCTTTTTAAATACTTCAAACAATGACAAGATAAAAATCACCTAATTGTAGGAAAAAGGTCCCTGTTCTTTAAAAAAAGAAATTGTTTTTAAATTTGGTTTTTATTAATTTAATGCGAGAATTCGAACACGGCAGTATGCAACAAATTCTTCAGATTTTCCTATTACTAGTCAAAAAAAAAAAAAGAAAGAAAGAAAGAAAAGAAATTGAACCTAACTGTAAAGGGGCTTTCTTAGCGACGACTCGATCCAGAAGCACGGTTGCAGCGGCGGCCCGGCGGGGTGCTTCGAACTCTGATGGAGTAAAAATCGTGAAGAGAAGATGATCTGTTCTAACGTTTTAATTAATTAAAATTTTTTTTAATCAATTAATTCATTAAACATTTTAAGTTATTTAAAATGTGTAAAATAAAAAATAAAAAATAAAATTTATAAAATTTTAAAAGAATATATTAGTGCAACAGGTAGCAAGTTAGTGCGACAGAATGCGAACGTGGCACAATTTTAGACCTAGTCAGGGCTACACCCTGACTAACCTAAGAAAATCCCTATTCACTTAATTCCTCCTCTAGTCACACAAATTCACACCAAAACTTAGAAAAAGAAGATAAATGAACACGTTTTTCAATTAAGGACAGTGAGAGTTAACAGTTGAAAAAAGAAACATGGGGTACGTGCCCCCCAATGGGGTGGGTAGTTCCATCTCTATCAAAAACTGCAAATTATAATAAGTTGGCGCGCATGAAAAAACAGTACTCCTTCCGTCTCCAAAAGAGTTAAAATTTAATTTCGTCTCATAACTTTAAATTTTTCCACAAAAGGTCCAAAAAAATTTAGAAATTTTAATTTTGTCCCATACCTTTGTAATTGTTCCAAATTTGATCATTTTTTTGCCAGATTTTACATTTTTTGTCCCATAATTTTGAATATTTTCACAAAAGGTCCCAAAAAATGTGTATCAATACGATATCGGTTATGGAATTTCGATGACTTTTGGACTGAAATCAGACCAATTATTGAACAAAATAGAAAATCTTAAATTTTTGGGACCTTTTGCGGAAAAGTCTTAAATTATGGGATAAAATTGAATTTAAACTCTTCTCCTAAATATGTGCCCATTTTGTTGGGTACAAATATTAACAAAAAATAGATAGAGTAGATAAGGTAAAGGGTATTGTAGGGTCTATTTATAAGTAATATAGTTGTTTGTAAGTAAAGTAAATTAAGTGATAGTTGAAAGGTGACGATAAAGTAGTTATGTCCATAAAAAGAATAAGAACATTTTCAGGAGACAGACAAATAAGGTAAGTGATCATATTTTTTAGGGAAAAAGGGAAATAGCATTCATTCAACTGTTTCTTCCTGATAATGTAGATCTCATGTTAAAAATTTGCATACAGTACGTGACATGCATCTTAATATTTACCTTATATGTTCTATTTTAAAAATCTTTCTAAAGAGAAATTTTGTTTCTGAAATTTTATCCTTTATTATTGATATATAATATCTAACTAATTTACACTATTGTTCAATTTTTGATTCTATTTCAAATGTCAATTACATTTGTATTTAATTGAAGGGTAATGAAATCATTTATACAATTATTTATTAATATTAAATGACTTTTTTAAAGTAACTCTATTGTTCAATTTTTGTTTCTATTTCAAATGTCAATTACATTTGTATTTAATTGAAGGGTAATGAAATCATTTATACAATTATTTATTAATATTAAATGACTTTTTTAAAGTATTCCGAAACAAGCTTCAATACTAGAGCCAATTACAAATAGGTTCAAAAAAAAATTAAAATTACAAATAGGTTCATAAATATTTGCACAGCAACACAAAATAAATTTGCACAGAAGCAAAAAAATATTTCCACAATTAACCTATTTACAATATTGAGATACTTTTTAAACCTATTTGTAATAATTCCTTAATACTGATTACATTTATGTTTGTTGATAAATGAAGGTGACATCATTCAAGTGTGGTGGTTTCGCAATTGGCATATCAACAAATCACTTCTTATTTGATGGAATGGGGGCAAAGACATTCCTACACAACCTAGCTTCTCAAGCTTTCGATGACAAACCTTTAGCAATAATCCCTTGCAACGATCTTCGACTTCTCGCCGCAAGGTCTCCGCCGCAGCCGACGTTCCCACATCCCGAGTTCGTTGACCTCAACCTCCCCGTTGGAGAAGGCTCGTGCCCCCCGGTTTTCGACTGCGCGCGAGAGGAGTTGGAGCACAAAATATTCAAAATGAGCCCAACAGATATTGCCAACCTAAAGAAAAAAGCAACAAGTGGTTCAAGAATCAGTGGCTTTGCGGTGGTGACAGCGGTTATATGGCGGTGCAAAGCCTATTCCGGCGAGAAAAAGGATATGTCTTCATCAACTCTACTCTATGTTATTGATGTGAGGCCAAGATTAAGCCCCCCTCTTCCTTCCTCATATAGTGGCAATGCAATTCTTCCTATTAGGGTTTCCGACACCTTGGAGGAGCTCGAAAACGGGCCGTTTTCGAAGACGGTTGAGATGATCTCGGAGGGGGCTAGAAATGGGAATGATGAGCATGTAAGGTCTGCATTCGATTGGATGGAGTTGCAAAGGGGGCTTCCTAATGGGGACTATATGGTTAGCTCATGGCTAAAATTAGGGTTTGATGAAGTGGTGTACCCATTGGGAAAGCCATTTTATTGTTGCCCTGTGGTGAACCATAGGAAGGATATTTGTTGGGTGTTTTCTGATGCAACAGATGGAGGGGTGGGTGCCATGGTAGCATTGCCTGCTCAAGAGATGGAAAAATTTGAGGCTTGCTTTTCAAAGTTCTTTGCATGATTGATGAGGAGCTCAAATTGATGAAATATATATATACCAATTTGTTGTTGCTCATCTTTTATCTGCATTGATTTATAATGTATTAATTATTTACTACTTGATTGTTGAACAATTAATAATTATATATAAGTGTAAGATGTACTATATTTTGATGACGATTTTTTATTATGGCTTGAATGTATTATTCGATCTGATGATGGAATATTACTATTAGAGATATCACATTCTTATTATTATATTACTCGTCATCCCTTATTATACTAATGAAGAGTTTAATTTTAATAATGTGTCAATCTCTTATTCATTTGGCTTATGTGTCATTTATGAACAAATTGAGTACACATGTCATTTTATTGGATTAGCTTATGTGTCATTTCACTCACTTAAAAACTAGGGGTGAAAACGGATCGGATACGGACGGATAGTGCTTATACCGTATCCTAAACCATATTTTTTTCTCGAATTCGGAATCGAATACGGAAAAGTCGGATTCGGATACGAATTCGGACTATTCGGTATACGGATACGGGACGGATATCGGACGAATCCGGGCCGAATTCGAATAACTATAATCGGATAATATATTTCATACGAAAATCATCAAAATGTGATTGAAACACATAAAAAAAACTACCTACGAATGAATAGGAAAAATAAAATCAAAACCCAAGTGATTAGGGTGAATAATTGCATGATAATTGTGTGTTTAATTATCTCAAATTGATATGATCATGTTAATTTATAATTAATTGGTCCAATTGCATTTCATTGTTTGATTTGATGTTTGGAACTTTAAATTGTAGGTTTGAGGCTAACTTTGAGTGCAAATTGAAGATATTTATTTTATTCAATTTAGTGGAGCAATTGCATGGTTGGAAAGAGGACTGAGAGACGGTCGTAACGCAAAAAGAATCGGGTCAAACGGATGCCGTATGAAGAAGTTATGCTCGAATGAAGTTGGGACGGCAAATCAATACACCCATCAGATTAGACCGTACACCCTCAGCCGATGCGCCTACTACACCCACCTTTAGGATTAGTTCACCCACCTTTCTTTTTTAATATTTTTCTTTTTTCTAATATTATATTATTATTTTAATATAAAATATAAAATAAAATATATTAAAAAAACAGATATCTGGATTTGCTATCCGGATAAATATCCGATAAAATATGGTAAAACACGGATACGGTCGGATATTATGAATTCCGTATCCGATTCCGTATCCGAAATCAACTATCCGTATCCGAATCCGACCGGATACTTATTTTTTTTACCGAATTCGATACCGACCGGATACGGCTCCGGATCGGTCGAAAAATTTTCGATCCGTTTTCACCCCTATTAAAAACCATGTGTATATCTTATGTGTCCCTATAATATAAAATTTAATTAAAAAAAATTGTATGTAAATAGGATTTGAAACGTTAACCTCATGAGTCATGAGTAATACTTATAATATTCACCAACTAAGCCAAACTAAGAATATTTATGAGTTTTGAATATGGATCTATTATATTTAACTTGATTTAAATGTCATGAATTAATAAAAAATTAACTTATAATCTTATACACATATATTATTTGAACATATTTATTATACAATGTAATTATATTTTATATAAGGATGAATAACTTGATTTATATATACATAATATATTATGATATTAATTGACTTTAAAAAAATCCGCATATTACGCGGGCATTCTTCTAGCTATTTATAATTTATAGTATTATACGCCCTTCGTTTCGCAATACTTTCCGATGGAGTTAAATACATCTTTTGTATCATAATTAACTTTTGCCTTTTTCACTATAGGTGCTGAGATACTTGACAAATTCAATTTAGCACATATTCTTTGAAATTGTTCAATTTTAGTTCAATTTTAGCTGGAAATGATAAGTTGGCCGGAAAATCCGACATGACCTGCACGTGACCTTTGAATTTTGGGAAAAATCTTATGTGATGACATTATTTTCTCGAATTTTTAGCCAAAACTGGACTTTAAAATATGGACTAAATAATATTTTTTTAACTATCTTAGAACCTTGTGGGGAAAACGCAAAAGTTATGGAATGGTATGGTTTTGATATCTGACCCTTTACATTTAATTTTGACCCCTTTACATCCGGATTTTAGAGCACCAACAATGACTATTACAAGAAAAGGACAAAAATAAACAAAAATAAAATAAAATAAAATTGGAAATAAAAGTATTACAACTGATCGAATACTAATTCAACTTCTAATTAATTAACCAAGTATCCTTGAGTTAACCAAATATCCACTTCAATCACACAAGTAAACCTAACACCTATGCATCAATTCAATAAACCAAGTATCCTTGAGAAAATTAAACCAATACACACAAGATCAAGGCTAACTTAAGCAATCAAATCATACAAATCATCATTAAGACAAGTAATCACTTCAACAAATGAACACCCAATCACAAATTCACCAAAATCAACTCATCTAGGGGTCATTACACCCAAGCACATAAGAAATTTAGCCAATCACACTATGCCAAAAATAGCCTAAGACAATGGGGATAAGACAACGGGTTTTGGCTTTAATCGTTGTCTTAAGTCTAAAACCCGTTGTCTTAGGTAAAACCGTTGTCTTAAGTAATGGGTTTGCACCAAAAGACAACGGAGTTTAGCATTCGTTGTCTTTTTTACGTTGTCTTTATTATTATTATTATTATTTTTGTTAATTCTAATTTTTGGGATGTATAAATACAAATACTTAGATTTTTTTTCCTCCTCAAAACTTAGAAATCGTATACTCAGGCCACAGAATTCCCTCGTCTCGCTCAAGTCACAACCGCCATTTTCCTGTCGCCGGAGCAACCACCACCGTTCCCCTGCCGCCGGAGCAACCACCACCGTTCCCCCGCCGCCGGAGCAACCACCTCACTTCCTCGCTCCTCTCGTCACCACCTAGTCCTCGATCGCAACGCTCCTAGTCTATTCCTGTTCGCGAGCCCTAGCCCTAATTTTGTGTCAGAGCCACCACGTCCCCCCGCTGCCGAAATCACACCTCCATTCCCCGCTGCATCGTCACCACCACTTCCTCGATCTGCCATTGTCAGTTTCCTTCCCCACCGGCGCCAGGTTTTCTCTTTCTCATTTTCAGTCCATAACGTGTTTGTTAAAATGCCAATGTGAATATGCTATGTGATTTGTAGATAAGAATTAACCATAGTCTGTTGTCTTGGAGGTGTGAGTTCATTGTTAGAAAGATTAGTGAGTGAGGATGATTACCAATATTTACTGAACTATATATAATAATTGGTAGTAATTTGCTTTAGTTGGGTAATAATTTAATTTATAACTTGTAAATTGGTTTTTTGAGTGAGAAATCAGTTTTCTGCATAGTTTTAAAAGGCGAGAGGCGCCAAAAGGCGCCAAAGGACTGCCTAGCGCCCGAGCGCACCCGAGATTTTTTTTGCAAAAAAATTAAATTTAATACTCAATAAATATAAACTAATAAAAGTATTAAAGTATTTATTATATAGAAAAGTAAAAATAAAAGTAAAAGAAAAAAACAAAAAAAAGGCTGAAGGCTGCTGAACGGCGGCGCCGGCAGCAGGTGGTGCGGTGGAGGTCACCGGCGGTGGAGTCGCGCCGGTGGTGGTGCGCCGCTGGTGGAGGTGCGCCGTGGATAGACCGAGAGAGAGAAGAGGGGAGCGTGAAGTGAAACCCTAGCGCAGCGTTCTTTTTTATTATACTTTTAAGTCTATTTTAAGTTTTGACATAAGTTGATGAAGCTTTTGTATTCTTTTAATCAGTTAGCTTATAGGTGATGCTTTGATCCATTAATGCACCGAATGAAAGATGAGAACAAGGTTATTTTCAGATCTCCAATTTAGTCGGCTTATAAATAAGAAGAAACTAGTGTACTTAGTTAACTGAGCAGGGAATGCAATTTAGAGACAGTTTTGTGTAAGGAAAGTTAACGTGTACTAACAATAAACTCTACTAGAAGTTAATATTACTATCACCAGTTTCAGAAATTCAAAGCCTTCTGTTGTTTCAGCTTGTGGATGTAGAGGTACTGATACAATTTTTCACATTTAGTTCACATAAGAATTCTGATACACTTGGTATGAAAAGATAGCTTGTAATATAAAACACCTTTTATCACCATAATCAGTACCAAATCATTCATGAAAAATCTGGCTAATTAACATTTGGTTTCTAGTATTACCAGAAGTTTAAAAAATTATAATGGTAGCATACAACTATTAACAGGCAAAAAATTCGATCTAGAATAGTTTTAAAACACCATTTACACATCAATACACAATACTTGGCGTAATGCCATAATAGGAAGAATGTTCCTTTGAAACATATAGTGTTGCAGCATTGTGGGATTGAATTCCAGGGCAATTCTCCTTTGGCAGAGAAAGAAGTATGCATGTGCATGTCCTCCCTGCCAAAGGGGAATCACAGTGTTATTCTTTTTCCCACATAATTATCTTTCTTCAGTACCTGCATTTGATGTAAGTTGAGTTCATGTTTTGAAACTCGGGGCACTGGCTTTATACAGAAATCTCTTGGCTTCGCACATTCACTCGGATATGCTGAAGGAGGAAATGTCATATGCTTTGGGGCTATTCTCCAGGGATTTCACCTTTACTTTTGATTGGGCCATGGTAAAAAAGTTCTGGCTTTCACTCCCTGTTTTTGTTCTATTGATATGCTCTTTTACGTGCATAAGATATTGAAACACTATTTGTTTTCCATGTCATAAGGAATCAGATCCTTGATTTTATTTTCTAGGATTAGAAACACAATATTCCTGATCGTTTATGTATAACATACAGAAGATTGGTTATTGCCACAAAAAAAAATAGAAAAAGGAATATCTTTTTCATCAGCTCTGATCACATGAACAAAGAACGGCATGATTTTCATAAATAAGTACCATTAAGTAATATGAAACCTAAGTTTAGGACTTGGTCAAATAGGTTTTATTTTAAACTTCACTTGATAAGTTAAATATTTGGCACTCTGAGATTCATTTTTTACACTTGGTTTTATTTTTTCAGATATGTTTCGTTTTCCTTTTGTATCACAAAACACTATTATTTCTGAATCTGTTTCTGCATTGTCAAAATGTAAAAAAAGGGCTTTAATTATTTCTAATGCTTCAGTCGTTCTGCATGTCACTTCATTTGCCGAACAATGTCTAATAATTCAACGACTCTAGCTTGGCTTGGTAAACATATGCTAGTTGGACTCGGTGTGCATTAAGCTTCTGTAACTGGTAGGCTCTAGGCCCTGCTTTTTTATTTGTTTCATCTTTTATTGGCTATTTGCAATTAAAGTTTATGGACTTAGTCTTTTTTTCTGATTATTTAAATTTTTGGAGGACCTAAGGATAGAGTTTTGTGACATTGGTGCTTCCTTGGTTTCTTCTTCTACAATTTATTTAGTCACTGTTATTAGCAAATTATAGGTGAGCAAAAAGTACAAAATAATAGTTTATGTGTTACTACAATTTTGAATGCAGCATTTTTCACATACGTACGAGATCGTTGAGAAATTTGGAGTATCTCCAATACATTGGCAGTTGTACTTGAGCAGAAAGTTTTGCAACCTCAGGTTGGTTGAACTCTGAATTATCCAAAAAAATTTGTTTTCATTTGTTTGCTGATTGTAAAGGTTTTTTTTTTCTTATTTGTGTTTGTGGCTTTGTGCATATGCGTGTATTTGAGAGATCCCAGAGGCACTGGAGAATCTATTTGTATTATTATGATATAGTTTTCAACAAGATAAGTCAAATAAATTTACGTATCTTGTATAAAAACCTCTGCATCATTGATTAACAAAGGCTTCAGTTTAGATCCAGTAAGAGTTTATTTGGGCTGTAAGTATCTTTGTAGGGAATGGACTAGGAGTTATTATGAGGTTTCAATGAGTAGACATTTTCAGAAAAATAAGACAAAACAGTTGTCTTACTAGCTCTGCATGTGGACAGTGCAACAAATTATAACAAACTTGCCTATATCTTACTAGCTCAGCAAAGTAAGTTGACAAAGTCTTTTTTCTTGTTGGTTTTTACTATTTTTTCTCCATATAGCTTTCTATGCATGCACATGCCACATGCAATATTGAGAAATAATGAATCTGCAATGGTACCATGAAAACATTTGTTACCAATGCCCCCATGCTGCTGAAATTGAGTAGCAGTTTAATTAACTAATGTCCATGTTTTTTTTGGCTCCCCCACTTGATAGATTATACACAACTATTGATGGTATTAACTAATCTTAGTGCATATTAAAAAAATTCAGGTACCTATCTGGACCAGATGACACGTTAGTTTTGGAAATTGCTTATTCAAATTATATGAAATTCGAAGAGTATCCAAGAGCACTACATATTGCCTTGTCTCTTGATAATATCCAGGTTTTTATTCCATGTGATAAAACAAGCTATAGTTTATATCTTTCATATGATCCACTAACAACAAATTCTCACTTTCCCTATAAAGTATAAACCTGTGTAAATCAATGATTTTCTTTTAGTTTGTATTGCCAATATCTTTATACAACACAAATGTGTTTACTTTATATGTGATTGGTGAGGAGGTGTTCATATTGGATCGTTTCATTGTTGCTATTACTTTCTAGTATTGCTAGTAAACAAATTTTGTTGATTTAATGTCTGAGGATGTAGGAAAAGTAATTCTTTCAGATTGGTTGTGTATGTGAAGAATTTTTCTTTTCCCTTATTACTATTGGTGTCACTTATACTGATATTGTTGTAATCTTGACTAAAATTAGTAATCTAATATTACTCTTGAGTAGCATTTTAATTATCAAGTACAGATGAGAACTCAAAATAGGGAACTTCTCTATCTTTATAGGGAATTCTTTTTATTTATTTGTATATTTTGGCAATAATTAATTACTTTTATGTTAAGTATTTCCCTCTTTCCCTTTAGTTCTGATGATAAGTCTGTTCTCTACAGCTGCAATACTTCCAGTGGTTCAGAAGCAGCATCAGCTTCTTGTGACGTTGCTTTTATGTAATGCTACTGCAATGGAGGTTATGAGCTTTTTATGCTAATATAAGTTTATCAATTGATGTAAATGTCCAATCTCAAAGGAGTAACTAAAGTTGGGCTTGAAATAAGAGCTTCTTTTGTTTTGTCTTTTCCTGTGCTTGAATGATGGAATATCACTTCAATTGTTAAAATCACCATCAGTCTTGTCATCCTTAAACATATATATATATATATATATATATATATATATATATATATATATATTTATGTATGTGTGTGTGTGTGAGAGAGAGAGAGAGAGCATATTGTAGTTTTTTAAAATATTTAGAATTCGAAATCTTTTTGTGTTATGTATTTCATTGAATGACCACGCTAAAGGTGTACTTCTAATTTGTTTTTGCATATTGCAGGCACTTCCAATATACCTGGATAAGATTTTCAATCAATATCTTGCCATTATACTATCTGTCACTTTTGTTCTATTTTTCGGGGAGTTACTTACTGAATAATTTGGATGAAGCTGTGGTCTTTACATATTTGTGGCTAGTATTAGCGATTCCATCACTTATGATTTTGTATCGTCAGGTTATTCCTCAAGCAATATGCACTAGATATGGACATGCTGCAGGAGCAAATTTTGTTTGGCTCGTTCGAATTCTGATGATTATATCATACCCTATTTCTTACCCAATTGGAAAGGTAAATGTGCATTACAAAGTGAACATTTTTACAAGATATTCTAAATTTAATTGCTCAGTGTTGTTCAATTAATAAAATATTTTAAATCATGTCAATTTTTTTCTTTTTTTGGAGTTGAACTATTATATCATTACTTGATTGTTCTGCAATCCAGAGAGATGAACTTTTATGCTTCATTTATGAATTCATATGTTGGATTGTGTACTGGGACATAATGAGCCACTCTTTACACGAGCTCAGTTGAAAGTTCTTGTTTCTATTCACGGCCTGGAGGTATTAATAATATTTTTCAACAAAATTTATTTTGTTGTTCATCACAACTTGCATATCAGATGATAAGATTTTGATTCTCTTAAATCTTTAATATGGTAAACTGCCAATTTTTATCAGTTGACCACATTGTAAATCCCCACGAGATCATTGTTAAGCTGTCATTTGTCTGTAGGCTGGAAAAGGCGGAGAACTTTCACATGATGAGACAACAATTATTAGTGGGGCGCTAGATTTGACAGAGAAGGTACTCTTGAAACCTGATTTCCTTGTTCATTTCATATTTATTTTCCCTTTTCTACTGGAATAACTAGTGCAATTTGAAGCTGAATATTCTAGGGTTTTTATTCAGAACTTCTAGTTACTTTAACTTAACAGGAACTACTGGATGATCAACACATATTGTGTTTTTTCGAAAAGACTTCAAGTATCTCTAGTTGCAGTATCTTCATCCGTTACTCTGCCAAATTACACCTACAAATTATAATATAGTTTATGAGCTGTAATCCAATACAGCTTCTGCATCATATTGAAATTTAAAATTTAATATTATAGCAGTGCCTTGATTGCCCTCTATTTCAATTCTTCACTTCTTTTCTCCACAACTGCTAACAGACTGCTGAGGAGGCCATGATGCCAATTGAGTCAACTTTTTCCTTGGATGTGAATTCAAAGTTAGACTGGTAAGAATTGCTCGCCAGGTGACAGTTATTTGTGAGAAAGTTGTGTTGATCATAGTTATGTGTGAGGTTTTTGGTGAATATTTTATTGGATGGTTGAATTGGTGGCTAAAAGATAATACTTATTTAATTTTATTATTTGTACTTTCACAGTTTTCACAAAAGGATTACTCTGGAAAAGAAATTGACGACATGCGGGAAGAGTGGGCCGATTGCCTTTCAGAGTATATGGGTGATGATTAGAAGTTTGTTATTTTTATTTTAGTTTAGTTTTTGTGACATTTGAACATGTTATTGTAGTTTAACACTAGACTATTTACATTTTATGACTTAATTTGATGTTTAAACAATGTATGATGATGAATTGATTTCTATTTTAATGCTTATTTTTAATTTTATATTATTGTCCAATTAGATAATCACAACAGGAAAAAAATCTACAATAATGGCTAAGACAACGGAAAAAAACTGTAGTCGTAGAACCCGTTGTGGTAAAAGCCTAAGACAACGGTGAAATGAAGTTATGACAATGGTTTTTAACCGTTGTGGTAAACACCTACAACAACGGTGAAAAACCGTTGTCATAACTTTATTAACCGTTGTGATAAATACCTACGACAACGGTGAAAAACAGTTGTCATAACTTCATTAATCGTTGTGATAAACACCTACGACAACGGTGAAAAACCGCTGTCATAACTTCATTAACCGTTGTGGTAAATACCTACGACAACAGTGAAAAACCGTTGTCATAACTTCATTAACCGTTGTGGTAAACACCTACCACAACGGTGAAAAACCGTTGTCATAACTTTATTAACCGTTGTTGTAAATACCTACAACAACGGTGAAAAACCATTGTCATAACTTCATTAACCGTTGTGGTAAACACCTACGACAACGGTGAAAAATCGTTGTCATATACCCAAACCCTAAGACATCGGGTTGATAGACGACGGTGAAAAAACCCCTACGACAACGGAAATTCACCATCGTCGTAGCCAGTTTTTGGCATAGTGTCATGGCTAATTTAAGGAAACCCATGAACATTAAGTAAATAGAAGACATGAACAATCTAAAATTAATAAACAAAACTTGATATAAATGGTAGAAGTCACCTTGATGGAGTTTAATACAACTTGTATGCTCAATTCTATCAGCTATTACACTTGGGTAATGAAAATCTATCAAAATTATAAGAAAATATTTCACTGTGTGTTTATGTGTGTAAAGGGAAGCTGAAATTTAAACTAAGGAAACTCTCTAAGTGTAGAATATGTTTTAAGTGTGGAATCCTCACTCAACAACTGAAATTGGGGGTATTTATATGATAGGGTTAAGTTAAAATAACGAAAATTGCACATAGGTCCCTAAAAAATCAGATAAATCAGCAAAAATCGTGCAGAATCTGTGTCAACTCGGCCAGAGTTGAACCAACTCGGCCAGAGTTGGACCAACTCGGCTCGAGTTGATTTTGGAATTTTTGGAAGATTTCATTCTAGAGGATTTTATAGCCACCAACTCGGCTCGAGTTGGTCAACTCGGGTCGAGTTGAAGCTCTCTTTTGGCCACAGTGCGTTCTGGAACTTTTTTCCCCTCCAACTCGGCTCGAGTGGAGTCAACTCGGCTCGAGTTGGTGCCATTCCCGCTCAAATGTTCGTAACTTGAGCTCCCGAGCTCCGATTCAGTTGATTCTCGTTGCGTTTCGACCCTCACTTCTTTGCCTTTTCAAATCTTCACATTATCCATATAAAATCCTGCAACAAATGCAACACTACCCTTCTCGGCTATTAAACTCACAATTATGTCAATCATGGTGACAAATGTGATGAAATTAACACAAATATCTATCTCAACACACGTCAAATCATGCAATATATCACCCTAATCAATCAAATTCCCCCAAACTTAAGACGTTGTTTGTCCTCAAACAACAAGACAATTAAGCACATAAAGGGTGAATTGATTGCAATTATATCTCATGGCACAATATATGAAAATAGGACAATCAAACATCATCAATGAACACAAGTATTCAATGTCACTTTCCAGTAGCACTAAAAAAAATGTCATGCTTTGACAAATGCGATTTCAAATGCTCACTCAATGCTCCTTCCACGGAGTGTTTCACTCAACTCTCAAGTGCATGAGGGAAATGTAAGCACTCAATCATCCATTCACAATAATACACACCATATGCTTGCCAATAGACTCAATCTCAATCATCAATTTTGTGTGTCAACTATGAATCAAAGAGGGCTTTTCAAAAGGTTGTAGTGTAGGCTCTTTGGACTAGGTGGGTGAATTTGGGAAGAAGTGACTCACAATTAGTAGAGCAAATGAAAGTTGATTAAGCAATTCAATACACTTCATCTCAAGTCTCAACAATCATCACTCTTTCTTTTCTTTTCATTCTTTTCACATGTAATTCACCACCAACTCCTTTGAGTCTTTCTTTTTCAATCAAGCTCAAAATTGAATTTCACCTTCTCTTTCATTTATTTTTTTCCATTCAATTTTTCTTCTTTTCAACCTTCTTTTCTTTCTTCTTTCTCACAACAAACTTATCCAATCATACCACCTCACTTTTCTCTTTTAACTTCACCATTCTTTTGCCAACAATCATGCTCTACTAATCATATGGACAAAAAGGCTCGTAAAGATAGGCAAAATGGCTTTAATCTTATAAGCTTTCCAAAGAATAAGGATTTAAGGCTCAAATTGACTCACTAGGGAAATTAATGTCAATGGTGGGGTAGAATTTGGCTAAGTAGCTTTTCAAATCAAACACCTTTAATCATCTTCATAGATCAACATAAAATTCAACTTCAACTAGTCTAGAGGCAAGTTCTAGCATGCAAAGTCACAAATGATGCACTCAACAAGGAAATAAACCGTTTAATAGAGATGTTAATAGGGCCACGGGCTGGCGGGCCAGCCCGTTTAGCCCTGAAAAATGAAGGGTTAGGGCCAGGAGTTTAATGGCTCGTTTAAAATCGGGCCTTTTTGGCCCGGACCAGTTAGCCCGTGGGCTAAAAAGGGCTAGCCTGCCGGTTTTCCGGGCTAGCCCGTCAGCCCTTTTATTATTATTTTTTATTTTTTTAATTTACTAACATCATGCCTATTAGTTATTTAATAAGAGAAAAATTGGAGATGAAAATTCTTAAAGGTAAAAGTTAATAAAGTACAAAATGTTACAAAAAGGGTTTTAGATATTTCAAGAAAAAAAAAGAATAGAATGTTCGCGAATAAGTTGTGTATATTCCTGACGATTTTTTTCTGGAAATGTAAAACGCATTTGACAATCTATTTTGTTGTAATTCCTTATTGTTTAACTATTTTGATGTATTTCTAATGAATTTATGAATAATATTATGTTTTAAGTTTGTATTATGTTATATTATGATTATAATTTAAGATTTTATATTAAAAAAATTTCTTCGGAGCCCGTTAGTGGCCCATTTAGCCCGTAGCCCACTAGGGTTAGGGTTAGGTTCCAACAATTGTCGGCCCGCTAAGATTGAACCGGTAAGGCTCGGAACCGTTTAGGCCCGTGGCCCTGTAGGGCTGACCCTAATGGGTTAGGGCCAACCCATTTAACATCTCTACCGTTTAACATGTACGATTCAAAAGGCACAAAAGCTCACGGGCTTAAAAATGAGCAAAGAGAGTAAGCATCATTCATCACACTCATCATCACAAAACAATTTTCATGCTAGCCTCAAGCGACACATCAACTCATATCACATCAAAAGTTCAATATGATCATCAATCAAAGCATATATGCCATGTACATACTTCCAAGCATATACCCCCTACACAAATAATAACACTCTCCAAAACAACTACTCTCAAGAAAGATAGACTCAAATATGTGCAATTAATCCACAAATAAGCTCCAAAATCACAAAATTTTTCTCATGCTAATGAGAGGCAAGTTGGTGCAACGAAAATCGCTAAACTAACACACCCCCCAAACTTTTTCATTGTCAAGCAATTAAAAGTTTGGTAAAGTAGTTAGCTAATTGAGTTGCACACAACTACCTACTAAGAAATGAAAGCTCAACACCCAAAATCATTTACAAGTAAAGTATATCATGTAAGCACAAAAATGAAGTGCGCCGGTGCAAATGGAAAAGCATAAAAGAGGCACACCTCCCCCAAACTTAGACAAGTCCAAGTCTGGAGAAGGTGTTGTACCTAAAGGTCTTCAAGTACCCTCTCTTCTTCAAGCTTGCAAGCCTCACCAAGCCTCAAATGCACAACCTCAACTTCTTAACAAGAAAATACAAACACACTTATTGAAAGCAAAAACGAGCACAAAACAAAGAAGGCAAGAAAAAGGATGGGTTACCTCCCATCTAGCGCTAGTTTTAACGTCCTATGCCGGACGTAACTCCATTGAGTTCAAAATTCCCTTTTTGCTTCGATATTTGGCACCTCCTTCGGGATAGGAGGGTTCACATGCTTCACAAATGACTCTTTGGTATAGAGACAGCCACCCCATTTGTCTTCAAGTTCAAGTTTTTCTCCAACTTGCACGTCTCTTACGATCAACACTTCTCGATTCTTTAACTTCTCTCCACAAAGCAATCCACCCCACTTAGACTCACACCACGTGACTGTATCTCCTATAGCAAAGTATTTTTCTTTCTTTTCCTCACTGGAAGACTTTCTCCTATCCAGCTCCCCAAAACATGCAATTTTCCAAATTTTGGTAGTTTGCTTCAATTTTTCCTTCTTCTTCTTTCCATCTCCGGGATCTTTCAAAGGCAATTTTTGAGACTTTTCTTTACGTTCTCCCTTATCTTCTTTTATCAAAGGAGTGGATATTTGGATCGAGTGACATTCCTTTTTGCTGGAATCATCATTCAAAGAATCATAGATCGAACATGTGATCTCTTCACCATTGAAGCTCAACTTGAGCTCTCCACTCTCCACGTTTATCATGGCTTTCCCAGTTGCAAGAAACAGTCTTCCAAGGATTAGTGGCTCATCCTCATCTTCTTTCATATCTAAGACGACGCAATCAACCGGAAAGATGAATTTATCAACCTTCACTAGCACATCATCAATGATCCCCTTAGGATAAGTGACCGATCTATCCGCCAATTGAAGGTTGATGGATGTGGGCTTCACCTCTCCCAGCCCCAAAAGATTGAATATGGAGAGTGGCATCAAGTTTATGCTCGCCCCCAAATCACAAAGGGCTTTCATCTTTGCACTTCCTCCAATTTCACATGGAATAGTAAAGCTTCCGGGGTCCTTGAGCTTCTTGGGAAGATTCCGTTTGAGAATAGCATTGCACTCCTTGGTCAAGTTGATCGTCCCATTATCAACAAACTTCCTCTTCTTTGACATGAGCTCCTTCAAAACTTCATATAATGTGGCATTTGCTCAAGAGCATCCACTAATGAAATGTTGATGTGAAGTTTGTTGAAGACCTCAAGGAATTTGGAAAATTTTTCCTCAAGCTTTTTCTTCATAAACCTTTGTGGAAAAGGTACCGATATTGGTGTCATCGGTACCCCCCACTTATCACGAGGATATTCATCATTCTTCTTTTCCCGAAGCTCCTTTGCAATCTTCCATTTTGGGATCCTTTTTTAACTTTCACATTCTTCCACTCTCTTCTTTTTCACCTTCTCTTCATTCATTCTCTCAATAGGGGTCACTTTATGCAGAGGTAGTAAGTATGTACATGGCATATATGCTTTGATTAAACAATGTCAGTAGTAACTGGATTTTTATCCTTCGCACTAGAAAGTTGCATGGTCTTTGCAACTAAGCTAACTCCTGAGTTTTGAGTAGCTCGTATACTATCATGCTCTTTCGTATTATAAGTAACCCCATTGATAGAGTAACTTTGATACTTAAACACCTTGTTGCTGGGCCCTTGCGCAAACCTCATTGTCTTTTCAGATATTTGATTATTGGAAAGTTCCAATTCATTTGCAACCTATATAACACAATTTACTAAAATTGAGTTTTTCATAGAAGTATAAGACTTAATTAACTTAAAACTCAAGTGTTAATGATAGTTGAACTTACACGATCATGGAACCAAGTAATAAACAGTTTATTATGTTGATCTTGTAGCCATTTTTGTGGCTTATGACCCCATGATGACCTCAGATACTCCATGTGTTCACTACCAAAAAAATTCAGCAACATAATACTAGAATTTAAGCATAAACATGTAGATAACTACAAGGTGAACCACTTACTTGATGTATGGATCTATGTCTACATCATTTGTCAAATTTATCAATACATGAAGATGTGCTTGGACCAACTCCTTAAGGTCAAGAGTATGCACCTTTGGAATTGACAAAGGCTTAGTAAGTTCATCGCGTCTAGGCCTCTGTGGGATCCCAACTGCATTCATATTTCTTAAGTGATCGGAGCAAAATTCCACTGCCTCTTCTGCGATGTAACATTCAGCCATACATCCTTCAGGGTGATTGCGATTTCAGACATAAGTCTTGAGAACTCTCATGTACCTTTCAAATGGGTACATCCATCTATACCAAACCGGTCCACAAAGTTTTACCTCTCGCACAAGATGAACCGTTAAATGAATCATGATATCAAAGAACGAAAGAGGAAAGTACTTCTCCAGTTTGCACAGTGTTGTCACAATTTCTTTCTGCATGTCATCTAACTTTGAAACATCTATCACTTTACTGCAAAGCTGGTTGAAAAACAAACACAATTTAGTGATAGAATACCTGACATTATCAGGTAAGACACCACGAATTGCCACTGGGAGCAACTGCTGCATTAAAGCATGGCAATCATGTGACTTCAATCCAACAAGTTTTAAGTCTTTCATTGATACTAGATTACTAATGTTGGATGAGTAACCTGTAGGCACCTTCATTCCCGACAAAGATTTGCAGACCTTTTTTTTCTCTTCTTTACTCAATGTATAGCAGGCAGCTGGGATATATGTTCTTTTTCCCCCACGACTGGTGCCAACTCAACTCTCATTTTCATCTCCACAAGGTCACGTCTCGATGCTAATACATCCTTAGTTTTTCCCAGAATATCAAGCAATGTACCGATAAGACTCTCACACACATTCTTCTCAATGTGCATCACATGAGGATGTGTCTAACATGCAGATGTTCCCAATACTCGAGATAAAAAAAAATTGATTTTTTCATTCAACATGATCTTCCTTCATCCTCCTTTGTTTTAAGATTACGACTCATTTTCCCCCAATTGCACTTGATTCCAAAAACCCTACCTAAAACATCACTGCCACTTAATGGCTTTGGTACGGGGTCATCGTCTTGCTTGCCATCGAATGCCTTCTTTTACCTTCGATATGGATGATATGCAGGAAGAAACCTTCTATGATGTGTGTATGACAATTTCTTGTTGTGCTTCAATATTTTTGCTTTCGTTGATTCACCACAAATAGGACAAGCCAGATACCCTTTCACACAGCACCCAGACAAGTTTCCATAAGCTGGAAAATCATTGATGGTCCATAAATAGACGACACGAAGAAGAAACTTTTCTTCGCGGTATGCATCGTATGCCTCAATGCCAACCCATAAACTTTGCAAGTCATCAATTAGAGGCGCCAAGTAAACATCAATGTTATTTTCTGGTTGCTTGGGACCAGAAATCAATAATGTTAGCATCATAAACTTTCTTTTCATGCATAACCATGGAGGAAGATTGTATGTTACCAATATAATTGGCCAACAACTGTATGTAGAACTCATATTACCATGTGGATTGATCCCATCTGCTGACAAGGCCAATCTGAGGTTCCGTGGATCTTCAGCGAAATCTTGCCATTTATGATCCACTACTCTCCATGAAGGTGAATCCGCAGGATGACGCAAATAACCATCAGAAACTCTCTCATTAGTGTGCCAAGTTAAATCCTTAGATACTTCCTTGTTACGAAACATTCTTTGAAATCTCGGAACAGGTGGAAAGTACCATAGGACTTTTGCTGGAACTCCATCCCTAATCTCCAAATTCTTGCCCGTTTTCCACCTTGATGCCCACAAGTAGGACAATTTATGTGGTCCTCATACACCTTCCGATATAGTATACAATCATTAGGGCATGCATCAATTTTCTTATAATTCATCCCTAATCCTACTAAGCTTCTCTTGGCCTCATAAAGAGTTAGAGGCAATTCATTATTTTTGGGGAGCATATCTTTCAACAGGATAAGTAGGTCAGTAAGAGCACTTTCACTCCATCTGTACTTAGTCTTAAAGTTATATAACTTCAAAATTGCAGATAACTTTGTGAATTTCGTACACCCAGAATATAGAGGTTTCTCAGCATCAGCAAATATTTCTACCAACTCATCTGCATCCTTAGTATCTTCATATGCAGCATGTATAATATTATCTAAAGATTCATTATGATGAGTTGTATCCTCAGGTTGCCCTACTTGGCCACTCTTACTCGTTGAATATCTTTCGGATCTTTCTTCATGCCATACCCATATATGATATGTTCTATCCACACCATTACACATCAAATGTGCTTTTACTCGAGTGGATGTGGTCCTTAGATTACCGCACTTTGCACAAGGGCATGACATATCATTCATATCAACGTCATTTTCATTTGCATAACGCATGAAAGACTCTACTCCTAGATGGTACTCTAGTGACAATCTATCCTTAGACATCCATTCTTTGTCCATCGATTGCATCAAATCTAATGAATTAGAAAATTAGGGTATCAAACATCATATTTTATTTCATTGCTTCTAGGATATCAAAGTTTTCATCCAACCACTCTCTAGTATTATTAAAAAATTCACGAAATCTAGTGTGAAACAATTTCATAGTATAAAATTAATGCATTACATTATTTAGTGACACCATAACATTCATTTAGTAATACCACTTCGTGTTTATTAATACAATATTATTTTTAAAAAAATGGTCCAGAGCCCAAACGCTCCCTTAATTCTTGTATCTTGATAATTGGAATTAAGCTAAAAAAACTACAGATGACACACAACTCTACACATTCTGGTTACAAGCAGCATACAACCAATTATGCATACGTACAAACAATTGTGTATATATATATTTAGAGAGAGAAAGAGAAAGAGAGAGAATGTGGGCAAAATTAGTGTTGTATGATACTACACATCTGATCAAGGAATATGATATTAACAATTGAAAATGATTTGACATCCACTCGAGCAAAATCACTCAAAAGAGCATTTCAATAAAGTAATGGATTTCAGTCCTTAACCCAAATATCAACCAAAAAAATTGTTGCCATGGATTTCAATCCATCCTCAAATCATTGAATCCAAATGTTACCTAAATGACTTCAATAATGAGAATCTCGGAAACATTTTCAACGAGAGGACTGAAGACTCTGCTAAAGTCAAGAGTACTTCTAAAGAACCACAAAAGCTCATGTTCTTACAAGTTTTTAATCTTTGGATTACATGCATCAATCTTTATTGCAGGATAGATTAGGTAACAAATAATTATTAGCAATCAAGATCAAAATTTTGTAAGCAAAAAATCATAGGCATGTAAAATTATCACTCACCAAAGTGCCTTTAAGATCTATTAAAGTAGCCTCTAAGTGCTTGTGGCAGTCAGGAACATCATCCTAAATTCAGCCAACACATTTTCCTGAACATATTATATCAAAAGGAAAGTTTCAGATCCAAGCACGAAAAGATTTGATTCCATCAAAATAGTTCTAACAAGCAAAAACATAATTTGGCAGCCAAATAACTCTACATCAGTATAATTTGAACACACTTGTCCTACATGTGAGCATAAATAGGGTAGAACAATGATAATAGAACTGGTTTTTGTGACTTCATGGTTCCAGTGCTGCTACATTTTGTGCTGTATATGAATTGGAATATATATGTATATATATATATATATACATATATATTATGTTTTTGTTTGAGATGTTCATGCAAAACTTCCTAATATTATATCAGCATATATATTAAGAAATTGATCTCTTTGATAGTAAATTAAAATACAGAAAACAATACATTTGTTTTTTTAACAAGGAAAACAATACATTGTTGACAAAACATTGATAATAGAATTTCGAGGAAGTATTTTGGCCTTTTCATTTCATTTGGGTCTTTCTACTCTCTACAATTTTTTTATTTATTTTTGTCTTTTAGGTCGTATTTTCCGTACCGCCTCACGTGGTCACCACCTCCTTTTCATGTCTTCTTTAATACTGCCCCAACTCCTCAAACTGGAGACAAAGGTATTGGCAAACTCAATCTTGTTAATTTTTCATCTCTCAATACATACTTGATATGGTGAACAATGATATGCAATTTTCAGTTTTGTCTATTTCTTTTGTTTTTATTTCTCTATTTTTCACCCAAGGTACTTTGTATCAAGTTCAAACAATCGTCAAACTGGAGATGGTTTTATTTTGCACACTGAATCTTGTCCAACTCTCTCTTCAGATCTTATTATTTTCTTCTCTTTGTCTCAGAATTTAGTCAATATAATTAATTTCATCTTGTCTTACTGAGATTGTATCAGTAAGAAAATAGGCCACAAAAAAGACAATACTGAGCACGACTGTACCAAATGTTGCAGAAGTATATTCCAATGCAGCTACGTTTAGATTGAAACTCACACCCAACCTCATTTTTTCACGAAAACAAAGAAAACAAAAATAGAACACATAATCCTCTTCCACTAATAAGAACAAAGCATTATATGCAATTTAATAAAATTTTTTTTAAAAAAGGCAAAATCTCACACATCACCGGCAAATTCAATAACTCACAATAACCATTCCCAGGTCACAGGAATTGGAATATACGAGAACACAAAAGGTACCACAAAATTTATTCACTATCAATCATATTCATAAATCGAGAATCTAAGCATTTAACACTGACCTCATGGAGAAAAACTTTGTGTTCGGGTTTATTAAGATCAGAACGCAAAGCTTCGAAAATTTCCTTCTCGTGGTGAGTAGCGATTTTGAGAAATGCTTTCAACTGCGTCACGCGCCACTCATAAGTCCTCATTTTTTCGGCGTTGTAAACTGCTCTCAGATCGTCGACGACTCCCTGTACACCATGAGCCATGTTATTCACAATCAATGATATCCTTACAAAAAACAAAAACAAGATGACCAGTGATATCATAGAGCGGCGGCTAGGGCACGAAGAAGGAGGCGGCGGCGCTAGGGCACGAAGGAGGAGTGGTGGCGGCGCTAGGGTACGAACGGGGCGATGACGGCGTTAGGGCAACAATTCATGGTGAATTTCTTCAGCGAGATGATCGATGGCGGATTGATGGCGTTGGAGAAGGTCGATGACGCTGCGTTCACGCGATATTTTCTTTTGAATTTTTTTGAATTGTTTTTTTCTTGAACTGATTTTTCGATGGAGAAGGGGATTACTGTAGGTATTTGATATTTTGTTGTTATTTTAAAATTGTTATTTGAAAGTGTAATAAAAGTGGTAATTTAATTTAATAAATGTGTTCATTCAAATTGTTATTAATTTTTTTAAGTATATTAAAAGAGTTGATTAAATTTAATAAAGGTGTTATTGAAATAGTTTAAAGTTCTATTTATTTTTTAAAGTATATTAAAATTGTTAATTTTAGTTAATAAAGATATTATTAAGTGTATTAAAAGTGTTGATTAGATTTAATAAAGGTATTATTGAAATAGTTAAAAGTGTTATTTAATTTTTTATGTATTAAAAGTGTTCATTTAATTTAATAAATGGATTATTCAAGTATTTAAAATTGCTATTTGATTTTTTAAGTGCATTCAAATGTTGAATATATAAAGGTATTATTCAAATAGTTAAAAGTGATATTCGATTTTTTTTAATAAAAGTGTTTATTTAATTTGGTAAAAGTGTTATTCAAATATATCAATTTTATTTTTTAAATTTGATTCAAAAAAAAAATTATTTTCTAAATTTATTAAAAGTACTAATTTAAATTAATAAAAGTGTTATTCAAATAGTAAAAAGAATTCTAAGTGCATTAAAAGTGCTAACTTAATTCATTAAATTAAATTTGTTATTTAAAAGAGTTAAAAGTGTTAATTTAAATATTTATATGTTAAAGTGTTAATTCAAATACATAAAAGTGTTATTTAATTTAATTGAAATGTGAGAAGACAACGGTTATGAGGCGTTGTATTTTCTGAATTTTAGCAACACAAAACTACAACGGTTTTGAAGCGTTGTCTATCAGCGCATAACCAATTTCAATTGAGAACATTTAGACAATGGTCATGAGGCGTTGTATTTTCTATATTTTGGCAACACAAAACTACAACGGTTTGGAAGCGTTGTCTATCAGCGCCTAAATGTGAATCTACAACGGTTTAAGATAACCGTTGTCTTTCGGCGCCTTTCACACTGATTTCGCAACGCCTTACTACAACGGTTAGCTAAAATTGTTGTCTATCAGCGCAAGCCTGCACTGATAGACAACGGTTCGACTTTAAACAACGGTTTCTTTACTTTAGACAACGGTTTTTTTAAAAACCGTTGTCTATCAGACATTGTAAAATCCCATTTTTCTTGTAGTGGGTAGTCGATCTTTCTTTTGGGCAGAGTTTTTGTGCGATTAGGGTTCTCTTTAGGAATTACAGAGTTTTTGATTTTGAAAGAGACGTTTTGTTGGCAGGATATTTAGGAATTTAGTTTTTTTTTTAATTTAAGTGATTTACTTATGTGGCAATTAAATGATTATGTGGCATTAGATGGGCTCCAGGTGTGCTAATTAGCCCGAATTCATCTCTCACGTGTTGTTCACGTGCAATTTGAGCCCAATTAGAGCAAATTCAGGCCAATTTGGCCTTCAATTGCCACTTTTTGAAGTTGCGTGCCTAAAATTGCCCGCCCATAGATGTGCGGTCCACTCTTGCTACCCCCTTAATGTGCGATCCTTAAAAAAAAATCCAGTAATATAAGTGTTGATTTATAATTATGTTGCAAAATGATAAAGTGATCATAATATTATTCCCTACATCCCATAATTAACTTCACATATGAAGTGATGCTCTTTTTAAGAAAACTCAAATTAGTGTAGGAGACACTATTACATTTTCTCTCATAGATAAGACAGTGTTATCTAGGTAGGTGTTATCTATTATGGACGCTCATACTTTTGGAGTAATTTTTGTGTTCCTGTTTTTTGTATACCAAGCAAAGTGGCTGCAGTGGGGATAATTAGGTGACTGTTTACTAAAAACACAGATCTGCACTTTGTCAAAACCCATTCAAATAACGCTCTTTATTGCTATAGGAATGAATTTTTAATTAGTTTATCAACTTCACTGGTTGTTCTTCTCTAGTTAACTTTGTTGATGTCAGTTATGGATTCAAGCAGGCACACTTTAAGACTGTGATGGATGCTAATAATATTTTTAAGTTGATTTTCTTCCCTCTTTCTTTCATTCTAAAGTTACATACTAAGAGAAGTTTGATAAGTTGATTTACAGACTATTTTTAAGCAACCCTTTCAATTAGATATTGGAGAACTTCAAAAGAATCAAGACTAATAGATGAACTGGTGTATTTGAATTAAACAAATACCTTGTTGACTAAGTTGTGCACACCTGCACTAACTTCAATCAGGGTTGGTTTTGCAGAAAGCATCTCTTCACAGGGTAGTATGGAACTCCAGCTGTTGTTGTAGGGATCATTTTGGAAGCCTTCAAGTGCTCTGCACGTGTCTCCCGCAAAGCTGGAAATTTATGTCCCTTTAATTGATCAGGTTGGTACATATATATTAAATTATTAATGTGTCTTTGTATCTGAAATACACAGCTGGGAGTGAGCAATTCCTGAAATGGGTCCCGCTAGTTGGCGATGGGGTTGGACCAACCCCAAATTAGTCTGTCCTTGGCCGGATACCGAGTTATTAAAAATAAAGCAACTGGCTTCCTTGCAGTAATTACAAACAACCACCAATCTTCATAAGAGTAGAACATTTCCTGTCTTCCATTCTGTAAACTTCCTACTTACTCCTATTTTCAAAGAAATCTATCCTTAACTTATGAATCCTCTTGCAGCAGGCATGCAAAATAAGTGGGATATTGAGAAGAATGCTCTTTGTTGGAGCACTTTTTGGAATCATACAACCCTTTTTTGTTGTATTCACTTAGTTTTAGGGGTTTTTTAACACTACTACATTTTTGGGCATAGATAATCAATGGTTATCTAGGCAGGGGTTATCTATGTGGGGCGCTCATAGATAACGGATAAAAAAATAAAAAAATATTCGTTATCTATATGCGCCCTGCTGGTCGAAAAGATGCTCATAGATAACGGATATTATCCGTTATCTATACTTGTTATGTCCGTTATCTATTCTTTAAATAGATAACCAAAGATACCCGTTATCTATACTTGTTATGTCCGTTATCTATTCCTTAAATTAATAACCAAAAATATCCGTTATGTATTATTAAGTATATGCGTTATGTATTCTTTACAAAGATAACGTAATATATCTGTTATTTATTATTATTTATATTCGTTATCTATTCCTTAAAAAGATAACAAATTATTTTTGTTATCTTTTTATATATAAATCCGTTATCTATTCTAGAAAAGATAACTATATATATCCGTTATTTATTAATAAATATATCTGTTATCTATTTTAGCAAAGATAACAAAATATATCCGTTATCTATTATATCTGTTATCTATTTTATTTTATACATTTTTATTTAATATAAAATAATTAAATTTACTAAATAAAAAGAAAAAAACAGAATGCATGAATTTCATCATCAAATTAAAAGTCAATATTCATACAATAATTCCTGTAAAAAAAAATATATTCATACAATAATTCAACAAAATACACAATAACAATTACTACTCGATAACATATAATTGAAGAAACTGGGCATACTCCGACCGCACTTCATCCATTTCAGCCTTGGTGTATGTTTTCTCCATGAACTATAAAATAAGACATACATATTAATACTAACAAACCACGCAAGATTTAAATTTACATTCAAAGCACAATAACATTACCAACGACTGCAGTGAAGCCACATCCAAAGATATATCAAATCTCATTATTTGTCTCATGTATCGAAGTACGTAGAAACCACATTGCATCGCATCTGATTTCTTTGGAGCCTAACTTACGAACAAATTAACAAATTCATCATTCCAACCATTTGTACACATACATTAGATAATTCAATTATTTACTCAAATGCATAGCGTATTCAATTATCTACTCAAATATATCAAAATTCACATCTTTCGCATCTTGATAATTTTCCATAATGGCTTCTTTTTTGGTTTGGTTGTCTTCACCTCCGAAAAAAACATTTTCAATGCCCTACAAAATAATATTTAATCAAAGTTAGTAGATGTTCACACAATAAAATATAAAATAACAATTAACATATAGGAGAAAACATACATATCAACCACTGCTTCCCATATTTCATCGTTAAGACACGAATAAAGAGGATCAAGCAAGTAAACCTCCTCTTTATGTGGGTCTGTGACGCTCAAAATCCAGTGCCCTCTACGTACAAACTCATAATAAGTGTATGTAATTAATAAAATTATCACAAATAATGTGTTCAATGTAAAATATCTTACCCTACATTACATGGCACGATACAAAGCTGACCGGTAGATGTACCAACAAGTCTTGATGCAAGAACTTGTGCCTTGTTTTCGATTTGATTTGCTTTTATGATCTTCCCAGGTGCTGGTCTCACATGTCCAATACCATATGGATCCACAAACCTAACCTGGTGATTGTTCTTTTGTTTCAATATGTTAAACAGATGCCTATCATAAACAAAGTACAACAAATTAATAAGAGAATAATATAAAATTCATATTTCACCATGCATCATAAAATTTTTGCTGGAATTTTATGCTTTGCCTCTCCATTCCTCCCCTCCTTCTACCTTGACTCCCCACAAGTATGGGTATGGTCCTTGAACTCATTCCGATATAGGACACAATCATTGGGGCATGCACTAATTTTCTTGTATTTCATCCCTTATGCAGCTAAGCTATTCTTTACAGCATTATGTGACACAGGCAACATATTTTTTTCTGGAAGCATCTCACTAAGCAATGCAAATAGATCTTGCATACTAACATTACTCCATGAATGCCTTGTCTTCAAGTTATACAGTTTCACAATGGCTGATAACTTAGTGAATTTAGAACATCCAGGATACAAAGGTCTCTCAACATCCTCAAGTAACGCTATGAACTCATCCGTATTGTCTATTTTTTCATATGCAGCATTTATCATATCTTCTAAGGGTTCATTTGGAAAGTCTTCAACTTCCACTGGTTTTTGAGTATCATGCAATGGAAAACTAACATGAGGCATCTCTCCATGCTAATGCCAAGTCCAATAGTTTTTGTCCATGCCATATCGGAATAAATGTGCACGTACTCGTTCTATCGTGTCATGTTTCATATTCCCACATGATACACAAGGGCATGAAATGAAATTTATATCATAAACATTTTGCTTAACAAATTGCAAGAAAGAAGCCACTCCAACCACGTACTCTAGGGACAACCGGTCTTTAAATATCCATTCTTTGTCCATAATTGGTTTCAAATTTGAGACTAGTCACTGTCTCACTGATAGGTAAATAAATTCACCAGTTAAAAATAGATTCGACTAAAAGGCCAATATTTACGTCAAAAGCAACATAAAAGTTCAGGTAATTTAGAGCCGTTTTGCCCTTCTAAATATGGAAATCCAACCCTTATGAAGCAAAGGATTATGAATTGAACAAGTAAGTATATATTTAGATAATTAGATTTAGAGAACCTTAATCTCAGGTTAATGTACTATACTTGGTGGCATGCTGGACCACAAATCCTCAGTCATTAATTTTATAATCAAATAAAATATGTGCTTAGCGTGCAAAGAGTACATGTGTAATACTAATTAACTTACATAACACTTGCGCGCATACTATTTTAAGACTCGTAATCTAATAGATCGATGTTTATTATAGCTTAACATACATATGCAGAAACAAAATTCAACGTTGACACCGATGTTTGTTATAGCTTAACATCGGAGATGTCAAAGTGTATAGGAATTGCTAATGACAGCAAAGAAAAACAAGGAAAAGGTTTAAGAATTTGAGAAACATTGATGTTTTGTATCACTGTTTGATCATTTAAATATAGGTTGTTCTTTGGATTCTTTATTTTTTTAAAAATTTGTTTATGAGTGGAAGAAGGTTTATACTTTTGTTAGTAGGGACAATTGTTGTGCCTGATTGGGAAATTATGTTTCCATGGACCTTTGTTGTTGAGAGTCATTTTCTGAGGAAATTAATTATAATGCTCTTCAATATTAGTAACACAAATTAAGTGTATTAAGTATTACTTTTTTATTTTTAACTTATAATAATCTTAATGTTTTTTTTATATAACACAAATTATATGCATTCCTACCGGAAATGTGAAGTGTAATGAACATTACTCTCTCTCTTCTCTTTCTCAAGAACTATGCCTTGGTACTACAATATATAAGGATAGATTATGACCCTCTTTTTATAGAAAAAATGCAGCCCGTGACAAAGCTATGGTTTTGTCCGAATCGACAATGCCACATGCTATAGAAATTGATCGATCAAATGTCCCATTCTTCAATTCTTCATGTACCTTCTGCTAACTCTCAAAAGTTTTCCTATTCCTTTCAATCGACTAATAATAATGTCATAATGATTTTTATTAATTAGGACATGGATTCATATTAATTATCTTGCAAGTAGAGGACATGGACAAAGGAAAAAAAAATTAAGAATACAGACATATGTGATGACAATGGTTGACTAGTTTTATTACAGAAAGAGAAAGTTCATTAAAAAGAAGATAAATACCTTGAATGACCAGGGAGAAAGTGCTGAACCAGAATGGCCGATTGAGGTTGCTGCAAAATCAGGGCCTGTCTTGAATTCATTCATCTGCAAAAAACATTTTTTTAAAAAACTTGGATGAATGAATATTGTGGAAATTGAATGAAGATATTACAGAACAAGAAAAAAAAAGGAAGTAATTGTGACCAAACATACCCAACTAGGTGCGCTGCCAGAGTGGCCATCCCACCCAATGTGTGCCACATGCTTAACATCTGTTGGATATCCAATATCTATTTCACGCTCCTTCACAACTATACAAAAGAATTATGAATTATCTACTTAGCCCACAAAAGAATTAATTTTTTTTTTTTGTAAAATATATAAATGGTAAATCATGAGCTGGTACCAAAGAATTGAAAGAGGGTGTATTTGAAGCCCTTGTAAATCCCTTTCATTGTTGTAAAGAGAAAGCAAATATTGTTAATTAAGCATGTTTCAGTTTTACATGATTTAATCGGAATTCTTTTGTAAATTAAATTAAGTTTAAGTTTTTTTAATTCTTTAATAATCTGCCATACAAAATAAACTTTACGTTAAAACTTATCCAAATAAACTTTGCCGATAGAGAACACTAACTTGAGCTAATTAATTAAACTACTAAGTCCAGGAACAGAATCATGAAAAACAAAGAAACATATACAGCAATCCCCTAGAAAGCAAGAAATCAATTTCTTCTAATTCAATTTCAAAGGCCAATCGTACTAAATCAAAATTCGTAGACAGGTTTCATCTCATCCTAAACTTAACAGTGGCACAATCTGGGTATTTCAGAAAATGAATACAAAATCTGAAAAACAGGGGAGGTCAGGAAAAAGATTTGAGTAAAAACTTATATGCAGTGACAATTCATATTAACTGCAGGCAAAAGGAGTGGAGAAAAAGGGGGGAGAAGAAGAATAAGATTTATAGACACCAAATTCTAGAATATGTAGAAAATCACTGGAATGAAAGAGATTGGTACTTATATAAGAGTTCAATTGAATGAGCAATAAACCATAACTATCTGCAAGAGATGGGAACAGAGTAATACACAACTTTTACAAGCTTAAACAAAATCAAGAATTCTTCTTACACCTGGATATAGGAGTTCTCACTGGAAACAAAATGTATAAAATGCAGTAGAAATTATAACAATCGAATATGTAAATTACCAAATTGTTTGACTATCCAAGAAAAATCATCCACACACAGCCCTAATTTTGTATGCATATAAATAAAACGAGAAGCATAGACATATTGCTACCATGACATCCAGAGATATGTTTTCGTCCTGCCTGACTACCTAAAAATACATTCACCAAATAAAAATGCAGTTCATTACTAAAGTGTTTAACAAGGTGAACATATTTCAATTTACTGCATCATACTCACTCCCGCTCACACATATCAAACATTATCCACATTAATAAAAGTGCAATAAGACATAATATTAACCCAATATATGCAAAATCTAACTTACAGAGTTAAATAATTAAAGTAGCGACTATTTTCTATTTGATATACTGCAATCTCATATCCATATTTAGATCGTACTTATGCATGTCTGAGACTATATCATATGTGTGTGTATATATATGCATATATATATATATATATATAGAAATATGTCATATTTGCTTAAAAAGAAACATAAGGAAAATTGCGATAAACAGAACGATGAAAGGCAGACTGAGACAATAACGTACCTTAAGTCCAAGTAATTTGATGGGTGTAGTTTGTCCAGGCACAATGCAGTCTGGTCCTGCAGCTTCAACAACAGCCTCTTTCCCTAGTCCACTCCCTATCAGATCTTCATGCTGAATAACCATTCAAAACCACATAAGGTTCAACCCCACGAGAAAAGTACATTAATTTCGAAACTATCACAACTTAAGAATATACAGGAGACATGTATGATGAAAGAAAGACTTAATTTGAAACAATTCGTATTCGATCAGAATTTAATTTGAAAACCTTTGAACCAAGTTTGATTTAATTCAGAATTTGTCTACGAATTCTCTAAACCTTTGAAGGAATTGTCTAATTAGGTTTTAAATTTGTAGACAAGACCTTCTCTAGCAATTCCTTCTAAATCAAAATTCGAACTAAATGTTCAACAAACAACAATCTGAGCAACAATCTGGAATTAAAGAAATCGAAATTAATAGTAATTTAAGAGCTTATCGTTCACGCCTCAAGGCAAAAAGCCAGGTCTCTAAATCCCTCGGGGTATTCATCGGAGACGGTGCAAATAAAATCCTTTTCCTTTGACTATCTTGTCCTCCGCCACTATTTTCATGTTGGTGGCGCGATTAAATGAGTTGGGATTTAGAAGCGTGAACGGGCTGAGGGCTAGGCAGCGGTCGATCGGCGATAGTGCAGCGTTAGAGAGCACAGAAGGTAGAGCGGCGTCGGCGGTAAAGACGGCGGGCGGCGGTTGATCGGAGGCTGAAGGGCGACGATTTGGGCGAAGGAGTGAGCTAGGGCTGCTGCGAGTTGTAAAATTATGATGAGAACCGCAAATTAGGCTCGATGAATTCGATGCCCCAACTCAGGTTGGCAAGCAACGAACCCCTCAATCCCTCGTAATTTCGATGCTCCAACTCAGGTTGGCAAGCAACGAAACCCGATTCGAAGCTCTAGCTCGGGCTAGCAAGCTATCGAATCAATTCACAAAGCAAGAATTTGCTTTAAGAACTAGTTTGCTATCTTTTTCATATATCAAATGAGCTTATACAACTAGTTATATAGACTTCAATTCTACCTAACTAACTAACACCTAACAACTAACTAACTTGCTAACAAACTAAAAGAAACTACCAAAAAGAATTACAAAGACCAAGTTCAAAAAGTTAATGGACCAATACTAAAATACTGAAATCGTATCATTCCCGGCCCCATAAAGAACATCCTTGACCTCAAGGATAAGCTCCGGACCGGTCTTCTTATTTCTTGGAACGTCAAGAGAAAATAATAGGATTTTTCCTCTGTCGAAAACGAACCCAAGAACAATGATTGCCACAATCACCCAAGGAGGAGGTAACCAATTGTTACTTCGCCTATATGCCTCCTGTGAAGATATTGCTTGGTTGATTGTGTTCTCGATCTCGGCATTAAACAGCCTCCATAATACTTTGCATTGTATTGGTGTGATCAAATCTAGAAGGACCTTTTCCCATGCGCTTGAAGCAAGATGATCTCCAATTTTCGTATTCTGAAATAGGGTGACGTCTTTTCTGTCCATGAGTGCAGAAAAAATAATATTTTCTACACTGTCGTTACTATCATCTAAACATATAATGGCCATTGTGGACAAAAGCTTCAAACACTCAAGGTTGGCTTCCTTTGTGGTAGCTTTAATGTCTTCATTTCCAGTCCAAACCCTTGGCGTGTTATCCTTGTCATGATTGAAAACAGTAGCAAATCTATTCTTCATGTTAATAAGAACTTTCCCAGCTTCCTATTCTTGTTTCTTGCGCCGAAGCATGCGATCAATTTTCCTTTCCAATCGATCCACGACTTTTCCCATTGAATCGACTCTTCCTTTTAATCTAGTAACGACCATTTCCATCCGATCTAGCCTGGTTTCCAAGAGCTCAAGACACACACACCATCTTCCATGTTCTTGAACTCTCTTTTTTGGTTCAATGATAGGCTAGCCATTGATCCTTTAATTTTTGAAGCGCGATTCTCACCGTGATTCCTCCTCTCAATGAAAGCACCAATTGATGAGAACCGCAAATTAGGCTCGATGAATTCGATGCCCCAACTCAAGTTGGCAAGCAACGAACCCCTCAATCCCTCGTAATTTCGATGCTCCAACTCAGGTTGGCAAGCAACGAAACCCGATTCGAAGCTCTAGCTCGGGCTAGCAAGCTATCGAATCAATTCACAAAGCAAGAATTTGCTTTAAGAACTAGTTTGCTATCTTTTTCATATATCAAATGAGCTTATACAACTAGTTATATAGACTTCAATTCTACCTAACTAACTAACTAACACCTAATAACTAACTAACTTGCTATCAAACTAAAAGAAACTACCAAAAAGAATTACAAAGACCAAGTTTAAAAAGTTAATGGACCAATACTAAAATACTGAAATCGTATCAAATTATTTAAACTTCAATTCAAAATTAACAGATAACGAAATAGAGTTAACGGATAAAAAATATCCGTTAACTTTAATTTAAAATAATTATTAAATTTTTATTTAAAAAAATTTATAATAATTAGATAACAAAATATAGATAACGGATATATAACAAAATAGTATATCCGTTATCTTTGATTAAAAATTTAATTTAAAAATAAATTAAATTGCTTAGATAACGAAGCATAGATAACAACGTAAAAAAATCCGTTATCTATGAGCGTGTTCTAGTTTTTTTAAAGAACAGAGATAACGGATACAGAATAGATAACGGATTTATAAATCTTAGATAACGGATGAAGAGAATCTTGGATGAAGGTTCAAATTTCTTGCTGTGTACGCATATGATCCTACAGCTGCCCCATTAATCCATTCTGAAGATATGCAATTTGAGATAGATTATGCAATTAAATGGCTTTTAGGCCTCGACCTTTAACTGATATGACAATAATTTTTCTGGAAGATCATACAATCAAGTGGGATTTTTCCCATCTTTGTAGGAGTAACATTGTTTTATGAGGCAATACTTTCTAGATATACCCTTTATCCAAGATTCATTTTGTCACTTTCGTTTTATTAATAATGCCATTTATTAAGTTATAGTTTGTTATATATCACGCCCCAATTTTTATAAATAATGGATTTTGAAATAATAATAATAACTTTAAAAGTAGAAGGCGTGAACTTAAAATTTTAAAATATAGAAAGACCATACTTTTCAAAGAACGATAAATGTTGTGGCGGAAACGTAACCTTAAAAGAAATTTTATTCAAAAATTAAGTTTGCAACCACTAAGTACAATTTAAGCAAATTGATAATTTAATAAGAAATATATTTATTTTAATAAAAAGTAAATAGAAAACATAACACGATGTCTCCATCACCACGCTTCCGCTGCGCCCTCTGATTAGCCTGAAATGGGGTTTAATGGGGGTGAGTATGCAAGCAAACTCAATGGAGTCAAGTTATTCAAAATTAAATACTAGAATAAACAGTTAAAACATCAATGCCAAGTAAATAACATTCAGGTAAACTTTGCTAACATTGCCATTGATACTTTGCCAACTTTGTCATTGATACTTTGCCAACATAGAAATGGAGTTGTGAGCCTTCCCAAAGCCCTTTTAAGGACCCTAGTATTCTCACACGTAGAATGGAGCACGGCGGGTTAAACCCGAGGATCCGTCGATCCCGGACCCCATTAGGGCCCCAGGCATTTTAGACTTTGCCATTGAGCATGGCGGGATACACCCGAAGACCCGTCAGTCCCGGACCTCACAAGGGCCCCTGGCTATTAGAAATACATGGAAATGAAATCACATAGGAGACAACTCAATAATTTATATCAAATATTTTACATTGAATATACATGCAAACTCTACTAACCACTGTAGAGAATAATGCAATAAAAAATCCACCTTAATTGATCACCGCAGGAGTGTAACAAAATAGCCTTGTAAATTTGCCTTCGTAACTTTCGTCAACGAGCATTAATAATTATTTACATATAATTAGCACATATCCTAATCAAATTTCCAAGAGGGCTAATGGTCGTAATTATACATTTATTATAAATTTGAGGATCAAATTGCAAGGGTGTCAAATAATTGGGGACTTAATTATAAGAAATTATAAATTAATTTGGGATAATTCAAATCCCTAAATTAAAACTCTAATTCCCAAATTATATACGAAATAATTTTGTATCATAAAATATAAAACTAAATTCATACTAATAGTAGTGAGACTTGAGTTACTGCATAATTAAACATAAAAATAATTAATTAATGGAATAGAATAAATAAATAAAATATTATTATTGAAATAAAGTAGAATAAAAATATATAAAATATTAATTACATACCTACACAAATTTCGTATATAATTTTTTAAACGAACACAGACACAACTCACTGCATATACACAAACACACGCATACACACACACACAATACACAAACACACTGCACAGTGCACACACCCTCACTCACGCCCTCCAATATACTAACACACACAGCAATGCACACACAGCCGCACAAACACACATACACATAAATACTCACGCACACACTGCACACACAACCCACACACACAGACACAAAAACACACACAAATAAATCTGTATGTATATATATATCATATGAGAGATAAAAATATTTAATATCTCATGTACATCAAATTAAACATGGAGATGCAATAAGAATAAATTGATAATATAGTATTGATCATATTAATTAATTAGACTAGGAATTGAAAAGGATTTTAATTTGGTAGAATGAAAATACCTTTATTCTTGAAGAAAACGAAAGGCCGCTGCCGTTGAAAAATATAATTTTATTTTTTGTGTGTGTAATTTTCCTAGGTTAAAACCCTTATATAAATAAATATTAGGCATGGGCTTGTGCTTGAGTGAAATAAAGACTAATATTTAAATATTAAAAGATTTTAAAATCTTTATTTAAAAAGATTTAGGAATTTAAAAATAGGGAAGAAAATATATATTTTCTAGTGAGAAAAATTAGGCATTTGTATCTCATTGGAAACTCAAGATTTGATTTTGAGTAAAAGATTCTTTTTTAGAAAATAATAAAATTGAAAGATATTACTTATTAAAATTTGCAAGATATAAAAATTATTTAATTTTAATAAAACTCGATATTTTGAAATTAATAAAGATAATAAATAATACTATTACAAAAGCTCTGTATCAGTAAATTTTTAAATTTTGGTGTGCTTAAAGTATCATTAATTTCTCTCTGATGGTGCAGTGGCGTGGATTACCTTGTAGGCTTTAAGCCCTAGAATCCTAACCACTACAGTCTTGTAAAGTTACGAAAATATACATCATCTGAATTATCCTAAATCAATATGTTTTTGTACATTTTCTAGCCTGTGTTCAATGAACCCACTCAAAAGTCAAACCTAACATTCTGCAGCTGGTTTTATGATCTACATGATGTCAAAGTCCAGCATGGCATTATTGTTATAAGGCTATTTGAATCTTTTTTTGAATACCCTGTAATATATTGACCCACTCAAATAGTACTGAGAGAAAAAAATAAATTTGGTCTCATAACTTATTGGGTCTCCAGTTTTGATCCCAAAAAAGTTATCAGGCCAATTTTGGTCCCATAACTTTTGAATTTGTCCAATTTTTATTCTATAACTTTTGAATTTATCAAATTTTGGTCCAATTTTCACTGTAAAATCTAAACCGAGTTCATTTTTTGTCATGTGACATGAGCATGTCGGCAAAAATTCGGACCAAAATTGGACAAATTCTAAAGTTATGGGTCCAAAATTGGACAAATTCCCATGCCATGTGACCATAAACGACGTCGTTTTAAATTTTTCAGTAAAAATAGAACCAAAATTGAACAAATTTAAAAATTATTGGACTAAAATTGGGCAGATAACTTTTTTGTGACCAAAACTGGAGACCCACTAAGTTATGGGACCAATAAACTTTTTTTCTCGTACATTGACAATATCACTAATTGAAGCCTGCTGAACTTGATGATTATAGGACAAAAAAAGGCATGCTTTGACTTTTTCACTAACATTGAAACATACATCCTGATGAATTGCAAAAGTAAATACAAGAAATTATTTATAAGTGCATTGGTATATGCAGTGCATTTTCACGTTGTCAATCAGATGATTCCATTAATTTATATACATTTCTTGGGTAAAAAAATTACAATTAACTCCATTTAAGGGGTTTGTCCCCACATATTGGCAATCTTTTTATCCTGCTGTAGGAGACTGGAGATAGAAAAAAAAAATTATATGTTTATATACCTTTATGTACATTCTCATTAGGTTTCGTAAAGATTATCGAATTTTCTACTGCTCTCTAAGATCTCTGCTTACACTTCTGGATGATGCTCTGTGTGATCAATTGTCTGCCAAGTTGCTCCACGAAGATTGGTGACTCTGCTCGTGACGGTCTCTAAATGTCCAAATGAGAACCAAGGCCACTAGCACCACCGATAGACACACCAATGCTGTCCATATCATATCAAGTAATGTTTGTATTGAAGTGCAGTATGCTTCTACTATCTTGTAGTAAATCGCAGGAACCAGGATTCCCCCATCACAGGTACTTATGGAATCAGGACAAGCCAGCATTCTCAGTAGCTTCAGAACCAAAAGACTCATGTTAAAGTGAGATCCATGTCAGAAAATTTGTTAGTATTGGTGAGTGTTTGTGCTCTTTCTCTCTCCCACTCAAGAAGTTGACACTACGTGTAATGTAGGCTGTGATGCCAATGTGTGTCAAGTAGCTGGATAACTGAACATTTTTTCTTCCCTTAACTTGGACCAATTTTGATTTTAGTCCGCTACGTTTTTCAACATTGAAATTCGTCCCTTAATTTTTCAAAATTCAATATTTTCGTCCTTTTAGCCAGTTAAAGTGACGAAGGTTGAATTTTTGTTATCTTGTTTTACCCAGTAAAAGGACGAAAAATGTTGAATTTGGTAAACTTAAGGGAGTATTCTTTAAAGTTGAAAAAATTAGCAGACTATAGTCAAAATTGGTGAATGTTAAAAGGACATAACACTACATTTACCGTAAGTAGCTTTAGTTTTCTTGAATTCTCTTTACCTTAGGAATGTCTCCTATTCCGACTGAGTTTGTTGGGCAATTCCATGGCTGGTATACATATATTGGTGGTGGAGAGAAAGGATTGCAAATCTGAGCAATGTTTCCATATGACGTAGATATGATTTCATTCACCTACAATCATTTTATTTTAAGAGTATAAACTTTAGAAACTTATAGATCTCGTCTTTCACTACAAGAAAGGTGACTTTTAATTAGAAAAATATTAATGAGAGGATGTATATCTCTCACTAATTGTCATTTCTAACATAACTTTAATGAGAGTATAAAAATACTCTAGTAAAATGTCATATTTTATCTCTACAAAAAAGTGTACCCTCACTAAAAGTAATAAATATAAGTAACTTACCCAAGTAACTTTTATAAAACTAATACTCTTTTTTTTTTTACTATTCTAAATAAAAAATATTTATTATGTTAATTTATATTATATCATAAATAAACTATAATAATCTAACTGAAATTTGTATTTGAAATTCTTCAATCTGAAAATTCTTCACTCAAAATTCTTCACTCAGTCCACTGCTCTATCTGAAATTCTTCACTCCACTGCTCTATCTGAAAATTTCAATCCAATCTACTCTATCTGGAAATCTTCAATCCAATCTGCTCTATCTGAAAGTCTTCAATCCAACCTGATGAGATTCCAGCTTAGCGCGAAGGTGAGAATGTGAAAATGGTTTTCTCTTTGTACGTGTCAAAGAAAGTTGTGATTAGTCTGTCTCTTTTCTTCTTTTTTATCTGTGATCGTATTTCTCTGTAGATCAACGTGCTGCTCTCTCACTCGCCATCTCCGCTGTAGATTAGGCTCTCTCATCAATTACTTGTAGAGATTTGGACTTCACCGCTAATTTGACGACTCGCGATTAGGATTTTCTCTTCCACGTACTCTGAATCGGAGTTTTGGAGTAGATATTGACTCCAATTAGGTAAATCTGTCCGCTCTCTCACCATCGAACATGTATTCTCTGTTTTCTATTTTCCTCATTTTAAAAAAAAAATTATTTGAATACTGATCTCGTTTCCTGCAATTTTCATGTTTTGTCTGTTTGGGGTTCGAACAATAATTTGCTTTCTCTAAGATTAGATTCATGTTTCATTTTTGTGACCAAGTATTGGTAGTAATCGTATGATTATTTCAATTAAATCTAAATTTATTTAGTTAGCAAAATTTCTCAATTGATGTTGTCCTTATTCCGATCTGTGCTCTGTATGCATATTGAATGATGCTTTCATTTGCAAAGTGAAATTTTGGAAGTATTTACATTTGGTTTATCCCTGTGTAAATAAATATTTAGCTAATTTAGTCATGTTAAAAATAAATATTTAGTAGTGTAGTATTCTTCTTCTTATTAAAGGAAAGGAGGGAGAACTTACTTTTGTCCAGGTACAGGGACATAATACTTAGCTAATTTGCCCAGTATGGATAGCTCAGTAAGTTTGAAAAACGTTTGTTTGATGCGTTCATTATACGTAGAGCTAAAAAATTTTGGGATAGTAAAAAATTTATATTGATATAGATGCACAAAACATAATTTTGTTCTGATGAACAAAAATGACATTCTGAAATTGCAAGCTATGAAAGCATAAGAATTTTGTCGTGATCCCTATCTAATGGTTGTTGGTACAAGAATCTTACATGAGAAATGAAACTTTTAAGCCCAAATCCAAATGTTTGAGAGTTTAACCTTGTCACTCTTAATTACCCATTATTGGTCAGGAAGAGTTTATCATGTATAGAATATAGATTTCAAAAGTTCTAAATTAACAAGTATTTAGGTTGATATTTGGTTCCCAAGTAAAGATAAGATAAGATTACACTTATGCCTTTCTCAAATATATGTCAAATTATTCAGTACAGGCATCTCACCTCGATATATTCCACCCCCAATTCACTCAGTTCGTCTACTAAAGAGTCCTGGGATGAAACCAAGCTGATCACTCCACCAGATCCCACTGGTTTTTGGAGGAACTCCCAAGGTGACTTCATCAGTATCTTATGTTTGCTGTCAATTATCCAATTTCCAAAATTGCATCATTTGATTGGATGGGACCAATTAAACTGAGCAATGCTGTCATATTCATATAGTCACAGACTCAATCAGCAAATTGAATCTACCTAATAGGTTCACATACTATCATCATCAGACATGTGCAGCTTTTTTTCAGCTATAAACCTAATTAAGTCAAAGAGGGCAAATGGGCAATATACAAAAGTAAAAATTGTGAGAAGTAGTTTTGTTTTTTAATAAACGTATTTATTTTTAGTGTTTGCTATCACCACCATAAATTATATATATATACAAGTATACAACTATAAAATCGTAGGTTAATGAAGGAACTTGGGCAGTTAATACTATTTGTATTCATTTTCCATTCTTTGACCAATTCTCAAGTCATTTCACTCAAGTCATCACTCTATTAAAAAAAAAATGAAGCAGGGGTTTCTAGTTAATGCAATAAATGGTGAATCTTAACATAAACTAGTTTGTACTTCATTTTTAATCCAATAAGTGGATATTATATTATTTATTACTCAATATAAATCCTATTAAAAAATATTTTGTGTATGTATTGGCATTTGTAAAATGATTTATAATATTCAGAATATTATTGCATGCATTTGTTGCGCATGTTTCATTTTTCCAAATCCCTTTTTTTCATGTAAATGTTAGAGTAATAATGCAATTATATTATTATATTAATGTTTTTTTAGATGGCACCTAGCAAGAAATGGATGAGTCTTATGAATGATCGATTGAATACAGAATATAAAGTTGGTGTGGCTGAATTTTTGAACTACGCTTTTTCTAAGATTAGTGAAGAGCATGAAATACGGTGTCCATGTGTCAAATGTAAAAATACTGATAGAGGATCCAGGGAAGTGGTTGAAATGCATCTAAATGTGTATGGGATGATGCCAAATTATACATTTTGGTATCACCATGGTGAAAGACGTGGTGAAACCCAATCTGATGATGATGATGGTGATGATGATGACGAAATAGAAGAAAATGAAACCGAAGAGGAGATTCAAGAAATATTACAAAATTTTTATCCTGGTTATTATGGTTTAGATAAGAGTGGAATAGAAGCGGATACTTCAAGTAAAATTGAGCATGAGGATAAACCGAATGAGGAAGCAGATGCATTTTATCGGTTATTAAAAAATGTTGAGCAACCAACTTACCCAGGCTGCAAGATCTCTAAAATGGCTGCCCTTTTGAACTTGTTACATATCAAGAGTGTTGGTCGATGGAGCAATGAATCATTTGACATGTTGCTGAAGATGTTGAAAGAAATACTCCCAACTGGTTCAACTTTGCCTGAAACGTATTATGATTCAAAAAAGATTATTAAAGATCTTGGGCTCTCTTATGAAAAAATAGATGCTTGTGTTAATAATTGTATGTTGTATTGGAGAGATGAAAAAGAGTCTGATTTGTGCAGAATTTGTGGTGTTTCAAGATGGAAAGAAGATTGTCGTAGTGGGGAAACTAAAATCCAAAAGAATGGAAAGAAAGTACCAGCAAAGACTATGCGTTACTTTCCTTTAAAGCCTAGACTTCAAAGGTTGTTCATGTCTAGGAAGACTGCTTCAGATATGAGATGGCATCATGAATCAAGGGTGGATGATGGAGTGTTGAGACATCCGGCAGATTCATTGGCATGGAAATCCTTTGATGAAATTCACAAAGATTTTGCATCAGAACCTCGCAACGTAAGACTTGGCCTTGCTAGTGATGGTTTTCAACCATTTAGCCACTCTAAGACATCATATAGCATTTGGCCAGTAATACTAATTCCATACAACATGCCTCCTTGGATATGCATGAAAGAGTCAAATTTTATTCTTTCAATGCTCATACCAGGTCCTGAGGGTCCAGGCGATGCTATTGACGTCTACCTTAGGCCCCTTATAGAAGAGTTAAAAGAGTTATGGGAAGTAGGTGTTGACACATTTGATGCATCAACTCATAAGAACTTTAGATTGCATGCATCATTACTGTGGACCATTAATGATTTTCCAGCATATGGCAATCTATCTGGTTGGAGCACAAAGGGTAAGATGGCATGCCCATGTTGAAATAAAGACACTCATTCTATAAGGTTAGCTAATAGCAAGAAGCAGTGTTATATGGGTCATCGACGTTATCTTTCTACCAAACACAAATGGAGGAGAGATGAAAGTTCATTTGATGGAACTACAGAGTTGGGACGACCACCGGAGTCACTTTCTGGAATTGATGTGCTTGCTCAAGTGAATGACCTTGAAGGAATCACCTTAACTAAAGATAGTTGCAAAAAGGTGAAAATATCACATGAAAGAAGAGGTGATAATTGGAATAAAAAAAGTGTTTTCTTTGATCTTCCATATTGGAGTACCCTTCTCCTACGACACAATTTAAATGTGATGCATATTGAGAAGAACGTATGTGATAACGTCATTGGGACAATTATGAACATCAAGGGGAAAAGCAAGGATAATGCTCAAGCACGTCTAGATTTGGAAGCTATGAATATCAGACCAGATTTGCACCCAATTCGTAACGGTGACAAACTTGAGTTACCTGTTGCATCATACACATTATCTAATGAGGAGAAGCACTTGTTTTGCTTATTTTTAAAGCAGTTGAAAGTTCCAGATGGATTTTCTTCCAATATCTCTCAATGTGTAAACATCAAAGAGCACAAAATTTCAGGGTTAAAGAGTCATGATTGTCATATTCTTCTACAACATCTACTTCCTATTGGAATACGTGGACTTCTCCCGAAATCAGTGTGTGAGCCTCTAATTGAGTTGTCATTATTCTTTACTAGTCTATGTGCAAAGACACTAAATGTAGATGAGCTGAAGCAAATTGAATCTCAAATTCCTATAACTTTATGCAAGTTGGAACAAATTTTTCTCCCTTCATTTTTTGACATAATGGTGCATTTACCTGTGCATTTGGCTAATGAGGCTATAATTGGCGGACCTGTCCAATACAGATGGATGTACCCTATTGAGCGGATGTTGTATGATTTAAAGAAATTTGTTCGTAACATGGCTCGTCCGGAAGGGTCAATTGCAGAAGGCTACATTGTGAAGGAGTGCACAACTCTTTGCTCAAGATACTTCAGTGGTATCAAGACAAAGTTTAATAGACTTGACCGAAACTATGATGGCTATTCTCATAAAGCTGAAGGTGAAATGTCTATATTTCCTCAATTTGGACGAGCATTAGGAGCTGGAATATCTCGTAATCTTAATGAAGAAGAGTGGGTGCAAGCTCATGTTTATGTTTTGAAGAATTGTGATGAAGTTCAACCATTTCTTGAGTAAGTGACCATCTCTAGATGATCCTTTTATATTTCTTAATATAATGAATGACTAGTTAGTGTGTAATAATACAGGGAGTACTCTCGAAATCAGCAAAATCAGCCACAAAAATCAGATAAAGATTGGAGTATTTCTTTCATCAGCTGGTTTAAAACTCGAGTGAGAAGATATATGTTTATTAAGATATATATTTTACTTACACACTATCATATATAATGTTTATTAAGATATATGTTTTACTTACACACTATCATATATTTGTAGGTTGCAAAAATGAATATGCAAGACCAACCCTCAAATTATAATGTTTTACAATCATTATCTCGTGGTCCTTTAAAATATGTGAATTGCTTCAATGGTTACGTTGTTAATGGGTTTAGATTTCGAATAGAAGATCATGACAAAGGATGTGTAACACAAAATTGTGGAGTATGTGTAACTGGTGATATAGGCAGTGACACAAACTATGTTGAGTATTATGGAGTGTTGACAGAGATTCTTGAGTTGCAATATCTTGGCGGGAAAAGAGTGGTGTTGTTTCGATGTCGATGGTTCAATGTGCATGATAGTGTGAAAGGAGCCAAAATAGATAAATATGGATTCACAACCATTAATTATTTTCGTATCTTTAAAACAAATGAACCATTCATTTTAGCTAGCCAAGCATCACAAGTGTTTTATGCTATGGACAACTCTAATAAAGGTTGGCATGTTGTCATTAAGATGCAACCTCGTAACTTATATAAGTTGCCACTACGAGAAGAGGTTGACGACAACAATGTGGGGGATATAGGTGATGGTGAAGCATACCAACATAGTGAATCATTTAAATTGCAATTCAGTGAGGATGCTTCATCGAGTTTAGATAACCAAAATACTTGGACGAGAACCAATGTGGAGCCAATGGTAGTTGAAGCATCAACAATCGGAAGGAAAAGAAAAAAGAAAATGTGAATCAACCCCTGAATCTTTGGGTGAGCAAATGTGTTTGTTCTATTTGTAACTAATCTTGAAAGAAATAGGATGTAGCTTTTATGTGAATCTGCTTGTTTAGATTATGCTCCTGAATTTCTTAGTTCGTTACAGGCACTAAAGGTAACCTATAGTTATGGAGTCTGTTTTCTTGATATTTTTACTACACTTTTTGATATTTACCTCTCATTTTTTGTGACACGACAGAAAAGATATGATAAAAATATTAAAAATAAATTAATTTTTGGAGGCAGAGTGTCAAAAAAAAAAAAAAAAAAGAAGACTTTTGATCTCATGTAAATACGCATGACAGGACATCCTTGTCCAGTTTGCTTTATCCTCTGTGTTTAGTTATTCCTATTCATTTATTTATCTTGATTTAAAGAATCTGGTACATATCAATTAATTATTCATTTATTTTTTATTATTGAGACAGGATGTCCACTGTAGAAGCATTTCTAGAACATTATAAAAAGACTGCCCAAATTCGAGCAACATAAAATATGGGTACACTTTTATTTTACTCCTGCTCACTATCATTCCCAATTTACTGCACTAATCTACATTTTTTTATTTTATTTTTCTCTTGAAAGGAGATATCTCATCACACCGTCTAATTGTGCACTATGGAGATTGTGAATTCCATGAAAGTGGTTTCAACGAAGATAGTTCTTTCTTGGATATCCTGAGCATATGTAAAAAGTTCATTGATATATACTCTGTTGGTTTCAAAATCACTTACGGAGATGCTAGACCCTTAAAAAATGATAGAGACGTTATGGCTATGTTGATAAGACATGAAGGTGCTCCTTCCATCGATGTTTATATAGATGAGGATCCGACTGCTCAACCGTTGAGCTACAAACTGCCACAAGATAATCCAACGCTTGGTACATTTATTGCCTTTTGTTTTTCATTATGTATCAATTCTTGTTGGATTGATTACACATATTTGATTATTTTTTTAATTTGTAGTTTCGTGTATCCCGTCGAATCTCAAAGTGATAAATGTCAAGATATTGGGTGATCTCAAGGCTAACAAAAAAATCATGGTAATTGGTACTGTTGTTGGAGGGATTGAAGAAGAAAGTATGGTGGACTTGTTCATTACCATTTCTAAAAGTTTTGATGTAGAAAAGACCTTGAGATTATTGGTCAATCTAAGACTAGGAAGGTAAGTAACTCTAATATTTTATTTATTTTATTCATTGTTTGGGTTAGTAATAATTTTTATTTTTGTAGGAGTTTCACTTGCCCTTGAAAGTCGTTGGTCATTATGTGGTGGCAAAATATTCTCCCATGAGTGAAGATGGTAAATATGGTGAACCGGTGTTTGTTATTTCTGACAAAACTGTTGATAGTAAGTGATTATAATTGAAACTTAAGAGTGAATTTAAATTATACTATTTTTCAAATATTTATTGAATATATTTATTTAATAGTTCCATCTCCTCAAAAGGCAAAGAAAGTTAGAGGAGGGAACAAGAATAAGAAAGTTGCATCTTTGAGAAATGGTGAAAAGCTTGAGGTTATATTCTTCAACAATCGTCCAGTCAACAAAAATCATGAGGCTTGGTCAAGACACTTGGAAAAAATTGTGCGTGACTGCAACATTTGCCCAGTACGCGTGCAATCATGGAAGGATATTGGAAATGCTGAAAAACAACATATGTGGGAGGCAGTTAAGGTATGTAGTGTCATATTTGTTATTTGCCACTTTGGGCTTACTTATTTTATGCTCAACTCTACTTGAAAACTTGAACTCATTTCGAAAATTATTGTAGGAATGTTTCACTAATCCCAATATTGAATTATATCGAGAACATACCTTGGAGCATATGGGTGTTTTATGGGGAGCTTGGAGGTCAAAATTGTATGCAGATCACGTAAAACCTTACAAAAATAGGATTCATGCTTTAAAAAAGGTTCCAAGTGGGATGAATGATAAAGACTGGGAGTGGCTTGTTACTAATAAATTTTTGACTAAGGAGTTTCAGGTATGCTTTATTTTAAAATATTTAGATAATGTCATTTTTAATAATTAAGTAATTGTAAGCTTGCATAAGCAGGATATCAGTGAGCGGAATTCTAAGAATAGATCTAAATCAGATATGTCTATGCCTCATCTTACCGGAAGCAAGCCACATAGAGAAATCATATATGAAAAGGTTGTAAAGTTCCATTAGTATTTGTGTTTTATATTTATAAAGATCACAACTTTACATATAATTGATTTATTCTTTTATTAAACAAAATATAGGGAGGTAAAGATTCTGTAATTCCTGATATGGGAGTAATTTTTTTCGAAACTCGGAGCAAAAGTGGAAAATTTAATGGGACAAAAGAAAAGGACAAATATGTAAGCATCTTCGATTTACTTTCTTGCATAATTTTTTTTAATCATTGTTTATTGACTTTAAATGGTTATACAGGATGAAATTGTAAAAACAGTTCAATCTAACCCGTCACTTTCAAACCTTGAGGTTGCTGAAATATGTTTTGGGCCACAGCGTCATGGTATTGTATATGGTTATGGAGGTGGGGTGAAGCGCAAAACCTTTCATGACTCCAAATCTTCTTATACCAAGGAACTAGAGGAAAAGCTTAATGCAAAAGAGGAAGAGAATCGCTTGCTTAGGAGACGTATGGATGGACTTGAAGATTGGTTGGATCGACTTGAAAAAGAATTAACCGAAACACCTTTAGAAGAAAGCCCTTAGACAAGGTATCATTATCAAATTCTACGTATAATATTCATATGACTTGTTTCCCATAATAATAACGTAATATATTAACTTTCTTTCTTTGTCCATTTCAGCAGAAAGGGGAACAAAAAATAACTTGAAGTTTTGGAACAAGAAATCTAGATTGCTGGAATGAATAAAGGTATATCCATTAATGAGATGTTAAGGTTATTTTAATTTACTTATTATAATATGATTTCTTGCTTCATGTTTGAACCTATCCAAATTTGTTGTTACTATTGAGAGATTGAACCTAGGCGGTTTATTTGCATTGTGTATGCTAATGATGTTTACTCTTGTTTTGACTTTGTGGTACTTCTCATATCTGCAAGAGCCTTTTAATAAATTACTTTATTGAAAAAAAATATATAATATATACTTGGCTAGCTTGTAAATAGAAACTTGATGTTTTAATTCTTGTAAGTGATTGCTTGTAATGGTCTAGGAATTTAGACCCCTTTACTCTGCCAAAATATTTTAGTTTAACTCTGTTCACTGTCATTCCCAATTTACTGCCTAATCTAGATTTTTTATACTTGAGGATAAAGTTTTACCTATTGCTAAAAAATTAATAGGAATTAAGGTCAATCATTTATTTATTTTTAAATACTCTGTTGCATAACTGTTGACATATTATATATATGCTGCTATAAAATTTAATATTTTTCTCATCAATCATATGTTTTATTGATAAAATCTTGGTGGAATAGATGAAATGATAGGTGTTTAATTTCTCTTTGTATCTTTCTTCTGAATTTAAATGTGTTTGGTTGGAATGAATAAATGTATATTCATCAATAACTTGATGTTATGCTAACCATAGATAAATCGATTTAGTGTTATAATTAATGCATCAATTGATGGAATTTTACTAATTTTGTCAAACTTGTGTTTGATGTTTACATTCCTCTCATTTTGGATTATAGGAAAACTAAAGGAGAGCAGAAAATAATGTTGCCATAAGGAAGATAAAGGTAACGTACTAAACACAATTGATATATTTTTTTAGTGTAAATTAAATTTTGTTTTAAGTTTCTCAACATAACCTTTTTTTATCATTTTATTTTACAGGTGACAATTAATGCATTGGTGAAAAATAGTATACCAAATAGTTAACTATTTCGTTTAGTTTTTGGCAAACAATTCTGGAATATTTTGTAATTTTGGAATGGTTAATTCTAGAGACTAGCTTGTATGTCAATTGATTTTGATTTTTCGTATTTAGCTTGTTTGAAAATATTATCGCAATAAATATATTCTTCTTTTAGTAATGTCCATAAAAATGAGGATGTCAATTATTGATGGCATGATAAATTTAGTATATCATATAGTGACGGACAAAATCTAGATATAATGACAGGATTTTTATCACTAAATTATATCATTTAGTGATGGGAGATTTGAATTTTAATGAGAGTATATGTTGTAATTAAATGTACTATACAATGAGAGTCAAACGATGTATTAGTGACGGGATTTTTTTAACACTAATGCTCTTTTTAGTGATGGTAAACTTACTCTAACTAAATAATTATTAGTGACGGGACGCTATCCAGTCACCATTGACTTTTAACTAGAGAAGCAGTAATGAGAGGCGATGACGGGCAATTTTCCGTCACTAAAAGTTATTAGTGATGGTATTTTAACTTTTAGCCACAGTTTTTACTCTCATTAAAAGTGTTTTTTCTTGTAGTGTTCTTGTAGTATAATATAAAGAAAAAAATCTATATGAAAGTTTTGTTCCATGGATTCCATGAAACCTTTATGCTTTAATATCACCATGAACTATGACCATCTCTTTATAATCCTTTACAGCTTTACTTTATCATGAATCCTCAGGAACAGTTTAACTTTTGGAGTAATTTTTGTGCTTGTTTTCTGTGTAATCCAGCACTACAAAGTTTCTGCAGTGGGGGGAACTAAGTGACTGTTTGCTAAAAACACGGATCTGCACTTTGTCAAAAACCATTCAGAAGAACTCTCTTTATTGCTATAGGAATACATTTTTAATTAGTTTGTCAACTTCACTGGTGTTCTTCTTTAGTTTCTCTAAATCAAATAAAACTTTGTTGAAGTCAGTTATGGATTCAAGCAGGCATACGTTAAGACTGTGATGGATGCTAATAATATTTTTAAGTTGATTTTCTTCCCTCTTTCTTTCATTCTGAAGTTACATACTAAGAGAAGTTTGATAAGTTGATTTACAGACTATTTTTAAGCAATCCTTTCAATTAGATATTGTTGAACTTCAAAAGAATCAAGACTAATAGATGAACAGGTGTATTTGAATTAAACAAACACCTTGTTGACTAAGTTGTGCACACCTGCACTAACATCAATCAGGGTTGGTTTTGCAGAAAGCATCTCTTCACAGGGTAGTATGGAACTCCAGCTGTTGTTGTAGGGATCATTCTGGAAGCCTTCAAGTGCTCTGCACGTGTCTCCCGCAAAGCTGGAAATTTATGTCCCTTTAATTGATCGGGTTGGTACATATATATTAAATTATTAATGTGTCATTTGTCATGCACAATCTCTCTCCACCACCTGGATTTAATACTACCTCTTCTAATCGGAACCAGCCCACCTTCACCGACCCTAATAGGTCCATGAAGGGACACAAGTACCCTTGCCCACAAACTATCTTTTTCTACTAAAAACCGCTAAATCCACTTCCCCATGAGAGCCTTATTGAAACAAACGAAATTCCTAATCCCTAATAGAAAGCTCACTCAAGGTTTTAATGGGTAAACAATAGAAAGAAAGGTGGTAAATCAGAATAGCTGAAAGGATCACTACAAAAAAACTGTGAAATACCGACGGACCAAATTCCATCACAAATACCGATATATGCCGATAAAATACCGTCGGAATTTCAAATTTCAGATTTACCTATAAAATTTTGAATTTTTTATAAACAGTGTTTTCTGACGAATATTCATCGGTAATTACCGACGGAATAGGTTCGTCGGTAATTACCGACGGAATAGCGATGAATATCCATCGGTATTTACCGACGAATTAATTTTTCGTCGGTATTTTGCGACGAGAAAAATACCGACGGATGACCAATTTTACTGACGGAAATCCGTCAGTAAGTCCGTCGGTAAAGGACTATTTTTTTGCAGTGGATCGTATACATTTAAAGATTATACTTTTTTATAGGAAGCATCATTTTAATCACAGTTATAATGAGTGAAAAATATTGGTACGTATGTCATACGTTACATTTCAATAAAGAAAATGAAATTCAGGTACAACTTAAATCCAATATGAAGTGGTAACTAATTAATCTAGATAGCAAATAAATGACATGGCATATGTAATGTCGTGTGGTGAAATAAAGTGGATTACAAAAAATAATATTCCTACTAATTACAAGATATATAAAGTGGAATTTATGCATGGTAGAGAAAAAGAAGAAACATTGAATTTGAAAAGAAAAAACAACAAGGATGTTAAGTTAATGAGGCGTCGCATGGCTTCCACGGAGGGCAGACGCTTCAATTTTCTGCAAAAATGTACTTCTAGTTGGGATAGAGAAGAGAGGTTCCCAATCCATTCTGGTAATTCTTCTATCCCAAATTCAGATACATATAAACTCACAAGAGCAGGGAGATGTTGAATCTGATCGGGGAGACGCTCCCATTCTTTCTTCCCTCCCAAGTGCAATGTACGAATTGTGTGGGATCGAAATTGCAATACCCCATCAACAGCCTTGTTAAAGGATACACTATCCCATTCATCTGAACCATAAGCATCAATTCTCAAATACTCAAGCAAAGGCGCACATGACTCATCCATCTCTCCAAAATGATTCGCCACTCCTGAGCAATTGAAAATTATCAACCTCCGGAGCGATGTCAAAACTTGTAATTTGTTGCTACTGCTTGAATATGGTATTGACTCCAGATTATTGCACTGCCACAATCTCAGCTCCTCCAGAGAATTGAGGCTATGCAAACCATATGGTAACTCTCTCAGCTCGTGACAAGAATCTATGTCCAACTTCGAGAGAGGAATAGCCAATCTGGCAGACTTATCAATCCACCTATAAAATGAATTCGGAGTTTCAAAAGAGTCTTTAATTTGATACCACATATGCTTGCCAAAGGTAACTCACTATCCATCCCAACAATTTCCAACTCTTTAAGAGTTCTGAACTGACTTGGAGCACTCCCCAATTGTGGACATGATTTGATACTCAAATATTCAAGACATGGAAACACCTTCACTTGAGCACCACTTTGAATTTTTACTTCTTCCCACCCTCTAAAGTTCTTCAAATACTCCAATTTGAGCCTCTCAATGCAGGAAAACACACTGATTGTCTCCTGGTAAACTCCATTACTGGAGCTACACTCTTCAATGCCATAAAATGAAGCACCTATAGATTGTACTTTCTCCATATAAGACAAAGACAAAAATTTGAGATTTGGCAAATGCCCCAATGTTGGGACTTCTTCACATTCTGAGCAATGTTCGAGTTTTATCTCCATCAAGTTATTTAGTCCAACCCAGCGGTCTTGAAGACATACACCCATCTTTGAAGTCCATGATGGAAAACTTGCTCCTTTAAATCCATCAATTCCTAACATTTTTATATTGGGGTGAGGCTGGAGACCATTCAACACATTCTCATCGTTGATTACTACACCTATTCTGTCCTTATGCCACCTCAACACTAATCTCATAATGCCCGACTTTTAAAATAAGCCTGCTTTCTTAGACTCTTCTTCACCTTGAACATTTTCAAGATTATAAATCTTCAATTCCCCTTTAAGATTTTTCAAGCTTCCAAGCTCTACAATCCGGTGGCCCTCCTTGTTGAGCACTTTAAAGCATGGTAATGTTTGGAGAGACGTTAACATTTTCAAATGAGGAGGCAATATTGTATAATCATCCTCCAAGTAAAGATGCCTTAAGTTAAGCAAGTGTTAAACAGTACTTGGCAGCTTCTTCAAACCGGACCGCCGCAAACATCTAATTGTTTGCAGGTGAGAGAGTTTACCAATTGAATTTGGCAAATATCTAATACGTGTCTGAAATGTCGAGATATCTCAAGTGTATTAGTTTCCTTTATTGAATCAGGCAATTTTTTGATGTCATCGTCCGCCAGAGTTAGTGAATGCAAGTTTTTGAAGTCTGAGAATACGATATCACTAATTTTACCATTGTAGATCAATGTCCGCAACCATTTTGCTTTGACTTTTGGGATTCGACGTGATTCATCTCTTTTGTAATAGGTGTCATCTGAAATAGAGCCCACTACATCATGCACTAGATCGTGCATGCTACAATGCTTTACATCACCATATTCATCTCTGTTTGCAATTTGCAATAAAGAGTTGTGCAGAAGAACTTTGAGAAATTGGCTGCCAACAGTCTCCATATCACGTGTTTGAGAAGGTTGAAGAAATCCTTCCGCCATCCAAAGCTGAATCAATTGTTCCCTGTCGATCCGAGCACATTTGGGAAAAATGGAAAAATATGCAAAACACTTCTTGAATGATGGTGAAGGCAAATGGTGAAAGCTCAATTTCAATATTTTTGAGATATAATTTTCATCTCCTCCAACACCTGAGAGCCAATTCTCATCGATTGAGATCCACTCATTTTGCGATTTACCGCGCAGAACTCCCCCAACCACGTTGGCAGCAGCTAATTTTTGGCAATATTTCTTTTGCATTTTTCTGCAATATCCTTTTTCCAATGTCTTTATTTCAACACCTGAGATAAGCCATTAGTATGCATATCCTGTTTTTAAAAGCTCTGTCTTTGATTATGGACAAGCATTATTTCCTTGAGAGAAGAAATTCAACGACCTATGATCCTCCCATATCTGGTCTTGTTTTTACAAGAACAAGAAGATAAGTTTTGGCCTTCAAAGCCTCTTGAATCTTGTTCAGAACAACTTCCTTGCTCTCATCTCCAACGTTCCCTCCTTCCAAATTTGAAAGCTTCTTTTTCAAAACAAGAACTGCATCATCATTTTTGGCTTCCTCTGCTTCTTGAAGGTTCTTTAGAAGAGCATCTTTGCTCTCATCTTCAACGTTTCCTCCTTTCACATTTCTAAGAATCTTTTTCAAAAGGGCCACAGCTTCAAAATCTTGAGAAACATGGATCCAGATGCGCTGCCCAAAGTGATTCTTAATTTTGTGATGATTGAAGACATTGCGAGCCAGAGTAGTCTTCCCTAGTCCACCCATTCCAACAATGGGAAGGATGGACACGGCTTCTCCAGCTGGAGTCGTCAGCATTTCAACAATTTTCAACACATCATCGTCCCTTCCAATAAAAATTGGATCGACGGTGACTGAGTCAGTTTCAAAGGCAGCAGCAGCAGGCGCAGCAGCCGCAAGTTTCTGTTGAAGGCCAAGCTCCGCAGCAGTTTTGTTAATAGACTCGAAACTCGTATTGATTTGATTGATTCTAAGAGCCAGATCTCGGCGATGTACACAGAGATAAAAGGAGGGGAAGCATGACGCTACCTTTTCATAGAGAAGCTGATAGTTGAGTTAATCCAAAGCATTATCAGCATCAAACATCTTTGCTTCAAGCTTTGTTAGCCATGTTTTGACATCTGCTTCTGTGATGGACTTCGTCTGGGCGTCATCCATGTAACTCTGAATTATGCCGAAAGTGTCCCTCAACTTTTCCGCATTTTCGTCGAGGCCTCGGATGGTGGAAACGTTGATCAGATTTTGAACAAGGACTTCGATGGTGGCGGAAATTGCTTCTCCTTCCATTTTTTTTTTTTCAAAAAATTATTTTGGGTGCGTGTGTTTGAGTGAGAGATTGATCTGTAGGTTTTGAAAGCTCACCGAGTTAACCCGAAATAATATCGGAGTGGGTGGTCTACAATAAAGTAAGTATGTGGAAAGTTGATAGACCTTTCTTTAATCTTTACCGCAGTCGAATTATTTAAAATTTGTTTGGTTGTCCTTCATTTTGCAGGGGTCCACAATATTGTCAAAATTACTCGTATGATCATTTTCTATATTTCATTTTACTATTAAATTATTTTGATAAAGGAGCCAAAGTAGTTTATAAATTTTAAAATTTTGATTATTAATTATAGATATACGTGTTAAAATATTTAATAATAGAATATACTATATATGATATGTGAAGACTGGAAGAAGGATGATCTAGTTAATAATTAGTTATGCAGTGTATGCGAAATTGATATAGTTTAAATGGTTAGAGTTTCATTGTCTATGACTTAAAAGTGCCCCATCAAAATATAAGTTGAAATTCATTCATAATATTATAGTTTTTGGCTCACACTCAAATCACTGCACCAATATACCATTTGCCCCATCAAAATATGGGATAAAATTCTTACACAATATTAGTGTTTTTTTGGCTCACACAGAAAATGACTACACCAATATTAAATTATCCACTCGTTTGGTCTCTTTTGAAAGGGTTGAAAATAAAAAATCTAGCCCATGCACAAGTAAAAGAAATAGTAGGAAATTAATATTAATTAATTTCACACATTTTTTTTTTTAATTTTAGAGAGAGTAAGAGAGCTTTTGAATTTTTTAGAGGGTGTGTGCATTGAGTTACATTAGAATTAGCTAGTATTATTACATAAATAAACCTATGCCAAATAGGTGTTTTTATCCGATATGTATAGTTAAAATAGTTTTCTACCCATTTTTATCCAATATGCATAATTAAAATAGTTTTCTACCCATTTTATAAAAAATGAGTTTTTTTTTACCCAAATTTAACATATAAAGAATCAAATGCCCTTTACTTAAGTATATCCCCCTACACTTTTATATTTTTATCTTCATTCATTTTCATAATTTGGGTAAAAAAAAATTTGTGCCCCATTTCCACTTTCTTTTCACTTCTTCATCATCTCTTTTCAAGATTATGGTAAGTTATCCACCTTAATATTTTATTTCTGTTTTTTCTCTTCTTTTGTGTTTTCTAATATACATGTAAAATAGAAAAAATTGATGGTGAAATTGTTTGTCTCGCTGGTGATATTGCTTGTCTCGATAGTCTCTTCATCTTATATTTTTGGATATACATGTAAAATGGAAAAAAATCGATGGTGAAATTGCTTGTCTTGCATATGAAATTGCTTGTCTCGACGGTGATATTGATTTTCTTGATAGTGAAAATGCTTGCCTCGCTAATGAAAATATTTGTCTCGTTGGGTTCCATCGAAACAATATTCAAATCTTCAAAACTTTAGGATTTGAAATTTCGAATACCGTCTTGATGGATACTTTTCATAGCGAGGCAAATATTTTTCACCAATGAAACATGGCCATCGAAACAAATACTTTCTCCATCGAGACAAATATTTTCACCATCAAGACAAACCCAACGAGACAACATATTATTATCGAGACAAACACTGCGAGACAAATATTTTTCTCTCGAGAGATATTTTTTCCCAGCGAGACGCCGCGAGATAAATATTTTATTATCGAGACATATTTTTTCCCAAAGAGACAAGTTTATTTCTTAGATTTTTAGACTTCCAGAAAAATTTTGTCATTCAGAAAAATCCATTTTTTATTTTTTAAAACACTATACAATTTTTTTTATTTATTATATTATTTTATGTGATATATATTTTTGTATTTATTTATTTATCTATTTTTTTTTTTCAAATGGAAGAAGATGAATTTGTACTAGTTCATCATGAATATTGGAATGGAATGATGTATAAAAATGGGAAATAAGATTTGATATATACATCATTGCGAACAATGTCATTTGGAGAGTTTATGGATGTTGTTCATAATTTTGTGAGAGATGATCTTAGATATGTTGTAATTATGAGTTGTATTGTTTGATGGAAATAAAACATCTTCCAAAAAAATATCTTATTTGTAGACAAGTTGGTCATACACAAATATTTTGTGATCAACATCCTGTCCAAATTAGTGATGAAGAATGATGTATTGTTTAACTTATATTGTGAATTTTTGAACTTGGGAATTATGTAATTTTGCATATTGGATTGTGTTTTCTTTTATAATTATTTAAACTTGAATGTGCAATGTTAAATTTGTATATTTAAATAAAAACACATATTTGCTCATATCACATTTATCACTTGTGGCACATCGTGCTAAAAAATACATCAATATACAAACAATATTATACCAACAATATTACCTGCCCAAAGCAATTTACTACATTAAATAATATATTTTTAATAACTTCCCCGCTAGAATATATATGTGTTGCAACGACCATTCAGATTGAGACGACCAAGAAATTTCTCCCAACTCCACACACTACCTGCTATAAAAAATTAAATTATATTTTCTATATTATTTACTGATTTTTAATTATTTTTATTTTATTTTTTCCTAAATTTTTGTACTTGTCTCGCTACACAAAGCTTTGTCTCGCTAGGCAAAATTTTATCTCACTGGGTTTGTCTCGCTATGCAAAGTTTTGTCTAGTTGGGGTTTGTCCTGCAAAACAAAGCTTCATCTCGCTAGGCAAAACTTTGTCTCACTAGACAAAGTTTTGTCTCGCCTGAGTTTATCTCGCTAGACAAAGCTTTGTATCGCGCGGGTTTGTCTCGCTAAGCAAAATAAGTAAATAGGGCATTTTGGTCTTTTTAAGTGAAATTTGGGTATAAAACTCATTTTTTTATGAAATGGGTAGAAAACTCTTTTTGCTAACATAAAAGGGCACAAATCTCACTGCCCCATAAACCTATTCCAATCCGAGTCAACCCATGTTGAACAAGCCAGGTTTAACCAAGTGAACCGAAAGTAATATTAGTCAAGCCAACATTTGTTGAATTAATTGGAATGGGGTTTACAGTCGCTGGGTAGGTTTCTCTATCAATTATTTGGAAACTGTCTCTTTATATTGAAAAAGTTTCTGCATTTAATTAGTCGTTGTAATTAATTGGAGGGAGCCTAAAATAAAATAAGGATGGAGAAAGATGATAGGTTTTTCTTTGTTCTGTGTCCACTTATTTGAAATTGAGTATGTCTTCTATAGATAAAGTCTCACCGACACACTTATTTAAAATTGAGTGTATCTCCTATGAATTAAATTTCACGGTGAAACTTGATCCACATTAAAAAATTAGATTCAGTATACCTTTCATTTTTCCTAACTAATAATCTTTAATATAATAAGTCTTACCCTTCAGTTATCATTGCTAATACTCTTTGTAATATTATGTTGTTGTAATATAATTATAGAAGTCATACCTTTCAGTTATCACGACTTATACTTTTTAGAAATATAAGTAATACACTTTAACTATCACGACATATTTTTCAGTTATCATAACTGATACCCTTTAGTAATATAAAAAATACCCTTCAGTTATTACAATTGATACCATTTAATAAATGGATCAAGTTTCACCATGAACCTTTGTTCGTAGTAGACTTTGTCTTTGAAATTTGTCGCTTTATTTGATCAATTTTTTTTTTTTAATTTTGTGGTTTTAATTTCTTTTTCGGGAATAAGGTAAAAAGAGATTTTATACGGTCAGACAAGCTTCGACCTGATTGACATTAGGAAATATATTAGATATTATTGGATCATTGATCCAACGTATGAAATTTATTTTAAGTAATTGAACTTTGCATAAGTGTGTTTGTAATGTGTTATATGCAATCACAAGCATCGCCATATTAATAAATTAAATTATTAATATGAGATTAAAAAATATCTTTTTAATTTAAAATAAAAAAATATATTATAATTATAATATTACATATATATCCTTATTAACATTTTATATTTAAATTAAAATTATAAATAAAATATTTAACATAATATTAATTATTTTAGTTTTATTTGATTGCGAGTGGGCCGTGAGGCTTAAACCTAGCTGTAGATGGGCCGCGAGGCCCAAGCCTGGTTGTAGTTGGGCCGCAAGGCCCAAGACTAGTTGCAGGTGGGCCGCAAGGCCCAAGCGAGGTGGGAAACCCATCTCGCGGGATTAATCAAGCTCATATCGATTATTTACAAGATAAGGCCAATAGAATACAGATGAGAACGGTTAGTTAAGATAATTGAGGCCCAAGCCAAGGGATATTCCAAGGATCTTCCTTTGACTTGGTCAGCCTCCGCCCAGAGAGAAAAATCAGTAAGGAAATAGCGATTTTTTTAGAATAAAGATATCAACGCATAATGCCACGAGAAGAACGTGGTGAATCATGCTAATGAACGATAATAACCGCTGGTATGCGTTCATACGTATAAATAACACACTATGGAGAGAGGTAACGGTATCAACACTCTACTTAGCTTATTCTTACGTACTTGAGTACATTTTCTTGAGAGTTTTCCGGTAATCTGACCTGAGCATCGGAGTGCCTACGCCGGAGAACCCTCCGGCGTGTTTTCAGGTACGTTTGCTCGTAAAAAGCTAAGGATTGCACTGCGTAAAGGCTGTACTCACGTGGAACTCAGGTGGGGAAACGGGCCAGGTTAGTTTTTAAGCATCATTTGGCACCGTCTGTGGAAACAATGAGCAAAGACGTGAGTTTTTCCTGAATTTTATTTTTAGATTTATTGAATATTGATGTTTTCATGGTCATTGAGTGACCAACATGGAAATGATGGGTGGATCACGGCCTCTACCAATAGGCATGCAGTTTGGAGTCTCCACTTTTTGTGGAAGATTGAATCAATCTATGAGATAGTGATCCCTAACTCTTAGGGACGTTCAGATGGGAAAGGATCCCAACTTGAAAAAGAATGGGATTTAGTTAAAAACCCCTCTCGGATTTAAGGAGGAAGAATGAGTCAGAGCGAAAGGCTCTAGATTTTTTAGTTTTCAATTTTGATTTTCATTGTATGCAAGATTGTACGGAAGTTGTTATCATAGGTACAACGTGAAAACCCACCTGAATGATAGTTCGATAAGAAGACATAATAACGATGTACATGCTGGAGCGAGGTGGACCTGAGGAGACCAGGAGGTGTCTAGTCCGTTATTGAGTGGGACGTAACCACCCACCTGAATGACAAGTTTGATGAGATGACAGGATGATGATGCCCTCGCTGGAGCGAGGTGGATAATTGGAGACCAAATGATGTCCAGTACATTATTGAATGTAATACAACCCCCCATCTAGACGATAATTCTGTAAGATATATAAACTTAGCTCTTTACCCCGAGTATGGAACTTTACAATGAGTCAATGGTGATGATGTTGATACAAATAAGTTACAACATGTGTGTACTTCACATGATTTTAACAGAGCATTATCTTTTGGGTGTCTCTAAGTATTCTGATATATTAATATGATGTCATATTAAATGAGTATGATTATTTTACTGTGATATTTTTTACTAAGTATTGACAAGTATTACAGTTGGGGAAGTATACCCATCAACGAGGTAGGGTACAGTTCCCCTCTAGAGGGAGGTATTCCCTGAGCAGGTTAGATCTGAAAAAGAGAAAAGTTCCCCAGTAGATGGTTTTGCTGCGAAATGAAGTCCATTGGAGGTAGGAAGACGAGATTCTAAGAATATCCCTGTTGGAGAAAGGAAAATACGATTATGCCCGATGAATGATGATGAAAAGAGAATCACCTTCCTTGGAGGGAGGAGAAACATCCAGAAACTCTGAAGTACTAAACACATAGTTGAGTATGATACAACTATATCAATATATATGAGCACTTGGTAAGACTTAAGGATTTGAAATATTATTTGAGATGAATTTTATTGTCGAGTTGACAATACTGAGGCTAACACAAATTAGGTATGACTTGTTTTTGCTCTTTATAAATTTGATGAAATGTTATTCTCTACATATATTCTTATTACTTTGATACTGTGGATATGTTGTCCCTTTGAAATTTCATGGTTATATTACATTACTATTTTCGTGAGAACAAATATAAGGACCTTGAGGCTTATCAAGAAACAAAGCTCACTAGAGTTGGAGTAAAGACCATAAGTTCCATCGAAGATCAGGTGGATTTGAGGCATCCCACCTATAGCTGGGTACCGAAATCTTGAACTGAAAATACTGGAGAAGTAGAGCAGTGCTAAAAATATTAGCACCAATAACATAATAAGAAGAACCTGCTGAAAAGGACATAGCATCAGAACCAGAAAAATCGGCAAGAACGGGTCCTCGTCCGAGGTTTGAGAAGTATACCCCACTCAAGCTAGAGCCCGCAGAGCTGTTGAAGGTAGCTGCAGACCACCCTGAAGTGAAGTTTCCATGGCCGCGCAGCAGGGGTCCAGTGAGGGCCAAATTAGATAAGTTTTTTCATTTTCACAATGAATACGGTAATGACACTGACAATTATTCTTATTTACATGATGAAATTAAGCAGGTGATTCAAGCAGGGCACCTCAATGAATTTATTCATTGAGATATATCTAGCTCGTGAGGGCGGAAGAGAAAAGATGTAGAAAACAAAAGAGATATGATAAGAAAGAGATCACCTCAGAAAAGGGGATTAATCCAGATGATAGCTGAAGGATCAGCACAAGGAGACTTATCTCGAGCTAGGGAGGTAGGAGAACGGGCTCTACGAATAGAGGCAGAGGAAGAGTTGTTCGAGGTGGGACATGTGAATGTCGCCCCGTGCATACATTTTGATCCAGAGGAAGGAGGAACTCCGAGAGATACTCTAATACTCATAGCGATGTCATAGGCATCATTATTGATGTGGTGGGGTATAGTATAACCAAAATACTTGAACGCGGATAGTTCAACTATATTTTAAATTGTTGCAGGAGAGTAAATATGAGTGTCCAGATGCGCACAATGGATACAATCCTTTACAAATTCTTATGAGGGGTTATCCACCCTTTAAGACAGGTAACTCTCCAGGTGAGGCTTAACGAAGCTCCACGGAGGAGGGTAAAGATATCAAATTTTTGTATAGTTGATGCACATTCATCTTATAACATGGTAGGCTAGTACTGAACCTATTGCAGGTGGTCATATCTATTTTTTACATGAAATTGAAATCTACAGTTGGTGATGAGGTATGGGAAGTGGTTGGAGATCAACTACAAACCTAGAAATACTATGAGGAAGAAGTTAAAAAGATAGATAAGAAATTCCATTAGAGCCTAGACAGGGGCAATGAGCTGGACCGTGAGATCAGAACTTAGACAGAGACAAAGAGTTAGACCATGTGGTCAAAAGGTGTAAAGTCATGGCTAAAGCCAAGACGTCCAAGATGAAACCTGAAGGAGAATTTATGATACAGGAGTTGTCACCAGACAGGCAGAGAGTCCTAGCGAGGAAGGTGCTCAGTTAAAGCCCTAATCCATTTCAGAATTTGAATAGATGAAGCATGATGGAGGTCTATCAGGGCTGTCGTCAAATAAAAATGAGATCAGAGAATATTCCAAAGGTAAGTTTTAGCATTACCTATGAAATCATTTGTTACATTAGAATATCTTTTGGACTAAAGAATGCAGGAGCCACTTTTCAACGGATGGTTGATCGGACATTTAAAAACCAGAGTATTACGTGAGAAAGCTCATCCAAGGAGCTGGAGAGAGATATTCAGAGGTTGAGAAAACAACTTTGACTATAATGGTCACTGCTCGGAGAGCTGATCTTTCAGGTGGGATGGCCAGGTGGACCATAGAGATGAGGCTGAATATGAAGCCTTGATTCGAGGAGTAGACATGGAAGCCGAGTAGGGAGCACAACGTGTGATCATGTTTTTAGATTCCCAGCTGTTGACGCAGCAGATTACAGGTGGATATGTAGTAAAGGATGAAAAGATGATAGCCTACCTCCAGCGCAGATTCAGTTCTTTTGAGGTCAGAAAAATACCTTGGGAAGAAAATTCCAGAGCAGACAGCCCATTCAAGCTAGCGAGTTTGGCAACACTTGAGCAGGCGGGAAAATTACTGTGATGACTGCAGAAATGGAAGTCACAATCCCATCAGTAGGGGTTATCGGAGCATCTAATGATTGGAGAATTGCAATTTTTAATGTATTGCAGGAAAGTTCGTGCCCAGATAACAGGAAAATGCAATGATAGAGATCCCAACTCATGATGATCGGGGGTAAGATGTACAAGTGATCATTCACTCAACCATACTTAAGGATGTTTATCCCCCACAGAAGGGAAGTATGTGTTTAAAGGTATTCATGAGGGATGATGTTTTTACCATGCAGGTTTCAAGGTAGTTGTCCAAAAAACATTGAGAGTTGGATACTTCTGGCCTACTATGAGCTGGGATGTCGAGGAATTTGTGAAACGATGTGAAAAGTGTAAGAAAAATGGCCCTTTGATTCACCTATATGCGGAGGAGATGTGGGCTATGCATGCTCCCTATCCCTTCGCAAAGTGGGGTATCGATCAAGTGGAATCATTCCTGATAGCTACTGGCAAAAGAAAATCCCCCTAGTGGTTATTGATTATTTTAGCAAATGGGTCGAAGCAGTACCCCTAGCTAAGATCGAGGAGATTCATATTATTAAATTTATATGGAAAAATTTTGTTGCAGATTTGACATCCCCAGAATTCCGGTGTCAAATAACGATACCCACCTCGCTGGAGCTTTGGTTCGAGCCTAGTACACATACCTTGGAGATCACTAAAAAATTCTCTACTCTAGCTAGTCGGGACGTTACTAACTGGACTTTACTACCTAGAATAGGGGGGAGTGGTTGATACGTTCGAAAGATTGGGTAAGCTTGACCCAAAATGGGAGAGACCGTACAAGATTGTTAGGGTTCCTAGAGGAGGAGCATATGAACTCCAGGAAATGGAGGGAAATCAAATTGCTCGGCCTTGGAGTGTGTGCCATCTGAAGAAGTTCTGGGTTTGAACTCCATCTCACTACAGGTAGGTGGACTTCATCTGATTGATATTGCGTTTGTTTTCAGTTCCTTACTTGATGTGATTTGGCCCCACTGGTACTCTTGTTTCTCCTGCCTATGGGTTTCCCATTGGGTTTTACCATAGGGAGATTTTTTGTTAGATCAAGATTGTTTTGATGAGTTAAAAGATTAATTCAGATGAGCAGATGACAATGTAGAACAGTGGAGACTGAGTCCTATTACTAAGTTGATAAGACTAGGTCAAGGATAGTTCAAGTCAGCTGGAGACTAGGAATCACAAGTCATCTGGAGACAAGCTCAAGTCTAGTCGTCTGCAGGAGACAAATATGAAGAGCTCAGACGAGGTCAAGACAAGCTGAGTAGAATAAGAAAGGCAAGTCTTCACCAAGTCAGCTGCAGATGAGTAGATTAAAATCAGCCGAGGAGCAAGCGGTTTTCAAGATTAAGTTTGTTGAGCAGTTTTTAGTTTGTTAGAACTAACTAACAAACTAACTGTCTTTTCAGACTTATAAATAGGTCTAGGCACTTCATTCTAAAAATAGAGAATATATAGAACATTCAAGTTTTTTCAGCAAGTTATTTTTCACAAAGTTCTAAAAAGCACAAAATAGTTTTTCATGATTTCTTCATAGAATTTTCTAAGTGTTTATAGAACACTTCACTTCACATCTTCAAATACACTTCTTAGTCTTAGAGTTAGATTGCAGAAGTTTGATTAGCATTTTTGAAGAGTTGAAGATCAAGTTGTAATTTGTAAAGAAAGTAAGTAAGTAAGCAGCTAGTGGAGACCCTTCTTCAAAGTTTGGAGAAGGAGAGTGGATGTAGGATTGTTATAATCTGAACCACTATAAAATCTGTTGTTCTTTACTGCTTTCATTTAATTTCTGTTCAAGTTACAATTTGTTATTCAAGATCTAATTTCAGAATCTTAGCTAAAATCTGAATATCAGTGTTGCTTTTGATCTTGTTAAAAGTTGAGTTTAAAATTGTTTTCCGCTGTGATTAATCTGATACTTTGAATTGATTTTGGAAAGATTCGAAAAATCTACAAAATCTATTCAAACCCCCCCTTTCTAGATTTTGTTCTAGAAGGCTAACTCAAGGTTTTATTCAACTCAACATTCCGGGACCAACAAGTGGTATCAGAGCAGTGTTAAGCTGTTCTGATATTAATTTTAGGTCTTAACTAATATCCTGAATTTTTGTTCTTGATAATCTGTAGTCTCACTAACAGTTCTACTAACTAGATCTTGTGAGTTTTGTGGTTTTTCTGTTTCATCATGTCTTCTGTGAAAAGCAAGAAATCCAGGAGTTTGCCTGATTTTTCTATAGAAGAATATGATTAATGGAAGTTTAGAATGGAGAACCATCTTAAAGCAATTCATGACAGAATAGAGGAGGTTCTTGAGGAAGGACCTATCAAGTTTTATCATGGTGGCACAAGTGATGGTACTACAACAGCTGAAACAAGAGTAAGGCAGGAAAAGAAAAGCTCAGAACTCACTAGTGATGAAAGGAAGATTCATAATTTAGATCAAGTTGCAAGAACTGAAATTATTGAAACATTGAGCAAGGATTGGATTGAAAAGGTTAAAAGATGCAAGACTGCCAAGGAAATGTGGGAAACTCTTGTTGGAATCTGTGAAGGATCGGATCAGGTCAAAGAAAACAAGTTGCAGTCTGTTCTACATGCTTTTGACACTTTCAAGATGAAAGAAGGAGAGTCTGTTGATCAGCTGGATGTTAGATTGACTAATCTTCTAAACAAGGCCGCTGATTTGGGAAAAACATATATAGAGAAGGAAATCAACAATAAAGTGTTGAGATCATTGAGCAAAAGATGGAGAGAGAAAGCTAACATTCTGAAAGCCACTCAAAATCTATCTTCAATTTCTCACCACACTTTGTTTTCTCATCTGAAGGCTTTAGAGTATGACATCCAAATCGAAGATGAAGCATAATCTTCAACATCTGGAAAGACTGTAGCATTTGTTCATCAAGATGAATCTGAAAAGATCTCTAAAGCATCTGATTTGTCCACAAAAGAAGAAATGGCCCTTTTGTTAAAGAGATATGAAAGGCTTAGAATGAAGTATAAATGGAAGAAGAGAGACAGATCAGACCGGAGGAACTACAGATAGATAGAGATGAAAAGAGCTCAGATAATGATAGAAAGAAGGATCAGTCAAGAAGTCATAAGTCACCTATCAGACGAGGAGATAGTAGTCCAAAAACAGACAGATGAGATATATGCTATACATGCAACAAACCTGGTCACTACAGTTATGATTGTCCTCAACTCACTCCTAGAGAGAGAGAAGAAAAGAGGAAGAAAAGAGATAGAAGGTATGCTGACCAGAGAGCTCTCCTAGCTGAGAAAGAAGAAGCTCGTGAGACATCATCATCCTCATCCTCATCTGATTTTGGGTCAGATGATGACATATGTCTAATGGCTAAAGAGGTACATTACTATTTATCATCAGATAATGACTGTGATACCTTATCTGAAACTGATCCCAGTCTTATTGATAAACTTTTGAAAGATTTGGAGACTGCTCTGTCTGCTTACAAACAGATAGAGACTGAAAATCTTATTTTAAAGGATCAAATTTCTGATCTAACTAAGGTCAATCAAACTAAGGAAAGTGAGAAACCAGACTGTACATTCAAGGGGGAATGTCAGACTGAGATGATCACCAGTACCTTGTCTGATAAGACAAATAAGTTAGAACAGGAATTGAGTTCTTTAAAAATAAAATTTTCAAATATCTATTCTGAGAATGAGAATTATAAAAGGACTAACAGAGAATTAAATCTCAAGTTAGGACTTCTGAATAATTCTCAAACCACAATAGATAAAATCTTCAATATGTCACAAAAGTCTAGTGATAAAACTGGGTTAGGCTTTGATAGGAGTAAGAAGAATGATCCAATAAAACCTAGAGTCTTTGTCAAAGAAACTAAACCTAAGGTAGAAACTAGATTCAGTCCTTGGAAACCTAAGGAATTAATTACCTCATCTGATAATTCTGAAAAGAAGAAACAGACAAGGAAAGAAATTCCAAAGGTTAAACCCGAGACTAAATCAAAGTTTTATCCTAGGTATAATAGCTTTGATGGAAGAAGCAAATCATATCCATTCTTACCAAGATTCAAGACAATTTCAAAAGATCAATTAAATAAGATTGATCTTGAAAGTCTTATCTTAGTAGATAGATATGGATGTAAGCTTCAATCTATGGTTTTAAGGAACATTGATATCTTTATCTGGATTCCTAAAAATCAACTTAACATGAAAGGACCCAAAGTACAAAGGGTACCTAAGCAATAAATTTGTGATTGCAGGAAGATAAGAAGACAGTTGATAGAGGAGACATTCTTGAGGTTATCTGGTACATTGACAGTGGCTGTTCCAAGCATATGACCAATGAAAGACGACTTCTCTCTAACTATCAAACCATTGATGGACCAAGAGTGATGTTTGGAGATAACAACTATGGACTTACTAAAGGTGTAGGAACACTAATGATTGGAGATATTCAAGTTCAAGAAGTTTACTACGTGGAAGGATTGAAGCACAACCTACTATCTGTTTCACAATTTTGTGATAAAGGATTTTGTGTCAAATTTACTCATAATGCATGCTATGTATTAGATGGTTTAAATGAAAATATTCTATTGGCTGGAGTTAGACAAGGTAACATTTATGTTGCTAATTTCAAAAGTTGTCCTAAAGATACTTGTCTTGTTGCTAAGAGTTCAGATGACTTAAGTTGGCTGTGGCACAGACGACTTGGTCACTTAAACTTCAAAACTCTTAACAAAATAGCAAGGAAATCTTTAGTTAAAGGACTCCCTGATAAAGTATTTTCAAAGAACCATGTATGTGTTTATTGTCAAAAAGGAAAACAGACCAAAGCTTCTTTTAAAACAATAAGTAGTCCTTCTTCAGAAAGGATTCTGGAACTTCTTCATATGGATCTGTTTGGTCCAGTAATTCCTCTTAGCCTTAGTGGAAGAAAATATACCTTAGTAATTGTTGATGATTTTTCAAGATTTACTTGGGTTATTTTCTTGTACAAAAAGAATGAGACTATGACTAAGATTCCAGAATTCTTTAAAAAGATTCAAAATGAAAAAGGATTAAATATTGTTAAAATTAGAAGTGATAAAGGTACTGAATTCCTAAATAAATTGATCTCTAACTACTGCATTGAGAATGACATAGCTCAGGAAACATCTGCAGCAAGGACTCCACAACAAAAAGGAGTTGTTGAGAGAAGAAACAGAACCTTGAAAGAGGCAGCTAGAACAATGTTATCTGAATTCAACACTCCACACAGGTTTTGGGCAGAAGTTGTTAATACAGCCTGCTATGTTCAAAATAGAAGTCTGATTGTTAAGGATAAGTGTAAAACTCCCTATGAAATTTGGAAGGGAAGATCTCCCAAAATTTCATATTTTCATATATTTGGTTGTAAATGTTTCATACACAACAATGGGAAATCTCAATTAAAAACCTTTGATGCCAAGATAGCAGATGGGATATTCTTGGGATACTCATCTATATCAAAGGCATATAGAATTTTTAATAAGACAACCTTGTGTGTAGAAGAAACATCCCATGTGGTATTTGAGGAATCTTCTCTTGAGTTTGATAAAACAGGGGACATCACAAAGATATCAGATGATCTAAATAAGATGATTATCAATAGATCAACCATAAAATTCTACAATCAAGAATCAGATTCAGATAAAGAGGAAGAATCAGACCAAGGAAAGGAACCTGAAAGAACTTCCTCAACAGCTGATCTACCAACTGATCAGACGACCAACGACACATCAGCTGATCAGGTAGAGTTATCAGAAGGTAACATAGAATCATCTGAAATAAATAGTTCAGACAAGACACCATCTACTGTAAAAGATAAAGGTAAGAAAGTAATGTCATATCACCCAGCTGAGCAGATAATTGGAGATTTAGACTCTGGTGTCCAGACGAGGACCCAACTAACTCAAGATTGTATGTTCAGTTGCTATGTGTCATTACTTGAACCTAAATCAATTACAGAAGCTCTAACTGATTCCAACTGGATTAATGCCATGCAAGAAGAACTAAATCAGTTTCAAAGACAAGATGTGTGGGAGCTTGTTGAAAGGCTTCATCATCAAAAAGTCATTGGAACTAAATGGGTCTTTAAAAATAAAAAGGATGAAAACAATATTGTGCTTAGAAACAAGGCCAGACTAGTTGCTCAAGGTTATTCACAATCAGAGGGTATTGGTTATGATGAAACCTTTGCACCAGTAGCTCGTCTGGAAGCCATAAGATTGTTTTTAGCCTATGCTGCTTTTAAAAGATTCATAGTTTTTCAAATGGATGTTAAGTCAGCATTCTTAAATGGAATCCTAGCTGAGGAAGTTTATGTAGAGCAACCCCCTGGTTTTGTCAAAGGAGACAAGATTTATAAACTAAGGAAAGCTCTATATGGACTTAAACAAGCACCAAGAGCTTGGTATGACACCTTGTCTGAATATTTAATTTAAAATGGTTTTGTTAAAGGTAGAATATAGAACTCTTTTTAGAAAAGAGTTTAGTTGTGATCTTTTGTTAGTTCAAATTTATGTTGATGATATAATTTTTGGATCAACTAACATATCCTTGTGTGAAGAATTTAGTTCTCTTATGAAAAGCAGATTTGAAATGTCCATGATGGGAGAAATGACTTATTTTCTTGGACTTCAAGTCAAACAGACAAAGAAGGGAATATTCATCAACCAAGCCAAATATACAAAAGATCTTATTGAAAAACATGGAATAGGTACCAGCCGAGAAGCTAAGATACCTATGATGACAAATTTTTCAATGGATCCAGACGAGAAGGGAGAAGACACTGATCAAACTGAGTATCGAGGTCTTATTGGTTCTTTATTATATTTAACTGCTAGTAGACCTGATATTTCATTTGCAGTTGGAGTCTGTGCTCGATTTCAAGCTAATCCTAAGAAAAGCCATCTTGAAGCAGCAAAGAAAATACTCAAGTATTTGAAAGGAACAGTAAATGTTGGATTATGGTATCCAGCTGATGACAACTTTGAGCTGTCTGGATACTCAGATTTGGATTTTGGTGGATGTAAGATAGATAGAAAATCTACATCTGGTACTTGCCAATTCCTTGGTAGAAAGCTGATTTCATGGTTGTCTAAGAAATAAACCTCTGTAGTTATTTCCACAACTGAAGCTGAGTATATGGCAGCTGGAAGTTGTTGTTCACAGCTGATCTGGATAAGTCAACAGCTAAGGGACTATAATATTATCACCAAAGATATACCTATCTTTTGTGATAGTAATAGTGCCATAGCTATTACTCAGAACCCAGTTCTTCATACAAGATGCAAGCATGTAGATATCAGACACCACTTCATCCGAGACCATGTAGAAAAATGAGATATCAGACTTGAGAAGATCTTGACTGATTTTCAAAGAGCAGACATCTTGACAAAACCATTGTCAGAGACAAGGTTTAAAGAACTATCTGTAGAACTAGGATTATTAGATGCTTCTTTAGTAAATCTCTAATACTGTATTTTTATTTCTTGTCTCTCTCAATTTAGTTTATTATGTCTAGAAAGAATTATCAGACTAGATCTGAGTCAAAGGATAATCAGGTAGCTGATATCATTGATTTCCTTCTTAGGAATCAAGAATCAAGGATTAGTCATATTGACCCTATCTGACATGATAATTGCTTATCTGACATATGGTAAATCAGACTAGGGCACAATAGTCAGTTGATTTTCTGAAAAACAGATGACTATCTGCACCCTATCTGATCTACCTTAAATTACTAATGGTTTTCAGCGAGTCTATGTCTTTGCAGGAATAGGTCACAGATCATACTGTTTCACCTCATCTGTTCTCAAATCTTTTACTCAGACACCTTTGTTTTTTTTAAAATAAACTCCATATTCTTATCTTCATAAAAACACTTTTTGGATTGATTGGTTGGAAAACATAACTTTTGAAAATTAAATCTGAGCCTGTTTATTTAAAATTTTTTAAGTTTGCTAAAAGTTAAAACTAAGCTGTTTTTTTAATAAAATCAGACAGGTAACTTTATCAGATGACTTTACAAACTCATCTGTTTTGGAAACCCTTATACGAAGTAAGGTAGTCCTAGACTAACATTAGGTATACTTACTTCTCTGCATAAAGTAACCTACATCTGTCAAATCAACAGTCTATAAAGTAACTTTTTACGCATTTCAAAGATTAGTGTATTACACGCGCTGAATCCTAATCGTTTATCTAAGTTTTAACCGTTGATTCAGCACAGTGATTCATTTCAAATAAACGGCTTAGATTAAGATAAGTTTTCAAAGCGGTTTCTCTTTCCAAACTTTCCCTCCTATAAATACATCTTCTTCTTCCCTTAATCATTTTTTTTCACTCTCAGAAAACCTGCATATCTTCTAAACACTTTTCCAAAACTCACAAAATTTTCCAATGACATCTTCTTCCAAAACCACCAAAATCCACAAACCTACATATATTTCAACCAATATTTCTCATTTCAAAAAGAATGAGGAATTTTTCAAAAACCGATTAAAAGCAAAAATGTATGTAGATTTCGAAACAACCCAAGACCCAGAATCTGCAGAAATCCTACGTCTTTTGGAGGCATCAAGGCTAAGGGGATTTATCTCAATGAAATCACCCCAAAACAGAACAACAGATTTGTTGAGAGCAGAGTTTCTAGCCAGGATGAATAATACCCAGGATGGGTTTGATACCTCAGTGGATGGGACGACTTTGAGTTATACGAGGGAAAACATCGCCAGAACGTTTGACACATCAATGGAGGGAGTTAATCCATTGACATACAAGGAGGATGAGTGGGAGGAATCCTTCGATTTAATGGCGAGGGTTTCACAGAGGGGTATCAGAAGGGATTTAAAGAAGAACCTTCTTAGAAGAAAGTATAGGTTGTTGATGACAGTGGTAACGAAGGCGGTTTTGGGTGAGCAAAGCTCACATGATGGGTTAACCAAACCCAGATTGTGTGTAATGCGAGCCATTCTGGATGGGGCTCAGGTAAATTGGGTGGAGCTGCTGATCACCAAATTAAAGGAGGAGAAGAAACGACTTACCTTTAAGTCGTCTACAGAAGGGTGGATCCCTACCTCTGTGGTCAGCCTGTTTAATAAGATAACTTTGCTGATGGAAGGGCTGAATAGAGAGGCTGACTGGAGAGTGGGTACGAAAAAGTACTCCAAGCAAAAGAGAATTCTCACCAAGGATGACAGGCTTGGAGGAAATCCATACTCGGACGATGAGTCTGATGCAGCCAGGGTCCAGAGGCTAGAGGCAGCAGCTGCAGAAGCACAGAGGCCAGCAGCTGAAGCAGCTGAACCAGCTGAGCCAGCCGAGGTCCCTCAGGCTGAGATCGAAGCAGAGGGACATGAGGAGGCAGCAGCTGAGGTCGCGCCTCAAGTTGAATCAGCTGAAACCACTGCTGCAGTCCCCAGGGTCTCTCAGAGGAGAAAAAAGAGGAGGCTGGTGAAAACCGTGGAGAAAAAGAAGGGGGAAAGCTCGTCTGCTGCTTCGGCCAAAGTTCCCTCAGAAGGAGAAGAAGAAGAGGAAACTGAAATCCCTCTAGTGAGAAGGCCAAGACGAGCAACTCAGAGCTCAGAAGGCTCAACCAAATCTGGTGGCTCCGAGCAGCAGATGGAGTTGTCAACTCTGCTACCAGAGGAGGTCCCCGTTCTTCAGATAGCAGCTGAGGTTGGTCAGCTGGAGGTTCCCCCTCTCCAACCAAGGAAGCTACTCTCTCCCCAATCCCAGAAGCAAGTATAAGCCTTTCTCCATCTCCTCAATTATCCCCTGCACCCGGCAATGAAGAAATACCTCAGGCTGGCATTTTTTAGCCTCAAACTCAGCCTGACATCCCATATGTCCAAATAGGCGATGAAGGGGTATCCTAGGCTGGTACCCCAGAGCCTCTCCAACAGCCTACCTCCCCAACAGTCCAAACACAAACCTTACCCACAGAACCTGAACATACCTCATCTCAACCACCAACACCCATATTACCAATCTCATCTCCCATTACCACCCCTATCATTCAAGCTCAAACATCTCCCCCAACCCCATCTGAGCAAATTATTCTCCCCACAGTCCAAACCTCACCAATTCCAATTATATCCTACTCATCTCTTCCAACTATACAAACACAGCCTATTCCTCCCCCACCTATTCAAACAGAACCCATACCCTCCTCATCTGATTCCTCATCTCAGGATGATGAGAGTGACCTTAGCCCCACCTCTGCCATCTCCTCCATTCTCTCCCTTGTCGAGAAAAAGATAAATTCTACCTTCATAAAGAAGATGAAAAGGAGAACAAGGAAACTGGTTGAAATTGTGACAGACACGATGCTAGCCAGCATGAAGGAAGTAGAGGTAAACCTATTTGATAAAATATTAAGTGATACTAACTCTGTGCTGGCTGGCAAAGTGAAAGAAATGGAGGATGAGCTGAAAGCATTAAAGGAAGAGGTGAAAGGGTACAATCAGCTGGTGGTGAATGAGCTGGCAGTGGATCACTCCGACTTCAGGGCCAAGTGCAACTTATTGGATGCAAAACTTACAGACTTGGCAGCTGAAGTTAAAAAGGGGGAAAAAGCTGAAGCTGAAAAGAGACAAGCCCTCACAGATGTGGTCGAGGAGACCAGGAAAGATGTAGGCATGAAGGCCAACACAACTGATCTGGAGGCAGCCAGGGAGGAAGCTCGAATCAAATCTGATGAGCTGGCTGCTCTCCAGCTGAGGGTGAGTCAGCTTGAAGAAGATGTGAAGGAGGACGAAGAGAAGAGGAGGTTAGAGGAGGAGGAAAGGACAGAGAAACTCTTGGCTCAGCTCAAAGAATCTGAACCAGAAGGAGCCAAGGGGAAGGGAAAAGAAGTAGCAGTCTCTGAGCCCAGATCAACTGAAATTGTTACCAGGGCTGCTGCTAAGGGAAAAGGAAAGAGAGAAGCCGATTACTCTAATCTCTCAGAGGAACAGATCAAAAGAATCAAGAGAGAGATGGAATACTTTGGCAAGAAAGAGAAGAAGAGGCAGAGAAAGAAGAAAGACTCCAATGTTTTCTGGAGTGCTGCTGAGCGGAAATGGATGATCAGAGATCAAGGCAGCGGGAAATTCAGGCCATTCCACAATACGTCTGCTCCTCCTAAGCTGGCTGCTGGAAAATATGCAGCTGAGTATAGAGAGAAAAACCTGGAAGGGATGTGGATATACTTCTGGTATATTCTCAAAGGCCCTGGAGCAACTCAGCAAGATCCAGATTTAGCTTGGCATGAGTGGATGGAGAAGGTAGATGCGGAGTTCTATCATCGACTGCTGGAAGAAGCCGATGTAGAGTTTAACGTCAACCTGATCTCTCCAGCTTTTGAGTATGCCATCCCTGCGAAGAAGCTTGATGGTACCCTGGACCTAGACTGGGTTCAGGGGATTCTAAAGAAAGCAGAGGCCGAATCTGGACTTACTCAAGAAGAAGATCTGAAGTAGCTTAGGAGGCGTGTATTCAATTGGCTGATGATCCCAGACGAAGATCAATGGGGAGTCTGATAGAAACAGGATTTTTTCTTTTCCTTATTTCTCTTTTCTATTAGTCTCCATCTGTAATCTTTGTAAATCCAATGTGAATATACTTTGTTTGACTTATTTTACTGGTTTTATTTTCTTAAAGTCATCTTTACTGCTTTAAGAAAAAAACTTAAAATTTTCTTAAGTATAAGCCATCTGAGAATTTTATCTCTCAGACTTGAAATTTTTTCCAAAAAAATTTATCTAACTCTTAAGACTCAATTTTTTTTTCTCTCTAAGTATTTCTTAAAGAGTCTAAAAGACTTAATTTTTCTTAAGTGCTTTAGTATGAATGAATCTGTTGTAATGTGAAGAATGTGCTTTGATATACCTATCTAATAATTTTGATTAACCCTAAACTAACTACAGCTGTGAGTGTGTCTCTTTCTTGTAGGTTTTAACTTCATCAAAAAGGGGAAAATTGTTAGATCAAGATTGTTTTGATGAGTTAAAAGATTAATTTAGATGAGCAGATGACAATGTAGAACAATGGAGACTGAGTCCTAGTACTAAGCTGACCAGACTAGGTTAAGGATAGTTCAAGTCAGCTGGAGACTAGGAATCACAAGTCATTTGGAGACAAGCTCGAGTCTAGTCGTCTGCAGGAGACAAATATGAAGAGCTCAGACGAGGTCAAGACAAGCTGAGTAGAATAAGAAAGGCAAGTCTTCACCAAGTCAGCTGCAGATGAGTAAATTAAAATCAGCCGAGGAGCAAGCGGTTTTCAAGATTAAGTTTGTTGAGCAGTTTTTAGTTTGTTAGAACTAACTAACAAACTAACTGTCTTTTCAGACTTATAAATAGGTTTAGGCACTTCATTCTGAAAATAGAGAATACATAGAACATTCAAGTTTTTTCAGCAAGTTATTTTTCACAAAGTTCTAAAAAACACAAAAATAGTTTTTCACGATTTCTTCATAGAATTTTCTAAGTGTTTATTGAACACTTCACTTGACATCTTCAAATACACTTCTTAGTCTTAGAGTTAGATTGCAGAATTTTGATTAGCATTTTTGAAGAGTTGAAGATCAAGTTGTAATTTGTAAAAAAAGTAAGTAAGTAAGCCGCTAGTGGAGACCCTTCTTCAAAGTTTGGAGAAGGAGAGTGGATGTAGGATTGTTATAATCCGAACTACTATAAAATCTGGTGTTCTTTACTGCTTTCATTTAATTTCTGTTCAAGTTACAATTTGTTATTCAAGATCTAATTTCAGAATCTTAGCTAAAACCTGAATATCAGTGTTGCTTTTGATCTTGTTAAAAGTTGAGTTTAAAATTGTTTTCCGCTGTGATTAATCTGATACTTTGAATTGATTTTGGAAAGATTCGAAAAATCTACAAAATCTATTCAAACCCCCCCTTTCTAGATTTTGTTCTAGAAGGCTAACTCAAGGTTTTATTCAACTCAACATTCCGGGACCAACATTTTTTAAAGGGGCCGACGTAAGTTAGTTATGACATATGTTGATCAATTATGGTCAATAGAACAACTTTGTTTATCAGTAATGAAAAATATTTTTCATTATTCATGAGTTTTGTCAGTTTATTCTATCGTTGTTTACGATTGAGATGATATGATTTCATGATATTTAATACAATTACATCACAACACATGATTGAGTGTATGAGAACTGATAACTTTCGCAAAGTTATATGAATGAGTAAAATGCTAGAAAACATCCAAAGAGAAAAACAAGTGTGATGAATATTCGCGAGTTGAATTTAATTAGAAAATACAAAGTTAAACCTACAAAAAGGGTTTAACTAACCTAAACTCAGAGAAGGTTGCGAGAAAAGAAGCTAAGAGATAGCTTCAAAATACTAAGTTAAACCTACAAAAAGTGTTTAACTAACCTAAACCCAGAGAGGGTTGCGAGAAAAGAAGCTAAGAGATAGCTTCAGAATACTAAGTTAAACCTACAGAAAGGATTTAACTAACCTAAGCCCAGAGAGGGTAACGAGAAAAGAAGCTAAGAGATAGCTTCAGAATACTAAGTTAAACCTGCAAAAAGGGTCTAACTAACCTAAACCCAGAGAGGGTTGCGAGAAAAGAAGCTAATAGATAACTTCAGAAAACTAAGTTAAACCTGCAAAAAGGGTTTAAATAACCTAAACCCAGAGAGGGATACGAGAAAAGAAGCTAAGATATAGCTTCAGAATACTAAGTTAAACCTACAGAAATGTTTAACTAACCTAAGCCCAGAGAGGGTTGCGAGAAAAGAAGCTAAGAGATAGCTTCAGAATACTAATTTAAACCTGCAAAAAGGGATTAACTAACTGAGGGTGAATTTTTGCATATTTTTACTGTGGATTAATTGCTTATTCTGATATATTTTACGAGCTTTATCACCCTAATCCTTATAATTGTGAGCTTTACGGTTGTGGAAGGTTTTTGTCGGTTTTGTAGGTTTTCGATCATATATATTGCACAAGTCAACCTTCCATCAAAACCGAGTGGGTTTCAAGTTGATTGTCCAAGAGAAGAGCCTATCCCATGCTTATATTCTCAGCAAATGCGAGTATCGAGTGGAAATCGGAAAGGCAGGAAGTTGAGAATCGAAATGCAAGTGGAATTGTTGAAATCGGAGCTCATTTGTACAGTCTCGAGCCTGTCTTGATCTTGTCTCGAGTCAGGTCTTGAGCCCTGTCTCGAGTTGAGATTTGGTCGTGGTTTGAGTCGTTCAAAGGGCCTTTACGTGAGCAAGCTAAGCCATCTCGAGCTCGTCTCGACTGGCATCTTAAGCTCATCTCGAGTCGAGACAGACCAGGAGCTCGAGTCGAGACAGCTGGCCGATGTCGAGACAAGAAGAGGAGGCTGCGACTTTGGGGAATCATTCATCTCAACTCGAGTCAGGGACTTGTCTCGAGTCGAGAGAGGCTTCTCGGAGCAACTTTTGCAGATTTTAAAGTTTCGAAGGACTTCCTTGCAATTTAGGCCTTTGCACTCGAGACCCCTGCTATAAATGCTCATTTTTCTGAATTGAAGGCAACACATTACACTTGGGAAACATTTTCCACACTTAGAATATTATTTTCCTTGGATTAGAACTCTAGTTTTCTATTCCCCTTTCTCTTGTATTTAAATTCCTAGATAGATTGTCTTTAATTTCCAGAGATTAAGCCAGCCCATAGATTTAATTGGTGTAAACTCTACTTTCAAGCAAGGATCAAGCTATTGTTGGGATCAATTCATAGTTTATTCAATTCAAGCAAGGTGATATTCTTCTTTTTAATTGCTATTATATATGGTGTCATGGATATTGCTCTCTTCTCTCTCAATTCTATTTTATTGTTCAAATTAGCCATGAGCTAATCTCCTTGATTGCTTGGGTGTTGCAATTATACATAAATTTAGTGTAGATCATGAATTGATTACTTTGATGGGCATGTAATTGTGGCTTTGATTCTTCTACTATTGGGCTCTGTGTTGATCTCATGATTGATTGTTTTCATTAAATTGATTCGTTAAATTTGTATGTTGCAAAGAGAGTTGGATATGCTTGTTAGAGGATTAAGTGAACGTTTTGATTAATTATGATGATTTAGATCGTGATTGATTGCACCGAGAGGTGAATTAGTTGCTAGATCACCCCTTAGTGGACATTGCATGTTTAGGTGTGTAGTGAAGAGACGACCCTAGGCATTAGTACCCGTTGTGAATCTGTCTAGGTGATCAACGGTCTTTAGTGCTCGTTTGTTAGATTTTACGCGATTGCTCTTAGCCTTGCCCGGTTCATGCCTTGACTAGTGATTGATTTGTGAGTTTACCCAAAGGATTGTATAAGAAAAACACCTGTGCGATCGTTTCACACCACTTGCACTCGTTTTGAGTTTTAATCGCTTTCGTAGTTTTAATTTGATTACTCTTGTTTGGCTTGTTGTCGATTTAAGTGTTAGCACCCCGTTGAGCCACTATAATTCTATGCCAATGTATGTTTTTTAGGCTTCATTGTTCTCATAGTTCCTAGGTTTCGATAATTTATTTGGTCGTAAATACTTATTGCTAAAATACAAGCGATCAAAATGGCACCGTTGTTGGGGACTAGTTGAGGACACTTAGGTGGAACTTGAATTTTTGTTGAGTGAATTTACTAGTGGCATTATTTTTCTTGTTTTGTTGTTTTTGTTTTGAGAATTTGATACTTGGCTTCTTTTGGTAGGTGTATAATTGAACTTCAACAATTGAGAACGAAACACCTCCAAGAAGAAGGAATAGAGGTAGGAACCGTAGAGCCTCTGCTCTAGAGATGGAAGGGGATCCACCTCCACATAGAGAGGGGCTTGCAAATGAAGGAGGGGATGGAGAGATTAATATCCAAGGCATCTATGTAGAGTTGAGGGGTGTCCAAACTCAACAAAGGGAAGAGATGGTACCTCAAAATCAACCCAATCCCCAAAATCCTTATCCTTATCCCTATCCCTATCCATATCCCTATCCACCGCCTCCACTTCAAGGCCAAAATCCATATCCTTATCCACCTCCATATCCACCATATCTTCCATACCAAGATCAAAATTATATTGCTCCATACAACCCACCACCACCCTTGCCTAATCATCAACCTCCTCAAAATCCATAAAATCCCCCACCTCAAAGAGAAGAAAGGCCAATTCGTGCCTATTTTGAGCCCCAACTTCGGAAGTACTATGATGGTATTGCTAGACTAAATATCTAAGCCAACAATTTTGAAATTGCACCCTCTATGATCAAGCTTCTAATGGAGAACCAATTCGAGGGAAGAGATGTAGTCGATGATCCTCACAAGCACTTGGATAGATTTTTGGAGATAGCAGATACTATGAAGTACAATGGTGTCTCCGAAGATGCTAAAAAGCTGCGGTTGTTTTCATTTACTCTTACGGAAAAGGCAAAGCAATGACTTAGCAAGACAATACCGCCGAGAAGTGTGCATACATGGGTGGAGGTGAGTCAGAAATTCTTGCTTAAGTTCTACCCTTCTTCTAGAATCGTCCAAGCAAGAAACGAAATAGCCGGTTTCAAACAAAAGCCCAAGGAAAGCATCAAGGGTGCTTGGGAACGATTCAAAAACTTGTTGATTTCGTGTCCCCAACACGGGTTTCTGGAGGAGCAAACCATATGCTTTTTCTATTGTAGAGTGGATGAAGCAACTCAACTCCACTTGAACGCTTGTGCTAAGGGTGATTTCTTGTTCTTAACTTCACAAGAGCTATTGAGATCTTAGATGGAGTAGCCAATAATTCTTCCCAATGAAATACCAATCAAGGCCCTAATCAAAGAGTAGCTAATGTGGAGCAAGGAGACTTGATTAAGTCAATGATGATGACTTTAATTGATAAGGTGAGCTCACTTACCACCAATCAACAAAGAGATATCCCTACTCCTCCAATGATGCAAGAAGGGCAAGTTCTTAGCAAAGTGGGGCCATGTGAAGATGTGAACTATATGGGTAGACAACCTCAAGGAGGCTATCAACAAGGCTACCAAGGAGAAAAACAATTCACCCAAGGGCAATTTCAACCACCATATCAACAAGGAGGTCTGTCTTCTTTCCAACAAGGAGGTCAATTCACTCAAGGTAACAATTCCTACAACTCAAATTTCCGTAAGAATGAACACTTTTCATATGCCAATCCGAAGGCCGCCGTACGATTTCTACCCGGATTTGATCCGGGAGCAAAACTGCTTAATGGAGAGGGCAAGCCTTCGATGGATGAGTTGTTAGCTTTTTTGATCAAGAAAACGGAAGAGAAAGTGTTAGGCTCGAAGCAAGGTTTGGTAAAATGGAAGCAAGACTTGATAAGATGGAAGGGTTGTTTGGGAGTCAAATTGCCCAACATGGGAACCAACTCAAGACCCTTGAATTCCAAATGGGTCAATTGGCTAACACTTTGCTAAATATGCAAAATAAGGGGAAGTTTCCTTCTAATACCGAGGTGAACCCATGAGAGCAATGCAAGAGAATTCTATTGAGAAGTGGTACCAAGTATGATGGACCGTCAATGCCAAAATATGGGGAGCTTGAAAGTGGTGATCCTTATGAGAACAAAGAGGTTGAAGAAGAGAGTGGTGATGATGAGGAAAATGAGTTTGAAAAAATGAATGAAGATGAGGAGAAAAAGAGGATGATGAAGGAGAAGGAGGAAGCATCAACAAAGAAGAAGGAAAAAGTGCTTGAAAAAGGTGAATGTTCAACTCAAATTCCTAAGTGGAAGTTGGCAAAGGAGTTGAGGGAGAAAGAAGAGCATGTGCCTTGTGATCGTTGGGGAGTGCCCAAGACACCAATCCCACCTCCCTTCCCAAGAAGGTATATGAAGCAAAAGATGGAGGAAAGGTTTGCTAAATTCTTGGAGATCTTCGAAAAGATTCATATCAATATACCTTTTGCCGATGCATTGAAACAAATGCCACATTACATGAAGTTCCTAAAGGATGTTATCTCCAAGAAGAAGAGGCTTCAAGAGCAAGAAACTGTGAGTTTGACGGAGGAGTGTAGCGCTTTGCTTCAAAGGAATGTGCCTCAAAAGCTCAAAGATCCGGGGAGTGTCACCATTCCTTGTGAGATTGGTGGAAGTGATACTATGTGGCAGTTATGCGATCTAGGAGCAAGCATAAATCTTATGCCTTACTCTATTTACTGAAGGCTTGATCTAGGTGATACTAATGAGGTCTCCATGACACTCCAGTTCGCCGACCAATCGATACAAAGGCCTAGAGGAGTGGTTGAGGACGTGCTCGTGAAAGTGGATCGTTTCATATTTCCGGTGGACTTTGTGATATTAGATATGGAGGAAGATCAAGATGTGCCTCTTATTTTGGGAAGATCATTTCTTGCAACGGGTGAGTCCCTGATAAATGTGAAGGATGGATAGCTCAAATTGTGCTTCAACAATGAGGAAATCAAGTTTTCTATTTACAAGACCTTGGAGAAGAATGACCATGCTGAGAGTTGTAGCTTTGTAAGCTTGATTACGGGGGTTATCCAAGATGAATGAGAAGATTTCCCAAACTCTTATTTGTCTCTTGATTCATATTCTTTCTTGAATAGAAATTTGCATTCATTGCCTATAAGTGAGTCTAATGAATTTTCTTTGCATATTGCTAATGATTGTAGGGACAAAGTAGATGAGGGAATGAAAGCTTGTGATCAATGGAAAGGAAAGCCTAAATTTCTACCCTTGAAGATGGAAGGAGAGGAGATGCCTAAGTTGGAGGAAAAGAAGGACAAGCTCAAGCCTCTACCCGATCACCTTCGGTATGCTTACCTAGATGAAGAAATGAGGTATCCCGTGATTGTCTCTTCTACCTTAAGTGCTAGTGAGCTTGAGAAATTGTTGGATGTGCTAGCTAGGAATAAAGGTGCTTTAGGTTGGTGCATTGATGATTTGAAAGGGATTAACCCATCGATCCGTATGCATAAAATAAGGGTAGAGGAGGGTAGTAAGGATATTGTGCAACCTCAAAGGCGGGTAAATCCTTTAATTCAAGAGGTAATTAAAAAAGAGGTAATTAAATTTCTTGACTCTGACATGATTTTTTCCATATGTGATAGTCCGTGGGTGTCTCCATTACATGTGGTTAGTAAGAAGGGAGGGATGACTGTGATCACCACTGACTCTAACGAGGTCATTGCCACACGGGTAACGACCGGCTGGAGAGTATGTGTCGATTATAGAGAGTTGAGTAAGGCTCCTTGCAAAGGCCACTTTCCCCTCCCCTTCATGGATCAAATGTTAGTGGACATATTTTTATTGCTTTCTCAATGATTATTCGGGGTACAATCAGATCATGATTGCTCCTGAAGACCAAGAGAAGACTACATTTACATGTGCTTACGAGACGTTTGCGTGGAGGCGTATGCCAATTGGTTTGTGTAACGCTCCCGCAACGTTCCAACGTTGCATGATGTCTATCTTTCATGATATGATTGAAAATATTATGGAGGTATTTATGGATGATTTTTCAGTGTTTGGAAGTTCTTATGATATATGTTTAGCTAATCTTGAGAGTGTGCTTAAAAAGTGTCAAGAAACTAATCTAGTCCTTAATTGGGAAAAGTGCTATTTTATGGTACGAGACGGGATAGTTCTTGACCATCATGTGTCTCATGCAGGAATACAGGTGGATCGAGCTAAGGTTGGGGCCATTGAGAAACTTCCTCCACCTACAAACATCAAGGGAATCCGATCCATCCTTGGACATGCCGGGTTTTAAGGAGATTTGTAAAGGATTTTTCAAAACTCTCTAAACCCCTTTCACATTTTCTAGAGAAAGATGTTCCATTTGAATTTGATGATGAGTGCTTGTTTGCTTTCAGGGCTTTGAAAGAGGTGTTGATCTCTATACCTATCTTGGTGGCACCTAATTGGAAAGAACCGTTTGTGGTGATGTGCGATGCAAGTGATTGGGTCATGGGAGTAGTTTAGGGTCAAGTGAGGGAGAAGAATTTCGAGCCATTTACTATGCTTCCAAGACATTCAACTCCACCCAACTCAATTACACCATGACGGAGAAGGAACTTTTAGCGTTGGTGTATGCGGTGGATAAATTTCGCCCCTACCTAGTAGGCGTGAAAACCACCGTATACACCGACCACGTTGCCATAAGATACTTGATGGTGAAGAAAGATTCCAAACCAAGGTTAATCCGATGGATTTTACTCCTACAAGAATTTGATTTGGACATCAAGGATAAGTAGGGGAGTGAGAATATAATCGCCAATCATTTGTCAAGATTGGAGCATTGATATAGATAAAAATGTCGGGCCCAACTACACGTAGGGCCCAAATACGACCAGCCCAATAGGGCCTAATGACGTTATTAGATACCCTAGATAAAGGGGGGAAAACCCGAGATGGGCCCGAGCCCAGATCGACGGAAACTAGGCTACGAAGCCCTAAACCTACCTACAGGGGGGCCACGAGGCCCAGACCTGTATAGAGAGGGGCCATGAGGCCCAAGCCCAACTACAGATAGGCCACGAGGCTTACAATTGAATACAGGCCGCGAGGCCCAAAACCCGAATGCAGGTGGGCCGCGAGGCTCAAACCTGGCTACAGGTGGGCCGAAAGGCCCATGCGAGATTTAGAGTGTGCGTGAGGGTTTTTGACTAAGCCCACGACGGTTATTTATCTGATAAGATCCAGAAACCTAGAAGGAGCGAGTAGTTGAGATAATTAAGGCCCAAGCCAAGGAATATTCCCCATATTCCTCATTGACTGGGTCTAAACCTCCATCCAGGGGGGAATTCGTAGATATGATTAGATTTCTTGAGGAATAAGATATCCACGCACGACATCATGGCAGAACGTGCGGGCTAGTGCCTGGAGATTGTGATTGGCAGTTATTGATCCTAACGTACGTATAAGTAAGACACTCCACAGGGAGGTAACGGTATCGAATCACTATCACTCTCACTTAGCTACCTTATACGTACTTTCTTGAGTGTTTTCCGGTGACCTGACTTGAGCGTCGGAGTGCCTATGCCGGAGAACCCTCCGGCGTGTTTTGCAGGTACGTTTGTTCGAGGGAAGCTAAGGATCTTAAGTGCGTAAAGGCTTTACCCCAGTGAACCCAGGTGGGGAAACAGGCCCAGGTCAGTTTTTACGCATCAATTGGCGCCGTCTGTGGGAAGAGAAGAGCTGAGATGTGAGTTTTAGTTTCTTTTCTTTTCTAATTATCTGAAAGAAGGACATCATGACGGGTGAACGTACACCCATGAGGCCGATTGCACTAGTACCAGCTGGGGGAAGGATAACCCCCGCAAACCCAATGCAGGGTGAAGCTGTGCCACACCCCGTGCCTCCGGTGGCTATGCCCAATACTGGAGGACCGCCAATGGTTACAGTGGCGCAAGGTGAGAGCTCAACTCCTGGCCAACACCATCCAGGAGTAGGAGCTGCTGTTAGAGAGGAAGGAGGGAACATGCCTTCCTCTTCTTCTGCAATACCAGAAGGAATACCTATGGTAGGAATCCCCGGTGCGGCTAATGCTCCAGCCAGGGGGATACCTCAGAGAATCCTAGAACCGGCTGCCTCTGTCGCTCTGACCCGGGAGCAGCTGGATGACATGATAGCTCGAGCTGTGGCCAGGGCAATGGCTGGAGGAGGAGGACCTCCACCTGTAGGGAGGACTGGAGAACTAGGACCAGGGAATCTGCCTGCTCGATCCCACCCAGGGGGGAGCAGACAAGACGAGTATCAAGAGGAGAGAAGGAGAGAAGTGGAGTCCAGGAACCAGGAAGAGGCCCTGGGAGCCGAAGGAGCCCAAGAAAGAAGGTCAGCAGTCCCTCGGCCGAGGGAGGCTGGTCCGGAGGAAGCGGCACGGGGGAAGGAGACAGCCCTGCTGCAGCGAGGAAGTAAGATTGAGGACCACGAAGAGGGAACAGGAGACACCCAGTCTGAGGCCATGAAAGACCAGATCAGATCCTTGAGGAAACAAATGGATAACATGAAACATCAGATGGAAAATCGGGTTAGTATGCCTCGACCCGTTACAGGTTGCCAATTTACTGAGAATATCTTACAAGATGAGTTGCCTAGCAATTTTAAACCTCTTAATTATGAATATGATGGTACGACTGACCCCTATGATCATTTGGTGAGATTTGAAAATTCGGCCCTCCTCCATCGATATGGGGAGGGTGTGAAGTGCAGGGTCTTTCTCACTACTCTATCTAAGGCAGCCCAGCAGTGATTTAGCCAGCTAGAACCCAATTCCATCAACTCCTTTGAACAGTTTGGGGAGCTCTTCTTGCATCAATTTGCTAGTGCAAGGAGGCAACCCAGAGCTACGCTAACATTGTTTAACATGAAGCAAGGGGAGAATGAAAGCCTACGGGCCTTCATGAAAAGATTCAATCAGGCGGCATTAGAGGTTCCAACCGCCACCCCGGAGTTAAAAATTAATGCTTTCACTAGTAACCTCCGAGATGGAGACTTATTTTCCTCCCTGGCTAAGATGCCAGTCCAGACGTTTGATGAACTGCTAAGGAGGGCGGAGAAGTACGTCACATTGGAGGAGGTAAGAAAGGCGAAGAGAGCCGAGGTCAAACCAAGTGGACCTGAAAAGAAAAAAGAATCATCAAAGAAAAGCTCAACGGCAGAACCTGAGAAAGCTGCAAAATCTGGACCTCGCTCCAGGTTCGACAAGTATACCCCCCTGAAGCTTGAGCCAGCAGAATTACTAGAAGTGGCATCTGACCATCCGGAAATGAAGTTTCCGTGGACACGATCCAGGGGGCCTCAAAAACCTAAGTCAGATAAGTTTTGTCGTTTCCACAATGAATATGGACATGACACTAACAATTGTTTTCACTTACGTGATGAGATTGAGAGGATGATCCAAGCAGGACATCTTAAAGAATTTGTTTACAGAGATCGAGTTAGCTCTAGGGGTCAAAAAAGAAAAGAAGCTGATGATAAAGCTGAGGAGAAAGGAAGAATGATCGAAGGGAGGCAGGAGGAGAGACCCTCCCAGAAGAGAGGACTTATCTAGATGATAGTCGGAGGTCCAGCAGAGGGAGACTCCTTCCACGCTAGAAAAGCTGGAGAGAGGACCCTCAGGAGAGAGGTAGGAGAAATGTCCAGAGAGGTGGATCACAAAGAAGCTATCCATACACCTCGGATTCATTTTGGCCCAGAGGATGGAAGTTTAAGGAAGGAGGACCACAGTGATGCACTGGTCATCACAACAGATGTGGCGGGATACACGGTAGCACGGATCTTCGTAGATACAGGGAGCTCCGCGGACATCATCTTCCTGGAATGTTTCAAGAAGATGAATTTGAATATAGAAATGCAACCAGTGGATACGGCATTGTACGGTTTCACAGGAGGAGCAGTACACCCTCTGGGCCAGGTAACCCTCCAGGTGGGGCTAGGTGAAGCTCCACGGAGGAGGGTGGTTATGGCAAATTTTTTGATTGTGGATGTACCTTCATCCTATAACATGAATTTTGGTAGACCATTGTTGAATCTATTTCAGGTGGTTATGTCAACTTATCACATGAATCTCAAGTTTCCAGTGAATGACGAGGTGGGTGAAGTAGCTGGAGATCAGCTGCAATCCAGAAAATGCTACGTGGAGGCAGTAAAGATAGCAGATAAAGAGCTACATCGCAGCCTGAAAAGAGACAAAGAGGTGGGCCGAGAGTCCAAGAGGTGTAAGATTTCTGAAGAAATCGATCCTCCAAAGATGGAAGCCGAAGGAGAGCTGATGATGGTGGAGTTGTATCCCGAAAAGAAAGGATACACAACGAAGATTGGAGCCCAGCTGGAGCCAGAGTTGGAGAAGGACCTGGTAGCAGCTCTACGAAGAAATGCGGACGTTTTTGCTTTTTCTTCCTCTGATATGACAGGTATCCCCGAGGAGGTGGCGATGCATCACCTGAACGTGGATCCTAAAGCTAAACCAATAAAACATAAATTAAGGGTCTTCGGACCAGAGAAAGATGCCATTACGAAGGTGGAAGTAGAGAAGCTGCTGGAGGCAGGACATGTCAAGCGAATACAATTCCCCACATGGCTATCCAATGCTGTGTTGGTGGCGAAACCAGGGGAGAAATGGAGAATGTGCATAGATTTCCGAGACCTGAACAAGGCTTGTCCTAAGGATCATTATCCCTTGCCTAGGATTGACCAGATGGTCGACTCTACATCAGGATTTGAGCTGCTGAGTATGATGGATGCCTATCAAGGCTACCATCAGATACAAATTTTCCCTCCAGATATCCCAAAGGTTTGTTTCATCATGGCTAGTGGAACTTTCTGTTATATTAGAATGCCCTTTGGGTTGAACAATGCAGGAGCTACTTATCAGAGAATGGTGGATAAAATGTTCCGAGACCAGCTAGGGAGAAACATGGAGGTCTACGTTGATGATATGCTCGTGAAAAGCGTAGAAGCTGGAAAACATGTGGCAGACCTGGAGGAAGCTTTCTCAGTGCTCAGGAGGAATGGCATGAAGCTGAATCCAGCAAAGTGTTCTTTTGGAGTGAGATCCGGGAAATTCCTCGGATATATGGTGAATTCGTAGATATGATTAGATTTCTTGAGGAATAAGATATCCACGCACGACATCATGGCAGAACGTGCGGGATAGTGCCTGGAGATTGTGATTGACAGTTGTTGATCCTAATGTACGTATAAGTAAGACACTCCACAGGGAGGTAACGGTATCGAATCACTATCACTCTCACTTAGCTACCTTATACGTACTTTCTGGAGTGTTTTCCGGTGACCTGACTTGAGCGTCGGAGTGCCTACGTCGGAGAACCCTCCGGCGTGTTTTGCAGGTACGTTTGTTCGAGGGAAGCTAAGGATCATAAGTGCGTAAAGGCTTTACCCCCGTGAACCCAGGTGGGGAAACAAGCCCAGGTCAGTTTTTACGCATCAAGCATGATGAAGGATATGAAGAGAAAAAGGGTGAAGTGAAAGTGGAGTTCCCGGATGAGCACTTATTTGTTATTAAGATCAAGGATGATGAAGAAGAAGGGCCATGGTATGTGGATTATGCTAACTATCTTGTGGTAGGAAGGTTGCCCTATGATTTGAATCGATATGAAATGAAGAAATTCTTGAAGGATGTGAAGGATTACTTTTGGGATAATCCCTTCTTATACAAGAAGAGGGTGAATTCGATCATAAGAAGATGTGTGCCAAGCGAAGAATGGGAGAGTATAATGTTCCATTGTCATTCTTCCCCTAGTGGAGGCCATTATGGAGGCAAGAAAACGGCTTTGAAAGTGCTCCAATGCGGATTTTATTGGCCATGCCTTTTCAAGAGTTGCAATGAGTTCGTGAAAAAATGTGTTAAGTGTCAAAGGAGTGGGAATATATCAAAGAGAGATGAAATGCCCTTGAATAATATCATTAAAGTTGAGGTATTTGATACATGGGGGATAGATTTCATGGGACCATTCCCTTCCTCCTTCGGGAATGAATACATATTGCTTGCGGTGGACTATGTTTCGAAATGGATAGAGGCAATTCCAACCCGAATGAGTAATGCCAAAACAGTGATTTCGTTCTTGAGGAGCAACATCTTTGCAAGATTCGATGTACCAAGAGTTTTGATTAGTGGTGGGGGTAGCCACTTCGTGAACAAGATGTTGGCAAATGTGCTCATGAGCTATGGAGTTAAACACAAGATTGTGACCCCGTATCACCCTCAAACGAATGGTTTAGCCGAATTCTCAAATAGACAAATCAAGAAGATTTTGGAGAGGACCGTAAGTGCTACACGAAAGGATTGGGCTAAGAAATTGGATGATGCACTATGGGCCTACCGAACGGCATACAAGACTCCACTTGGTATGTCACCTTACCAATTAGTTTTTGGTAAAGCTTGTCATTTGCCCGTTGAATTGGAGCATCGTGAATTTTTGGCCATAAAGAAGTTGAATTTTGAAAGTTCCCGTTGTGGAGAGAAAATAATTCTTCAACTCCATGAACTTGAAGAATTTCGAGAAAATGCTTATGAAAGTGCACATTTGTTCAAGGAAAAGACCAAGCGGTGGAATGATGCCCGACTTAGCAAGAAGACTTTCTCAGATGGAGATGAGGTGTTGTTGTTCAATTCAAGATTGAAGATATTCCCCGGAAAGCTTAAATCCAAGTGGAGTGGTCCATTTCGTGTCATTAAGGTGCATCCTTCCGGCTTCGTGGACTTGGAAAATGATAAAGGAGAAGAGTTCTCGGTCAATTGTCATCGTTTGAAGCATTATTACTCTCCTTGTGATAAGGGGGTAGTTAATGAAATTGAATTGACGAAAGGTTGAACTCTTAGAGTTTCGTCCGGCATAGGACGTTAAAAATAGCGCTGGATGGGAGGCAACCCATCGTTTTCCTTATTTTCGTTTCTTTTGTTTGTTTGTTGCTTTTAATAAGTGGTTGTTCCTTGGTGTTTGCTTGTAGGTGGTCGTGATTCACTTGGAGCTTTCTTGCTAAGGACGTTATGCAAATTGTGCCGGTTATTTAGGTACACCCCAGGCTCGAACTTAGACTTGCTTGTCAATGTCTAAGTTTGGGGGGGTTAGATTTATGTATTGCACAGGCGCACGTCACTTGTTGTGGTATTTTGAGCTTTATTGTAGGGGCTATACTTATTAGTGTATGTTGTGGAGCTTTTATCTTCTTGTATTTAGTGGTGTATTAGCCTTGTGGTGCTTAATTGTGGGTAGTTTTGTGCAAACTAGATTGCTTGCACTATCTTGCAAAACTTGTAATTGCTTGGCAATAAAAAGTTTGGGGGGGTGTGCTCGTTTAGAAATTCTCGTTTGCACTAACTTGCCTTTCACGGTTCGTGGTAATCGTGGAAAATTTTTTGTTGTAATTAGGGATTTTGTTCTTAAGTTGTGCATATCATTGATGTATTGTTTATCTTGGTGATTTTTGCTAAGAATTGAGAGGGATTTGGCATAATTGATGCATTGATTTTGGTATGTAAGTGTTGTGTTGGAAAGGGAAGAGAAAAAGGTGAAAAAGTGCTCGAAAAGCCCCGTCTCGAGTCAAGACAAGGCTATGGCTCGAGTCGAGCCATAAGAAGATTTACGTGAGGAGGATAACGAGTCTCGAGTGGTGTCTCGACCCCTGTCTCAAGTGTCATCTCGAGTCAAGACACCTGTGGGGGGTCGAGTCGACATGAATAGGATTTACGTAGCTCAGCCAACCTATTTCGAGTGACGTCTCGAGCCGAGTCTCGAGTGGCATCTTGAGTCGAGACATCCACCTGACTCGAGTCGAGACGCAGGGCCGAGGGATGTGTTTCAGTTCTTTATAAGGTAAGTTTCCTCATTCTTTTCCATTTTATTTCGAATCGAAGCGTCCCCTTTCTCTTCCAAACACTCAAAATCGCCCATATTCCCCACTTTCTCACATCATTAACATCCTAATCCCTACAAATTCATAATCCCCCATCTCTTACACTTGAAATACTTCCAAAATCCTCAAATTTGGTCTGAAAAAATCCGTCTCCGTTCCACTCTCGGATTGAATCAAAACTCTAAGGGCTTGAAGTTGTCTCTTTTCATTCTTTTATCCATACTAAGGTATGTGTTCTTCCCTTCTCTCCATTAATTTTCAAGGAATTCATGAATTTTTGTTTGAATTGTGGATGAACCCTAGAAATTGGAAATTGGGGATTCTTGGAATAATTCCTATTTTGACGAATTGCATGCTAAATTGTGAATTATTTGTCATGGGTTAGATGAATTTGAGTTTAATTTGAGATGGGTAGTTCCAATTTGTGATGAATTTTGAATTTTGGTCTCTTAGGTTTCAAATTAGGCATAATTGGAGATGTTGGGAAATATTTCCTATTTGTGTGAATTGAGAGTGAATGATATATGTGTGATTGCTTTGTATTGATGTTTGAACATTGAAAAATTTCGTGGTTTGAATTTGCTTGGTGATAGTTGAGATAATTAAGATGATTCTTGCATGCCCCTTTTCGAATTGTTAGGCGTTACTTTGAATTAAGGGTTGAAGTTGTGAGGATAATTCTTGTATGCCTTGTTATTGGATTATTGTTGAACTCAAGATTGTTGCATTTTGATGAGTTTTGCATAATTTGGTAGCAAGTTGAGGTTGTGAGAGGTTCTTAATTACTCTATTGCTTATGTACTTAATTATCCTTCTTGCTTGGTGTAGGAAAGAAAATGCCTCCGAGAAGGAGAAATCCAAGAAGGGGAGCAAGGGAACAAGAGCAAGAAGAAGAATTGGTCCCTCAGGTGCAATATGATATGGCATGGTACCCGGCTGAAGAGCGTCGAATGATACATCAGCTATGCTTCCAAGGATGTGGGATCAAGCCCAAGCATTTTGGGATTAACTTCGGTGAGGGAGGCATAGTCTACGTGGATCATTTTATCGAGTTGGGAAATATGAGTTTCAGGCCCACTCGATATTACGATGAAGACTGCGCCGAGGCTTTGGGTAGTCGACGGGATGTGGAAGAGTAGTTTAGGAGAGTAGGATGGGGAGAATTTCTGCTAATCCGGAAGCCATCATACAAAGGCTTGATCTTGGAGTTTCTGAGCACGGTGGAGGCTCATGGTCAGAATGCCTTGGGGTTTGCGACGAGCATCACTTTCAGATTTGGGAATGAAACCGAACTTTGACAGCAAGTGAGCTTGCAGGAATATTCCGCACTGAACCATGGTCTGCTCCAACTGAGGAAGTATTCGAAGCTACAGATTTTTGGCAATCGATAGCAGCTAGAAATGAGGATGATTGGCCAGTATTCAATCCAAGCAAAACAAAGGCGTCGCAAATCCAGAACCCAGTGCTGAGGTACATCCATAAAATCCTTGGCCAAACGGTATTTTTGAGATTCGAGGCCGGGTTCGTGAGAGATCACGAACTATTTATCATGTACCAGATGGTCCAAGGCTTACACACACACATACTACTTGATCGATCAATTTGTGCGCCAGAAGAAGCCAGCTAAGAATGTGCAATGTGGAGGTTTGATTACCCATCTCGCCGAGCATTTTGGGTGGGATGCGGAGAGATCTCGAGCACAGCCCCTTGAAGGACCTATGAGGCTTGATTCGAAGGTTCTAGCCAACATGAAGATGGTCAAGAAGGTTCGAAGAAGACACTATTTTAGTCTTGAGAAAGATGGGTGGTTCCCACTCCCGAAGCCAGAACTGACCACTATTATAGAGGGGAGCTTGGAGAACCTAAACCTTTCTTCTCGGGAGCACCGAGCTTGGATTGGATCAGTTGCAGATTTACCGGATGAGCCAGATCCTAGAAGCTAAAGAGAAGAGTCATTGAGAAGGCAAGGTGACCAAGAGGAGGAAGAGGAGAGAGATCCACCACCACCACCACCACCGTCACGAAGAGAGCCGGTCGCAGAGGTGATGACACACACCTACCATCGATGCAATGATTATCAGACACTTTTGCGAAGTAGTGAGAGTCTTCATGGTAGGATGGAGGCACATTCTTAGGCAATCACCGGACTGGAGCAACGGATGGTGGGCTTGGAGCAGGAGCAAAGACGGTAGAGGGAGATGTCGGAGGAAATTCTAAGCAACCAATTGAGGCAGATGCAGATGCAAGAGGCAATGTACTCTTGGTTCGTTGCTCAAGGCCACTTCCCTCCACCTCCTCCTCCGAATGCGTGAAGTGGTGGTATCTCTCGGTTTTAATTTTTGTATCTCTTTTCTCTCGATGATTGTACTTGAATTTATTGGAATTGTTGAAATTTTAGATTTGATGGATTGTAACTTATGGATTGATTGATGTTGGTTTTGAACTTCTTTGATGTTTGTTGATGGTTTTAAATGATTGTTTTTATTGATGATGGATGATTGCATTGAGCTTATGTGTGGATGTTACTCTTATCTTTGAGTTTATTTGATGTGAATTTGATGAGGTGTTATGCTTGGAGGTATGTACGTGGCATATATGCTTTGATTGTTGGACATGGTAAACTTGTGATGTGACATTGAGTTGATTTGTTGCTTGATTCTAGCATGAGAAATTGCTTGTGATGATGAGTGTGATGTAGAATGCTTTTGAACCTCTTGAATCATTTTTAAGCCGTGAGCTTTTGAACATCTTGAATCATACATAAAAATGGTTTGATTCCTTGTTGAGTGCATCATTTGCGATTGTGCATGCTAGAACTTGCCTATGGACTTGGTTGAAGTTGAATTTTGTGTAGATCTATGAAGATGATTAGAGGCTATGTTTGGTTTGTTAAGTTACTTAGCCAAATTTTACCCCACCAATGACATGAATTTCTCTAGTAAGCCAATTTGTGCTTTAAAGCCTTATTCTTTGGCAAGCTTGTGAAATTAAGTCATTTTGCCTATCTTTATGAGCCTTTGTTTCCATATTTTTAGTAGAGCATGAGTGTTGGCAAAAGAATGGTGAAGTGAAAATGAGAAAGTGTGGTGGTATGATTGGGATAAGTGTGATAAGATGAAAAAAGAAAGAAAAGAAAAGAGGTTGAAAGAAAAATTGAATAGTGGATAAATGATAAAATGAAAAGAAGAAAATTCAATTTGAGCTTGATTGTGCAAAAGAAAGTCTCAAAAGGTGTTGGTGGTGAATGTTTTGTGAAAAAATGAAAAGAAAAGAAAGGGTGGTGCTTGTTGAATTTGAAGTGAAATTTGATTGAATTGCTTAATCAACACTTATTGCTCTAGTAACAATGAGTCACTACTTCCAAATTCACCCACCTAATCCGAAGAGCCTTCATTACAACCTCTTGAAAAGACCTCTTTGATTCATAGCTGACACATAAAAGGATTGATTGAGATTGAGCCTTGTGGCAAGCATATGGTGTGTGTGGTTGTGATTTGATGGTTAAGTGCCTAATTGCCCTTATTCACTTGTGTGATGAGAGATACACTCCTTGGAAGGAGCATTGAAAAGGCATTTGAAATTGCATCTTGTCAAAGCATGACATTTTTTTGTGTTAGTTGAAAGTGGCTTTGAAAGCTTGTGTTCACTAATGAGTTTGATTGTCCGAAATTTATTCTTTTTGCCATGTGACATAGTTGCAATCTGTTGGGTCTAGAATTTGTATGTTTTGATGATGTTCCTAAAACCTAAGTGTAATAGGACCGGCTGAGCCTGTTAGTCAGCTGATGATCGAGATAGGTTTGATATCTTAGTATAGTTAATTTTGCTAGGTTCGACCTGAAGATCTACTTTGGTTGAGAACTGAAGACTGCTGAACAGAAGACTTGAAGATCAAGAAGGATTGCTTTCAAGAGAACTTAGAAGGTTTCGTGTAGATCAAGAAGAGATAATAAGCTATCTGCAAAAATGAAGTTATCAAGAAAGGTTGAGTGAAGATAGCAAGGTTGGAATCCTTGCTACAGCAAGATTGTGGACCGTGCTGAAGCAAGATGTGTAAGGTTGCTAGAGTTGACTTAGAAAGATCTATCAGGATTAATTGAAAGACAGAAGGATAAATTAAAGATACTCACAATCAATCTAAAGGAGATTGAATTTTCAGTTAGATCAATCAAGGGATAATTGATTGGTATCAGACAATCAATTATCCAAAGTCAACTAATCATTCCAACGGTCACTTACCATTTCTTGAAGACCTGATTGACAATTTAGCCTAACGACTAGTCAAATTCAAGATTATATAAATTGAAGTGAAGGATTTTAAAAACATACACGCGAGAAGCATCAAGAAATCCTTTCACTCATTGCAAGTACAAGCATAATTATTCATACCAGAAATCGATCCAATACGTTGATATTTTGAGAGATCTATTTTTGGTTAAGGAATTGTAAATCACCTTCCAGTTTCTCTGCAAGAGAGAATGTTGATTATTGAATTGATCTTATGATCATTCTGTGTAACAAGGGCAGGAACTTGTAAAACTTCCTGTGGTCAAATCCTCAAGGAGTTTAGAGGAGACAAGACCAGTTTGGTGGATAGTAAGGCCCCTTTGGAATCAGGGAGAGTGGACGTAGGATCGTTATATCCGAACCACTATAAAACTCTGTGTCTTTTATAAGCTTTCTGCATACATATTTATAACTGCTCATTCATCATCGTTTTAATAAACCTGCACTTAAGCTTGCTAGTATTCATCATCTAGGTTTTCTTAAAAGGGTTTTTCAAATACACTCATGAGATTAGCTTCCCACCATCAGAAGACTTTGAGTTTTCAAAGTCTGCTGATCTCACATAGCACACTCTGAGTACTTTGTTGTAGAAGACTTCAAAGTTTTCTAACCTCACACTCAGCTCACGAAAAGTTGAAAATAGTTTTGAGTGTGGAAAGTCTATTCAACCCCCCCTTCTAGACTTTCTACCTCCTTGCACATCTCGTCCGGGACCAACAAGTGGTATCAGAGCAGTGGTTCAATCAACCACTAGCTTTGGTTACCAATAGTCTTTGAGGAAAGACTGTTGTGGTCACCTGAACAGATTTTTTCATTTGAATGACTTTTTCATAAAACTCACTGCATTTAGTGCATAATTTTTTTTATTACTAACAATGAGTTCTCATAAGAGCAGTAAAGCTAGAAAGCTACCAGAGTTCTCTATTGAAGACTATGACTACTGGAAATTTCTCATGGAAAATCATCTTGGTGCAATTCATGATAGAATGCTTGAAACTCTTGAGGATGGCCCAATAAAATTCTACTGGGAACCAGTAAGCTCTAGAAGCAGCGAAGCAGAACCATCTACTCGGCAGAAGGTTGAAAAGAAAAGGAGTGAGTTGTCAAATGATGAAAGGAAACTATTTAATCTTGACCAAGTTGCTCGCACTGAGATCATAGAAACCTTGACTAGAGAACTTACAGAGAAAGTCAAGACTTGTAAGACTGCCAAACAAATGTGGGAAACCTTGGCACTTATGTGTGAAGGATCGGAGCAAACTAAAGAAAATAAGTTGCAGTCCATTCTACATTCGTTTGACACATTCAAGATGAAGCCTGATGAGACAATAAATTAGTTGGATCTGAGCTTGACAAATATAATCAACAAGGCAAGTTCTTTGGGTAAATCATACACTGAGAAAGAGATCAACAACAAGATATTAAGATCTCTAACCAGTAAGTGGAGAGTCAAGATTACTGTGATCAAAGATACAAAAGAACTTAGCAAAATAAGTCATCATGAGTTATTCTCACACTTGAAAGCTCATGAATATGATCTGAAACAAGAAGAAGACGAGGAGAAGGAAATTCAAATTCCATGGGAAAAGAAGTTTCAAAGTTACCTCGAATCAGTCGTCAAAGGAACCTGTTGGAGAGGATTTAAGCTTGAAAGAACAAATGGCACTTTTGACCAGGAAGTTTGATAAAATGAACTCAAAGTTTGGAAAATACAGAAAACACTGGAAAAACACAAAGAAAGCTGGTTTCAAATCAGAAAACAAATCTTCAGTCAGTTCAGATAAGAGATTTGAAGATTCCAAAGATGATAGAAGATTCAAAACTCCAGAAAGAAGAAGAGAAGAAAGTCCAAGAAGAAGAGATTTCTCTCCTAAAAGAGATTCCAGCCCTAGAAGATCTTCAAAAACCTGGACACTTCAGCTATGACTGTCCAGAATTAACTCCTAGGTAAAGAGAAGAAAAGAGGTTAATGAGAAACAAGAAGTTTGCTGACAAGCAAGCTCTAGTGGCTGAAGAAGAAGATACTCTCTCAAGTGATTCAACATCATCTTCAGATTTCTCTTCTATATAATGATTTGTGTCTTATGGCCAACGAAGATGAGGTATTTTCTGACCCTTGTTCTTCGTCTGTTTCTCGCACCTCTCTAGAAGAAGAGTTTGACCATAGCTTCATTGATAAGTTAATGGGAGATCTCAAAACTGCTATAAACGCTTACAACTGTGTGGAAAAGGAGAAAACTAGCTTAAAGGAAAAAATTGATCTACTTACACAAGAATCTATTAGCAAGTCATCTGGAACATTAGCAGACTCTAGGCAGACAACTTCAGAAGAGTTAAACACTCTTAAATTGAAGTATGCTAAATAGCGTCAGCTAGTAGAAAGGTTCCTTGCTGAAAAATCTTCAGAAGACTGATCAGTTGAAAATTCTACAAGCAAAGTTTGATGAGCTTTTTCATCAGCATGAGCGTGTAAAGACAAGTGAGGAACGTCTAAGTCTGAGGTTGAACCAATTGAATAAAGCTTCTAATGCTATTCAAACTATAGTTGGTTCATCTCAAACACCTGACGTAAAGAAGGGAATTTGTTTTACCATTACCCAATCCTCACAGGTTCAAACAAGTGTACTTAAGAAGAGTACACATGTTAAGGGTGATGATTTGGTAGGAGAGGGTTCCAAATCTAAACCTACTGATAAGGGTAAAAAGGTTGCTGACCCAACAAATCAGTTGAATAGGAAGAAGAGTAGCTATACTCAACAACCTAAACAACTGATGAGGTATCAAAAGAAGGGGGAATCCCAACTTAAGAAACCTTAGCACGGTAAAAAAAGTAGACATCAGCCGAAACCATCTCTGTGGAGATAGTTTCAGCTGAAGACTACACAACCTAAGCAAACTTCAAAGCTTGCTAAATGGTCTACTAAGTCTTCTGTGCCTGTAAGATATGAATCTTTTGATGGCTCAAATAGAACGTATCCTTATCATCAAAACCCTCGAACCATAGCACATCGGCTGATCACTCTATCCAGAGGACCTCAGAAGGGTCAGAAGTCTTCTGGAAGGAACACAACTAACACTGATAGACATGCATCCAAGAAGGCACCAAAAGATGAAGTTGTCTATGTGGATATGTATGGAAGAAGGATAAGATCTTCTAGACATGATAAGAAAAGTCTATTCCTATGGATTCCTAAAGACTGTGCTAACTCTCAAGGACCCAAATCTAAAGGGTACCTAAAACTCAACTAAACGTGCAGGACGCCGTGGGGCATGGAAGAGGAGTTGCTGGAAATACTGTCTGGTACATCGACAGTGGGTGTTCGAAGCATATGACTGGAGACAAGCAACTCTTGAGCTCAATAAAATCACAAAATGGCCCACGGGTAGTATTCGGGGACAATAACTTTGGTATTACCAAAGGTGTTGGAACTCTATACATTAGAGATGTACGTATTGACGAAGTCTTCTATGTGGAAGGATTAAAGCATAACTTGCTTTCGGTGTCTCAATTTTGTGACAAGGGATATTCAGTTAAGTTTTCTTGTTCTTTGTGTGTTGTCTTAATTGGTTTAAATGATCAGGTGCTTTTAACCGGCCTGAGAAAGGGCAATGTTTATGTTGCAGAATTTCAAAAGTGTTTAAGCAATACATGCCTTGTAGCAAAAAGTACTCAAGAAGCCAGCTGGTTATGACACAAGAGATTGAGTCATCTAAATTTCAAAACATTGAACAAGATAGCCAGAAAATCTCTTGTAGAAGGTTTGCCAAATGAGGTCTTCTCAAAAGATCAGATTTATGATTCATGTCAAAAAGGAAAGCAAACTAGAGCTTCATTCAAGGAAGTTCCAGTACCAACATCAAGCAAGCTTCTACAATTACTTCATATAGATTTATTTGGACCAGTATCTCCTTTAAGTTTCAGTGGCAAAAAATACACTCTAGTGGTGGTAGATGACTACTCAAGATTCACATGGGTAATATTCATGTTCAAAAAGAATGAAACCATCACAAAGTTGCCAGAATTGCTGAGGAGATTGCAAAATGAGAAAGGAGAAAATGTTGTGAGAATTAGAAGTAATAAAGGAACAAAATTTCTAAACTCTCATATAGCAACTTATTGTAAAGAAGCTGGAATTCAGCATGAAACGTCTGCGGCCTGAACTCCACAGCAGAATGGTGTAGCTGAAAGGAGGAATAGAACACTCAAGGAAGCTGCCAGGACAATGCTAGCAGAGTTTAATGTTCCTCAAAGGTTTTGGGCAGAAGCTATCAATAAAGCCTACTATACTAAGAATCTAAGCTTGCTAGCCAAAGATCATGGAAAGACACCTTACGAGTTATGGAAAGGTAGACTTCCTCGTGTTTCTTTCTTTCGTGTTTTTGGTTGTAGGTGTTTCATTCATGACAATGGTAAGTCCAAGTTAAAAACTTTTGATGCCAAGGTTGCTGATGGAATATTCTTAGGATATTCTAGCACAAGCAAGGCCTATCGAGTTTTTAATAGGAAAACCCTTGTTGTGGAAGAAACACCCCATGTGGTTTTTAATGAATTTATTGCTGAGTCTAAGGATAAAGGACAAGAAGAATCACTGGCAGAAGGATTTGGGAAACTAGAACTCAAAGATAAGACAAAGTATGTCAAGGTTCATCTACCCATTTTAGACTCAAACTCTGAGGATGATCAGCAAACTTCAAAGTCAGCAGAAAAGGAAAAGGATGTCCCAGGAAGGAATGAAGACTCAAGCAAAACAAAACCTGCTGAAGAAACCCCGAAGGTTGCTGATGTTTCACCCAAAACACCAGAAGTGAATTTATCAAATCAAGGGGGAACAACACTAGACAATGTTCCAACGATACCTCTAGAAGACTTAAACATCTCTATGGAAACTAATAGAAGGAATTGGATGACAGATCATTTCAGTGATTTAATCTTAGGAATTCCTCAAGATAGAGTTAGAACAAGAAGAAAGATAAACCTAGATGGCTTATTTAGCTGTTATGTTTCGCTGCAAGAACCTAAGAATATCGAAGAAGCTTTGTTGGACACAAACTGGATAGAGGCTATGCAAGAGAAGCTGAATCAATTCACACAATAAGATGTTTGGGTACTAGTTGACAGGCCAAAACATCAGAAGGTGATTGGAACTAAGTGGGTTTTTAAGAACAAGAAGAATGAGAAAGATGAAGTCACTAGAAAAAAAAAAAAGCAAGGCTCGTCGTGCAAGGTTACTCACAGTTAGAAGGAATTGACTATGATGAGACTTTTGCTCCGGTAGCCAGACTAGAAACTATAAGATTATTTCTTGCATATGCAGCTCATATGAAATTCATAGTGTATCAAATGGATGTAAAATCAGCATTCCTAAATGGCGTTCTTGCTGAAGAAGTCTACGTTGAACAACCCCCAGGTTTTGTACAAGGAAATCAAGTTTACCGTCTGAAGAAAGCATAATATGGACTAAAGCAAGCTCCCCGAGCTTGGTATGACACCCTGTCACAGTTTCTACTTGATCATGGATTTAGTAAAGGAAAGATAGATCGAACCTTATTCAAAATTGAAGAAGGTCAGAAAATTCTACTAGTACAGATTTATGTGGACAACATAATCTTCGGATCACCGAATAAGAAACTTTGTGAAAAATACAGTGATTTGGTGCAAAGTAAGTTTGAAATGTCTATGATGGGAGGGATGAACTATTTCTTAGGTCTTCAAGTCAAACAAACCTCTAAAGGAATATTCATAAATCAAGCTAAGTATACCAAAAACATGCTAGAAAAGTTTGGTATGTTGTCTAGCAAGGATGCAAAGATTCCTATGGTGACAAACTACAAGATGGATCCAAATGAAGATGGTGAAAGTGTTGACCAGACCATGTATAGAGGGCTAATAGGTTCCTTGCTGTACCTAACAGCAAGCAGACCTGATATCTCTTTCGCAGTTGGAGTATACACTAGATTTCAAGCTAATCCAAAGAAAAGCCATTTGGATGCAACAAAGAAGATTTTAAAATATCTAAAAGTACAACAAACTTAGGTCTTTGGTACCCTGCTGATGATAACCTAGAATTTAGTGGATATTCAGATTCAGACTATGGAGGTTGCAGAATCGATAGGAAATCAACCACGGGCACATGTCAATTTCTTGGAAGTAAGCTGGTTTCCTGGTTCTCTAAGAAGAAAACTTCGGTAGCTACTTCAACCACAAAAACAGAGTATATGGCTGCTGGGAGCTGCTGCTCACAATTACTCTGGATAAGTCAACAATTAAGAGACTATCACATTATTACTAAAGAGATTCCTATCTTTTGTGATAGCAATGGTGCTATTGTCATTACTCAGAATCCAGTACTTCACACAAGATGCAAGCATGTGGATATACGTCACCATTTTATTCGAGATCATGTGGAAAAGAAAAATATTAGAATGGAAAAGGTTCATACTGATCGACATAGAGCAGACATTCTCACAAAACCTTTAGCAGAAGCAAGGTTTAGAGATTTATCAGTGGAATTAGGCTTGCTGGATCCAGGGAAATTATATTGAAAAAGAAGGCTTTCAACTTTGCTCGAGAAGGATTGCTAAGGATCTGGTAAAGCTTGCTGAAGATAGCTTCCGACTTTGCTGGAGAAGGGTCTTAAACCTTGCTGCTATAGTTCTCAGTGGTATCAGTTGATTACAATATCAACTGACAGATATGTCCTCTAAGATCTCTCTCTCTCTCTCTCTCTCTCTCTCTCTCTCTCTTTCTCTCTCTCTCTATTTTCTTCCTTCTATCTTTTTGAAAATATATTTTGGTATAAGATATTCCTTGATCTTTACCTGGTTAAAATAATTTTTGGAATATTTTATTCCCTTTCTTATCCTCAGCAATTGGAATTATTTTTGTTAACTGTCAAATCATATATTTACTACCACAAATTATGGGGTGATTGTTCTTTAAAATATTATTTTATACCTTATTTCTGTGGACCTGAAAATCTCTTCACTTCAGAAAATTCCTTTTTCGCGTCCATTGCTGAGGTCACACACTTTTCGAAATTCGAACCATTTTATCCATAACTGATTGGAGTAGCAACCGGGTAAGTGGTATTAAGACCAATCGCAAATATCGAACCCAAGGGAAAAAGTATGCACGTGAGGCCCTAGAAATACGAGTTCATAGTGACTATTTATGCAACAAGGGATGATACTAACACTACAAACACTTGCAAAAATATAAACTAAAAACAAGCAAACAATTGATCGAACACTTGAGATGCGAGAACAAATACAACAATAAATGGTGGGATAGGGATGCTAGGGCTAACATCCATCAAGGAATCATCAATCAACAAGCTACAATTGAATCAAATTGCAAATCAACTAAGATAGAAAGCATTAAACCATCATGAAATTAATCACTCCATTAATAACACAATGCCTAATGTGAGTATCCTTAGTCCTTCCCATCTCTCAATGTAGAAGTCCCCAATTCATACAATCATGCCAAATTGTAACCCGATTAACACCTAATCACGTTAGCTCAACTCTCGCCTATTGCTAGGGTGATCAACCATTAATCTAAAGAGACAATTTTACATTAGCACAATTAATAATCAGAATTAGAAAGCAATCTAATCAATTGATCTCCAATCATCAACAATCATAGCATAGTCAATCAAATCATCATCAATTTCAATTAACCCAAGCACAAGAGAGTTAGCCCATGGTGCCAAGGGCAAAAACCATGGGAAGAAAATAGAATTGATCAAACACAAAGTAAATCACAACAATTAAAAAATTAAAGAGACAAGAGAGGAAGAACATCACCAATTGATCTTCAATTAACTAAAATAAGAATGCTTGAGTGCTCAATACAAATCTCCAAATGAAATCCAAGCTTGAATTGATGGAACAACAATGATCAAAAGCTAATCTAGAGCTAATCTAATCAACAACAATTGAAATCTAAATCTAAATCTACCTTCCACACTACCTACAATGGGAAATTGGCTTGGGGCCTAAGAAATCGCCCCAAAACCGCTCCTAACTGCTCTAATCTAATCCCCTCTGTTATGCTCTGCTTCAGCCCTTAAAAAGACAAATTTTCTGAAAAATCAAATCCCTCGAGTCGAGGGTCAGCCCTCTAGTCAAGGCTGACGCATCCCTCGACTCGAGGGTCAGCCCTCTGGTCGAGGCTAGTGCAATTTTTTGATTTTCATCCTTTAATCTTCTCCCTCGAGTCGAGGCCTCTGGCCCTCGACCAGAGGTTGAGACCAGGGCATTTTTCCGGTCGGGACTCCGCCTCCGACGCCCGTTTTCGTCCGTCTCGTTCGTCTCTTCATCCTAGGAATGCCGGTACTCTCGGTTTGGCCAAATTCCACCGATTTACCTATAAAACGGACGAAAAACATCAAATATTCATCAAGTACTACTTTTTAGGCAAAGAAGTGATACTCATTTATGCACAAAAACTAACACTTTTGATCACTTTTTGCACTAAAATACCCCTTAAAAACATGCATAAATTCACTCCAATCATAATATCCTTAAACTTGAAGTGTTGCTCGTCCTCGAACAACGTAGCAAATAAGCCCAAAGGAGTGAATTGATTGCAATTATGTCACATGGCAGCTTAGAAGATAAATAAGACAATTGAACTCATCAATGAACATAAGCTTCAATGCAAACTATCCACTAGCAATCAAGATAGATTATGCTCAAATAAATGCAACATCAAACATTCAAGTCATTGCTCCTTCCATGGAGTGTTTCACTCTTCACTCAAGTGTATAAAGGTAATAAGCACTCAATCATCAAATTCACAAACTTGCACACCATATGCTTGCCTAAAGACTCAATCTCAATCAAAATCAATTGTGTTTAATCAAGAATCAAAGTGGTCTTTCTTCTCGGTTGTAATGTTGGCTCTTTGGAAAGGTGGGATGTATTTGGATAAGAGTGACTAAGTAGTAGAGACTTGAATGAAAGCTAATCAATACAAAACACATCTCTTCACTTTTCATCAAGTAACACTCTTTCTTTTGAACTTCAATGATCAATCCACCATTCACTTGAGCTTTCTCTTTTTAAGCTCACAAATTGAATTTTTTTTTTTCATGTTCACATTTCTTTCTTCACAATTCAAATCTTTTTCACAACCTTTCTTTCATTTTCTCAAGCATTCATCACTTAGCTCATCATTTTCCACCACACTTCACAATCAAATCACCATCTTTAGCCAACAATCAAGCTCTACTAAATATAGGACAATAAGACTCATAAAAATAGACAAATGGTTTCAATTTCACTTGGCTTGCCAAGAATAAGGATATTAAGGCTCAACATGGCTCACTAAGAAAATCACAAGTGTTTGGTGGGGAAAAATTTGGTTAAGTGACTCATCAATCCAAACATGGCCTCTTATCACTTTAATGACATCACACAAAGATCAATATCAACAAGTCTAGTGGCAAGTTCTAGCATACAAATCATGAATGATGCACTCACAAAGGAATCATATCAACCGTATAAGATATACGATTTTTTTAAGGCACAAAAGCTCACGGGCTTAAAATTGAGCAATGAATCAAGCATTGTCAATCACATCCATCTTTACATAATTATCAAGCATGCTAGCTTCAAGCCACAAATCGACTCATGATCAAATCTAAATTCAATATGTCTTGCAAATCAAGCATAAGTGCACATGTACATAATCCCAAGCATACTCACTACATCAAGATGATACTAAAAGATATGCAATAAGGCCACAATTAAGCTCAAGACAAACTAAGCTCAAAGTATACAAGGAAACCAAGACACAATTATATCATCATCATCAATAAGCAATAAGCTCATCCAACCCCAAAATCATAGAAGAGCACAAAAGAATTAGAAAAGGGAAGAGAAACACCTCCCCCAATCTTAGACAAGTCTAAGTTTGAAAGGAAGTGTTGTACCAATAAGCCTTTAAACTCCATTTTTTCCTTCAAGAATGTAGGGATCATCAAGCTTCCTAGCTCTTTCCTTCTTGATCTTGCATTTCCTTGCAATTCCAATCGCTTTCCCATTCATCTAGCAAGTGTACCTACAATTGAGCACAAGAATCATCAATTCATTATCACAAAGAGATGCAAGTAAACAATAACGATCAACACCCTCAAACTTGAATGATAACATGAATTCAAGGTTTAGAATGAGAGTGATAAAAATATATGCAACTTCTAATGGTATCAACATTAAGCTCAATAATCCAAATAAGCTCCATAGCAAAATATGCAATTCAACCTCCTAGAGCATGAGAAAATAAATTCCCAAGCCAATTCTCCCAAAAACGAAACAAAAACACAAAGCTACCAAAAAGCACACAAAAGAAATAAAAAGGATGGGTTGCCTCCCATCAAGCGCTATTTTTATTGTCCTATGCCGGACTTATTCTTTCACTTCCATCTTCCTTCATCGGAATGGCCAAGGATAGCGGTCCTCCTTGCCATTATATCTCAACCTTTGAGCTTCAAAGTCATGGAGGCAAATATGTAGGAGAGACTCATCATTCGCATCTTTGCATTTTATTCATGGTTGTCCTCCTTTCTTTCTCACCAATAACCCTCTCCATTTCTTTTCTCCAAGGATGCCCAAGCACTTCTTCAATTCTTTCCTATAATCAAAGTTTTCAAGAGGCAAAATCAAATCATTAGAAGCATCAATTTCAATTAAAGTACAAATTGAAGAGTTAGAAGATTTAGAAATGCTCATTTCATTCTTCAATTCCTCATTTGGTGCTTCCAGATTTGCTTGTTCATTGTTGCTCATGTCCATCAATGGACATTCCTCTTCCTCACTCTTGATAAGGAAATTTTCCACTTCATTCTCCTTGCTTGGACCCTCTTCTTCTACATCTTCTTTTTCACTTTCTTCCTCCCCTTCTTCTTGATGATCTTCCACGATGGCTATGTTCTTCACTTGGAGTAGAAAATATTTGAGTTGACTTTTTAAGACCATGAATTGAGCTTCGGTGATTTCCATGTTCCCCTCTATTAATGCATTAACCATAGCTTTGGTTTCATAGACGTTCTCATACAAGGAAAGCATTTCTTCACATCTAGGGTCATCTTCCTCAAATTTTTCTAGAAACACTCCAAGCATCTCTTTTAATATAGTCCTCACATCATGGAGTCCCCATTCTTCATAATGGAAAGAAGCTTGTGGCATTTGACAATCGTATTCATAGCTTCTCCCATCATCATAGTAAGCCCCTTCCGATGCTCCTTGATACTCAAGTCCACAACATGGATCGAATTGATCATAATGCTCATAGTATGGAAACATCTCTTGAGGTGGGGGAGGAATTTCATCATATCTCCAATCTTCATAATGTGGAGAATATACCCTACTTCCGATGCTCCTTGATACTCAAGTCCACAACATGGATCGAATTGATCATAATGCTCATAGTATGGAAACATCTCTTGAGGTGGGGGAGGAATTTCATCATATCTCCAATCTTCATAATGTGGAGAATACACCCTACTATCTTGATAATACTCTTGATTCCACAAGTATGAGTTGTATCCCTCCATCTAGACAAGATAGCAAAGTATCAAATTCAAACAAAAACAACAACACAAACAAAAATACAAAGCCAACAAGTAGCCACGTCAAACAATTCCTAAGTCTCACTAAGGCGCAAAAACTAATTCCCCGGCAACGGTGCCATATGATTGGAGTAGCAACCGGGTAAGTGGTATTAAGACCAATCACAAATATCGAACCCAAGGGAAAAAGTATGCATATGAGGCTCTAGAAATACGAGTTCTTAGTGACTATAGATGCAACAAGGGATGGCACTAACACTACAAACACTTGCAAAAATAGAAACTAAAAACAAGCAAACAATTGATCGAACACTTGAGATGCGAGAACAAATACAGCAATAAATGGTGGGATAGGGATGCTAGGGCTAACATCCATCAAGGAATCATCAATCAACAAGCTACAATTGAATCAAATTGCAAATCAACTAAGATAGAAAGCATTAAACCATCATGAAATTAATCACTCCATTAATAACACAATGCATAATGTGAGTATCCTTAGTCCTTTCCATCTCTCAATGTAGAAGTCCCCAATTCATACAATCATGTCAAATTGTAACCCGATTAACACCTAATCACGTTAGCTCAACTCTCGCCTATTGCTAGGGTGATCAGCCATTAATCTAAAGAGACAATTTTACATGAAGCACAATTAAGAATCACAATTAGGAAGCAATCTACTCAATTGATCTCCAATCATCAACAATCATAGCATAGTCAATCAAATCATCATCAATTTCAATTAACCCAAGCACAGGAGATTTAGCCCATGGTGCCAAGGGCAAAAACCATGGGATGAAAATAGAATTGATCAAACACAAAACAAATCACAACAATTAAGAAATTAAAGTGACAAGAGAGGAAGAACATCACCTATTGATCTTCAATTAACAAAAATAAGAATGCTTGAGTGCTCAATACAAATCTCCAAATGAAATTAAAGCTTGAATTGATGGAACAACAATGATCAAAAGCTAATCTAGAGCTAATCTAATCAACAACAATTGAAATCTAAATCTAAATCTACCTTCTACACTACCTACAATGGGAAATTGGCTTGGGGCCTAAGAAATCGCCCCAAAACCGCTCCTAACTGCTCTAATCTAATCCCCTCTATTATGCTCTGCTTTAGCCCTTAAAAAGATGAAATTTCTGAAAAATCAAATCCCTCGAGTCGAGGGTCAGCCCTCTAGTCGAGGTTGACGCATCCCTCGACTCGAGGGTCAGCCCTCTAGTCGAGGCTGGTGCAATTTTTTGATTTTCATCCTTTAATCTTCTCCCTCGAATCGAGGCTTCTGGCCCTCGACTAGAGGTCGAGACCAGGGTATTTTTCCGGTTGGGACTCCGCCTCCGACGCCCATTTTCATCCGTCTCGTTCGTCTCTTCATCCTAGGAATGCCGGTACTCTCGGTTTGGCCAAATTCCACCGATTTACCTACAAAACGGATGAAAAACATCAAATATTCATCAAGTACTACTTTTTAGGCAAAGAAGTGATACTCTACACATTTATGCACAAAAACTAACACTTTTGATCACTTTTTGCACTAAAATACCCCCTAAAAACATGCATCAATTCACTCCAATCAATAACCGTTTGATCTGATCTTGCAATATGCATATCAACATTCAAATCTTGTTTTGTAATTTAAAATTTAGCGGTTTCCTCTCTATTTCTTATAAATTGGTTTTATCTCTCATTTCCTTCCCTTACCTTTTCTCCGAAAATTTTCTCTGCAAATTATTTATCATCTCTGTTCTAAATTCAATGGCTCCTAAACAGTTTTCATCTTCGAAGGTCACCGGGAAACACAAAACTCTGGATCCCTTGGCCTTGTCGGAAAGAGTAAGGAGTGAATTATCTGTGGATTTTCGCTCAACGAGGCAGCAAGAGGCAGGAAATTTTTAAATCTTTTATCTGATCGTGGTTTGAGCCAGTACTGTTCGGCTCACTCCTCAAAATGGCGAACTCTCGACGCTTATGTCGTCCAGTTTCTGCTTCGTGCAGAGTTTGGAAGACATGGCATCAAAACAACTGTATTCGGACAGAGTCTAACCACCAAACACCATGATATTCATCAACACTTGGGTTTATCTCTTCAAGGAATTGACCCAGAATCATATATGTCAGACAGTCATCTCGACGCATTTCATTATCTAGCGAAAACCTCATGTCGTCATCATGTGTCAGATTTGAAGAAGGCATATCTCAAGCAGAAATATAGACTGTTGTTTGATATCATGGTGAAGGTTATTTTTGGTGAACGACAGAGTATAGATTCATTGAGTCAAAGATGTATTTTTGCTCTGAAGGCTATTGTTGATAGGATTGAGTGTGATTGGGTTAGTAAGTTTTTGGAGATTCTACAGAAGGAGAAAAATTGGTTCTTTCGGACTGAGGTTGAAGGACATCCTGGTGTTAAGGTTTGGGCTGTGGAGCAGTATGTTTCAATGTCCAACAAGGTTACAGTTCTGTTGGAGAAGATCTTGCCGAATATAGAGTGGGACCCGAAGTGGACAAAATCCTACACTAAGGCAAAGTTCATGTTGAACAAGGATGAGAAGCTTAGTGGTCCTCCTGATTCTGATGCTGAGGAAGATCCGGCTAAAGTCGAGGGGGAACCTACTGACGTGGTCCCTATCAAAGAGGTTGCTCCTATAATAGACGTGGCTGAGGAGGAGGTTCCTAAGGATGATGGTGGGGAAGATGAGACTTTGAAGGTTTCAGAAAACTCACCTAATAGTGCTAGTGAGAAAGCACCAGCAAGCTCCAAGGTTGCTGGTTCAGAGGAGAAGACTTTGAAGTCTTTTGGAAGCGAGGATCAGATTCCAAATTCCCAGTTGCCACAAAGGAAGGGCAAAAAGGTAATTGTGGTATCTAGGAAAGGATCGGTTAGCAGTCGCACCAGAGGTGCACGATTGCCTCCTAAAGTGACTCTGGGACAAAAGGGTTATTCTGTAGATGATGACATGGAGATTGATGATTCTCCATTAATAGGGGAAGAAGAGATGACCTCTCCTGAGTCTACTGCTGAGAAGGAATAGGTACCGATTCGTTTTCCCTCTCTTTCTGAGGTTCCTTCTAGTCCTCCGAAGTCTGCTGCACCAAATGCAGTTGGCGATGATGCCGCGGGCTTGGGTGCCGCGCCGGAGCCTAACACCCAGGTTGCTGAGGGTGATCAAGGTAGGAAAGTGATAGAGACAGATCCGATGGAGTCTGTGCAAATGGTGAATCTTGCTGAGAGAATCTGCGGACCATTTGAGAAGTGTTTGATGTCCGAGGCTTCTGCTTGGGTAGATAGCAAGTTTCCTAATTTGCGGGATTTTTCTAAGGAGCGTAGCTTGCTGGTAGATATTCTGGTTTGGAAGAATACGAGGCTCGGCATTATTGATGATCTTATTCTTCTGGTGAATGAGATTGGTCATAATGAGTTCTTGCTCTGGGAGTATGAATTACAGTCTCAGGCTGGAGTGGGCAGGGCATTTGATCTGTCCACGGATCATCAGATTGCCTGTTTAGTTGCTCGATTACAGGATGAACCAGAACCTGCTGAGGATGGTTCAGGACCTCACTTCACCATGCCTGAAGACGTCAGGAAAGGTGTCTCTTCGATTCCTTCTTCTTTACCTGATTTTAGATCTGTGCGTCTGCCAAATTTCATGAATGTTGTTGTTCATAAGGATCTGTATAATTCTTATACGGAGAAGTTTATTGAGTTAACACAACAGTATGCTACCATGTTTTTTGTATTGGCTGCTAAGTATGCCCCTCTTGCTGAATCTATTGAGTCCTCCAAGTCCTATTGAAGCTGTTATTCAGATGGCCCCTGCATTGATTCGACAAACTGCTGCTGATATGTTCTCTAAGCAGCAGGAGACTATCATTGAGACTCTATCAGGCATGATGCTAAATAACATCAATGTGGTTCAAAAGCATATCGAGAGCGTGAAGGCTGAGGGGGAGAAAGCTGAAGCTAGACTCAGAGCGGTGTTTGCTGAAAGGGATTTGGTTGAGGAGAGATTTCGGAGGAAGATGGAAGATCACTTGAAGTTGCTGAGTAGCATGGATGCTCAACTACGAGAAGGGATTGATCAGAATGCAACCATTCATTCCTCCTTGCTAGAGATGGGAAAACAACTTACTACTGTACAGGAGGCAAATGCTCGTCTCACTGAAACTGCTACCGCAACTACAGCCGAGACCGCTATTGCTGTACAACATATGTTGACGATTGATGAGAAGATTGCTACTCTTATTTCTGCTAAGCTTGCTGAACTGAAACTTTTCATGGAGAAGTTTGGTTCGTATAAGCGGGAAATTCTTGTTAAAATGCAGAATACGGAAGCTCGCTGGACTCCCCTCTTAGATGATGTTAAAAAGGGGGAAGGACAGTTGAGAACTGACATGATTTCAAGATATGAAGCAAAGGATAAAGAGCTGAAGGATGTGAAAGAAAGGCTTGAGGCAGTTGAAAACTTCTTACTAGAGCTGAAAGAAAAAGCAGAGTTGAAGCAGGCTCTCCGGGAGTTGTCTGGACATGTTTCTGGAATGGGCGAAGGTCAAAGTTCTCAACCTATGAAAACAAGAAGGTTGGTTAAGTTGTCTGAAAAGGTTGAGAAAGGAAAGTCTGCTGAAGAAGAATTGGAAGCTTTACACCAGGAAGCTTTCGTTGTTGATCTAGAAACCAGGAGAATGGAGGAAAAGGAAAGTATGAAGTTGTGCAGAGCTCTTGGTAAACAAGCAAAAGATGTGGATGTTCTGGACAGCAAACAGAGGAAGTTATTCATACCGAAGAAAGCTGCTGAAGCCTGCTGTGTCAAAGAGGAAGTATATTAGGAAAGGTAAGAAGCCTGCTGGAGCAGAGGCTGAAGAAGATTTCATTCTTCCTCACAACACTGATGGTTTTGTTGAAGATTGTTGTCCTCTCGAGAGGATCGAAGAATGGAAAGCGGCGAAGAGAGATTTCATATGCTCGTACTATGTATACAAGACTATCGGCGTTGGGGCCACGGCAAATGAAACATTCTTTGCTTGGATGGAAGAAAGGCACAGTGACCTTTGGACAGAAATTCTTAAGGCTTCGGTTGAGTTCAACCTAAACCTTCATGCGCCAGAGTTTGAAAAGATTCCTACCCCAGTTACAGCAGATGGAAAGTTTAACTAGTTGAGTGTTAGCAAGACTCTCAAAATCTGCTTGGCTGAGGTCAGACCTCCCATTGGAGCAGATAATAGGGAACTCTATGACAGAGTGTACGAGTGGCTGAATGTTCCAGCAGGGTAACAGTGGAATGACTGAGGAAGTACTGAAGGTTGTTGGCTGTGAAGAGTGTGGAGATAGCTTGATCTCTTCTTGGTGTTACTTTGTTTACCCCTTTTGTTTTTCTTGCTTTTATGCTTCACTTCTGTAATATGTACTGATCTTTCTATATTAATAGAAGTGAATGTTTTGCTCTAAGACAAATTCTAGTTGTCAAATGTTTTTTTTTTTTTTTTTTTTTTGTGAGATCTATTTAAAGGTCTCTTCTTCTCTTCTGTATGCATTCTTTTTATTGCGTGCAGTTCTCAAGAAGGTTTCAACATCATCAAAAAAGGGGAATTTGTTGGGTCTAGAATTTGTATGTTTTGATGATGTTCCTAAAACCTAAGTGCAATAGGACCGTCTGAGCCTGTTAGTCAGTTGATGATCGAGATAGGTTTGATATCTTAGTATAGTTAATCTTGCTAGGTTCGACCTGAAGATCTACATTGGTTGAGAACTGAAGACTGCTGAACAGAAGACTTGAAGATCAAGAAGGATTGCTTTCAAGAGAACTTAGAAGGGTTTCGTGTAGATCAAGAAGAGATAATAAGCTATCTGCAAAAAGGAAGTTATCAAGAAAGGTTGAGTAAAGATAGCAAGGTAGGAATCCTTGCTACAGCAAGATTGTGAACCGTGCTGAAGCAAGGTGTGTAAGGTTGCTAGAGTTGACTTAGAAAGATCTATCAGGATTGATTGAAAGACAAAAGGATAAATCAAAGATACTCACAATCAGTCTAGAGGAGATTGGATTTTCAGTTAGATCAATCAAGGGATAATTGATTGGTATCAGACAATCAATTATCCAAAGTCAACAAATCATTCGAACGGTCACTTACCATTTCTTGAAGACCTGATTGACAATTTAGCCTAACGGCTAGTCAAATGCAGGATCATATACATTGAAGTGAAGGATTTTAAAAATACACGCGCGAGAAGCATCAAGAAATCCTTTCACTCATTGCAAGTACACTGTTAGATCCAGAAAGGTTTTGATGAATTAAAAGAAGTAATTCAGATGATCAGACGACTATGAAGAACAACTGAGATCAAGGTCTGGTACTAAGCTAATCAGACTAGGTTAAGGACTGAACAAGTCAGCTGAAAACTATAAAGTTGCAAGTCATCGGGAGACAAGCTCAAATCTAGTCATCTGCAGGAGACAATTATGAAGAGCTCAGACAAGGTCAAGATCAGCCAAGTAGAATAAGAAATGCAGATCTTCACCAAGTTAGCTGCAGACGAGTAGGATAAATCAGCTGAGGAGCAGAGCAGTTTTCAAGATTAAGTTTGTTGAGCAGTTTTTAGTTTGTTAGTACTGACTAACAAACTAACTGTCTTTTCAGACTTATAAATAGGTCTAGTTTCATTTTTCATAAACACAGACTACATCACGAATCACACATTATTCACAATTCAGATTTCTATCTTCACAATCAATTCACAAGTTTTTTAAAAGAGTTTTCAAAAAGTTCTAAGTGTTTATAGAACACTTTACTTGTAATCTTCAAAGTTCAATACTCACTGTAATAGTTAGATTTCAGAGAAGAATTTAGGAGTTTGAAGATTGGAAGATCTTTGTAAGTTGTAAACTGTAAGTTGGATCGAAAGTAAGTAAGTGGTAAGCAAAGACCCTTCTTCAAGTTGAAGAAGGGGAGTGGATGTAGGATTATTCATAATCCCACTATAAATCGTGGTGTTCTTTATTGCTTTACTTTACTTATCTGTTTCTTTCAATTTTCAGTTTATCAATCAAAGATTAATTTCAGAATTGAAGTTAGAACTAAAATATCAGTGTGCTTTTGATCTTAATAAAGTTGAGTTTAAAATTGAATTCCGCTGTGTAACTTTGGTGTTTTGAATAAGTTTTGAAAGATTTGTAAAATCTGAAAAATCTATTCAACCCCCCCTTCTAGATTTTTCCTAGAAGGCTGATTCAGGTTTCCTTTAATATACTCAACTAAGTGGGACCAACATACACGCATAATTATTCACACCAGAAATCGATCCAATACGTTGATATTTTGAGAGATCTATTTTTGGTTAAGAAATTGTAAATCACCTTCCAGTTTCTCTGCAAGAGAGAAGATTGATTATTAAATTGATCTTAGGATCATTCTGTGTAACAAGGGCAGGAACTTGTAAAACTTCCCGTGGTCAAATCCTCAAGGAGTTTAAATGAGACAAGACCAGTTTGGTGGATAGTAAGGCCCCTGTGGAATCAGGGAGAGTGGACGTAGGATCGTTATATCCAAACCACTATAAAACTCTGTGTCTTTTATAAGCTTTCTGCATACATATTTATAATTGCTCATTCATCATCGTTTTAATAAACCTGCACTTAAGCTTGCTAGTATTCATCATCTAGGTTTTCTTAAAAGGGTTTTTCAAATACACTCACGAGATTAGCTTCCACACCATCAGAAGACTTTGAGTTTTCAAAGTCTGTTGATCTCACATAGCACACTCTGAGTACTTTGTTGTAGAAGACTTCAAAGTTTTCTAACCTCACACTCAGCACCCTTCTAGACTTTCTGCCTCCTTGCACATCTCGTCTGGGACCAACAAAATCAATTCACCCTTTGTGTTTATTTGAGCAACACTCTTAGTTTGGGGGAGTTTGATTAGGGTGAATTCTTGCATGCTTTTACTATGGATTAATTGCTTATTCTGATATATTTTACGAGCTTTATCACCCTAATCCTTATAATTGTGAGCATTACGGTTGTGGAAAGTTTTTGTCAGTTTTGAAGGTTTTCGATCACATATATTGCACAAGTCAACCTTCCATCAAAACCGAGTGGGTTTCAAGTTGATTGTCCAAGAGAAGAACCTATCCCATGCTCATATTCTCAACAAATGCGAGTATCGAGTGGAATTCAGAAAGGCAGGAAGTTGAGGATCGAAACAGAAGTGGAATTATCAAAATCAGAGCTCATTTGCACAGTCTCGAGCCTGTCTCGAGCATGTCTCGAGTCAGGTCTCGAGCCCTATCTCGAGTCGAGATATGGTCGTGGTTCGAGTTGTTTCAAAGGGCATTTACGTGAGCAAGCTAAGCCATCTCAAGCTCGTCTCGACTGGTGTCTTGAGCTCATCTCAAGTCGAGACAGGCCAGGAGCTCGAGTCGAGACAGTTGGCCGAGATCAAGAAAAGAAGAGGAGGCTACGACTTTGGGGAATCATTCATCTCGACTCGAGTCAGGGACTTGTCTCGAGTTAAGACAGGCTTCTCGGAGCAATTTTTGCAGATTTTAAAGTTTCGAAGGACTCCCTTGCAATTTAGGCCTTTGCACTCGAGACCCCTGCTATAAATGCTCATTTTCCTGAATTAAAGGCAACACATTACACTTGAGAAACATTTTCCACACTTAGAATATTATTTTCCCTGGATCAGAACTCTAGTTTTCCATTCCCCTTTCTCTTGTATTTCAATTCCTAGATAGATTGTCTTTATTTTCCAGAGACTAAGCTAGCCCATAGATTTAATTGGTGTAAACTCTATTTTCAAGCAAGGATCAAGTTATTGTTGGGAACAATTCATAGTTTATTCAATTCAAGCAAGGTGATATTCTTCCTTTTAATTGCTATTATATATTTTGTCATGGGTATTGCTCTCTTCTCTCTTATTTCTATTTTATTGTTCAAATTAGTCATGGCCTAATCTCCTTGATTGCTTGGGTGTTGGAATTATACATGAATCGATTACTTTGATGGGCATGTAATTGTGGCTTTGATGCTTCTACTATTGGGCTTTGTGTTGATCTCATGATTGATTATTTTCGTTAGCTTGATTCGTTGAATTTGTATGTTGCAACGAGAGTTGGATATGCTTGTTAGAGGCTTAAGTGAACTTTTCGATTAATTATGATGATTTAGATCATGATTAATTGCACCCAGAGGTAAGTTAGTTGCTAGATCACCCCTCAGTGGACATTGCATGTTTAGGCATGTAGTGGAGAGACGACCCTAGGCATTAGTACCCATTGTGAACGTGTCTAGGTGATCAACGGTCTTTAGTGCTCGTTTGTTAGATTTTACGCGATCGCTTTTAGCCTTGCCCGATTCATGCCTTGATTAGTGATTGATTTGTGAGGTTACCCAAAGGATTGTATAAGAAAAACACCCAAGTGATCGTTTCACACCACTTGCACTCGTTTTGAGTTTTAATCACTTTCATTGTTTTAATTTGATTGCTCTTGTTTGGCTTGTTGTTGATTTAAGTGTTAGAACCCCGTTTAGCTACTATAATTATATGGCAACGCATGTTTTTTGAGGCTTCATTGTTCTCCTAGTCCCTAGGGTTTGATAATTTATTTTGTCGTAAATACTTATAGCTAAAATACAAGAGATCAATAACCTAAACCCAGAGAGGGTTGCGAGAAAAGAAGCTAAGATATAGCATCAGAATACTAAGTTAAACCTGCAGAAAGGGTTTAACTAACCTAAACCCAGAGAGGGTTGCGAGAAAAGAAGCTAAGAGATAGCTTCAGAATACTAAGTAAAACCTACTGAAAGGGTTTAACTTATATAAACCCAGAGAGGGTTGCGAGAAAAGAAGCTAAGAGATAGCTTTAGAATACTAAGTTAAACGTACAGAAAGGGTTTAACTAACCTAAGCCCAAAGAAGATTACGAGAAAAGAAGCTAAGAGATAGCTTCAGAATACTAAGTTAAACCTACAGAAAGAGTTTAACTAACCTAAACCCAGAGAGGGTTACGAGAAAAGAAGCTTAGAGGTAGCTTTAGAATACCAAAGTTAAACCTACAACAACAGTTTAACTAACCTAAACACAGAGAGGGTTGCGAGAAAAGAAGTTAAGAGATAGCTTCAGAATACTATGTAAAACCTACAGAAAGGGTTTAACTAACCTAAACCCAGAGAGGGTTGCGAGAAAAGAAGCTAAGAGATAGCTTCAGAATACTAAGTTAAACGTACAGAAAAGGTTTAACTAACCTAAGCCAAGAGAAGATTACGAGAAAAGAAGCTAAGAGATAGCTTCAGAATACTAAGTTAAACATATAGAAAGAGTTTAACTAATCTAAACCTTGAGAAGGTTACGAGAAAAAAAGCTTAGAGGTAGCTTTAGAATACCAAAGTTAAACCTACAGCAACGGTTCAACTAACCTAAACACAGAGAGGGTTGCGAGAAAAGAAGCTAAGAGATAGCTTCAGAATACTAAGTTAAACCTACAGAAAGAGTTTAACTAACCTAAGCCCAGAGAGGGTTGCGAGAAAAAAAGTTAAGAGATAGCTTCAGAATACTAAGTTAAACCTACAGAAATGGTTTAACTAATCTAAGCCCAAAGAGGGTAACGAGAAAAAAAGCTAAGAGATAGCTTCAGTATACTATGTTAAACCTATAGAAAGGGTTTCACTAACCTAAACCAGAGAGGGTTGCGAGAAAAGAAGTTAAGAGATTACTTCAGAATAATAAGTTAAACCTACAGAAAAGGTTTAACTAACCTAAACGCAAAGAGGGATATGAGAAAAGAAGCTAAGAGATAGCTTCAGAATACTAAGTTAAATGTACAGAAAGGGTTTAACTAACCTAAGCCCAGAGAGGGTGTTGGTCCCACGAGTTGAGTATAATAAAGAGAAACTTGAACTAGCCTTCTAGGAAAAATCTAGAAGGGGGGGGGGGTATAATAAAGAGAAACTTGAACTAGCCTTCTAGGAAAAATCTAGAAGGGGGGGGGGGGTTGAATAGATTTTTCAACTTTTTCAAATCTAGAAATTCAATTCAGGAAACCAAAGTTTACACAGCGGAAATCAATTTTAAACTCTACTTTAAACGGATCAAAAGCAATCTGATTATGAGTCTAATTGGGAGTCTGAAATTGAACTTGATTAAAAGTTGGAATTGATTATGAACACATAAGTAGGAAAGCAGTAAAAAACACAATAATTTATAGTAGTTCGGATCCAATTGATCCTACATTCAATCTCCTTCTTCAACTTGAAGAAGGGTCTCGTGTACTACTTACTTACTCACTTGCCAACGTACAACTTACAAATTTACAATGATGATCTTCTGATCTTCTATCTATCTTCAACTCCTAAACTTTTCTGGAAATTTTAACTATACCGTGCAAGAAGTGTGTTGAAGATGTACAGAATAGTGTTCTATAAACACTTAGAATTTGTTGAAAAACCTTCTTTAAAAACTTATGTGAATTTTTGGAAAACTTGTGAATTATCAAAGTGAGAGTGCAGAATGAATTCGTTAGTTAGTAAAGTTGTGCCTAGACCTATTTATAAGCTTGGGAGACAGTTATGTTTGTTTTAACAAACTAAAACTGTCTAACAAACTCAATCTTGATAACTGCTCTTTTCTTCAGCTGATCTTAATCTAGTCGTCTGCAGCTAACTTGGTGAAGACTTGTCTTACTTATTCTACTCAGCTTGTCTTGACCTTGGAGTGTTAGGATGTATACTATAAGCCTAGCTTTTGTATGAACATCTTTTTGAGTATGAACATCTTTTTAATATAAGATTCATTACGATCAAAATACTTATTGTTTAAGATTGTTATATATATCATTATCTTGTCCGGGTTAATCTATACTGTAGATAACATGGTGTGTGGTGTCACAAAGAAGATTATGCTATCAGTTCCTTATAGATTATAAATAATAGCTCACAACCAAGATGGATTTGGACAAACCATTGGAACGGTTGTAGTGTAATTTGGTATTAGTCTATCTTGACTATAAAGTTACACTAGTACATTTTGTATGTATTGAGCAGGACCATATGAGGTTGTCCAATTTGTACTGACTATATAAAAGAACAAGACCTCTGTTGTTATGGATGTACGTCTTCTTAATCCCTATATAATAATGGGCACGTGTACTCAATGTGTGTTTCTTTGATTTGCCAATGGGTGAGATTTATTAAATCAATAGGCTCGGTGAATTGGGAGATAACATTGTTTATATGGTGTGTTGTTGATTATAGAAGGAATCCGTGTCCTAATTATTTAGGATGATGATGTCCCTTTGAGGAGCTCATAAAGATTATTATGTAAACCCTGCAGGTGGATTTAATCCGACATAATAATAAAGATGAGTGGTACTACTCTTGGAATTAGATATAAATTAATTAAGTTGTCAGTAATTTAATTAATTTATGGACATTCGATATCTTAAACACGGGGAAATAAACGTACACATAATAAAGGAGCCCATATTATAATATGGGATTAGGATGGTAATTTAATTATAACTCTTTAGTGGACTGAGTTATAATTGATGGGCTTAAGTAAAGTGTTCGGACTGAACACAGGATATTTAGGCCCATCAGGAGGCCCAACCCTAATTCCTCCTTAGGTTCCCTGTTGTAGCCTATAAATAAACCTAACAACATCGAGCCTCCCGGTGGGTGAAAAACGTGAGATCAGAGAGAGGCGGATTCTGATTCCTTGAAGGATCGTCGACCACTCGACGTCCAAGAGAAAGGGATAGGAATACGGCAGAAGACCGTGAGGTTCGAGGCTCATCCTTCGATCACAGTTCTGACCTTAGAACTGGTTTGTCTTCACCTATTACGGTGAATAAAGGTACAATACTATCCGCTGTGTTTATGTGATTACGATCCCGAATCTGATAATTGCGTAGAGTCGGCGATCAGTGGTTCCTACAATTGGTATCAGAGCCGTGTTTTCTGACTCTATGCAATTGATTCGGTTATTCATAGATCTGATTTATTAGGATTGCATGATTATTGTAAGTCTATTATAATAGGGTTTCTTGATCTGTTATAATAGGGTTTCTTGATCTGTTATAATAGGGTTTCTTGATCTGTTATAATAGGGTTTTCTTGATCTGTTATTATAGAGGTTCATGATCTGATATTGAATAGGATTGCATGATATTTGTAAATCTGTCATATTAGGGTTTGCATGATTATCATGAATCTGTTATATTAGGGTTGGATGTTAATCGTAGATCTGTTTTTTTTTTTGGTATGCGAATATTCTGATATTTTTTACAGGAACCCTAAATCCAACTATTATGGTCAGCATGTATGTTTATGTATGTATTAAACCCTCGGACCTGTCGAGGTTTTTATTTTGGGTTGGTGAATGATTGTAATAGTTATAACCACGGCGGTCTGTCGTGTAGGTTTTATTTCGATCTAGATGATGTATAGGATCATTGGATAAAATTGTAATAGGAACAGATTAGGAAGGTCGATGGAGGAACCAGTTCGATAGCAAAGAACCAGGTTGATCCCCGTATTGCATGGCGCTGCCCCGCACCCCGTTTGACGGCGAACATTCAAGAACATGGGAGCATGAAAGAGGCCATAATAGTTGGAATTTTATTTTCCATATTTATTCTTTCTCATATGTGTTATTGTGTTTAGCATGCTTTATGTGTCTCATATATTGTGCATATTAATATCCCTCATGTTAAATAACTAAGTGGGAGAGGGGTTATTTTTCAACAAATCCCATAGCGTTTCTGGTTTGTAAGTGATGCATTCAAACATGAACGTTGGTTTTAAGTGCCTTCTTCCATATCGGATGTGTTTGTTTGCGGATCACTAGATCAAACTTCCTTATGGATAATTATAAGTAAGTTATTTAGGAGCGTGTTATCTTCTCCATCTGAAGAGGCACAAACCTAGGTAATTGACTTGGTATTAAGAAATGATATACACTTAGATGCATATAACAGTATCCTCCCCATCGAAGTAAGTGCTGTTATTTGTATGGCTAAAGACAAACCAACTATTAATTTTTATTTTGTTTGACAAAATGATGAAATTAATGGGCAAAACCTCCTCTTGCAAATGATTGAATTAGTATACGTCCACACTATCGTGGCATACAAACTTCACGGTGTTTTGAGGTGTTGGTGAATTTAATTGTATTGTTTGAGGGAAACAATATTGATTTAAATTCTTAATTTTGATCATAATGCATTTACGTGTTTCTCAGAATTTATCATGGCTTTCAATCCACTTGCTGTTATTCTTAAAGAAAACAAACTTACTAGTCCTAATTATATTGATTGGAAAAGAAACTTGGACAATGTCTTGACTGCTGAAGAGTACAAGTTTGTACTCACTGAGGTTTGTCCTGAAAAACCCGATGAAAACTCTAGTGAAGAGGAGAAAGAGGCTTATAAGAAGTGGGTCAAGGCAGATGAGATGGCGCGGTGTTACATTTTGGCTTCTATATCAAATGTGCTGCAACATCAGCATCAGACCATGACCTCTGCTTATGAGATGATGCTCAATCTCAAAGAACTCTTCGGACACCAGAGTCGGGCTGCCAGGCAAAAGGCAATGAGAAACTTAATGACGACCACCATGACTGAGGGGACACCCGTAAGGGATCATATCCTCAAGATGATGGCTCATTTGAATGAGATGGAAGTCCTTGGAGCTGAAATCGATGGGGAAACCCAGGTCGATATCGTTCTCCCAGACGCTGCCTAAGAGTTTTCAGCGGTTTGCTGAACTACAACATGAACAAAAGGTTGTATTCGATGGCGGAAGTTCGGCTGAGAACTCAAGCAGCAGAGAAGGGTTATTTTCGTCAAGCTTCTCAAGCTTATATTGCTGAAAATGTTTCTACATCTAAGCCAAAAGACAAAGTGATGAAGAAAAAGAAACAAGCTGGTTTGGCAAAGAAAGCGGGTGAACCAAAGAAAATTGGTCCACCAAATGGCGTGAAGAAGCCTAAGGGCAAATGCTTTTTGTGCAAGCGGCCAGGACATTGGAAGGTAGATTGCCCCGTAAAAAGGAAAAAGAAGGTATATCTTATTCACTAACTATTGAAACATGTTTAGCGGTGTTATCTACCGGCACTGGTGTGTAGATACGGGAGCCACCGATCATGTCTACAATTCTTTGCGGGGTTCCAGGAAACCGAGACGGCTTAGTGAGGGTGAGATTACCATCTACATGGGCGACGCTACGAAAGTAGCAGAAGCATTGCGATGGGAGGTATTTTTATTTTTGATAAGAATAAGACTTTGGTTTTGAGAAATTGTCTTTACGTACCTTGTTTTAGAAAGAACTTGATTTCAGTTTCTAAGTTATTTTTGGATGGATATTTTGTTTCTTTTGATAGCAAAGTGGTTGTCAAGAAAAATAGTGCTATTATCCATTGCAGTACGTTGATTGGCAATTTATATACTCTTAATCCAATAACTCCCACAAAGCAACAAATGGAAATTAATAGTACATCTTCTAACTCAAATAAGCGAAAAGAACCTTCAAAAATGAACCAAACATATCTTTGGCATCTAAGATTAGGTCACATTAACTTGAGTAGGATTCAAAGGTTGATAGCCGATGGACCTTTGAGTTCATTGGAAGTGGAAAACTATCCGACCTGCGAGTCCTGCTTGGAAGGAAAAATGACCAAAAGGCCTTTTAAAGCCAAGGGGTATAGAGCCAAAGAAGTGTTGGAATTGGTTCATTCTGATTTATGTGGTCCTATGTCTACTCAAGCAAGGGGTGGTTTCGAATATTTTTCAAAGAGTACAAGGCTGATGTGGAGAAGCGTCATGGTAAATATATCAAAACACTACGATCTGATCGTGGTGGCGAGTACCTCTTAGGAGAGTTTAGGAATTACTTATCAAAAGCTGGGATTCAATCCCAATTGTTATGCAGACTGGTACACCCCAACAGAATGGTGTGGCGGAACGAAGGAATAGGACACTCTTGGAAATGGTTAGATCGATGATGAGCTATTCAGAATTACCGAGTTCGTTTTGGGGGTATGCCCTGGAAACGGCAGCGTACATTTTGAACTTGGTTCCTTCTAAGACAGTATCTTCTACTCCCACAGAATTGTGGAATGGGCGTAAGCCTAGTCTGAAACATATTCGGATTTGGGGTAGTCCAGCACATGTGCTGAAAGGAGATGCTGATAAGTTGGAATCTCGTAAATGAGAAGTTCTGTTTGTTTGTGGGCTATCCTAGAGGAACGAAAGGTGGTTTGTTTTATAGTCCTAAAGATCAGAGGGTAATTGTTAGCACAAATGCCCGATTTTTAGAAGAGGACTATGTAATGGACCACAAGCCCATGAGTAAAATTATTTTAGAAGAAATAAGGGGAGAAACTTCTACCTTAGTACCAAGAGTACAAGATGAGATACCACATGGGGTCGGCACCATCTGCTACCAATGATACACTATTACCACAAGTGCCTCGTCAGTAGTGGGAGGGTTGTTAGACAACCTGATAGATTCATGTTTTTGGGAGAGTCTTCGGACTTAGTACACAGTGAACACGAATCGGATCCACGGAGCTACGACGAAGCACTCCAAGATAAAGATGCAGAATCTTGGGAAAAAGCAATGAAATCTGAATTAGAATCTATGGATTCTAATCAAGTCTCGGGAGCTAGTAGAACCACCAAATGGTGTAAAAGCCATTGGCTGTAAGTGGGTCTACAAAAGAAAAAGAGGATCGACGGGAAAGTAGAAACTTTCAAAGCAAGGCTTGTAGCGAAGGGGTACACTCAAAAAGAAGAAGGAATCGATTATGAGGAAACCTTTTCGCGGTAGCCATGCTTAAGTCTATCCGGATTCTTTTGTCTATTGCTTTGCTCATATGAATTATGAGGTTTGGCAAATGGATGTCAAGACAGCTTTCCTTAATGGAAGTCTTGAAGAAAACATCTATATGAAGCAACCAGAAGGATTCATTGCAAAGGGCAAAGAACATCTTGTGTGTAAGCTTAATCGGTCCATTTATGGGTTGAAACAAGCTTCGAGATCTTGGAACATCCGTTTTGATGAGGTAATCCAGTCTTATGGATTTATTCAATGTCCGGATGAGTCATGTGTATACAAGAAGAGTGACGGAAACGTGGTGGTATTTCTTGTACTATACGTAGATGACATCTTGCTCATTGGCAATAATGTCAAGGCGTTGTCAGACGTAAAGGTATGGTTGTCCAAGCAGTTTGATATGAAGGACTTGGGAGAAGTTGGACATATTCTTGGGATCAAAGTTATAAGGGATCGCAAGAAAAGAATGTTATGCTTATCTCAAGCTCATACATTGATACTATCTTGGCTCGTTTTAGCATGCAAAACTCCAAGAAAGGTTTTCTACCTTTTCGACATGGAGTACCTTTATCTAAAGAGATGTGTCCTAAGACACCAAAGGAGATAGAGGACATGAAGGCAGTTCCTTATGCTTCGGCTGTAGGAAGCCTAATGTATGCAATGCTATGTACGAGACCAGATATCCGTTTTGCCGTGGGCATGGTTAGCAGATATCAAAGTAACCCAGGACAACGATATTGGACTGCGGTAAAACATATTTTAAAGTACCTGAAAAGGACTAGAAATTATATGCTGGTTTACCAAGCAGATACTTTACTTCCTGAGGGTTACACAGACTCTGATTTCCAGTCGGATAGGGACAACAGTAAATCTACCTCGGGTTATGTGTTTACCTTGGGAGGTGGAGCCATAGTATGGAGGAGTGTAAAGCAGAAATGCGTTTCGGACTCCACTATGGAAGCTGAGTATGTAGCAGCCTCTGAGGCAGCCAAAGAAGCTGTATGGCTCAGAAACTTCTTGATGGACTTAGAAGTGATTCCTAGTTTGCCTAAAGCTATCACAATTTATTGTGATAACAGTGGTGCAGTGGCAAACTCGAAGGAACCACGAGCCCACAAAGCAAACAAACACATTGAGCGCAAGTACCACCTGATACGAGACATCGTAAAACGAGGAGAAGTTGTTGTCGCCAAGATTGCATCAGCGGATAACCTAGCAGATCCTTTCACAAATGCTCTTCCAGCGAAAGCTTTTGATGGGCATGTTGAAGGGATGGGAATCAGATGTATGGCAGCAATTATGGAAGCATAGTCTTTTAGTATAAGTGGGAGATTGTTAGGATGTATACTCTAAGCCTAGCTTTTGTATGAACATCTTTTTGAGTATGAACATCTTTTTAATATAAGATTCATTATGATCAAAATACTTATTGTTTATGATTGTTATATATATCATTATTTTGTCCGGGTTAATCTATACTGTAGATAACATGGTGTGTGGTGTCACACAGAAGATTATGCTATCAGTTCCTTATAGATTATAAATAATAGCTCACAACCAAGATGGATTTGGACAAACCATTTGAACGGTTGTAGTGTAATTTGGTATTAGTCTATCTTGACTATAAAGTTACACTAGTACATTTTGTATGTATTGAGCAGGACCATATGAGGTTGTTCAATTTGTACTGACTATATAAAAGAACAAGACCTTTGTTGTTATGGATGTACGTCTTCTTAATCCCTATATAATAATGGGCACGTGTACTCAATGTATGTTTCTTTGATTTGCCAATGGGTGAGATTTATTAAATTAATAGGCTCGGTGAATTGGGAGATATCATTGTTTATATGGTGTGTTGTTGATTATAGAAGGAATTTGTGTCCTAATTATTTAGGATGATGATGTCCCCTTGAGGAGCTCATAAAGATTATTATGTAAACCCTGCAGGTGGATTTAATCCGACATAATAATAAAGATCAGTGGTACTACTCTTGGAATTAGATATAAATTAATTAAGTTGTCAGTAATTTAATTAATTTATGGACATTCGATATCTTAAACACGGGGAAATAAACATACACATAATAAAGGAGCCCATATTATAATATGGGATTAGGACGGTAATTCAATTATAACTCTTTAGTGGACTGAGTTATAATTGATGGGCTTAAGTAAAGTGTTCGGACTGAACACAGGATATTTAGGCCCATCAGGAGGCCCAACCTTAATTCCTCCTTAGGGTCCCTGTTTTAGCCTATAAATAAACCCTAACATCAGAGCCTCCAGCGGGTGAAAAAATGTGAGATCAGAGAGAGGCGGATTCTGATTCCTTGGAGGATCGTCGACCAATCGACGTCCAAGGGAAAGGGATAGGAATACGGCAGAAGACCGTGAGGTTCGAGGCTCATCCTTCGATCGCAGTTCTGACCTTAGAACTGGTTTGTCTTCACCTATTACGGTGAATAAAGGTACAATACTATCCGCTGCGTTTATGTGATTATGATCCCGAATCTGATAATTGCGTAGAGTCGGCGATCGGTGGTTCCAACATGGAGCTCTTCATAGTTGTCTCCTACAGATGACTTGTCTCAGGCTCGTCTCCAGATGACCTCTACCTCTTCCATCCTCAGCTGACTTATCCAGCTCTTCCAAGTCTGATCAGCCTAGTACTGGATCTTTACCTCAGCTGTTCTTCAAAATTAGCTGGTCATTTGAGTTGATCCTTGTCTGATTTTTTTTAACTCATCAAAATTACTTCTAGTCTAACAATTTCCCCCTTTTTGATTAAGTTAAAACTGCAAGAAAGAGACACACTCAAAGCTGATGTTAGTCAAGGTTATTCAAGATAATCATATCGGCATATTAAAGCACATTCACACTTAATTCAGATTTATTCATATTAGAGCACTTAATTCACACTTAGAAGAATTTTGAAAAAGTTTTACTAAGAATTAAAAAATTTTATATCTTAAGACTTTTTCAGATGATTCATACTTAGAAAAGTTTTAAGTCTTAGGACTTAGAAAAATTTTAAGACATAAAAAAACATTTTTGAAAGTTTTTAATCTGAGATGAGAGTTTTCTCAGATGATTAATACTTAAAAAGTTTTTAAGTTTTCTTAAGAAGCAGTAAAGAAAGCTTAAAAAAATAAGACAAGTCAAAATAGATAAGATGAAGTATTATTCACATCAGATTTACATATTACACTGATGGATAAGAAAAAGAAGATAAGGTAAAGAAAAAGTCCTTCAGTCAGATTCCCCATTGATAGGCTTCTGGAACAGCCAGCCAGGTGAAGACCCGTCTTCTTAATGCCTCAAGCTCTTCTTCACCTTTTAGGCCTGATTCCACTTCAGCCTTGGCAACGATGCCTTTGATCCAGTTCATGTCCACTGATCCGTCGGGGTTGGTCTTGGGTCTACCTGTCTCATAAGCTGGAGCACATAAGTCAGCGTTGAAAATTTTATCAGCTTTGTCGATCAGGCGATGATAAAGGTTGGCATCTTCTTTCTCGATCCACTCATGCCACCTTAGGTCTTCGTCCTGGGCTGAAGAATCAGAGCCTTTCAAGATGTACCAATGTTACATCCATATGACATCTAGATTCTTCTCTTTATATTCTTTGAACCATTGTCCCGCGACGACCTTCGGAGGATTGAGTGTTCGGTGATAAGGTCTGAACTCAGCTTCATCTGCCCCTTTCATCTCCCACTTTCTGACCTCCTTGCTCCACCTCATCTCTAATCCTTTGTTTTTCTTTTTCAAGCGCTTCCTTTCTCTTTCCCCATACCAGGCCTTCTCTTGCCTAATGCTGCGAATCTGCTCTTCTGAAAGGTTTGAGTAGTCGGGCTCTCTCTTCCTTTTCTCAGCCAGGGTAGTTTTGAGACTTAACGCTTTGGCTGGAGAGGACTCCTCAGACACCTTTCCTTTACCTTTTCCCTTCGCCTCAGCTGATTTTTCTGCTTCTTTCATTTTGGCCAACAGCTGGGCAGATTTTTCTTCCTCCTCCTTCTTCCTCCTGATCTCATCCTCGTTCAGGGCTTCTTCCAACTAGCTCACTCTCAGCTGAAGCGCAACCAGCTTATCAGATTTGAGCTGGACATCCTCCCTGGCTGCTTCCAGCTCAGCTGCATTGGCCTTAGTGCCAACTTCTCTCCTTGTCTCCTCCAGAGCAGCTGTGAGGGTTCGCTCTCTTTCTTGTTCCGCCCTTTCCCACTTTTTGATTTCATCAGCCAGGGCAGTCAGCTTCGTCTCCAGATCCTTGCATTTAACGCGGAAGTCTGACTTGTCTAGGGCTAATGAGTCAACTACAATGGCATTATAGTCGGTGATTTGATTCCTCAGCCCTTGCACCTCCTCCTCCAAAGCCTTCACTTTCTCAGCCAAGACAGAGTTAGTAAGAGTTGTAATTTTTTCAATTAAATTTACCTCTACTTCCCTCATGCTGGCAATCATAGTCTTTGTGACAGCCTCAACCATCTTCTTCGTCTTTCTCTTCATCTTTTTGGAAAATGTTTGTTTGATTTTTCTCTCCATTTGAGCAACGATAGAGGAGATGGCTGAAGTTGGGCTTAGGTCACTGTCCTCATCCTCAGATGAGGATTCAGACGAGGAGGAGGGGGTTTGGGGTTCTGTTGTTTGAGGTAGAGGGGTAGGAGAGCTCATCTGGATGTCCTCCAGAAATGAGTAAGAGGAAATCTCAATTTCTGGAGGGGGAGAGGTTTGTGTTTGTGGGGGAATGGATGTTTTTGTTTCAGGTATGGGAATGGTAGACGAGGTTGGTTGTTCGGGTTAAGGTTTGGGTTTGTGTTTGGAGTGATGGAGTTGGACTAGTTATTTGGAGCAACTGTGGCTGTTTTAGAGGCTCTGAGGTGCCAGCCGGGCATACCTCTTCATTGCCAGAGGGAGATTGGGATAAAGAAAGAGAAGAGTTGGTACCTTCCTCCTAGATCGGAGAGAGAGCAGCTTCCTTGGTCGGAGATGGAGGGACTTCAGCTTGCCCGACCTCCGCTGCAATCTTGGGGACAGGTATTTCCTCTGGGAGAAGGGTTGAGGACTCCGTCTGTTGACCTGAGCTGCCAGAGGATTCAAATACTTGAGATTTCATTCGAGGCCTCTTCTAAATGATGAATTGGTCATCCACATCAGAGTCATCATCTGAAGGTTGACTGGCGGTGGCAGCAGATGACTCCTCCGACGCTTTCCTTTCCGAGGCCTTGACTAGCCTCCTCCTTGATCTCCTCTGAGGAGATCTTGCCTCAGCAGCTACCTCCTCAGCTGTCACTTCAACCACAACTGGACTCTCCTCAGCTTGGACCTCCTCTCCTCCGGCCTCAGCCACCGGCTCTGTAGCCTGCCTTCTGTCCTCTTCGGCTGCTGCTGCTGCCCTTTGGTCCCTTGCAGCATCTAATTCATCGTCTGAATCCGACATTCCTCCCAGCCATTCATTTTTTGTAAGTATTCCTTTTTGTTTGGAATACTTTTTCGATCCAACTCTCCAGTCAGCTGCTCTATTCAGCCCCTCGATCAGAACAGTGATTTTGTTGAACAGGCTGACTGTTGAGTTTGCCACCCATCCTTCTTCAGCTGATTTAATGGTCAGCCTCTTCTTCTCCTCGCTCAGTCTGTGGATGAGCAGCTGGACCCAGTTCACTTGGACCCCATCTAAAATGGCCCTCATCACACACAATCTGGGCTTGGACAGCCCATCATGTGAACTTTGTTCCCCCAGAACCGCCTTGGTTACCACTGCCATTAGCAACCTATACTTTCTCTTTAATAGATTTTTCTTTAAATCCCGACGAGTCCCTCTGTTGGTGACTCTCGCCATCAAGTTGAACGACTCCTCCCAATCATCCTCCTTGTACGTTAATGGATTTACCCCTTCCATTGACGTATCAAAAATTCTGGCAAGATTTTCCCTGGTATATGACAAAGCTGTGCCATCAACCCTTGTATCAAACCCTTCCGTGGTCTCCTGCAAATTTACCAGAAACTCCGCTCCCAATAAGTCCACAGTCTTCTTCTGGGGAGACTTCATGGATAGAAATCCCCGCAATTGAGAGGCTTCCAGTAGCCAGAGTATCTCCGCCAATTCTCTATCTCTCGTGGTTTCGAAGTCCACATACATTTCGGCTTTCAACTTGCTCTTGAATATCTCTTCGTTCATTTTAAAACCAGAGGTATTTGTGGAAATATACTTAGGTTTATGGGTTTTGGTGGTTTTTTATGAAGAAGCCATGGTAAACAGTTGGAAAGTTTGAAAAATTTTACAGAGAATTGGGGCTAGAATTTGTAAAAGTAAATTTCGAAATAACGAAGGTAAGTTTTTAAATCAAGAGGAGAGAGAGGGAAAATTTGGAAGATGATACATGGCAAATTTTCAGGAAACATTTTTTACCGTTGATTGTTAAAGGCGCGTGAGAAATGTCAACGGCTCAGCGAGAAAACCGCTTCACATTCAGCGCGTGGCATTAACGCGTCTTGAACTGTGTAAAAAGTAACCGTTTATCCTATGGATTAGACGGCTAATAGGTTTACTTTATGCACAGGAAATTAGTATACATAATGTAAGCCAAAATATACCTTTCTTTGCATAAAGGTTTCCTAATTCAGACTGGGTTTTGTCAGACTTAGTCAAAGGTGACCTTGTCTTATGATTTGAAAAATTTCTCCGAGTCTGATTTTTGAAAAATAGAGTATTTTCAGGATTGAATTATTTTAATGCCATTATTTTGAATAACACTTTTAAGCCACAATTCATCTGAAAAGATTGAAAATGAAAGAGCTTGTGAGAAATATTTTGAAAATATATTTTTCAAGAAAGGGTGAACAGAAGGGGAGGTTTTTATCAGATTAGAAGATTTAGGCTAATCTAATAATATTGATTTACCTGTTCCTGCAAATAGACTCAACAAAACCATTAGTAGCCGAGGTTTGTCAGATAGGATGCAGATAGTCATCTGTTTTCAAAGAAATCAGCTGACTATTGTGTCCTTGTCTGATTTACCTAATGTCAGATAAGTAATTATCAAGTCAGATAAGGTCAATATGACTAATCCTTGATTCTTGATTCCTAAGAATGAGATCAATGATATCAGCTACCTGATTGTCCTTTGACACATATCTAGTCTGATAATTCTTTCTAGACATTTATTTAAAGAAAGGAAAGAAAGAAGGAAAACAAATAAAGAATGCAAACAAAAGCAATTAAAAATCAGCAAAAGATGCATCAAGTAATCCTAATTCTAAACACAATTCTTTAAATCTAGACTCAGTTAAAGGTTTTGTAAGAAGATCTGCTCTCTGAGATTCTGTGGCTATCTTTTCTATCCTAATATCATTCTTTTCTACATGATCTCTAATGAAGTGATGTCTGATGTCTATATGTTTACACCTAGAATGTAAGACAGGGTTGTATGTCATGGCTATTGCACTATTACTATCACAGTAAATAGGAATAGACGATGTTTGAATATTATAATCCCTAAGCTGCTGACTAATCCATAGGAGTTGAGAGCAACAACTACCAGCTGCCATGTATTCAGCCTCAGTTGTGGAGGTGGCAACAGATGTCAGTTTCTTAGATAACCAAGAAATTAATTTGTTGCCTAAGAATTGACAAGTTCCAGAAGTGGATTTCCTATCAATCTTACATCCCCTAAAATCTGAGTCTGAATATCCTGCCAGCTCGAAGTTGTCATCAGCTGGGTACCACAACCCAACCTGCAAAGTCCCTTTAAGATATTTAAGGATTTTCTTAGCAGTCTCCAGATGAGTTTTCTTGGGATTAGATTGGAATCTTGCACATACCCCAACTGCAAAGGGTATGTCTGGCCTACTTGCAGTGAGATAGAGAAGGAATCCAATCAGTCCACGATACTCCGTTGCATATGTGGGTATCCCCTGCTCATCTGAATCCATAGAGAAGTTAGTTTCCATAGGTATTTTAACTTCTCTACTAGTAGTCATCCCAAATTTCTCTATAAGGTCCTTAGCATATTTAGTCTGATGTATGAATATGCCCTTATTCGTCTGCTTAATCTGCAAGCCTAGAAAATATGTCAATTCACCCATCATTGACATTTCAAACCTGTTTTTCATGAGAACACTGAATTCTTCACACAAAGTCAGATTAGGTGAACCGAAAATCATATTGAAAGTGTGCGTGTAGTGTAAAACAGAATGATGTTGTACTGAATGTTATGGCATGCACTACAACATCTAAATATCAGAATGTGAAACACAGCGGAAGACTAACACTACAATGCAAAGGAGTAAGTTTTTCATAGACTTGTTAATTAAAGTCTATGATGCCTGTCGGCGAAATGTTTCACTAATTCGAGAGTGAATACAAAAGTTTGTGTAAAGTGTTTCCAAGATAGAACCTTTACAACGGAAAATAAAGACTCAATATCACCTATTGACTCTTAAACGGATAAGTGTAGTATTACAAAATATGACACCGTCAAAAGTAAATTAAAGTATCTAAGACATCTACGCTTAATGACACTTCAATAAACCTATGTTGGTAAACGAAGTAACATGCACAAGTACCAACGTAAAGGGGGAATAACGGCCCTATCTCTTGGATGCACTAACGCACTCAACAATTGATATTTGGATATTCCTTGCCATTGTTGAAGTCCTCGGTCTTCTATTTATAGACGTCCTTGGCTTCAACCATAGATCCTTGTAGATGGATCTAGAAAGACTCCAAAATAACTTCCCCTTAATTCTCTCAATTAATCGTCCATGTAGCTAGTTGATTTCGTGGTTAACTCCTGCAACCGCATGATCTAGGTCCTTCTAAATCTCTCTGGAATTAGTCTTGAATTCTGGATCCTTGTGGAAGATTCTGGAATCTGTCCTCAATGTTGCACTTGATGTTACAACATCCACGACAACATTTGACTCAGTCTTCATTCCAGATCCTTGTAGAACGTTCTAGATCTTTAACCTGCAATGTCACAACATCTACTACAACATTGAACTGTTAGAGAATAAAAGTTAGTTATATGAAGAAAGAAAGGGTCAAATTCTGATGTGGCAGAATATGTGATAACATCACATGCGACATCAACAATCTCCCCCAATTTGACCTTTCTGTTACAACACACCTGATGTATACATATCAAAATATATATAAGTCAGTAATGTATGTATGACAGAGAATCTCATCTGTAGCATACACTTAGCAAGCCATAACCTGTCGTAGCAAACTAGTCAAACTAGTAAAACCAGAATAAGTAACTCAAAGTTAACTTACTTAAACATAATAAACCATTAAGGTTTAAACAAAACAACAAAACAAATTAGTATCAACATCTAATCAAAATATCAGTACCAGAGCAGAGCATTAACTAGATCATGAAAATCAGTATCAGAGCAATGCTTCAACACATAAACCTAGTATCAGAGTCGAAACTAAGTAAACAAAGCAGTATCAGAGCTATAAAGCAGTGTCAGAGCATTAGATACAAAATAAGAGTCTACTTAAGCAAATGTATCAAACTGATTTACAATTGAAGTTCATTGATTGATTCCTGCAGAACGTCCAATTGCCTGCGAATAAAATTTTTATTATAGTTCATAAAACCAGCAGGATAATTAGGGTTTTGTGGAGCAGCATGTGGAACAGCATGTGGAGCAGCATCTGGAACAGCTTCTGGAACAGGATTATGAACAGGATCAGGAATAGCATTATGAGCAGCCTCAGGAGCAACATTCTCTTCAGCATCAGGATTTGGTATAGGCAAATCAATTACCCTGTTTCCACTCAGCAAAACAGGTGAGATATTCATCAAAGTAACCCTCCCCCTCAACAATTCATTTCGGCTAGGTTGAAAACCATAACTCTTCAAGTAGCCATAAATTAAATTCGGATAAGGAAGGTTCCCTTTTTTAGAAATATTCCCAGCAAACTTCATCAAATGATGTAAAATTACCAGCCCAAAGTTAAATCTCCTCATAACACCAATTCTAAACATCAGAACAGCCTGGTCCTTAGTCACTTTGGTCGAATTTGTAGAAGGAATCCAATTATACACAATCAATTTATGAATAACTGAATATAGAGATGTCAAGTGAGCAGCAAGCATATGTCTTTGCCACCTAACTATTCTACCACCAGTCAAAGTTTGAATTACCTCATCCATAGGAGGTACATCCTCTTCATTCATGTGATCAATATGGAGGAAGGAATTGATCAGCTCAGGTGTGAATGGAACATCTCTCCCCCTAAAGTTTACAGACCCGTACCAATGAGAGTTTCTTCTTCCAAGTCCCTTTTTCAGACTTGCATAGAACTCATAAAACCAATTAGTCACAAAAGAATCAGCAAAAGTAACAGCATGCATCAAACTTCTTTATTCTAAGTATCTAACCAACCCCTTAAACTCAAACTCAGCAACATCAATCTTTCTTTCTATCAACAATTTCCTATTACTCAACTTGGTAACTTTTTGATCAAAAGTTTCACTATCCGAATCATCACTAGAATCCTCAAGTTCACTATCATTCTCATCACCAACAGGAAGTTCAGAATTAGTACCTTCTCAGAATGATCAGATTCTTCACTTGATTTCTCTTCAGAGTCATCACTGCTGTCATCTGGATTAGGTGCTGCTGCACTTGTTCCAACATCGGGTACAACACTGTCCTGTTTCTTCTTAGATCGCCTTTCTTGCTTCATTTTCAGCTCAATTAGTGGTACATTCTCGTCAGAATCACCATCATCCGTATCAACAGCCTGTTCACCACTTTGCTTGTCAGAATTTTCAGAATCCGAGTCAGAGAATACCTTAATTGGTTCATTTGCAACTGAACCCACAGTAGGCTTCTTTTTCCTTGATGATTCTGAGTAATCAACCCTAGTAAAGACACGTCCCGATCGCCTTCTCTGTTTTGGAGCAACTGATGGAGGGCTTCTCTTCCTCTTCCCTTTTGCGGCCTTAACAGTAGCAGCAAGCTCCATCGGTTCTGAGTCTTCTGACATTGAAGAGTCAGTGTGATCAGAAACGTTCTCCTCCTCAGCAAGTGGACTCTTCCCTTTGCTGGTTTCAACCATGGGTGCATCCTCCATTGTGGTATCCCCTGCTTCAGCATATTCTGCAGCAATTGCAGTAACATCGACTTCTACAGTGGATGATTGAGGGTTTTCAGGAACATCAGTAGGTGTAGGAGTAGGGTTAGTTTGAGTGGTGAGGTATTGAGACACATCAACCGTAATAGAGCCGATTGTAAGCTCAGGAACGTTGGGTGCCCCTTTCAGGTTTTGAGCAAGGTTTTGAGCGATGGTTTCAGCCTGTGCGCTCGATGCTTCAGTGGGTATGTGAATGTTCAGAGGGTAAGCATCGATCAGCGGCATAGGAGGTGATGTTGTAGTGGATGATTCAACAACAGTCGCAGCATTAGGGTTTGTAGCCATTTCAGCGAGCAGATTGAGGTTGGATTGCGAGTTTGGAGAGGTTTCGTTTGAGGGTGAAGTTTGAATGTATGAGTCTTTTGGGTTTCCTGCCATTTTCACTTAAATAGAGTATTAAAATATTCAATTTAAGTTGACAAATGAAGATAAAAACTGAACACTTATGCAGAAATTTTCGAAAATAATGAACAATGATCACCTCTATGCTTTAGTATATGGAGCAACATAATTTCGAGACTTATATAGAGAAAATAAAGTTACAGTTATTTGTATAGACCCACAAAGAAAAATCTGGAATAGATTAGAACCTAGGTGGTTTAAAACATTAAATCCATGATCTCCTAAAGTTTAGGGAATGAAATCATGGGAAAAAACTTCCAGAAAAATTTAATTTAATTAGTCCAATTAATTAAAACTACACGGCACTATCTAAATAAGGTAGTAGTGGGTTTAGTGTATGACCTAGTCAAATTAAGAACTTAAACATAATTAATTAATTACACAAATTAAAATAAATTCGAAATTTTTCCTGATGTTGTACTCAAAATTGGAACACACACTTCAACACTGGTTTTTCCTTAGAAAAATTTTCCAATGTTGCAAACAAAACAATTTCAGCTTTTCTAGCACTTTTAATCACACATTGATCCATCTTTTCAAAAGAGTGCATCGTAGTCGCGAACTCCGTGCCCCATAGTTACTCAATGGATTTGTGAGCATATTGATGTTACACTAATCACCTTTTGAAAAGAAGACATCGTAGTAGCGAACTCCGTGCTCCATAGTTACTCAGTGAATTAGTACATCTTGAGTGCTTTTTCTTTCTATTTCTTTTCAATTGCATTTGAGAAGTGTGAGACCTCTTTATATCTATACAACATCAATTATGATTCAAATTCATTTTTCAGAGGAATTAATTAATCAAGAAAAGTTCAAAATTAACCAAATTACACACTGTACCCGTGATGTTGTCACATATGTTACAACATTTGTAACAACATCTATCTAACTTTATTTAGATAGTGCACATACCAAGAGATTTCCTAAAAAATGAGAATCTCTCATGGTCAAGAGCTTTAGTGAAAATATCAGCAAATTGATTTTCAGTGGGTACATACTCTAACTTAACAATATTTTTCTCTACTAAATCCCTTATAAAATGATGTCTTATACTAATGTGCTTAGTGAGTGAATGTTGTACAGGATTTTTCAAAATATTAATAGCACTCGTGTTATCACAATACACAGTTAACATATCACTTTTAATACCATAATCATGAAACATCTTACTCAACCAGAGAAGTTGTGTACAACAACTTCCTGCCGCGATGTATTCTGATTCTGCAGTGGATTGTGAAACACAGTTCTACTTTCTACTGTGCCATGAAATCAGGTTGTTTCCCATGTAGAAACAGCCACCACTCGTACTCTTTCTGTCATCTATGTCTCCAGCCCAATCAGCATCACTATATCCCACAAGTGTGCTATTTGTGTCCTTGGTATACCAAACACCTAGATCACTTGTACCTGCAACATATCTTATGATTCTCTTAACCGCATTCAGGTGTGATTCCTTTGGACATGCTTGGTACCTGGCATAAACACAAACACTATACATGATATCTGGTCTACTAGAGGTTAAGTAAAGAAGACTACCTATCATGGATCTATACAGTGTTGGATCAATTTCTTGTCCAGCATTATCTTTACACAAATTCTGTGTAGATCCCATAGGTGTTTTCATTACCTTAGAATTTTCCAAGCCAAACCTTTTCACCAAGTTTTTAGCATATTTGCTTTGTGAGAAGAAAATATCATCTTTTTCTTGCTTGATTTGAAGACCTAAAAAGTAATTTAGATCCCCAACCATACTCATCTCAAATGTTGCAGTCATTGCTTCAACAAAACTGTTTAGCATTTTATCACAAGTTGAACCAAAGACTATATCATCAACATATATTTGAGCAATTAGTAAATCTTCTCCATTTTGTTTGATGAATAAGGTATTATCAGCAATTCCTCTAATAAAACCAAATTGCAAAAGAAAGTCAGTAAGTCTACCATACCATGCTCTAGGAGCTTGTTTTAGACCATATAGTGCTTTCTTTAGCTTATAAACATGATCAGGATATTGTGGGTTTTCAAATCCCTTAGGTTGTTCAACATATGCTTCTTCTAACAAAATGTCATTTAAAAATGCAGCTTTAACATCCATTTGGTGAAGTTTAATATCAATAAAACATGCAATTGCTAGTAATAATCTAATAGATTATATCCTAGCAACAGGTGCAAATGTTTCATCAAAATCAATACCTTCAACTTGTGTATATCCTTGTGCAACTAACCTAGCTTTGTTTCTAACAATGTTACCAGATTCATCAGTTTTATTTCTAAAAATCCACTTAGTTCCAATGACATTGACATCATCAGGCCTTGGAACTAGTGTCCAAACATCGTTCTTTTCAAACTGATTAAGTTCCTCATGCATAGCATTAATCCAATTTTCATCTTTTAATGCTTCAGTAACATTTTTAGGTTCAATTTCAGAATAGTAGCACTCTGCATTAACAACATTACAAAGAGAAGACATACATATTGATCTTACTAAATCTGCATGCTCTTTTGAACTTACTTTCCTTCTAGTTTGCACACCAACTGAAGCATCACCAATGATCTGTCTCTGTGGATGATTTTTGGTTATACGACTAGATGGATTCAGCTTTGGTGTATCTTGATTGTTCTAAGATGAATGCTGAAATTTTGGGGATGTTGCACCAAATGTTGTAACATTCGGTGACACATTCTCGATTTGGTGATTATCTTGAACTTCGAGAACATCAGACACATCTTCATCATCATTGTCATCTGTAAGCTTTTTATCATCATCAAACACAACATTAACAGATTCTTGAACAGTGTTAGTTCTAAGGTTAAAGATTCTATAGGCTTTACTATTTCTAGAATAACCTAAGAAAAAACCTTTATCACTTTTTGAATCAAACTTGAGAAGTTGATCCCTATCATTCAGAATATAACACACACAACCAAACACATGAAAATATTTCACATTTGGTTTTCTATTGTTCAGAATCTCATATGAAGTTTGATCAGAACCAGATCTCAGAAAAACTCTATTAGAAATATGACATGTTGTATTCAATGCTTCAGCCCAAAATCTCTTAGCAAGATTTTTAGATGTAAGCATGACTCTAGCCATTTCTTGTAAAGTTCTATTTTTTCTTTCAGCAATCCCATTTTGTTGTGGAGTTTTAGGTGAAGAAAACTCATGCAATATACCTTTTCTTTCACAAAAATCAGAAAACATACTATTTTCAAATTCCCTACCATGATCAGATCTAATTCTGCTAACTTTCAAGTTGAAAACAGTTTTAAATCTTTTGTAAAGAATTTTAAAAGCATTAAAAGCTTCTGATTTTTCTCTTAAAAATTCATTCCAAGTATACCGAGAGTAATCATCAACCACAACAAGTGAGTATTTCTTACCACCAATGCTTTCAGTTTCCATTGGACCCATCAGATCCATATGCAGTAATTCAAAACAGCGATGTGTCAAACAATGTGACAACATTTTGTGCGACATTCTTACCTGCTTACCTTTTTGGCATAGACCACATACAACAGTATTATCAAACTTCAGTTTAGGCAATCCTAGCACAACTTATGTTTTAACCAGTTTCCTTATGTTCCTATAATTTGTATGTCCTAATCTTTGATGCCATAAGACATTTTCATCATGTTTTGACAAATTACACACGTTATTGTTCCCAATTAAATAGCAATTATATGTTGACCTATTACCAGTCATCAAACATTCATTATTTTTGTCAAGAACATAACATGAGTTTTTGTCAAATTTTACATACAAATCATCATCACATAATTGACTTATACTAATCAAATTAGCAAGTAGGCCATCAACATGCAAAACATTTTTTAGCTTAGGAAAACCTTCAACATTTAAAGTTTCTTTTCCAATGATTTTTCCTTTAGTACCACTACCATATGTTACTGTTCCTCCAATAAAAGATTCATATTCAGATAAGAAGTTGATTTGACCAGTCATATGTCTAGAACAACCACTATCAAAATACCATAAACCTGGAACACATGCTTTCAAAGAAGAGTAAACCATGTTACAGACAACTTTATCCTTCTTTTTAGAGACTGTCTTTGACACATGTTGCTTAGAATGTGATAGCATTTTAGACAACATTTTAGCATCTTTCAGATCTTTCAGTCTTTTCAAACAGTAAGGACGAATATGACCTATTTCATCACAATAATGACACACATACTTCTTTTCTGTTTGTTTCTTCTTGTTAGTCTTTGTTTGAGCCTCAACTTTTACCTCAACATCAGTTTTAGTTTTCACAAATTTCACAGGATTCTCAAACATAGAAGAAGTTTCATTTTTATATCTCAAACCAAATTTATTAGACTGGCCAATTACTAGAGCATCATTCATATCAGATGAACTTTTGGTATATTTCTTAAAACTCAAAGAAGTTCCTTTTAGTTCCTCTTTTAGCTTAGAAATTTCCAGGTCCCTTCTGGTAAGTATGATTTCTAGTTTAGTCAGTGTTTCTTTCAAATCATCATTCTCTTTAGTTAAAGACTCTAGAGATTGAGCTTGTTCAGCACATTTGTCTAACAAATTTTTATAGGCAGATTCATCAATTATTGTTTCTTCAGAAGTGTTATCTGTTTCATCAACACACCCAACAAAACTGTTCAAATCTGGAGAAATTTGATCTGATGTTGCTTTGAATGTTGTAACATCTGATGCAACATCTGAGTCAGAGTCATCCAGATCATCATCCAGAGAATCATCATAATCAATTTTAGCATAAAAAGTAAGTTCCTCATCTTTTGAATCATCATTTTCATCATTTGAGTCATCACTTAAGGTAGCATTAAAATTCAGTTTTCTCCTAAGTCTGGTATTTGCACACTCATTTGCATAGTGTCCAAATCCAGTGCATGCATCACACTTAACTAATTTTCTAAATTCAGGATCATACCTTGATTTACTACCTTTTTCAGTTTGCCTTGATTGATTCTGATCTCTCCTTCTTTCGGGGGTAGGTGTTGTGTTGATTTGGATCTTTGGTTGGATATTCCCCTTAGATCTGCTCATCATTTTCCTCAGGTAGGAGTTAAACTTCTTTGTCAGCAGGGCGATGTTGTTAGGATTGTTACAACATAGGTCCGTCACATCCTCATCAGAATCAATCTCAGTAACATAAGATTGATGTACATCACTTGAAGATGCTTCTCCTTTGTAAACAACAACCTTCTTGCCATCATTCTCCTCTGGTTGGATGAAGTTGATCTCATAGGTCTTAAAAATGCTTATTAGCTCATTATGACTCAACGTATCTGTGTCCTTCACTTCTTTTATAGCACAAATTTTTGCATCAAATCTTTTGGGAACAGAACGTAAAATCTTATGCACTAACCTGGTATTAGGAATTGGATCTCCAAGCAATTGAGCTTCATTGGCAATCTCCGTGACACGTTCATTATAAGATGAAATGGTTTCATCTTCCTTCATTCTTAGGTTCCCGAACTTTGTGCCTAGCATTCGTAGTTTGGTTCTACGAACACTATCAGACCCCTCACAATGCTCTTGTAAACGATCCCAAGCCTCTTTTGCACTGACACAGTTAGATATAATTTTGAACATAGTCATATCAACTGAGACAAAAATTGCATTTAAGGCTTTAGAATTGTAACTAGCAATTGTGCTTTCATCATTAGTCCAGTCCAGTTCACGTTTGACTTGAGTTTCTCCTTCATTATCAAGCTGAGTTCTCGGGGCTGTCCATCCAGAAAGAACACTCCTCCAAGCACGTTCATCAATGGATTTGATATACATCCGCATCCTTGGCTTCTAATAGGCATAGTTTGTCCCATCAAGAACAGGAGGCCTAACAGACTGAGAGAGTGGATACTCCATTGCAAAATAAAAAGACACACTAAAACACAGGATCTAAACTTAGTACCGTCAAGTTTTAGGCTCTGGTGCCAACTGAAAGTGTGCGTGTAGTGTAAAATCAGAATGATGTTGTACTGAATGTTATGACATGCACTACAACATCTAAATATCAGAATGTGAAACACAGTGGAAGACTAACACTACAATGCAAAGGAGTAAGTTTTTCATAGACTTGTTAATTAAAGTCTATGATGCCTGTCGGTGAAATGTTTCACTAATTCGAGAGTGAATACAAAAGTTTGTGTAAAGAGTTTCCAAGATAGAACCTTTACAACGGAAAATAAAGACTCAATATCACCTATTGACTCTTAAACGGCTAAGTGTAGTATTACAAAATATTACACCGTCAAAAGTAAATCAAAGTATCTAAGACATCTACGCTTAATGACACTTCAATAAACCTATGTTGGTAAACGAGGTAACATGCACAAGTACCAACGTAAAGGGGGAATAACGGCCCTATGTCTTGGATGCACTAACGCACTCAACAATTGATATTTGGATATTCCTTGCCATTGCTGAAGTCCTCGGTCTTCTATTTATAGACGTCCTTGGCTTCAACCATAGATCCTTGTAGATGGATCTAGAAAGACTCCAAAATAACTTCCCCTTAATTCTCTCAATTAACCGTCCATGTAGCTAGTTGATTTCGTGGTTAACTCCTGCAACCGCATGATCTAGGTCCTTCTAAATCTCTCTGGAATTAGTCTTGAATTCGGGATCCTTGTGGAAGATTCTAGAATCCGTCCTCAATGTTGCACTTGATGTTACAACATCCACGACAACATTTGACTTAGTCTTCATTCCAGATCCTTGTAGAACGTTCTAGATCTTCAACTGTTGGTCCTGATTTGTTGAGTTGATTAAGAAACTTTGAGTTAACCTTCTAGGACAAAATCTAGAAGGGGGGTTGAATAGATTTTGTAGATTTTTCAAATCTTTCAAAATCGATTCAAAGTACCAGATGTATACAGCGGAATTCAATATTAAACTCAACATTATTAAGATCAAAAGCAAACTGATATTCAGATTTTAACTTTGATTCTGAAATTAATCTTTAAACAATAAATTGGAAATTGAACAGATAAGTAAAGAAACGCAGTAAAGAACACCAGATTTTATAGTGGTTCGGATTATAATAATCCTACATCCACTCTCCTTCTTCAACTTGAAGAAGGGTCTCCACTATCTGCTTACTTACTTACTTCACAATCGTACAACTTACAACTTACAATTTGATCTTCAACTCTTCAAAACTCTAACCAAAATTATGAAATCGAACTCTATGATAAAGAAGTGTATTTGAAGATGTGCAAGGAAGTGTTCTACAAACACTTAGAAAAATCTATGATGAAATCGTGGAAAACTATTTTGTGTTTTTGAGAACTTGTGATTTGAGAGAATATATTGTTGAAAAACTTTTGTGTTCTATGTATTCAATATATCCAGAATGAAGTGCCTAGACCTATTTATAAGTCTGAAAAGACAGTTAGTTTGTTAGTCAGTTCTAACAAACTGGAAACTGTTTTAACAAACTTAATCTTGAAAACTGCTTGCTCCTCAGCTGATATTACTCTACTCATCTGCAGCTGACTTGGTGAAGACTCGTCTTTCTTATTCTACTCAGCTTGTCTTGACCTCGTCTGAGCTCTTCATATCTGTCTCCTCCAGATGACTAGATTTGAGCTTGTCTCCAGATGACTTGTGATTCCTAGTCTTCAGCTGACTTGAACCGTCCTTGACCTAGTCTAATCAGCTTAGTACTAGAACTCAGTTTCCACTGTTCTACATCGTCATCTGCTCATCTGAATCGATCTTTTAACTCATCAAAACAATCTTGATCTAACAATTTCCCCCTTTTTGATAAAGTTAAAACCTACAAGAAAGAGACACACTCACAGCTGAAGTTAGTTTAGAGTTAATCAAGATTTATCAGATAGGTATATCAGAGCACTTTTTCACATTACAACAGATTCAATCACATTCAAGCACTTAAGAAAAATTAAGTCCTTTAGACTCTTTTAGAAATACTAAAAAAAATTGAGTCTTAAGACTTAGATAAATTTTTAAGAAAAAATTTTTTAAGTCTGAGATGTAAAATTCTCAGATGATTTATACTTAGAAAATTTTTTAAGTCTTTCTTAAAGCAGAAAAAAAACTTTAAGAAAATAAGATAAGCATTTCACATAAGTCCAAGTATATTCATATCAGCTTTACAAAATTACAGATAGAGACTAATAGAAAAGAAAAATAAGTAAGAGTAACATCCTGTTTCTATCAGACTCCCCATTGATCTTCGTCTGGAATCATGAGCCAATTGAATACCCTCCTCCTCAGCTGCTTTAGATCCTCTTCTTGTGTAAGTCCAGACTCAGCCTCTGCTTTCTTTATAATCCCCTGAACCCAGTCTAGGTCCAAGGTACCATCAGGCTTCTTTGCAGGGATGGCATATTCAAAAGCTGGAGAGATCAGGTTGACATTGAACTCCACATCTGCTTCTTCTAGCAGCCGATGATAGAATTCCTTATCCACCTTTTCAATCCATTCATGCCAAGCCAAGTCTAGATCTTGTTGAGTTGCTCCTGGGCCTTTAAGAATGTACCAGAAATATATCCACATGCCTTCCAGGTTCTTGTCTTTGTATTCAGCAGCATACTTCCCACAAGCCAGCTTAGGAGGAGCAGACGTTGGGTGAAATGGCCTGAACTTTCCACTGCTCTGTTCTTTGATCATCCATTTACGCTCAGCAGTGCTCCAGAAGACGTTGGAGTCCTTCTTCTTTCTCTGCCTCTTCTTCTCCTTCTTGCCAAAGAATTCCATCTCTCTCTTTATTCTTTTGATCTGTTCCTCTGAGAGATTGGAATAATCAACTTCCCTCTTTCCTTTCCCCTTAGCAGCAGCCCTGGTAACAATGTCAGCTGATCTAGGCTCACTGACTGCTGCTTCTTTTCCTTTCCCCTTGGCTCCTTCAGATTCAGATTTTTTTAGCTGAGCCAAGAGTTTCTCTGACCTCTCCTCCTCCTCTTTCCTCCTCTTCTCCTCATCTTCTTTCAACGCCTCTTCTAGTTGACTTACCCTCAACTGGAGAACAGCTAGTTCATCAGACTTGAGTCTCAAGTCTTCCTTAGCTGCTTCCAGATCAGCTGTGTTGGCCTTAGTGCCTACATCTTTCCTGGTCTCCTCGACCACAGCTGTGAGGGCTTATCTCTTCTCTTGTTCCGCTCTTTCCCCCTTTTTAACTTCAGCCGCCAAGTCTGTGAGTTTGGTATCCAGATTATTGCACTTGGCTCTGAAGTCTGAGTGATCTACTGCTAACTCATTCACCACCAGTTGATTATACCCTTTCACCTCTTCTTTTAAAGCCTTCAGCTCATCCTCCATTGCTTTTACTTTGTCAGCCAGCACAGAGTTAGTAATAGTTATGATTTTATCAGATAGGTTTACCTCTACTTCTCTCATGCTGGCTAATTGTGTCTGTAACAGCTTTGACCATCCTCCTTGTCCTCCTTTCCATCATTCTTCTGAAGGTTGCATTGATCTTTTTCTCTACAAGACTGAGTATGGAGGAGATGGCGGAGGTGGGGCTTAGGTCACTGTCATCATCCTCAGACGAGGAATCAGACGAAGAAGGTGTAGGCTCTTGTTGAGTGGGTGGGAGAGGGATAGGCTGTGTTTGTATGGTTGGAAGAGAGGAGTAAGATATAATGGGAACAGGTGAGGTTTGGACTGTTGGGAGAGTAATTTGTTCAGATGAGGGTGGGGGTGAAGATTGGGTTTGTATGGTGGGGGTGGTAATGGGAGATGAGGTTTGTAAGAGGGGAGTTGAAGGTTGAGGTGAGATGTGTTCCGTTTCTCTGGGTAAGGATTGTGTTTGGACTGTCGGAGCTGTAGGCTGTTAGAGAGGCTCTGAGGTACCAGCCTGGGATACCCCTTCATCGCCTATTTGGACAGGTGGGATGTCAGGCTGAGTTTGAGGCTCAGAAATGCCAGCCTGGGGCATTTCTTCATTGCCAGGTGCAGGTGAAAATGTAGGAGATGGGGATAAGCTTATACCTGCCTCTGGAATTGGGGAGAGAGCAGCTTCCTTAGTTGGGGAGAGGGGAACCTCCAGCTGACCAACCTCAGTTGCTATTTGAAGAACGGGTACCTCCTCTGGTAGCAAGGTTAATAACTCCATCTGCTGCTTAGAGCCTCCAGATTTGGTTGAGCCTTCAGAACTCTGAGGTGCTCATCTTGGCCTCCTTACTAGAGGAATGTCTTCTTCCTCTTCTTTTGATGCAACTTTGGTAGAAGCAGCAGACGAGCTTTCCCCCTTCTTCTTCTCCACGGCTTTCACCAGCCTCCTCTTCTTTCTCCTTTGGGAAACCCTGGGGACTGCAGCAGCTGGTTCTTGAGGTAAGGGTTCTTGACATGCAACCTCAGCTGCTACCTCCTCATGTCCCTCTGCTTCGGTCTCAGCTGGAGGTGCTGCCTCAAGCTCAGCTGCTGGTCTCCCCTCTACTGCAGCTGCTGCCTCCAGCCTCTGATTTCGAGCCGCATCTGACTCATCGTCTGATTCTGGGTTTCCTCCAAGCCTGTCATCCTTGGTGAGGATCCCCTTCTTCTTGGAATACTTTTTCGTACCCACTCTCTAGTCAGCCTCCCTGTTCAGCCCTTCCATCAGCACAATTATCTTATTAAACAGGCTGACTACAGAGGTAGGTATCCAGCCTTCTGTAGACGACTTAAAAGTAAGTCGTTTCTTCTCCTCCTTCAGTTTGGTGATCAACAACTCCACCCAATTTACCTGAGCCCCATCCAGAATGGCTCGCATCACACACAATCTGGGTTTGGTTAACCCATCATGTGAGCTTTGCTCACCCAGCACAACTTTCGTCACCACCGTCATCAACAACCTATACTTCCTTCTCAATAGATTCTTTTTCAAATCCCTTCTCGCTCCTCTCTGTGAAACCCTCGCCATCAAATCAAAAGATTCCTCCCACTCATCCTCCTTGTACGTCAATGGATTGACTCCCTCCATTGACGTGTCAAAGGTTCTGGCAATATTTTCTCTTGAGTAACTCAGAGTAGTTCCATCCACTGAAGTGTCAAACCCCTCCTGGGTATCTACCATCCTTGCCAAGAACTCTGCCCCCAAGAGATCAACTGTCCTGTTTTGGGGAGATTTCATTGATAGAAATCCCCAGAGTCTTGATGCTTCCAAAAGACGAAGGATCTCTGCAGATTCTGGATCCTGGGTGGTTTCAAAATCCACGTACATTTCTGCTTTCAATCTGTTTTTGAAAAATTCTTCATTCATTTTGAAATGTGAAATGTTTGTGGAAATATATTTAGGTTTGTGGGTTTTGGTGGTTTTAGAAGAAGATGCCACTGAGAATTTTTGTGGGATTTTGAAAAGTGTTTAGAAAATATGCAGGTTTTCTGAGAGTGAAAAACGAATATGAAAAGAAGAAGATGTATTTATAGGAGGAAAAGTTTGGAAAGATAAACCGCTTTGAAAATTAATCTTAATCTAAGCCGTTTATTTGAAATGATTTACTGTGCTGAATCAACGGTTAAAAACTTGGATAAACGATTGGGATTCAGCGCGTGTAGTTCACTAATCTTTGAAATGCGTAAAAATTACTTTATAGACTGTTGATTTGACCGAAGTAGACTTACTTTATACAGAGAAGTAAGTAATCCTGACGTCAGCCTAGGGTTACCTTTCTTTGCATAAAGGTTTTCTAAGGCAGATAAGGTCCTGAAGATAATCAGTAAATGACGTCATCTGAAAACAGTCTAGTTTTATCTTTTTAAAAAATGGAAGATTAGTTAAAAAAATATTTAAATAACCAGGCTCAGATTTAATTTTCCAAAGTTAGGTTTTCCAGCCATTCAATCCTATAAGAGTAAATGAAGTTTATTTAAAAAAAACAATAAATGGAGTTTATTTAGAAACAAAGGTGTCTGAATAAAAGGTTGAAGATAGATGAGGTGAAACAGTAATATCTGTGACCTATTCCTGCAAAGACATAGACTTAAGGAAAACCATTAGTAACTTGAGGTAGATCAGATAGGGTGCAGATAGTCGTCTGATTCTCAGGAAATCAGCCGACTATTGTGCCCTCATCAGGTTTACCAAATGTCAGATAAGTAACTATCAAGTCAGATAAGGTCAATATGACTAATCCTTGATTCTTGGTTCCTAAAAAGGATATCAATGATATCAGCTACCTGATTGTCCTTTGTCTCAGATCTAGTCTGATAATTCTTTCTAGACATTAATTTAAAGAAAAGAAATGACCAGAAATAAGGAATACATTTATCAGATCCAAGCAATTTAAAAATCAGATAAAGATGCATCAAGTAATCCTAATTCTAGGCATAATTCTTTAAACCTAGACTCAGCTAAAGATTTTGTAAGAATGTCTGCTCTTTGTGACTCAGTGGCTATTTTCTCAATCCTAATGTCATTTTTCTCAACATGATCTCTAATGAAATGATGCCTAATGTCTATATGCTTACATCTAGAATGCAGAACAGGATTGTAAGTCATTGCTATTACACTATTACTATCACAGTAAATAGGAACAACTGATGTCTGAATATTATAATCTCTAAGCTGTTGACTAATCCAGAGGAGTTGAGAGCAACAAATTCCAGCTGCCATGTATTCAGCTTCAGTTGTGGAGGTGGCAACAGATGTCTGTTTCTTAGATAACCAAGAAATTAATTTGTTGCCTAAGAATTGACAAGTTCCTGAAGTGGATTTCCTATCAATCTTACATCCTCCAAAGTCTGAATCTGAATAACCTGTCAGCTCAAAGTTGTCATCAGCTGGGTACCATAACCCTACTTGCAAGGTTCCTTTGAGATATTTAAGAATTTTCATAGCCGTCTCCAGATGAGTTTTCTTGGGATTAGACTGGAATCTTGCACATACCCCAACTGCAAAGGCTATATCTGGCCTACTTGCAGTGAGATAGAGAAGAGATCCAATCAGTCCACGATACTCCGTTGCATCTGTGGGTATCCCCTTCTCATCTGAATCCATAGAGAAGTTAGTTGCCATAGGTATTTTAACTTCTCTGCTAGTAGTCATTCCAAATTTCTCAATCAGATCCTTAGCATATTTAGACTGATGTATAAATATACCCTTACTCATTTGTTTAATCTGTAAGCCTAGAAAGTATGTTAATTCGCCCATATTGACATTTCAAACCTGTTTTTCATGAGAATACTAAATTCTTCACATAATTTTAGATTAGGTGAACCAAAGATTATGTCATCTACATAAATTTGAACTAATAAGATGTTACCATCTATTTTCTTCCTAAACAAAGTTCTATCAATCTTACCTTTTGAAAAACCATGTGATGTCAAGAGTCATACCAAGCTCTGGGAGCTTGTTTCAGTCCATATAGAGCTTTGTTGAGTTTATAGACCTTGTTATTGATCTTAAACCCAGGAGGCTGCTCCACATAGACTTCCTCAAGCAACACACCATTAAGGAAGGCAGATTTAACATTCATTTGAAAGACTTTGAAAGATTTATATGCAGCAAATGCCAAGAACAACCTTATTGCTTCTAATCTGGCAACTGGAGCATAGGTTTCATCATAGTCTATCCCCTCAGACTGTGAGTAACCTTATGCAACCAATCTTGCCTTATTTCGAACAATAATGTCGTTCTCATTTGTTTTGTTTTTAAACACCCATTTGGTGCCTATAATCGTTCTATGTAAGGGTCTTTCCACTAATTTCCAAACATTTTGTCTTTCAAACTGATGTAGTTCCTCCTGCATGGTAGTTATCCAGTTTGGATCTGATAGAGCTTCCTCAATAGACTTGGGTTCAAGAAGATACACATAACAGCTGAAAAGACTTTCAGAGTCCAGCATCATTCGTGTCTGCACACTAATAAATGGGTCTCCTATAATCTGATCAGATGGATGGTAGCTTCTCATCCTTTTGCCTATGTGAGGAGAAGGATCCTCATCTTGAGTCTCAGTAGGCAACTCCTCTGACTCTACCTCAGCTGACGTTCCCCCTTCATCAGCTGACCCCCGCTGATCAGCTGATGTCAATGGTGTCTGTTCTGATGGAGTCTGATCAGAAGTTTTCTTCTGATTATCAGATGGGGATTCTTTTTCATCTGATTATGAATCAAGACTAGGTAGATAGACAGTTCTATATTTAGTCTTGGTCAGTTCAATTTTATCTAGACTCTCAGAAATTTGATTCACTTTATCTGAGAAGAAATACAACTCATCAAAAACAACATGAGGGGTTTCCTCCACACAAAGGGTTGTCTTGTTAAAAACTCTAAATGCCTTGGAAGTGTTAGAATATCCCAAGAATATTCCATCAGCTGCCTTAGCATCAAAAGTTCTCAACTTAAATTTCCCATTGTTATGGATAAAACACTTACAACCAAAAGCTCTAAAATATGAGATTCTTGGAATCTTACCCTTCCAGATCTCATATGGAGTCTTACCCTTGTCTTTAACAACTAAGCACCTGTTCTGGGTATAACAAGCTGTGTTGATGGCTTCAGCCCAGAACCTGTGAGGAGTTTCATACTCAGCTAACATGCTCCTGGCTGCTTCCTTCAAAGTTATATTCCTTCTTTCAACCACTCCATTTTGTTGAGGAGTTCTTGCTGAAGATGTCTCATGAATAATTTCACACTCATTGAAAAAGTTAGATAAACAAGAATTCAGAAATTTTGTGCCCTTATCACTCCTTATTTTAATAATATTAACACCCTTTTCATTCTGAATTTGTCTGAACAGATCAGGGATCTTGTTTATAGTCTCATTTTTCTTGAAAACAAATATAACCAAAGTGTATCTAGAAAAATCATCTACTACAACAAGAGTATATTTCCTTCCACTGAAACTGAGAGGAGAAACAGGTCCAAACAGATCCAGATAAAGTAGTTGCAACACTCTTTCAGATGAAGAGGAGTTAATACTCTTAAATGAGTGTCTAGGCTGTTTACCTTTCTGACAAGGATCACATTTAAGATCAGTAGATAAAAGTTTCTCAGGTAATCCCTTAACAAGGTTCTTTTTAGCCAGCTTACTAAGGGTCTTGAAATTCAGATGACTAAGCCTCTTGTGCCATAGGCAGCTGAGATCATCTCCACCCTTAGCTATCAGACAAGTATCTTTAGGACAACTATTAAAGTTGGCCACATAGAGATTACCATGTCTGAAGCCAGTTAAAAGTACCTTATCTGAGGAATTATCTAAAATATCACATTTATCCTTAGAAAATTTGACAAGAAAACCTTTATCACAAAGCTGGGAAACAGATAGCAGATTATGTTTCAAACCTTCAACAAAATATACCTCAGATACTGTTGGTCCCGAAATGTTGAGTTGATTAAAACCTTGAGTTAGCCTTCTAGAACAAAATCTAGAAAGGGGGGGTTGGAATAGATTTTGTAGATTTTTCGAATCTTTCCAAAATCAATTCAAAGAATCAGATTAACACAGCGGAAAGCAATTTTAAACTCAACTTTTAACAAGATCAAAAGCAACATTGATATTCAGATTTTAGCTTCGATTCTGAAATTAAACTTTGAACAATAAATTGTAACTTGAACAGAAATATAAATGAAAGCAGTATAGAACACCAGATTTTATAGTGGTTCGGATTATAACAATCCTACATCCACTCTCCTTCTCCAAACTTTGAAGAAGGGTCTCCACTAGCTGCTTACTTACTTACAATCTTTACAACTTACAACTTGATCTTCAATTCTTCAAAAATGCTAATCAAACTTCTGAAATCTAACTCTAATACTAAGAAGTGTATTTGAAGATGTGAAGTGAAGTGTTCTATAAACACTTAGAAAATTCTATGAAGAAATCGTGGAAAACTATTTTGTGCTTTTGAGAACTTTGTGATTTTAGAAAAATAACTTGCTGAAAAACTTGTGTGTTCTATGTATTCTCTATATTCAGAATGAAGTGCCTAGACCTATTTATAAGTCTGAAAAGACAGATAGTTTGTTAGTTAGTTCTAACAAACTAAAAACTGTTTTAACAAACTTAATCTTGAAAACCGCTTGCTCCTCGGCTGATTTTAATCTACTCATCTGCAGCTGAATCGGTGAAGACTTGCCTTTCTTATTCTACTCAGCTTGTCTTGACCTCGTCTGAGCTCTTCATACTTGTCTCCTGCAAACGGCTAGTCTTGAGCTTATCTCCAGATGACTTGTGAAACCTAGTCTTCAGCTGACTTGAACTATTCATGACCTAGTCTGATCAGCTTAGTTCCGGAACTCAGTCTCTACTATTCTACATTGTCATCTGCTGGTCTGAATTAATCTTTTAACTCATCAAAACAATCTTGATCTAACAATTTCCCCCTTTTTGATGAAGTTAAAACCTACAAAAAGAGACATACTCACAGCTGAAGTTAGTTTAGAGTTAATCAAGATTATTAGATAGGTATATCAGAGCACATTCTTTACATTACAACAGATTCATTCACATTAAAAGCACTTAAAAAATTAAGTCTTTTAGACTCTTTTAGAAATACTTAGAAAAATTTCAAGTCTGAGAGATAAAATTCTCAAATGATTTATACTTAGAAAAATTTAAGTTTTTCTTAAAGAAGAAAAAAAACTTTAAGAAAATAAGACAGATATTTCACATAAGTCCAAGTATATTCATATCAGCTTTACAGTGAAAATTACAGATGGAGACTAATAGAAAAGAAAAATAAGGAAGAGAAAAATCCTGTTTCTATCAGACTCCCCATTGATCTTCGTCTGGGATCATCAGCCAATTGAATACTCGCCTCCTAAGCTACTTCAGATCCTCTTCTTGCGTAAGTCCAGATTCGGCCTCTGCTTTCTTTAGAATCCCCTGAACCCAGTCTAGTTTCAGGGTACCATCAGGCTTCTTTGCAGGAATGGCATACTCGAAGGCTGGAGAGATCAGGTTGACGTTGAATTCTACATCAGCTTCTTCCAGCAGCCGAGCATAGAAGTCTGCATCTATCTTCTCAATCCATTCGTGCCAAGCCAAATCTGGATCTTGTTGAGTTGCTCCTGGAGCTTTAAGAATGTACCAATAGTACATCCACATTCCCTCCAGGTTCTTGTCTTTATACTCAGCAGCATACTTTCCGCAAGCCAGCTTAGGAGGAGCAGACGTGTTATGAAATGGTCTGAATTTCCCGCTGCCTTGATCTTTGATCATCCATTTTCGCTCAGCAGCACTCCAGAAGACATTGGAGTCTTTCTTCTTTCTCTGCCTCTTCTTCTCTTTCTTGCCATAGAATTCCATCTCTCTTTTAATTCTTTTGATCTGCTCATCTGAGAGATTAGAATAATCGGCTTCCCTCTTTCCTTTTCCCTTAGCAGCAGCCCTGGTAATGATGTCAGCTGATTTTGGCTCACTAACTGCTACTTCTTTTCCCTTCCCCTTGGCTCCTTCAGATTCAGCTTCTTTTAACTGAGCCAAGAGTTTCTCTGATCTCTCCTCCTCCTCTCTCCTTCTCTTCTCTTCATCCTCCTTTACCGCTTCTTCAAGTTGACTTACCCTCTGCTGGAGTGCAGCCAGCTCATCAGATTTGATTTGAGCTTCCTCCCTGGCTGCCTCCAGATCAGCTGTGTTGGCCTTCATGCCTACATCTTTCCTAGTCTCCTCGACCACAGCTGTGAGGGCTTGTCTCTTTTCAGCTTCAGCTTTTTCCCCCTTTTTAACTTCAGCTGCCAAGTTTGTAAGTTTTGCATCCAATGAGTTGCACTTGGCCCTGAAGTCAGAGTGATCTACTGCCAGCTCATTCACTACCAGTTGATTGTACCCTTTCACCTCTTCTTTTAATGCTTTCAGCTCAGCCTCCATTTCTTTCACTTTCCCTAACATTTTGTCTTTCAAATTGATGCAGTTCTTCCTACATGGTTGTTATCCAGTTTGGATCAGATAGAGCCTCCGCAATAGACTTAGGCTCGAGAAGTGACACATAGCAGCTGAACAGACTTTGGGAATCAACCATAGTTTGTGTCTGCACACTACTGGATGGGTCCCCAATGATCTGGTCAGTTGGATGATAGAAGCATCCTCATCTTGAGACTCAGCAGGCAACTCATCTGACTCTGCCTGAGCAGACGTTCCCCCTTTATCCACTGACCCTGGCTGATCAGATGATGTCAAGGGTGTCTCCTCATATGGTGTCTGGAGAGGAGCTGTCTCCTGATTGTTAGATGAGAATTCTTAATCTGAATCTGAGTCAAAACTAGGCAGATAGATTGTTCTATGTTTAGTTTTGGTTAGTTCAATTTTATCTAGATCATCTGTAATCTGATTCACCTTATCTGAAAAAGTATGCATTTCATCAACTACCACATGAGGAGTTTCCTCCACACAAAGAGTTATCTTGTTGAAGAGTCTGAAAGCTTTGGAAGTGTTGGAATATCCCAAGAATATTCCATCAGCTGCCTTAGCATCAAAGGTCCTCAGCTTAGACTTCTCATTGTTATGGATGAAGCATTTACAACCAAAAGCTCTAAAATATGAGATTCTTGGAACCTTACCCTTCCAAATCTCATAAGGAGTCTTACCCTTACTTTTAACTGGTAAGCACCTGTTCTGGGTATAGCAGGCAGTGTTGATGGCCTCAGCCCAGAACATGTGAAGGGTTTCATATTCTGCTAGCATGCTCCTGGCTGCTTCTTTGAGTGTTCTATTCCTTCTTTCAACAACTCCATTTTGTTGTGGTGTTCTGGCTGATGAGGTCTCATGAACTATGCCACTCTCATTTAAAAAGTTAGATAAATAAGAATTTAAAAATTCAGTGCCCTTATCACTCCTAATTTTAACAATATTAACACCTTTCTCATTTTGAATCTGTCTGAACAGATCAGGGAACTTGTTCACTATCTCATTCTTTTTTAAAAGGAATATTACCCAAGTATATCTAGAAAAATCATCAACAACAACAAGAGTATATTTTCTTCCACTAAAGTTGAGAGGTGAAATAGGTCCAAACAGATCAAGATAAAGGAGTTGTAAAACTCTTTCAGATGAGGATGTGTTAATACTTTTAAAAGAGTGTCTGGGTTGTTTACCTTTTTGACATGCATCACATATCAGATTAGTTGAGCATAATTTCTCAGGTAGTCCTTTAACAAGATTCTTTCTAGCTAGCTTACTAAGGGTTTGAAGTTCAGATAACTAATCCTTTTGTGCCAAAGCCAGCTGAGGTCATCTCCACCCTTAGCTACAAGACATGTATCTTTGGGGCAACTATTAAAGTTAGCCACATAAACATTACCATGTCTGAAGCCAGTTAAAAGTACCTTGTCTGAGGAGCTATCTAAGATATCACACTTATCTTTAGAAAATTTTACAAGAAAGCCTTTATCACAGAGTTAAGAAACAGATAACAGATTATGCTTTAAACCTTCTACAAAATAAACCTCAGATATCTGGACATCCCTTATAATCAAAGTACCAACTCCCTTAGTTTGTCCATAGTTGTTGTCTCCAAAAAGAACTATAGGGCCATCAATATTTTGAAAGTTTGATAATAGCTTCTTGTTACAAGTCATATGCTGTGAACAGCCACTGTCTATGTACCAAATTGAAGCTAGAATCTCCTCTTTAAGTGATAGTCCCTGTGATTCCTGTAAAACAGATTAGGTATGAGGTACCCTAGTAATCTTGGGTCCTTGAAGGTCAAAAATCACTTTGGGTAACCAGACAAACATCTCATTGTTCAATAATAAATCAGATTTGATCTGTCTACCAAATCTGTCTACAGACATATCACATTTGAATGACAGTTTATTGTATTCAGATTAAGTGACTTTCTTAAACTTAGGAAAAATGGGATAGCATCTACTTCTCCCATCAAAAGAACTATAATAAGAATTTCTTCTTATCTTAGTTCTTGGAACCCTCTTAGTCTGATATGGACTCCTCAACTGAATTTTGATTTTCAGATTAGGGGATGTAGTCCTTATCTGACTTTGTGGTTTCCAAGGACCAATTTTAATTTCTTTTGAAGTTTCAGATGCCTTCACAAATTTCCTTGGTTTTTGAATATCTGATTTATTATTCTTATCATAACCGAGCCCTGTCTTATCACGGGATTTTTTAAAAGTGCTAAAGATATGATCTATAACTGATTGTGAGTTATTAAGTTGGCTTATTTTGAAGACAAGCTTCTCATTGTCCTTCTTAAACGACTCATTTTCAGTACAAACCTTTTCAAATTTGTCTTTCAAAGATTTTAATTCATTTTCTAGTCTTTCAGACAGACTATCTGATGCACTAGCCTCAGCCTGGGGTAAACATTCCCCCTTGAATGTTTCCTCAGACTCAGAGTAGTTCACAACTTGTTTGCCTTTGACTAGAATCTGAATCTGATCTTTCAAAGTCAAATTTTTAGTCTCTAACTGTTTATAATCACTCAGAGACATCTTTAGATCTTTCAATAATCCTTGAATGATAGTTTGGTCACTATCTGAGACAGATATATATGAATCATTATCAGAAGAAGAGTAATAATCTACCTCTTTGGCCATCAGACAAACTTCATCATCTGACCCAAAATCAGATGAAGATGATGAGGATGATGATGACTTTCTTAACTCTTTTTCTTCAGCAAGAAGGGATCTTTGATCTGCAAACCGCCTATCTCTTTTCTTTCTTTTCTCCTCTCTTTCCTTAGGAGTCAGCTGAGGACAATCACAACTGAAATGTCCTGGCTTGTTACAGGTGTAACAAGTATCTCCCCTATCTGATTTAGGAATGATAGGATTCCTTTTTACAGGTGATCTGAATCTTCTTGTCTGACTCTTTTTCTTGTCATCATCAGTTGAGTCATCCTCCTTTCTTCTTGATCCTGATCTGGATCTATCCTTCTCTGCAAACCTCAGTTTATTACATTTATATTTCATTCTCAATTTATCATACCTTTTTGTGAGCAATGCCATCTGCTCCTTAAGAGATAAGTCAGCTCCTATAGACTCAGGTGTTGTTTTGCCTTCCTTGTTGACAAAGGCAACAGACTTGGTTGAGGTGCTTGACTCCATCTCGTTTTCCTCATCTTCTATTTGGATATCATGTTCCAAAGCATTTAGGTGAGAAAATAAAGTATGATGTGTAATAAAGGATAAGTTTTGAGTTGCTTTGAGGATATTTGACTTCTCTCTCCATCTTTTGGTCAAAGATCTGAGAATCTTATTGTTTATCTCCTTCTCTGTATAATTCTTCCCTAAATCTGTTGCTTTATTGAGAAGATTTGTTAGTCTCACATCCAGCTGATCTATTGTTTCATTCTCCTTCATCTTAAATGTATCAAAAGCATGTAGCACTAACTGCAACTTGTTTTCCTTCACTTGGTCTGATCCCTCACACACACTAGCAAGGGTCTCCCACATCTCCTTAGCAGATTTACACCTCTTGACCTATTCTATCCAATCTTTGCTTAGAGTTTCTATGATTTCTGTCCTAGCCACTTGATCCAAGTTGTGAATTTTCCTTTCATCACTGGTCAGCTCAGAACTCTTCTTTTCTTGTCTGACTCTAGTCTCAGCTGCAGCAGTACCATCACTGGTCCCTCCATGATAGAATTTGATGGGTCCTTCTTCAAGAACCTCTTCCATCCTGTCATGGATTGCCTTCTCATGGTTCTCCATCATGAATTTCCAATAATCATGTTCCTCGATTGAAAATTCAGGCAAGCTTCTGGACTTCTTGCTTTTCACAGATGACATGATGAAACAAAGAAAAACTCAACAGGAACTTGTTAGTAGCAAGGTTAGTGGTTTGAAGATAAAGAAGATGATCAAGAAATAATTTCAGAAACTTAATCAATACCTAAAACCAATATCAGAACAGCTTAACACTGCTCTGATACCAATTGTTGGTCCCACGAGTTGAGTATAATAAAGAGAAACTTGAACCAGCCTTCTAGGGAAAATCTAGAAGGGGGGGGGGGTTGAAAATATTTTACAACTTTTTCAAATCTAGAAAATCAATTCAGGAAACCAAAGTTTACACAGCGGAAATCAATTTTAAACTCAACTTTAAACGGATCAAAAGTAATCTGATTATGAGTCTAATTGGGAGTCTGAAATTGAACTTGATTAAAAGTTGGAATTGATTATGAATAGATAAGTAGGAAAGCAGTAAAGAACACAACAATTTATAGTGGTTCGGATCTAATTGATCCTACATCCACTCTCCTTCTTCAACTTGAAGAAGGGTCTCGTCTACTACTTACTTACTCACTTGCCAACGTACAACTTACAACTTTACAATGATGATCTTCTGATCTTCAATCTATCTTCAACTCCTAAACTTTTCTAGAAATTTTAACTATACAGTGCAAGAAGTGTGTTGAAGATGTACAGAATAGTGTTCTATAAACACTTAGAATTTGTTGAAAAACCTTCTTTGAAAACTTATGTGAATTTTTGGAAAACTTGTGAATTATCAAAGTGAGAGTGCAGAATGAATTCGTTAGTTAGTAAAGTTGTGCCTAGACCAATTAATAAGCCTGGGAGACAGTTAGATTGTTGTAACAAACTAAAACTGCCTAACAAACTCAATCTTTATAACTGCTCTTTTCTTCAGCTGATCTTGATCTAGTCTTCTGTAGCTGACTTGGTGAAGACTTGCCTTTCTTATTCTACTCAGCTTGTCTTGACCTTGTCTGAGCTCTTCATATTTGTCTCCTGCAGATGACTTGTCTCAGGCTCGTCTCTAGATGACCTCTACCTCTTCAATCCTCAGCTGACTTATCCAGCTCTTCCTAGTCAGATCAGCCTAATACTGGATCTTTACCTCAGCTGTTCTTCGAAATTAGCTGGTCATCTGAGTTAATCCTTGTCTGACTTCTTTTAACTCATCAAAACTACTTCTGGTCTAACAGAGGGTTACGAGAAAAGAAGCTAAGAGATAGCTTCAGAAAACTAAGTTAAACCTGCAAAAAGGGTTTAACTAACCTAAATAAAGTGAGGGTTGCGAGTAAAGATGCTAAGAGATAGCTTAAGAATACTAAGTTAAACCTGCAGAAAGGGTTTAACAAACTTAAACCCAGAGAGGGTTGCGAGAAAAAAAGCAAAGAAATAGCTTCAGAATTCTAAGTTAAACCTACAACAAGGGTTTAACTAACCTAAACCCAAAGAGGATTGCGAGAAAAGAAGCTAAGAGATAGCTTTCAAATACTAAGTTAGACCTACATAAAGGGTTTAACTAACCTAAGCCTAGAGAGGGTTGCGAGAAAAGAAGCTAAGAGATAGCTTCAGAATACTAAGTTAAACCTACAGAAAGGGTTTTACTAACCTAAACCTAGAGAGGGTTTCGAGAAAAGAAGCTAAGAGATAGCTTCAGAATATTAAGTTAAACCAACAGAAAGGGTTTAACTAACCTAAGCCCAGAGAGGGTAACGAGAAAAGAAACTAAGAGATAGCTTCAGAATACTAAGTTAAACCTGCAGAAAGGTTTTAACTAACCTAAACCCAGAGAGGGTTACGAGAAAAGAAGATAAAAGATAACTTCAGAATACTAAGTTAAACCTGCAGAAAGGGTTTAACTAACCTAAGCCCAGAGAGGGTTACAAAAAAAGAAGCTAAGAGGTAGCTTCAGAACACCAAAGTTAAACCTACAGCAAGGTTTTGACTAACCTAAACCTAGATAGGGTTGCAATATTAAATGAGAAAAGAAGTTAAGAGATAGTTTCAGAACACTTAAGTTAAACCTGCAGAAAGGATTTAACTAGCCTAAAGCCAGAGAGGGTTTCAAGATTTGAAGCTAAGAAAGCTTCAAAAAATTAAGTTAAACCGACAGAGATTAACTAAATCTACACCCAGAGAGGGTTACGAGATTCAAAGCTAAGAGATAGCTTCGAGAAAACTACGTTAAACCTACAGAGTTTAACTAAACCTACACCCAGAGAGGGTTGTAAAATTCAAAGCTAAGAGATAGCTTCGAGAAAACTAAGTTAAACCTACAGAGTTTAACTAAACCTACACCCAAAGAGGGTTGCAAGATTCAAAGTTAAGAGATAGCTTCGAGAAAACTAAGTTAAAACAACAGAGTTTAACTAAACCTACACCCAGAGAGGGTTACGAGATTTAAAGCTAAGAGATAGCTTCGAGAAAACTAAGTTAAACCTACAGTGTTTAACTAATCTAAACCCAGAGAGGGTTGCCAGATTTAAAGCTAAGATGTAGCTTCGAGAATACTAAGTTAAACCTACAGAGTTTAACTAAATCTACACCCAGAGAGGGTTCTGAGATTTGAAGCTAAGAAAGCTTCGAAAAACTAAGTTAAACCTACAGAGTTTAACTAAACCAACATCCAGAGAGGGTTACGAGATTTAAAGCTAAGAGATAGCTTCGAGAAAACTAAGTTAAAACTACAGAGTTTAACTAAACCTACACCTAGAGAGGGTTTCGAGATTTAAAGCTAAGAGATAGTATCGAGAAAACTAAGTTAAACCTACACTGTTTAACTAATTAATCGAAACCCAGAGAGGCTTACCAGATTTAAAGTTAAGAGATAGCTTCGAGAAAACTAAGTTAAACCTACAGAGTTTAACTAAACCTACACCCAGAGAGGGTTTCGAGATTTGAAGCTAAGAAAGCTTCGAAAAACTAAGTTAAACCTACATAGTTTAACAAAACCTACACCCAGAGAGGGTTTTGAGATTTCAAGCTAAGAAAGCTTCGAAAAACTAAGTTAAACCTACAGAGTTTAACAAAACCTACACCCAGAGAGGGTTTCGAGATTTGAAGCTATGAAAGCTTTGAAAAATTAAGTTACACCTACAGAGTTTAACTAAACCTACACCTATAGAGGGTTGCGAGATTTGAAGCTAAGAAAGCTTCGAAAAAACTAAGTTAAACCTATAGAGTTTAACTAAACCTAAACCCAGAGAGGGTTGTGAAATTTAAGCTAGGAGGTAGCTTCGAAACTAAACTTACAGAGTTTAACTAATCTGAACCCAGAGTGGGTTGCCAGAATTAAAGCTAAGAGATAGCTTGTGAAAACTAAGTTAAGATGTTTAACTGAGAATTACAGAGCTGAGAAAAGCTCGAAAGAAAATGAGATTAAAACCCAAAATGTGTAACTATGAATTACCGAGCTAAGAAAAGCTCGAAAGAAAATGTGATTAAAACCCGAGATGTTTCACTAAGATTGGGATTTGCAAAGCTAAGAGATAGCTTGAGGAAATTAAGTTAAACCTGAAATGTTTAACTGGACGCCCACTAAGGGTTTGCAGAGCTGGGAAAAGCTCGAGAGAAAACGAGGTTAAATCCAAGATGTTTAACTAAGATTGAGATTTGCAAAGGTAAAAGATGGCTTGAGAAAATCCAGTTAAACCTGGTATGTTTAACTAAGATCGGATTAGCAAAGGTAAGAGATAGCTTGAGGAAACTAAGTTAAAGCTTGACTAAACACCTAACAAGAATTCACAAAACAAAGCTAAGATAGCAAGGGTTTGTTATTAAGATAATAATGCGGACTTAAAGGTCTACCTAAGAAAGTTGGGGAGGGATAAGTTAAACTTAGAAAGTTTAATTTGACGCTCGCGAAGGGTTTGAATCATCAAGCTGAGAAAAGTCGGTGTTGGTCCCGATTAGTTGAGTAGATTAGGTAAAACAAGTATCAACCTTCTAGCAAAAATCTAGAAAGGGGGGGGGGGGTTGAATAGATTTTTGAGATTTTTCAAATCTTTCAAAATTTATTCAAAGTACCAGATGTACACAGCGGAATTCAAGATTAATCTCAACTTTTAATAAGATCAAAAGCAACACTGATATTCAGATCTTAATTTTAATTCTGAAATTAACTTTGAACAATAAATTGTAACTTGAACAGAAAGATAAACGAAAGCAGTAAAGAACACCAGATTTTATAGTGGTTCGGATTATAACAATCCTACATCCACTCTCCTTCTCCAAACTTTGAAGAAGGGTCTCCACTAGCTGCTTACTTACTTACTTTACAATCTTTACAACTTACAACTTGATCTTCAACTCTTCAAAAATGCTAATCAAACTTCTAAAATCTAACTCAAAGAATACGAAGTGTTTTTGAAGATGTGAAGTGAAGTGTTCTATAAGCACTTGAAATATTTGAAAATCCTTTTAAAAATACTTTGTGAACTGAATAGTGAATAGTGTGAAAAATCATATTTGCATGAGTGTCTTGAAAAATAAAATCTAGACCTATTTATAAGTCTGAAAAGACAGTTAGTTTGTTAGTCAGTTCTAACAAACTGAAAACTGCTCAACAAACTTAATCTTGAAAACTGTTCTTGACCTCAGCTGATTTCTTCTACTCGTCTGCAGCTGACTTGGTGAAGACTCGCCTTTCTTATTCTACTCAGCTTGTCTTGACCTCGTCTGAGTTCTTCATGATCGTCTCCTGCAGATGACTAGACTTGAGCTTGTCTCCAAATGACTTGTGACTTCTGATCTCCATCTGACTTAACTAGTCTTTGACTTAGTCTGATCAGCTTAGGATGAGCACCTGATCTTTTTCCACATACTTTGTCTGCTTATCCAGATTGATCTATTAACTCGTCAAAACTTTACTTGATCTAACAATTTCCCCCTTTTTGATGAAGTTAAAACCTACAAGAAAGAGACACACTCACAGCTGAAGTTACACACTCACAGCTGAAGTTAGTTTTAGAGTTAATCAAGATTTAACAAATAGATATATCAGCACACATTTACACGTTAATCAGATTCACCAAAAAAACTTTCAAGTCTTAGTACTTAGAAAATTTTTAGACTTAGAAAAATTTTGAGAACTTTAAGTCTGAGAAGATAAATTTCTTAGATGACTTATACTTAGAAAAATTTTAAGTTTTTCTTAAAGCAGAAAAAAAAACTTTAAAAAAATAAGACAAGAAATTCACAAAAGTCCAGATATATTCATTCATAGATTTACAGATTTACAAAAATCAAAAGATAAAAAGATAAGGAAAAGAGAATGATCCTATTATCAGATTCCCCACTGATTGGCTTCAGGAATGGCCAACCAGGTAAAGACTCTCTTCCTCAACTTTTTCAGCTCATCTTCATCTTTCAATCCAGACTCCACTTCGGCTTTGGCAATGATGCCTTTGATCCAGTTCATGTCTACAGAGCCTTCTGGATTGGTCTTGGGCCTGCCCTTCTCATAAGCCGGAGCACAAAGATCTGCATTGAAGAACTTGTCTGCTTCCACCAGCAGCCTCTGATATAGATCTTTTTCCTCCTTCTCTATCCACTCATGCCACCTTAGGTCCTCGTCTTGCTTTGCTGAATCAGACCCCTTCAAGATGTACCAATGGTACATCCATCTGGCGTCCAAATTCTTTTCCTTGTATTCCTTGAAGAGTTTGCCAGCGACGAACTTCGGCGGATTAAGTGTCCTGTGATAGGGCCTAAAATCAGCTTCATCTGCCTCCTTCATTTCCCATTTCCTCACATCCCTGCTCCATCTCATTTCTAATCCCTTGCTCTTCTTCTTCAGCTTCTTCCTTTCCCTTTCTCCATAGAAAGCCTGCTCTCTCATGATCCTGCTGATCTGTTCCTCAGGTAAGTTAGAGTAGTCAGGCTCCCTCTTTCTTTTCTCAGAAACTGTGAGCTTGGGACTAAGAATTTTAGGCTTCTCCACTAGCTTCCCCTTCCCCTTTCCTTTTACCTCAGCTGCTGCTTTTTCAGATTCTTTTATTTTCGCCAGCAGCTGAGCAGACTTGTCTTCTTCCTCCTTCTTCCTTCTCTCCTCATCTTCCTTCAGAGCTTCCTCGAGTTGACTTACCCTCAGCTGAAGTGCAGCCAGCTCATCGGACTTAATGCGAGCTTCCTCCCTGGCTGCCTCCAACTCAGCTGTGCTGGCTTTTGTGTCGACCTTGCTCCTCGTCTCTTCCACCACAGCTGTGAGTGCCAACTCTCTTTCTTTCACCTCATTTTCCCCCTTTTTGACTTCATCAGCCAAGGCAGTCAGCTTCGTCTCCAGATCGTTGCATTTAACCCTGAAGTCTGACTTGTCCAGAGCTAACGAGTCCACCACTATTGCATTGTACTCAGATACTTGAGTTTTCAGCCTATGCACTTCCTCCTCCATAGCTGTCACTTTCTCGGCAAGAACAGATTTAGTAATAGAAGAAAAAAAAATTTCAGCGCATGTTCGTGATCATTGCCTCAGTGACTTCCTTCACCATCTTTTTCGTTCGCCTCTGCAGCTTCTTCTCAAAGGCCTGCTTCATCCTTCTCTCCATTTGGGCGATTATAGAAGTGATAGCTGAGGTGGGGCTTAGGTCACTTTCTTCATCCTCAGATGAGGATTCGGAAGAGGAAGAAGTGGGAGTGTGAAGTTCAGAAATTTGGGGGGGAGGAACGGGGGAGCTCATCTGGATGTCCTCTAAGAAGGAATAAGAGGTGACATCTATCTCAGGTGGGGGTGTGGTTAGAGTTGGAGAAGTGAAGTGTTGGGTTTCAGGTGGGGTTGGGGTGGATGTAGTGGGTAGCTCAATTTGTGGAGAGATGGTGGGGGTGGGGGTGGTTTCAGGTTGAGTGGAAGTGGGGATGGTTTCAGATGGGGTTGAGGTTGATTCAGGTTGGATTTGGACTATGGGAGTTGGACTGATAGTTTAGAGCAACTGCGGCTGTTTCAGAGGCTCGGAGGTGCCAACCGGGCACACCTCTTCATTGCCAGTCGGAGATTGAGAGAGAGAGTGAGATGAAGTAGTACATTCCTCCTGAATGGGGGAGAGTGCAGCTTCCTTGGCTGGAGAAGATGGGACATCCAACTTCGCAACCTTAGCTGCAATTTCCAGAACAGGGACTTCATCGGGCAGGAGGGTAGAGGCTTCTGTCTGACGACCAGAGCTGCCGGAAGATTCAGATGTCCTGGAGGACCTCCTCTGAAGAATGAACTGGTTATCTTCATCAGAGTCCTCATCTGTCTGTTGGCTGGTGACAGGTTCCGATAGCTCAGCAACTGGTGCCTTATCTGAGGCTCTGACCAGCATCCTCCTCGACCTCCTCCTTGTCGGGGACCTCACAGAAGTTGCTGCCTCCTCAGCTGTTACTTCCACAACAACTGGATCCTCGGCTGGTTGGGCTTCTGCAGCTGGCACGGCAACTTCAGCTGCTGGTTGAGGTTCAGCTGCTTGCCTTTGTCCCACCGCGGCTGCTAGCTGCTCTCTCTGCCTCTGTGCATCATCAGACTCATCATCCGAGTCAGGCAGCCCTCCTATCCTTTCATCCTTAGTCAATAAGCCTTTTTGCTTTGAATATATTTTCAGTCCTTCCCGCGTCTCAAACCTCTTGTTTAGCCCTTCCATCAACACTGTGATTTTGGTGAACAGACTCACAGTTGAAGTGACTGTCCAGTCTCCTTCAGTTGGGTTAAACAACAATCTCAGCTTCTCCTCCTTCAGCATCCTAAACAACAAGTCTACCCAATCTACCTGTACTCCATAAAAAATGGCTCTCATACAACACAATCGTGACTTCGTCACTCCATCATGGGAGCTTTGATCTCCTAGGATTGACTTGGTTACGATTGTCATGAGCAGCCTATATTTTCTCCTTAACATATGCTTCTTCAAATCTCTCCTAACTCCTCTGTAGGTAATCCTAGCAAACAGGTCGAACGATTCTTCCCAATCATTTTCCTTATACAACAGAGGATTCACCCCTTCCATAGAAGTATCCAGAATCCTTGCAACATTCTCCTTCGAGTACTCCAGTTGAGTACCTTCAACAGTTGTTTTGAAGCCATTTTCTGTAAACTCACTTCTTGCAAGGAATTCTGCTCCAATGAAATCAGCGGTTTTGTTCTGCGGAGATTTGAACGAACAAAATCCTCGTAACCTTGAAGCTTCCAATAATCCGATAATCTCTCTGGATTCTCTATCATTTGTAGTCTCAAAATCTACAAACATTTCAGCGTTAAGTTTATTTTTGATTGATTCTGTAAGCATTTTGAAATCAGAATTTGAGGAGGATATATAAGAGGGGGGTTTAGGAGTTTGAGAAGAAGAGGATGCCATTGATAAAATTTTGAGAGTAAGAAAAATTTTAGTAAATCTCTAAACAGGGGAATGTGAAAGTAAAATTTTAAAAACTGAAGAAGGTAAGTTTTTAAACGAGGGGGAGAGAGAGGGAAAGTTAGGAAATCGAAACATGGCACGATCTCAGAGTTTTGATTTTGAACCGTTGATTGAAAAAGCGCGTGTAAAACATCGACGGTTTAGCGAGAAAATCGCTTCGAATTCAGGCGCGTGGCTTTTACGCGTCTTAAATTGCGTAAAAAGTAACTGTTTAACCTACGGATTAGACGGTTAATAGACTTGCTTTATCAGAAGTAATTAGTATACCTGACGTAAGCAATGAGATGTCTTACTTAGTACTCAGGTATTCTATTCTAGACTAGGTAAAAAATCAGACTTGGTCAAACTGACCTTGTCTTATATTTTTCAAAAACTCTCTCCTAGTCTGATTTTTTAAAAACACAAATGTTTAAGGCTTAACACAGTATTTTCAGTTTAGTTACAAAATACAGATTACTTGAAATACACAAACTTAAGAATTTTATATGAAACCAGAGATTTTGAGGATAAACAAAGATGAAGGTTTTCTGATTGAAGAGTTTTATGAGACTAATCTGGTATACCTGTTCCTGCAAACAAAACTCATCAAAACTATTAGTAGCTGGGGTAGATCAGATAGGGTGCATGTAGTCATCTGTTTTCTAGAAAACAGGTGACTATTGTGCCCTAGTCTGATTTACCAAATGTCAGATAAGTAATCATCAAGTCAGATAAGGTCAATATGACTAATCCTTGATTCTTGATTCCTAAAAAGGAGATCAATGATATCAGCTACCTGATTGTCCTTTGACTCATATCTAGTCTGATAATTCTTTCTAGACAATGATTTAAAGAAAAGAAATGACCAGAAATAAGGAATACAATAATCAGATGCAAGTAATTTAGAAACCAGCTAAGGATGCATCAAGTAATCCTAATTCTAAGCATAATTCTTTAAACCTAGACTCAGCTAATGGTTTTGTAAGAATGTCTGCTCTTTGTGACTCAGTGGCTATTTTCTCAATCCTAATGTCATTTTTCTCAACATGATCTCTAATGAAATGATGCATAATATCTATATGCTTACATCTAGAATGCAGAACAGGATTGTAAGTCATTGCTATTGCACTATTACTATCACAGTAAATAGGAACAGCTGATGTTTGAATATTATAGTCTCTAAGTTGTTGACTAATCCAGAGGAGTTGTGAGCAACAACTTCCAGCTTCCATGTATTCAGCTTCAGTTGTGGAGGTGGCAACAGATGTCTGTTTCTTAGATAACCAAGAAATTAATTTGTTGCCTAAAAATTGACAAGTTCCTGAAGTGGATTTCCTATCAATCTTACATCCTCCAAAGTCTGAATCTAAATAACCTGTCAGCTCAAGGTTGTCATCAGCTGGGTACCATAACCCTACTTGCAAGGTTCCTTTGAGATATTTAAGAATTTTCTTAGCCGTCTCCGAATGAGTTTTCTTAGGATAAGACTGGAATCTTGCACATACCCCAACTGCAAAGGCTATGTCTGGCCTACTTGCAGTGAGATATAGAAGAGATCCAATCAGTCCACGATACTCCGTTGCATCAGTGGGTATCCCCTGCTCATCTGAATCCATAGAGAAGTTAGTTGCCATAGGTATTTTAATTTCTCTGCTAGTAGTCATTCCAAATTTCTCAATCAGATCCTTAGCATATTTAGACTGATGTATAAATATACACTTACTCACCTGTTTAATCTGTAAGCCTAGAAAGTATGTTAATTCGCCCATCATTGACATTTCAAACTTGTTTTTCATGAGAATGCTACACTCTTCACATAATTTCGGGTTAGGTGAACCGAAGATTATGTCATCTACATAAATTTGAACTAATAAGATGTTACCATCTACTTCCTTTCTAAACAAAGTTCTATCAATCTTACCTTTTGAAAATCCATTTGATGTCAAGAAATCAGATAAGGTATCATACCAAGCTATGGGAGCTTGTTTCAGTCCATATAGAGCTTTGTTGAGTTTATAGACCTTGTTATTGATCTTAAACCCAGGAGGCTGCTCCACATAGACTTCCTCAAGCAACACACCATTAAGGAAGGCAGACTTAACATCCATTTGAAAGACTTTGAAAGATTTATATGCAGCAAATGCCAATAACAATCTTATTGCCTCTAATCTGGCAACTGGAGCATAGGTTTCATCATAGTCTATCCCCTCAGACTGTGAGTAACCTTGTGCAACCAATCTTGCCTTATTTCGAACAATAATATTGTTCTCATCTGTTTCGTTTTTAAACACCCATTTGGTGCCTATAGTCTTTCTGTGTAAGTGTCTTTCCACTAGTTCCCATACACTTTGCCTTTCAAACTGATGTAGTTCCTCCTGCATGGCAGTTACCCTGTTTGGATCTGATAGAGCTTCCTCAATAGACTTGGGTTCAAGAAGCGACACATAACAGCTGAATAGACTTTCAGAGTCCAGCATCATTCATGTCTGCACACTACTAGATGGGTCTCTTATAATCTGATCAAATGGATGGTAGCTTCTCATCCTTTTGTCTATGTGAGGAGAAGGATCCTCATCTTGAGTCTCAGTAGGCAACTCTTCTGACTCAACCTCAGCTGACGTTCCCCCTTCATCAGCTGACCCCCGCTGATCGGCTGACGTCAAGGGTGTCTGATCTGATGGAGTCTGATCAGAAGTTGTCTTCTGATTATCAGATGGGGATTCTTCTTCATCTGATTCTGAATCAAGACTAGGTAGATAGACAATTCTATGTTTAGTCTGGGACAGTTCAATTTTATCTAGACTTTCAGAAATTTGAATCACTTTATCTGAGAAGGAATACAATTCATCAAAAACAACATGAGGGGTTTCCTCCACACAAAGGGTTGTCTTGTTAAAAACTCTAAATGCCTTGGAAGTGTTAGAATATCCCAAGAATATTCCATCAGCTCCCTTAGCATCAAAAGTTCTTAATTTAGATTTCCCATTGTTATGGATAAAACACTTACAACCAAAAGCTCTGAAATATGAGATACTTGGAATCTTACCCTTCCAAATCTCATATGGAGTCTTACCCTTGTCTTTGACAACTAAACACCTGTTCTGGGTATAGCAAGCTGTGTTGATGGCTTCAGCCCAGAACCTGTGGGGGGTATCATACTCAGCTAATATGCTCCTGGCTGCTTCCTTCAAAGTTCTATTCCTTCTTTCAACCACTCCATTTTGTTGAGGAGTTCTTGCTGAAGATGTCTCATGAATAATTACACACTCATTGAAAAAGTTAGATAAACAAGAATTCAAAAATTATGTGCCCTTATCACTCCTTATTTTAATAATATTAACACCCTTTTCATTCTGAATCTGTCTGAACAGATCAGGGATCTTGTTCATAGTCTCATTTTTCTTGAAAAAAAATATAACCCAAGTGTATCTAGAAAAGTCATCTACTACAACAAGAGTATATTTCCTTCAACAGAAACTGAGAGGAGAAACAGGTCCAAACAGATCCAGATGAAGTAGTTGTAACACTCTTTCAGATGAAGAGGAGTTAATACTCTTAAATGAGTGTCTAGGCTGTTTACCTTTCTGACAAGCATCACATTTAAGATCAGTGGATAAAAGTTTTTCAGGTAATCCCTTGACAAGGTTCTTTTTAGCCAGCTTACTAAGGGTCTTGAAATTCAGATGACTAAGCCTCTTGTGCCATAGCCAGCTGAGATCTTCTCCACCCTTAGCTATCAGACAGGTATCTTTGGGACAACTATTAAAGTTGGCCACATAGACATTACCATGTCTGAAGCCAGTTAACAGTACCTTATCTGAGGAATTATCTAAAATATCACATTTATCCCTTGAAAATTTAACAAGAAAACCTTTATCACAAAGCTGGGAAACAGATAGCAGATTATGTTTCAAACCTTCAACAAAATATACCTCTGATATCTGAATATACTTGATAATCAGAGTACCTACACCTTTAGTCTGACCACAATTATTGTCACCAAATAAGACTCTTGGACCATCAATACTTTGAAAATTTGATAACAGCCTCTTGTTATGGGTCATGTGTTGTGAACGGCCACTATCAATGTACCAAATGGAAGCTAAGATCTCTTCCTTGAGTGATGATCCCTGTGTATCCTGAAAAACAGATCAGTTGTAAGGTACCCTAGTGATCTTGGGTCCTTGAAGGTCAAGTATCACTTTAGGTAACCAAATAAACATCTCATCTCTAAACAATAAATCAGACTCGATTTTTCTACCAAATCTGTCTACAATTGTATCATTTTTGAAAGATAACTTGTTGTATTCAGATTGAGTAATTTTCCTAAACTTAGGAAATGTGGGATAACATCTGCTCCTTCCATCAAAAGGATTATAATAAGAATTTCTTCTTATTTTGGTTCTTGGGTTTCTCCTAGTCTGATAAGGAGTCCTCAACTGAATTTTTGTTTTCAGACTGGGAGATGCAGTCCTTACTTGACTAGTTGGTTTCCAAGGACCAATTTTAACCTCTTTCGATTGATCAGATGCTTTCACAAATTTCCTAGGTTTTTGTACATCTGATTTATTATTCCTATCATAACCAAGACCTGTTTTGTCATGGGATTTCTGAGAGGTATTAAAGATATGGTCTATTGCTGACTGTGAATTATTAAGGTAACTAATTTTGAAGACAAGCTTCTCATTGTCTTTCTTAATTGATTCATTTTCAGCACAGACTACTTCAAATTTGTCTTTTAAAGTTTTCAATTTATTTTCTAACCTTTCAGGTAAGCTGGCTGATGTACTAGCCTCAGCCTAGGGAAAACATTCCCCCTTGAATGTTTCCTCAGTTTCTGAACAGTTCATCACCTGCTTGCCTTTAATTAGAATTTGAATTTGATCCTTTAAAGCCAAGTTCTTTGTCTCTAGCTGTTTATAAGCAGCCAGAGATGTCTTTAAATCTCTCAATAATTCATAAATAACAGTTTGGTCATGATCAGATGCAGACTGACAAGAATCATTATCAGAAGATGAATAGTAGATTACCTCATTAGCCATGAGACAGATTTCATCATCTGATCCGAAATCAGATGAGGATGATGATGATGATGATGATTTCTTTGGCTCATTTTCTTCAGCCAACAAAGCCCTTTGATCTGCAAATCTCCTGTCTCTCTTCTTCCTCTTTTCTTCCCTTTCTTTAGGAGTCAGTTGAGGACAATCATAGCTGAAGTGTCCTGGCTTGTTGCATGTGTAACACGTATCACTCCTGTCTGATTTAGGGCTGGAAGGATTTCTTCTGACAGGTGATCTGTATCTTCTTGTCTGGCTTCTGCTTTTGTCATCATCTGTAGACTCATCTTCCTTTCTACCTGATCTGGATCTTGTTTTATCCTTACCTGCAAATCTCAATTTATTTCTTTTATACTTCATTCTTAATTTATCATACCTTTTAGTGAGCAGAGCCATCTGCTCCTTCAAAGATAGATCAGCTCCTACAGACTCTGTTGACACCTTGTCTTCTTTACTGACAAAGGCAACAGACTTGGATGAGGTGTTCGACTCCATTTCATCCTCCTCGTCTTCTATTTGAATATCATATTCTAGAGCTTTAAGATGAGAAAACAAAGTATGGTGAGTAATAGAAGATAAATCTTGAGTAGCTTTAAGGATATTGGATTTCTCCCTCCATCTCTTGGTTAATGATCTCAGAATCTTGTTATTAATCTCCTTTTCTGTATAATTCTTTCCAAGGTCAGCTGCTTTATTGAGAAGATTGGCCAACCTTACATCTAACTGATCCACAGACTCATTTTCCTTCATTTTGAATGTCTCAAATGCATGCAAGACTGACTGCAGCTTGTTCTCTTTAACTTGTTCAGATCCTTCACAGACATTGGCTAGAGTCTGCCACATTTCTTTAGCAGTTTTGCATCTCTTAACCTTCTCTATCCAATCCTTACTTAGAGTCTCAATGATTTCAGTTCGAGCTACTTGGTCAAGATTGTGGACCTTTCTTTCATCATTTGTCAACTCAGAACTCTTTTTCTCTTGTCAGGTTCTGGACTCAGCTGACTCAGCTCCAGTGGTAGTGCCTCCATGATAAAATTTTATAGGTCCCTCTTCAAGAACCTCTTCCATCCTATCATGAATGGCCTTAAGATGATTCTCCATCCTAAATTTCCAGTAATCATAATCTTCAATAGAGAATTCAGGAAGATTCCTAGACTTCTTGCTTTTTCCTGATGACATGATGAAATAAAGGAACAAAATACTCCACAAAACTTATTAGTAGCACTGTTAGTAATAATAAGGAGAATGAAGAAAATCAAGATAATTTCAGAATCTTATTTAAGACCTAAAATCAATATCAGAACAGCTTAACACTGCTCTGATACCACTTGTTGGTCCCGATTAGTTGAGTAGATTAGGTAAAACAAGTATCAGCCTTCTAGCAAAAATCTAGAAGGGGGGGGGGGGGTTGAATAGATTTTTGAGATTTTTCAAATCTTTCAAAATTTATTCAAAGTACCAGATGTACACAGCGGAATTCAAGATTAATCTCAACTTTTAATAAGATCAAAAGCAACACTGATATTCAGATCTTAATTTTAATTCTGAAATTAACTTTGAACAATAAATTGTAACTTGAACAGAAAGATAAACGAAAGCAGTAAAGAACACCAGATTTTATAGTGGTTCGGATTATAACAATCCTACATCCACTCTCCTCCAAACTTTGAAGAAGGGTCTCCACTAGCTGCTTACTTACTTACTTTACAATCTTTACAACTTACAACTTGATCTTCAACTCTTCAAAAATGCTAATCAAACTTCTAAAATCTAACTCTAAGAATACGAAGTGTTTTTGAAGATGTGAAGTGAAGTGTTCAGTAAACACTTGAAATATTTGAAAACCCTTTTAAAAATACTTTGTGAACTGAATAGTGAATAGTGTGAAAAATCAGATTTGCATGAGTGTCTTGAAAAATAAAATCTAGACCTATTTATAAGTCTGAAAAGACAGTTAGTTTGTTAGTCATTTCTAACAATCTGAAAATTGTTCAACAAACTTAATCTTGAAAACTGCTCTTGACCTCAGCTGATTTCTTCTACTCGTCTGCAGCTGACTTGGTGAAGACTCGCCTTTCTTATTCTACTCAGCTTGTCTTGACCACGTCTGAGTTCTTCATGATCGTCTCCTGCAGATGACTAGACTTGAGCTTGTCTCCAGATGACTTGTGACTTCTGATCTCCATCTGACTTAACTAGTCTTTGACTTAGTCTGATCAGCTTAGGATGAGCACCTGATCTTTTTCCACATACTTTGTCTGCTTATCCAGATTGATCTTTTAACTCATCAAAACTTTACTTGATTTAACAGCCGGAGAGGGATAAGTTACACTTAGAAAGCTTAACTTAGACATCCTTTGCGAATCTGAAAAGCTGACACCCAGATGGGGCTTGATAATTTGAAAAGCTGATGCCTAGATGGAGCCTGATAATTTGAAAAGCTGATGCCCAGAGAGAAATATGAAGGAAGACGGGTTAAACTCAATAAGTTTAACTACGTACCCACCAAGGATTTACACTACCCAGCTTGAAGAAGACAGACTGAGCTTGAAAAGGTTTAATTAAATTGACTATCGACGCCCAAAAACGGTTTGAGTTGACACCTGTTAACGGTTTAAACAACAAGATAAAGATGAGTTTTTTGAGATGCCCATCAAGAGCTTTTTCGATATGAGTCTTGATTAACGCACCCTAGAGAGGGTGTAAGTAGAGAAGATCCGACTTAAAGAATCTAAGTCGAATAGAAATTTTTGACAGAATGAAGGCAGTATTAGACTGGATTAGTCTAAACCAAAGCTAGGAGGCCAGAATTGGCTTGCGAAAACTATTTGGGTAAAAAAAAAAAAAAAAGAGCTGAATAAACTTGAATCCTAGATAGGATTGATAAAACTAAACCTGAGAAACAAATAAGAAAGAGATTAGATTGGGGGGATTAGAAGAACCCTACACAAATCTGTCTTGGGATGAGCTAAGATTAAGCAGGCTCTAAAAGACTAAAAAGGGGCCGAGTAAATATTATAAGATTCGTCACCCACCTGAAAAGTGAGAGGGGTGCTTATGCGAAACTATCAAATGAGAAGATGTAGGTTTGGACGTGTCTAATGAACAAGCTGTGAGATTTTTAGAGGATTCTTCAATATCCTTTTGAGGATACATTGTCGCAAAAAAAAACCCCTTGAAAAAGGTCAGACCTCGAGGTCTGGGGGGCGACAAACCTGCCTAAGGTGAGGTTTACTAGTTTCCTTACTCTTGTGGGTATATACCCACACATGAGAGAAAGGTAAGTAGAAAGGTAGATTTGAAATACTAGAAAACAAGGTTATTGGGCCGGTGGGATTGGTCCCCCGAATTAGTCGGTCATTGGGCTGGATGCCGAGTTATCAAAAAAAAAAAGAAAACAAGGATATTTTTTGGTAGAATTTTGAAATCAGACTTTGAGGTCCGTGTTTAATTAAGACTGATAGAGACTAATGATTTGATAAACTAAAGTTAACTAGTAATTGATAACATGCTGAGAGGCTTTATGGCTAAGAATTTAAAATTGGACCATGAGGTTTTGAACTGAGGCCTCGAGGCATGAAAATTCAAGAAAGGAGAAAACACGTATGCATTTACGTTTTGACCCAGCAAATCTAGAGGGAGGTCTAATATTCTCTCTACTCTAACAAGCCCAGAGGTTGCTCACTAGAGTAGGGGGGAGTGGTTGATACGGTAAAAATGTCAGGTCCAACTACAGGTAGGGCTCAAAGATGTTTGGCCCAGTAGGGCCCAATGAGTATAACTGATAACCCTCAAAAGAGGGAAGAAAACCCGAGATGGGCCTAGCCCAAGTTGATTGCAGGTGGGTCGCGAGGCTTAAACCTGGTTACAGGTGGGCCGCAAGGCCCAAGCGAGGTGGGAAGCCCATCTCGCAGGATTAATCAAGCCCATATCGATTATTTACAAGATAAGGCCAATAGAATACAGATGAGAATGGTTAGTTAAGATAATTGAGGCCCAAGCCAAAGGATATTCCAAGGATCTTCCTTTGACTTGGTCAGCCTCCGTCCAGAGAGAAAATCAGTAAGGAAATAGCGGTTTTTTGAGAATAAAGATATCAACGCAGAAGAACATGGTGAATCATGCTAATGAACGATAATAACCGTTGGTATGCATTCATACGTATAAATAACACACTATGGAGAGAGGTAACGGTATCAACACTCTACTTAGCTTATTCTTATGTACTTAAGTACCTTTTATTGAGAGTTTTCGAGTGCCTACGCCGGAGAATCCTCCGACTTAAGCGCCGGAGTGCCTACGCGTGGGGAACGGAAGAATCCTCCGTGTTTTGTAATTTTTTAAAAAATTGATTATATTTGCTAAGAAGATGAAAAGCTAAGGATTGTCAAATTTTGCGTAAAAGGATGTACCCACCCGGTAGAAGGGAATGGGTAATAGGTTATTATTTTTTACGCATCAAATATATTTGAGTACTTTTATATAATTTTTAAAAAATTGATTATATTATTTTATTAAGAAGATAGATTGCTAATGAAAATGTTAAATGAAGTGTCAAATTTTAATTGTACCAAAATTGAAGTTTTCATTCTCTCAAAAGCCTGGAACTAGTCAAGCCAACATTTGTTGAATTAATTGGAATGGGGTTTACAGTCGCTGGGTAAGTTTCTCTATCAATTATTTGGAAATTGTCTCTTTATTTTTAAAAATTTTCTGCATTTAATTAGTCGTTGTAATTAACTGGAGTGAGCCTAGATGAAGTAAGGATGGAGAAAGATGATAGACTTTTCTTTGTTCTGTGTCCACTTATTTGAAATTTGTCGCTTTATTTGATCAATTTTTTTTTTTTTTTTTAGTTTTGTGGTTGTAGTTCATTTTTCGGGAGTAAGATAAGAATGGTGTAATAGATATCAAACTATTTGTATTACTTTTTAAAAAAATATTTTTATTATGAATTATTTAGATGCATAAGTTTACGACAAGCTATATATATATATATATATATATATATATATATATATATATAATTGTTGGTAACTTGATTGATTATTTGATCAATTTTATGTGGCTAATTAATGATATAACAATCAATTACAAAAATAAATGAATTTAAAGATGAAGAACACTTAGCAAAGTAAAGTAAAACCTCTATAAATTAATAACTTGGGAGCATGAAATTTTATTAATTTATAGAGATATTAATATATCGATAAATTAATATTTTATTAATTAAAAGAGAAACTTTTTAAATTCAGAAAATTTAGTACATATGTATCGAAAATAAATAAATTCATATATATTTCATTGATTATATTCATGCATCAACCAATTCTTTGTAACTAATTAAATATATTCATGTATAATATCAATTCATTGTATACAATTAACTATTTCATGGACGCAACCATGTCTTCTCATGTATCAATCCATAAATAATCAAAGGAATTACTTAAATAACTATTACTTTCTTCTTTCTTGATTCTTCTGCTGCACACCCTGATCTCTTTCTGTCTTCTCCCTTTCACCATGACAACCAAACCATCATTCCACCCTGCTCTTGCAGTCTCAAACATCAAGAATCACATCTCAATCATTCTGGAGATGGAAAACGTCCAGTATGCGACGTGGGCGGAACTCTTCAAGATTCACGCACGATCTCACATGGTTCTTCATCATATCATTCCATCAGCGACGGTAACGGCACCAACGACGGCTGATGAAAGAGATTTGTGGGCAACTCTTGATGCCACAATTCTCCAATGGATTTATGCTACGATATCTACCGATTTGTTGCACACAATCCTTGAACCGGATTCCACGGCAAAGGAGGCTTGGGATCGTCTGCGTGACATATTTCAGGGTAATAAAAATTCTCGTGCCGTGACTCTTGAGCAGGATTTTTCCCACACAAAAATGGAGGATTTCCCAACTGCCTCTGCGTATTGTCAACACCTTAAGACCTTGTCTGATCAACTGAAAAATGTTGGCACCCCTGTCTCTAATGACCGTCTGGTTCTTCAATTGGTAGCAGGTCTTACGGATGCTTATAGTAGGGTTGGCACTCTTATTCGTCAGAGTGATCCTCTTCCGAAGTTCTATCAAGCCCGATCAATGCTTGTTCTAGAGGAAGCGGGCTTAGCTAAAAAGGTTGCTACTGCGGCAGCCTTAGTTGCTACACCATCGGATACAGAGTCTTCGGGGACCAAAAATAACTCACAACAACGCACCACTTCTGGTGGCAAGAAAAATTCTAAGCGTAACAATGGAAAAGGGGCAAAGGGTGGAAAGTCAGGTGGTCAGTCAACTGGAGGTGGTAGTGGCCAACACGGGTTTGGCCAGCAACCGTGGCAACAAACCTGGGGTGGTGGACTACAACAAGGGCCTTGGCAGTGGCCTTGGAATGTTCCTCCCTGCCCATATCCTTCGGCACCATGGGCCAGGCCGCCTAATGTTCAGCGTCCTCAAATGCTTCAGTCTGGACTGCTTGGGCCGAGGCCCTAAGCCTTCTCGACCACGACACAGCCCTCTGCCACTGACATTGAGTCTGCGATGTATACTCTTGGCCTCACTCCTCCAGATGCTAATTGGTACATGGATACGGGTGCCACTTCTCACATGACATCCACACCAGGTACTCTCTCGCCTTATTTCAATTTGAGCAGTAAACGTGGTATAATTGTTGGTAATGGTCATTCTGTACCAATTTCTGGTTATGGGCATACACATTTACCCTCCCCACACCCACCCTTGGCTTTGAAGAATGTTCTTCATGTTCCCCAAATTGTTAAAAACTTGGTTTCTGTTCGTAAATTCACGACTGATAACTTGGTTTCTGTTGAGTTTGATCCTTTTGGATTTTCTGTTAATGATTTTCAGACGGGGATGCGTCTAATGAGGTGTGAGAGTCGGGGCGATCTTTATCCCATCACCACACATAAAATCAATACACCATCTTCTTTCGCTGCGATTTCTCCTTCCTTGTGGCATGATCGTTTAGGACATCCGGGAGCACCTGTTTTTGACTCCCTTAGGAATAATAAATTTATTGAGTGTACTTCTCGTACTTCTCAAATTTGTCATGCTTGTTCTCTTGGGAAACATGTTAAGTTACCATTTGTGGATTCTCACTCATATACTTTGACGCCATTTGATATTATCCATTGTGATTTGTGGACATCTCCAGTTTTGAGCTCGTCGGGCCATCGTTATTACATGCTTCTGTTGGATGATTACTCCAATTTTTTGTGGACTTTTCCAATTTCTAAAAAGTCTCAAGTGTATTCTACATTTTTGTCTTTTAGGAATTACATCCGTACACAATTTGAGCGGGAGATTAAAACATTTCAATGTGATAATGGGAAGGAGTTTGTTAATAATTCTTTTTGGGATTTTTGTACGAATACTGGGATGACATTTCGTCTTTCTTGTCCTCATACTTCATCCCAAAATGGGAAAGCAGAACACAAAATTCGTACCATAAATAATATTGTCCGCACTTTGCTCGCTCATGCTTCGTTACCTCCTTCTTTTTGGCATCATGCTCTACAAATGGCCACGTATCTCCTTAACATACTTCCAAATAAACAGCGTGACTATTCCTCTCCGGTAAAACTACTATATCTCAAAGATCCGACATATTCTCATTTACGAGTTTTTGGATGTTTGTGTTATCCTCTCTATCCTTCCACCACTATACATAAACTTCAACCCCGCTCTACTCCGTGTGTGTTCTTGGGTTATCCTTCAAACCATCGTGGATACAAGTGCTTCGATTTCTCATCTAATAAAATCATTGTAAGTCGCCATGTGCTTTTTGATGAGACACAATTTCCTTTTGCTACATTACACACTAAAAGACCACATTCTTATACTTTTTTGGACGACGGTCTTTCTCCCTATGTGATACACTACTTGGCTAATGATACATCCTCTCCACCCCCTACTCCTCCTCTTGCCAGTCCATCATCACATATGACTAACCATATCCCGGTCCACACTTCTGGCCCGAACTTTACGGTGCCTGCTCCTGTGGCTCACCTTCCACCTAGTCAGCCTTCTTCCAGTCGACCTGTCACTCGCAGCCAACGTGGCATTTTCAAACCAAACCCCCGGTTTAATTTACACACTTCACTTACAAAATCTCCTTTGCCCCGCAACCCTGTGAGTGCTCTTCGTGACCCTAACTGGAAATTGGCTATGGATGATGAATTTAATGCTCTTATTGCAAATAAGACGTGGGAGTTAGTACCCCGTCCTCCTGGTGTTAATGTTATTCGATCAATGTGGATATTTACCCATAAAGAACGTTCTGATGGTTCTTTTGAGAGGCATAAAGCCCGTCTTGTAGGTGATGGAAAAACACAGCGAGTGGGGATGGACTGTGGCGAGACGTTTAGTCCGGTGGTCAAACCTGCAACTATTAGGACAGTTCTCAGTTTGGCACTCTCAAAGTCTTGGTCTATTCACCAATTGGACGTGAAGAATGCATTCTTACATGGCACTTTACATGATACTGTGTATATGCATCAGCCCCTTGGCTTCAAGGACCCGAGTTATCCCAACCATGTGTGTTTGTTGAAAAAGTCACTATATGGGCTTAAGCAGGCTCCGCGGGCCTGGAATAAGAGGTTTACTGATTATGTACGTACTATTGGCTTCTCCCAGAGTTCTTCTGATCACTCTCTCTTCGTGTTTCGTCAAGGCTCAGATATGGCTTACTTACTTTTGTATGTAGACGATATCATATTGACTGCCTCGACTGATTCTCTTCGCGAGTTGATCATCTCTCATCTAAGCTCGGAATTCGCAATGAAGGATTTGGGTGATTTACATTATTTCTTGGGCATTGCCGTCACACGTCATAAGGGTGGTTTATTTTTATCTCAACATAAGTATGCTGCTGAGATAATAGAACGAGCTGGGATGTCATCGTGTAAATCTTGCTCCACTCCAGTCGACACTAAACCCAAGCTTAGTGCTACCTCCGGCACACCGTATCAGAATCCTTCTCACTATCGAAGCCTTGTCGGTGCGCTACAATATTTAACATTCACAAGGCCTGATATAGCATATGCTGTTCAACAAGTATGTCTATTTATGCATAATCCTCGTGATGAACACATGAATGCAGTGAAACGTATTGTACGGTATCTACAGGGCACCCTTGAGTATGGGATTCATTTATATCCTTCCTCGACCACTTCTCTTGTTTCTTACACAGATGCCGATTGGGGTGGGTGTCCTGATACTCGTCGTTCGACATCAGGATATTGTGTGTTTCTTGGGGATAACATTGTTTCTTGGTCGGCCAAGCGTCAGACAACATTATCTCGCTCTAGTGCAGAGGCTGAATACCGTGCTGTCGCAAACGTTGTTTCTGAAACTTGTTGGCTTCGGAACTTGCTACTAGAATTGCATTGCCCGATTCCCACGGCTACGTTGGTGTATACCGATAACATTAGCACAATTTATCTTGCCGGAAATCCGGTTCAACACCAACGGACGAAACACATAGAGATGGACATTCATTTTGTTCGAGAAAAGGTTGCTCGTGGTCAAGTGCAGGTCTTACATGTGCCATCTCGCCACCAAATCGCTGATATTTTTACTAAGGGACTTCCTTTGGTCCTCTTCAAAGATTTTCGTGACAGTCTTAGCGTCCGTGTTCCTCCCGTTTCGACTGCGGGGGTGTAATAGAATTAATATGTAAATAAATTAGATTGATAATTGTATATGGTAGGTATAACCTATTCCTTGATTCTAGCCTAGACTCACGACTGTATATTGTATATATCTTTGACCTCTTTTGAGGATATGGAGAAGGAGAATTACTTTCCTATACAAATAATGCAAGAATTGGAGGAAGAATAGTTCATTGTGGAATTGACTAATACTGCTGATAGGTCTCTTGATCACTTCTCTGTAAACTCTGCTTAAATTTATGATTGTAACTTGGGAATGAATGGCTTAGAGCTAATGGTAAAATTTCTTGATCTATTGATTGGATGAGGGAGCCTAAAATTTGTTTATATTCATAAGTGTGCTTGTTATTAACTCTCTGTTTGGGCTCTACTTATGTCCTGTTTAATACATTCCTTTGCTTTTTTAAAAAAAAAAAAAGAAAAAGAGAAATATATATATATATATATATATACTATATGTGCTTGTTTTTTCACTTGAAGTAGGAATGCAGTACTGCACCATTCTAATGAGAGTAAGAAAATTAAAAATCGATATCCGAATACAAATTCACACCACAAAAAAAAACGAATTTGGCGAGGGGGTTAGCGAGGGAATTAACGAGGGGGAGGGGGTTGGCGAGGGCTTTACCGAGGGAAGGTAGCCCTCGGCAAAAACCTTGTCGGTAAACACTTCCCTCGCCAAATCCCTCGGCAATTAGCGAGGGCACCTGCCCTCACTAATTGCCGAGGGATTTGGCGAGGGTGAGTTTAGCGAGGGCTTTACCGAGGGCTGAATTGGCGAGGGAATTGGCGAGGGGCGTGGGGCGAGGGTTTTGGCGAGGGGCGTTTGGCGAGGGGTTCGGCGAGGGCCAGCTGGCGAGGGAATTGGCGAGGGCCAGCTGGCGAGGGCGGGCCCCTCGTCTCGCCCCTCGCTAAAATTATTGTAATAAAAAAGAATTGCGGCCAGGGGGGATCGAACCCGCGCCCCTGGTCGCGGCCTGGGGGGCTAGCTGGGCGTTTTTTTTTCGCGTTGCAAGGGATCGAACCCGTGACCTCCGAGAGAGTGGAGGAGAGAGCTTGGGCGCTTTACCGTTTGGGCAAAGCTAATCATTCGATATGTTTTTGCTTTTAAATATATTAATATCATATTATGTTCAATATTTTATATATTTTTAATTTATAAATGTTATTCAATTAAATATGTTTAATATAACTATTATTCAATTATATATGTTATCACATATATTCAATTAAATTGTATACTATATTTAATATATTTATTATTATTTTTTAATTATTATATATATTCAATTAAATTGTCTACAATATTTAATATATTTATTATTATTTTATAATTATTGTATATATTCAATTAAATTGTATACTATATTTAATATATTTATTATTATTTTGTAATTATTATATATATTTAATTAAATTGTATACAATATTTAATATATTTATTATTATTTTATAATTATTGTATATATTCAATTAAATTGTATACTATATTTAATATATTTATTATTATTTTGTAATTATTATATATATTCAATTAAATTGTATACAATATTTAATATATTTATTATTATTTTATAATTATTGTATATATTCAATTAAATTGTATCCTATCATTTACTATATACAATAATTAAATAAAACCACATTATTACACTATTCAATTAGTATATATATTATTATTTTATAATTATTAATATTGTATATATTCAATTAAAATGTATCCTAAAATTCACTATATACATGTTATCATATATTATTGTTATTATTATTATTGCATATATATATTATCATGTTTATAATTATTATTATTATCACATATATATTCAATTAAATTATCAACTATATTATCATGTGTAAACAATTAAAATTGATACTTTAAATAACTAAAATTCATCATCTTATAAATTAATTAAAATTCATACTCATAAACATTTAAAATTCATAAATTCTTAATTAACATTCAGAAAAATTTATAGTTTTAAACACAAATAATTCATTTAGCGGCGCCTAGAACCCAGGACCCACGGGATGATGATCGAGAACCACCGGACAGGTGGGGAATATCACCACCGGGAAGGAACCCCGCAACCCCCCGCAACATCTCTCGGAGTTGACGTTGCATGTCCGCCCGCAACTCCGCTCGCATCTCCGCTCTCATCTCCGCTCGCATCTCGCTCTCGCATCTGCTCCATCTCCAACCGCACCCTCTCACGCTCCTCTTGGAGCATCCGGTCCATATCGGCTTGGGTGATCCCACTAGGAGGAGTGCTCGATGATGAACAAGAGCCGAGGGGATGCGTCTGACTTACCCAGGTGACCGAGACCCCGAACCCTCCCGTGTTGTTTTCTAACTCTTTGGACATAGATGCGGGATAAGTCGGGTTGGGGTTCGGAGCTCGACCCCGAGAGGGCTGAGGCATCCGGGAGGCCGCCTCTTGTACTTCATCTTTGCACGAATATTTCCACAATTAAAATTTTAGATTACAAAAATAGACATATATATAATTTTTTTATAAATTATTACATAATATAAAATGAAAATACTTACAAATTGTGTCACTAATGGCCCGTAGGTGTACTCCCCTTCGGGAGTTGCGTGGTAATCTTTGCACTATGTCCCGATCGGTGGGGGGTCGTCCATGCTTCCTCTCCTGTATTTATTTAATTAGAACTACGTGTTTAATTAAAATATTGAACTAGCATTAAAAAATCACTTACAAAGTCATATGAATACTCGGCTGCTCCACGGGATCCGCCCCTATGACGGGAGATGCCAGTACCCGTGCCTCCAGGCTCCGACATTCGATTCCTCCTACACTGCGCGCTCTTTGACCTCACCTCTTCTCTACCCCAATACTCGAGCAGTGGATTGAAGACGGCGTCATCCCATCCAGGCACCTGTTCCTTGGTGAAGAACAACGTTTTCACGTTGTTCAGCATATCAGTGTATCTTTCCGCTGCCCTATGAAGGAACAGCTGATACACCTCCGTTGAGTTCGTAACGGAAGGGTCCCACCTAGTCACTCTCTGCCAAACAAAATATTATTGTACTCAATAAGCATTAAAGTTTATAAATTAATCAAAATTAAATAGCGAATAACAAAATATAATGTACCTAAAATAACTCCCAGTACGTCTGCAGCCTCTGAGGAGATATCATCCGGAAAGTGAATGCACCGGGCTCCATATGTTTATACATAATATCCCGAATAATCTGGATATACGATTCGATGGCATCAACCTCGCAAAAACGGAATAAACACGCGAAATTACAATAGACATATAAATATGACACAGTTTATTATTCACAAGTATTTAACTTACGTGCCCCTGTAGATCCATATATCCAGGATCGAACCCGCAGGAGCTGGAGCTGGAGCTGGATCTGGATGGTCCTCATAAGACTCAGAGCCGACAGCCTCGTCCGCTTCATCCTGCTGAATAATGGGTACCGGTACTGGTACCCTCGACCCAGATCCAGACGCTCCGTCTGACCCAAATCGTCCCCGGACCCCAGGACGGTCCCCTCCATCCAGACGGTCCGCTCATCTGTAACAATAATTAAATAAAACCACATTATTACACTATTCAATAACAAATAATTCATCATATACTCGAGCAATGCATTAAAATGAAACACACATAATTATTACACTATATATTCAATATTCATCTGAGTTTTCATCCTCCTCCTCCTCTTCACTCTCCTCCTCCTCATCATCATCATTTTCTTCTTCTTCTTCGTCTTCTCCTTCCTCTTCTTCATTATTTTCAATATCAATTAGTGCACCGTTGACATCTGTCAATATGATTGGATCATCATCCGTTTGCACAACATTAATTTGGGACTCAAGGTCGTCTTGAAAGGGGGGAAGCTCTTGTTCATTCGTTGGCACGGTCTCGACCAAGGATCTCGGTTTGATTTTGCAAACGGCCAACCACTCATGTCTACGCTTTCCCGGGTATTTGCAATAGTAAACTTGAGTGGCTTGACTTGCTAACACAAAAGGATCGTAGCGGCCGTATCTTCCCCTTTGATTAACATCCACAAGTTTGTAATGAGGATGTACTCTAGTTCCATTTGGCACAGATGGATCAAACCACTCACACTTGAACAGAACAATATTTTTCTCAATACGTCCGGGGTACTCCAATTGCACTACTTCCTCGAGGATCCCGTAGAAATCATTCTCATCTGCATCATAATTTTTACCCTTGATACAAACGCCACAATTTGAAGTAGATTTGGATGAGCCATAAGTTCGTGTGTGAAATTTGTAACCATTCACGTAATATCCAGGGTATGTGGTGACACAACTCGAAGGACCGCTAGAAAGATCACGTATCCACCGATTTTGAATATTGTTTATCCTTACAAGTTGTTCAAACCACGATGCAAACTCATCTTGTAGTCTATTATCTTGTTCAGCCCTCGAGAGTCCCGGATGGTATTTTTGCAATTGCTCGGAAAACATACTACAAAAGGGGATTTGATTATTTAATATACGGATTGACGGTATAATTAACAAAAGTTGAACGTTATAAACTTACTCGATATACGGTTGCAACTCGGGACAATTGAAGAACACGACGTATGAGCCGTGTTTTTCTCCTCATCTACAATCCATCTTTTGTTCACCTTTCCAAGATGTCGACCGGGAGGTATAAATATGGACAAAGTACCTTTCGCTACTTCGGGTACCTCGCCACGACCATCGTAATTACGAGGTACCTTTGTGCCGCCTCGTCCGAACGTGATCGCCAAAATAGAGGGAACAAAATATTGAGGCCTCTTTTGTTAAATACGCATTTGCAATCGATGCTTCAACATGCGCCTTGTTACCAACACTGAGCTTTAAATTGTGAAGATACCTAATTAAATGAATCAAGTGTTATATATATATATATATATATATATATATATATAACCGTTTTAGGTAATCAAATAATTTAGAGTTATAAATTACCTCTCAAATGGATACATCCATCTATACTGCACAGGACCAGCTATCCTTGCTTCGTATGCAAGGTGCACAGGCAGATGCTCCATCGAATTGAAGAAGCTGGGCGGAAAAATACGTTCCAACTTACACAATATAACTGGAACATCTGCTTCCAATCGAGCCATGTTCTCTCTCTTGTAATGGATGTAGAAGTTAACTCCCTAAAGAACAAACTAAGTTCGGTGATTGCTTTCCACACATTCGGCGGCGAGTTTCACGAAAAGCAATCGGGAGTAGTCTCTGCATAAACACATGACAATCATGACTCTTCATCCCAAACATCTTCAATTTGCTCCAGTCTACACATCGAGATAGGTTAGACACATAGTCATCGGGAAACTTCAACTCAGTTACCCATCTGCACAGATCATCCTTTTGACTCTTATCAAGTGAATAACAAGCTTTGGGATACTTTCTGTGCGTTGACATTTCTCTAGAGAGGGACGACGACAATATTCATTAAGTTCATCCCTAGACTTATTTGTGTCTTTTGTTTTCCCTTCCACATTCATCATTGTGTAGAACAAATTATCAAACATCACATCCAAATTATGCCGGATCAAGAGGGTACTCCAATATGGCAAATCCCAAAAAATACTTTTCTTCCTCCAGCCACCATCTAATCTTCTGTTGTGGGCCTCAGCACCCTCTTTGTCACTTTCCGGTACCCCAACCAATCAATTTCTTGTAGAAGCATTTCACTGTTCGGATGGGTGGTGGGTCATTCAGTAACTACTACATTCTTCGTGAATGTAGTCTTGTTCTGCGATACGGATGTCCCCAGGTAAGAACTTACGATGGTTATCAAACCACATTTGTTTTAATTTGAGTTTTAAAGTGAAGGCATCGGAGTACTCAAGACAATATGGACAAGCAGATCCTTCCCGGTGCTCCATCCAGACAGCATTGAGTAAGCTGGAAAGTCACTAATGGTCCAGATTAATGCGGCTCGCATCATAAAATTCTGCTTTCTAGCAACATCATAGGTTTCCACCCCATTTCCCCATAGCATGTTCAAATCATGAATTAGTGGCTGTAAAAATACATCTATATTATCCTTCGGATTTTTAGGACCAGGCACCAAAACCGTCAGAAACATGAATTGTTCTTTCATGCACAACCATGGGGGCAAATTGTACGGTGTCACAATCACTGGACATGACGAATCTTTTTTCCGATTGCCCAAACGGCTGAAAACCATCGGTGCTCAAACCTGACCTCACATTCCGTATTTGTTTGCAAAATCAGGATATGAATAGTCCAGGTGTTTCCAAGCCAACGAATTTGCAGGGTGACGCATAACACCAGCCTCATCATTATAGCAACTAGCATGCCATATCAAATCCTTAGCAGTAGTAGTGGACTGATACAGTCTCTGCAATTGAGGAATGATAGGAAAATAGAACATCTCTTTGAAAAATTTGTTCTTTTTCCATCGACCATCCACACCACGTCTAGCAGGTTTGAATCGGGATCGACCACAAACCTTACAAGATTCAAGCTCCCTGTCTGCACCCCAATATATCATACAATTATTTGCACAGCAATCAATCCTCTCTACGGGAAGACCCATCCCACCCATCAACTGTTTAGTATCAGAAAATTTCTTGGGCACCAGATTTTCTGGAGGGCAAATCTCACTAATCAAATCAACTATTTGATTGTAACCCCTTTCAGACAGTCTATTCTCAGTTTTAATGTTTAAAAGACGGGCATTGAATGACAACTGAGAATGAGACTCGCAACCAGGATACAGATCCTGATCCGCTGCACGAAGCATGTCAAAAAAATGTGCAGCATCTTTGATTAGGAGGTTCCTCACTAAGGGCTCTTCTTCCACATTTTGGAAACGATGTTAGGACCAGAAGTTAAGTCCATCATCATATTTTGGTACGAGCTAGGTGCTGCAGTGTCGTCAACTCTATATGAAGTCGACGCCGGCTGATCATAGTTTCGGTGTGGCATAGAATTCCAATTTTGCTCACCGTGCAAAATCCAATTGTGATAATTAGACATAAACTCATGCCTAAACAAATGTGATTTCATGTCAATGGGTTCTCTAAAACTATGGTTCCTACATTTGAATTTCGAGCAAGGACACCTAATCTTTCCTCCACTCATCCATTAGGGTTACTAGTAGCGAATTCTATAAACGATTCGATTCCACTAAGAAATTCGGGAGATATCATGCCATTAATCGTTCTTGGACCATACATCCAACTACGGCTTGAATAATTCATCTGTTTCAAATTAATGAAGATTCAAAATTTAATTAAATCATATATAATTAATTCTTCCACTTAATATTTTTTTTCCTAATATTAATATATATATTTTCTAAAAATTTCGGCAGAGTTTTGTTTTATTTTATCGCATTCCCCAGTTAATATATCAAGTAATTAATTCCTAGTGCATCCATTTCCGACTTAATTAAAATTAATCAAGTCGGAACGCACATTCTACAGCAAACAATACCAAACAATTCATCAACCCTCAACTCCAACATCAACTTGAATCGAACATCGATTCAATTTTCAAAACTAATATTATAATTGAACTATCATACAAAATTTGATCGAACATCGATCACCATATTATTATATCATATGAGCATGCAAAATAATTTTAAATCAAATAATTATTACAATTAAATTAAAAGCATATCTTTAAATAATTAATTAAAAAAAGAATACTTACGGTGATAGTGGTGGCGTGTAGTGAAATTATATGCCCGGATCGAATCTTTTTTCAACACACCTACAAATATATAAATTATAGCAATTAAATTAAATTATAATAATTAATATTAAAAATAAATTTATATAATTGCATACATACTAATTACTCTAAATAATTAATAATTTTATACTACTAATTATATAATTGCATACATATACTAACTCTAAATAATTAATAATATTATACTACTAATTATTTCTAAATAATTATTAATAATTAAAATACACATAATTAACAATTACAAAAATTAACACTAAATAACTAATAAAACAATACCTATACAAGTATATGTATAATAACAACAAAATTAACAACAAAATTACACAAATATATATGAATGTGAAAAAATACAAAATTTGTAAAATAACAACAAAATTAACCGATTAAATCATAAAAACTCACTGTAGAAATGTTCCTAGGAACGAGTAGAACAAAGCCCAAATAGTGGGTGGGTCAATTTCGGGCGGCGGCGGCGTGAAGGCTGAGAAGAGGAAAATTTGCGTGGGGGGGCTAAGGGCTGCTGGGCTATATATTACAGATTTAACGAGGGGCTCAGCGAGGGGCCCAAGCCCTCGTTAATATTGGGCTGGCGAGGGGGCCCTCGGTAATAAGTTTTGGGCTTGGCGAGGGGGCCCTCGTTAATTAGCGAGGGCTCATTTTCTGTCGCTAAGGCCCTCGTTAATTAACGAGGGGCCCGTTTCCCTCGCGAAGGCCCTCGTTAAATTATGCCCTCGCCTATACCCTCGCTAATTAATGAGGGTTTTCTCCCCTCTCTAATCCCCTCGTTAATTTTGGGTTTTTTTGTAGTGTCAGAGTTTACTATATTAGTCAATTAGATCTCACACTAAATAACAAAGTTTCAAATTTCAGTAAATATATAAACAAATAGAGAAACGCATTATAGATCCCAAACATTTATTTCATGTACAAGTAAATTGGATTCACTATATCATATAGCTAACTGACTTCAGCTAAATGAAAATTAAGAAAACGTAAATTATTTCACTTTGTCATATATTATTGGAAAAGCTGGTTAATATCCGTAATGTAAAACACAGAGGTTATGTTTGGTTAGAGGTGGTGGTGGATGAGATGGAGGATGGAGATGGAAAATAGGGATGAGGGTAATCCTGTGAATAGTAAATCTGTGTTTGGTTAGGGATGAAGAAATAGGGGTGGATGGAGCTTTATGTCAAATCAAAGTTGATGTTGTATTATTTTAATATTGTTAGTAGGTTGAGGTAATGATTGAATGATTGTGATAGAAGATGATATAATATTATATTATATTATTAGTTAGTGGGGTAATGATTGATGATGAGAGAGAGAGAGAAATATATATATAATATAATATATTTAATGTGAAAAATAGAGTTGATGTGATTGTATTGGGATATGTGAAAATAGGTGTGTAGATGTATTACAGGGTTGGATGGGTATTTGAATGGAGATTTGGATGAGGCCATTCCAAAATAGAATGGGATGGGGAATGGACCATCCACATTCGGATGGCCCCATCCTTAACTAAACACACCCAGAAAGCTGAGAATAGTAAAAAGCTTTCATTCAGTAATGTAAAGGTTATTTCTCTCATCCATGACCCATGCTACATGTCTTTCACTCACAGGTTATTTAATTTATTTTTCTGCATAATTCCAACGTCCTTGTACGAATCTGAGGGCATTGTTGCTGGCCATGCACAGTACTATTGATTTCTTTCTCCAAGCATTAATCCTGATCGTCCATTTGCTTTATCTTATCATGCCACCTTCAATTCGAACATGCTGCATGGAATGATATTCAGCTTGTTGCGCATGCGACGGAAGAATTGTCCTGTAAGTGGTTTTGTGAGACTATCAGCAACTTGATCAGACGTTGGTATGTGTAAAACTTGAATCTGTTTCTTCATTATTTTTTCCCTGATGAAATGCAGATTGAGCTCAAGATGTTTCGTTCTTGAATGATAAACTGGGTTAGCTGCTAACGAAATTGCCCCTTGATTATCAACCCAGATTGTTGGTATTTTCTTGCTGCATTGAAGAATTTCCTTCAATAGTGATTGTATCTAAGTTACTTCACACGCTGCTAATGCCAAACTTTGATACTCCGCTTCAGTAGACGACCTCAAAACCGTTTGCTGTTTCTTAGAACTCCATGACACCAAGTTTCCTCCAACAAATATATAGTAGCCTGGTACTGATTTTCTATCATCTAAATCTGAAGCCCAATCTGCATCTGCAAATCCAACAATGTCCAATTCTTTGGATCTTTTCATGTGTAAACCATAATCCATTGTTCCAACCAGATACCTGAGTATTCGTTTTACTGCCTTCATGTGAGTGTGCAATGGATTTTGCATAAATTGACTCGCTTTGTTGACGACAAAGGCTATGTCCGGTCTAGTTATAGTAGCATACTGCAATGCATCAACAATGCTCCTATACTTTTGTTGATCTGGTATTTGATCACCTTCAAACTTAGAAAGTTGATTGTTGGTGATCATAGGAGTCGCAAGGCTTTTGGCTTCTTCCATCCCAACGCTTTTCAGCAGGTCTTGCACATATTTCTTTTGACAAAGAAATATTTTGTTTGATGATCTTTTGACTTCTATGCCTAAGAAGAAGCTTAATGCACCAAGGTCCTTAATGGAAAAGAAGTTCCTCAATTTCTGGATCATTTCTTGAACTTCTTGTGCATTTGATCATGTGATAACTATATCATCCACATAAGCAATTAGAAGAATAATAGAACCATGATGATGTCTATAATACAAGGCATTGTCAGCTTGAGAAACACTAAAACCAAGTAATTTCAATACCGAAATAAGTTTAGTGTTCCAAGCTCTTGATGCTTGTTTTAAACCATAGAGAGACTTTTGAGTTTGCACACCATCTGCTGCCCCTTTGCTAACTCAAAATCAGGTGGTTGAATCATGTATAACTCAGTGTCTAAATCACCATTTAGAAAAGCATTATCAACATCAAGTTGATGCAAAGGCCAAGAGTGTGTCAAGGCAATGGAGAGAAAGATCTTAACAGTTACAGGTTTAACAATTGGAGAAAATGTATCTGTAAAATCAAAACCTGGAACTTGAGTTTAACCTTTTGCCACAAGTCTAGCTTTGTATCTAGCAATGGAACCATCTGCATGCCTCTTCAATTTGAAAACCCATTTGCAACCAATGGGAGAATGAGATGAAGGAAGGGAGCACACTTCCCATGTGTTGTTTTTTATTAATGCCGAATATTCAGCCTCCATAGCTTGTTTCCAGTTTGGATCATACATGGCCTCAATGTGATTTGAGGGTTCTATTCTTGAAGAATCTGTGGCATCATAAACTTTAGGCTTTTGTATTCCATCCTTAGCTCGAGTAATCATGGGATGCAATGAAATATGTTGTTGAACCTGAGTATCTGCACAGTCTAGATGCACATTAGGAGAATGAGAGGAATCATATTCAATACTTGGTAAATCAATGTGCAACTGCCCCTTTAAAGGAGAACAAGACGAAGTAATAGAAACAGGTGAAGATGGTGTGGTATGCTGGTCATGTGTATGAGAAATGTCATTGGTAGTCTGGATGGATGTTGGAATAGGGATGAAAGGAGCTGAAACATGGTTATCAGTGGAGATATGTGGAGTACGAGGAGTAGAGGTTACAAGGAAAAGTGTGTTCATCAAAAGTGATGTGTCTTGTTATAACAATCTTTCCACTAGGTAGAAGAGCTTTATATCCTTTATATTGAAGGTTGTAACCAAGAAAGACACAATAATCAGTTTTATTATCAAACTTGTGCTGGTTATAAGGTTTTAGTAAAGGGAAACAAAGGCATCCAAACACTTTGAGTCTATGATAATCAGGTTTGACATCTGTCAAAAACTACTCTAAAGGTGTTTTGTGATCAAGAGAAGGAGTTGGTGTTCTATTTATGAGATACACACTGGTAATGAAAGCATCATCCCAGTGCAACAAGGGAACTTGAGATTGAGAAAGCATGGCAAGTGCATGTTCAACAATATGTCTGTGCTTTCTTTTAGCTGTGCCATTTTGTTCTGGGATATAAGGACAAGATAATTGATGCACTATACCATAATCATTTAGAATGGGAAGTAAAGGCTTATACTCAAGGATCTTTATTTTGGCATTAAACTGATTTTCAATCATGGATTTGAAATTAACGAAGGCATCTCTCACATCAGCTTTCATCATTAACAAATAAATCCAAGTGTATCGAGTGACAGCATCAATAAAACTCACATAATAACGAAAGCCATTTAGTGAAGTAATAGGAGCCAGACCCCAAAGATCAGAATGTATTAAATCAAAAGGATGATTAACAGTGGTTTCAGAACTAGAGAAAGGAAGTTTATGGCATTTAGCCTTCATACATGCAGTACAAACAGAACTAGAAGTGTCATCAACAAAAGAAATAGAACTAGTGTTGAGAGCTTTCTTGGTGATAGGGAAAGATGCATGCCCAAGTCTCTTATGCCAAAGTGTAAGAGATGTGCTTCTTGGAATTTGTGCAAAATAAGCTTGGATTTGAGTAGAATGATCTGAGATGGAACCAGAAACATGTGGTTTGGCTAAGTGGGAAGCTGTCAAGTTGAACTTATAAAGGCCATTTTCAAGAGTTCCTTGGAGCAGAACTTGATGTGTGATTTGATCCTTCACAAGACAATAAGAGGGGTGAAACTCAAAATAAACATGATTATCTCTTGCAAACTGAGAAACACTTAGAAGATTCTTTTTAATGTGAGGCACATGAAGAAGTTTTTTCAGAAGAAATGAAGGATGATGAGTTGAATTAGGGACATTTACAATAGAATTACAAAAGTGAGAAATATGCAAATCTGTACCATTTCCCATGTGGACCCTTTCTGAGCCTTGATATTCAGAACCAACACCGAGATTGTTCAGGTCAAAAGTCACATGACTTGATGCCCCAGAGTCTGGATACCAAGAGCTTTCAATAGTTGATTCACCTCCATCATAACTTGCTGAGTTAATAGATGCTTGATAAGACCTATTTGCAGATTGTTGTTGATTTTGATTGCCTTGTTGCAGATAACTAGGAGGAACATAATCAAGGTTGGCTCTATGGTAACACTCTTTTGCAATATGGTTGGTTCTATGGCAAATTTGGCATCCAGGTCCATCGTTTTCTCCTCGACCACCTCTTCCTCTTTAAAATCCACCTCTGAAAGAGGTTCTTCCACCTCTGTTGCTCCCATAGTTTCCTCCCCTACCTCTAGTAGAGTTGGTGTTAAACCTTCTTCCATTACTTCCTTGTTGAACAATGTTGGTTGTTGGTGATGAGCCTTCGGTGCTAAAAGATGAAGAAGATAACCCTTCTAGTTGAGCCTCGAAACTTAGGAGTAATGAACTTAACTCAGGAACTAATATGGGATCAATTTTTTAGCTGATGGACACCATGACAGGGTTATATTCAGCTCCTAACCCTGTCATTATGTAGAGATGGTGGTCTTCAGTAGTAATCTTGTAACCAGAAGCATTCAACACATCACAACACCCCTTGATTTTGTTAAGATATTCTGTCATGCTCATCGCATTCTTCTTAATATTTTGGAGTTGTTGCTTGTATTGCATTATCTTCGCACGAGACTGGCTAGAAAAACTGGATTCCAAACATTCCCAGATCTCTTTGGACACCAAAATTCTGTCAGATAAAGATGATAGTAACCAAGAGACAAGCACCTGATCTTGCCTATTCCAAGACAAGTATTCTGGATTTTGCATGTCTTCCTCGTTGTCTTCTATATTTTTCTCACGAGGTGGGCATTTCTTCGTTCCATTGAGAAAGCCTTCAAGACCATAGCCTTTTACAGCTACTAATACCTGTTACCTCCAGATTAAATAATTATTTTCAGTGAGCTTGGCGGAAAGAAGTTGATGAAAGGGAATATGAAAATGGGGTGAAGGAAATAAAGGGATAACACCATCGGAATTGGTGCTCTCAGCTGAATCAGCCATGTGATTTGAATATATGAGTGATAAATGTGTGGGAAAGGTACAGAGTCTCCAGGTTCTACCCTAGAGCTCTGATACCATATTGGAAAAGCTGGTTAATATCCATAATGTAAAACATAGAAAGCTGAGAATAGTAAAAAGCTTTCATTCAATAATATAAAGGTTACATGCTACAGATATATATATATATATATATATATATATATATATATATATATATATATCCATGACCTATGCTACGTGTCTTTCTCTCACAGGTTCTTTAATTCATTTTTCTGCATAATTCCAACGTCCTTGTACGAATCTGAGGGCACTGTTGCTGGCCATGCACAGTACTATTGATTTCTTTCTCCAAGCATTAATCATGATCGTCCATTTGCTTTATCTTATCATATATCCTGAATTATACTTTAATAATTATTTGAAATCAAAAATAATTTTTTAAATATTTATTACTAATTTAAATAATTTAATAAATATATATATTATTTTAAATAATTTAAAATATATTTTTTTAAATAAATAAAATCTAATGCATTTAGTTGATGAATTATTTAGTCCTCACCCCACCCACAATGAAACTTTCATATATTTCCTCACACTTGAACCAATTTATTAATTTAAATAATTTTATAAATATAAATAGTATTGTAAATATTTTAAAATAAAAAATTTGATCGTGTATATATTAAAAAAACAACGTTAAGCTTACAGTAGAGCCAAATGATTCTATTTGTATTAAATTAAGCATGGTTAAATGAGTTTGCCTTGTTACTACACGAAACTGGAATTAAGCAAAGATAATTAGTTAGGATCTACGAAAGCTTTAAAATTAGAGGTGTTGTTATGTAAATAATATTAATTTTTTATAAATAGCAATAGTGTTAATATAGAGCTAGCGTGCACATAATATATACTTATAATATATCTGCGTAATCACTGGATGTATATATACTTATAAATGTTCGAACCGTCTAATGTCTAGGCATCGATTAGTCGGGTTTTTTTTTTTTTCTACTCTCAATGTCTCACCAATATGGTCAGAAAATCATTTAAACAATTTAAATACGGCTTAATTTTTTTAGTATAAACAACTATATATATAAATCAATAATTCAGCAGATAATAATATATATGTATAAACTACAAGTCTGATGTTTGTTTTGAGGAAGTGAATGACGCCCTTATTTTCTCTCTCAGTTTGGGAAGTTTGGTTCTGCTTTTGTCCTTATTCATCTAATGTATGTTTTGAATATTAATTTAGCCCTTTTCTTTAATTCATAATTTGGATAGTGCACTTAATGCGCATACAAAATCTACCCATAAAGAACATATCTTCTACATTTTCATCATTTCTTTACTTTGTCATACGCTTTATTTATATAAAAACTAAAATGAGCTAAGTGCACTTATTCAAAATAGAAGAGACTGTACAGAAAATAATAAGTTAAATAAAAATACAAGGAACTATATAAAAATGTATTATTATTTTTTTAAAGTACAAGGTGAGATACAATAAAATAAATTACATGAAACAACCTTAAAAAAACTTTTAATTAAAGTACAGAAAAAATATACATTAGTAATAAAAAAAAAAAACTAACTAGTGATTCACTGTAGGACTCTTTTCATATTCAATTACAAGAATTCCTTGAAACGTGACAACTCAAGATTATCTTCCCGCAACCTTCCCATCACGACTATTACTCGAATCTCGTTGAAACTTCTGCATTTCAAACAACAATTCATCAAGAATATATATTAAAAGAGTTTTTCTGATTCAAAACAATTTTATCGTACAATTAATTCACAATTATCATTTTATAATAGAGTAATTAATATTTTTTTAATAAAAAAATAATATTAATAAAATAATACTCCCTATGTTCTCCTTTAATCTTTATGTTTGGGGATGATACATGTTTTAATGAATATACTTCCTCTGATCAGTTTTCAAACTTTCCTTTTTGGTTTGTCCCACATTAGTTTTCACATCCCAAAAAAGAAAATCCCTCCTTAAACTCCACTCTCACAATATTCATATATTTACATAAAATGCCATTACTTTTTACACTCAATCCAACCACCTCTCTTACTTTAATAATAAAAATTTACAAAATTACCCTTCAATACTCCACTCATTACACTTTTTTTTTAAAATGCGTGCCCAGATTAGTATAAAAACTAATCTAGGACGGAGGGAGTATTATTTATGTAAAGTTGTTGATTGAAAGTGTAAAAAAAATAAATAAAAAGTGAGTGATATATAATTGGAGTATATTATTTAAGAAATGTGGGGACACATTTTCTAGAAAAGGAAACTTACAACTTAAAGAGGAACACAAAATGATAAAATGTAAAATTTAAAAAGGGGCGGAATGTGTACATTTTACTGAAACAACCAATATGTTAAAAATACACACAAATTATAAACCAGGATTAAACTTGATCATGTAAAATTTTGTGATATGAAGAGCATGATTGGTTACATTTCCATCCGTATCTGAATTTCCTTTTCTGCCCCTGGTCACACTTGGAGAGCATGATTGCCTTCTAATATTCGGGTTCGTTTCCTGTTTCTGTGGAGTCGAAAGGCTCTGATTTGTCGGCCTTCCACGGCTCGTTGATGTTGGCCTGTTTGTTGTTCGGAGGTTGGGTGGCGTCTCGTTTGAGAGTCCCAGGATTTTTGGCCGTACAAGAGGTGATAATCCTCTGCTTATTGGCTTGGGAGTAGAGGTTGGTTTTGTTAATATTGAGGGGTTTTTTGAAGGTGGGAAATTCTGTTGCGTTTTTTTTTGGATCGTGTTTTATTTTATCAGGGCATGTTTGGCTCGTTTTTTGGGCCATTATTGGTTCCTTTTTCATGCTTTTCTTGTTGAGTGATGATGGTATATTTGGCCTCCCAATGGGGGTCTTGTGTCGTTGAGGAAGTTTTGGATTCGGATTTGGAGGTGTTGATGATGTTTTCTTGTTACCTTCTGAATTTCCTGCAAACTGATCATGATTTTTTTTAATATCTAAGGATTGAGTTAACTCTAATCTAAAGAGAAAAAGTAGTCTTTTTTTCTTTTTAATTCCAAATTCTTGATCCAATATTAGGATAACGCAAGAAAACGTGATAAAATTACGAAATTTTCCAAGCATGAACTTCATGCAAATAATATTTAAGAGACGACGTTAAAGTCAGAAATTACTCTTTCACAACTTAAGACAATGCAAGCAACTTATTTCAAATTTAAGATGAACGTGCACTAGACTAAATAAGAAATCACTCTATTTTATCTTAAAATAATGTATGAAAACGTGATAAAATCACTCTATAAATTTTCAAGCAAGAATCTGAATCATAATTCAAATTAAGAGTTTGATTTTGAACAAGCGAATAAATATATGAAGTTTGTTTTAGATGATTTACCCTTGAAAGAGGCTGGATGATTGGTATCTCCCTTTGAATGACTAGTTCTTGGCCATTTGTTTCCATCTCAAGTGATGGAAATAGAGGCGTCGCCCGTGGTGTTTTTAGCCTTCATAAAAGTTGGGGAAAAAAAATCAAGAAACATGCGAGTAAGCCGGGGTAATTTTTTCACGAACGTAATTTAGGGGTGATAAAATAAGGATCATAACTTTTTTGGCTGACAATTTAAAGATCTTAACTATTAAAAAACTCAAATTAAGGTCAAAACATCCAGAACCAATATTAATCTGGTCCAAATTTAGTCCGAATTCAAGTCAAATCGGGTCAATTAGTCCGACTTGAGTTGATTTAGACTGATTTGATCTCAATTCAATCACTTTTTAAAGTTATTGTTGCTATCTGTCCGAAAAATTATAATCCTCATTTTACTTCCATCACTAAATTTTGGTCTTTAAAAAATATTTTTCTTCAGTTAAAAGTGCATCAATTGAAGTCAAGATCGACTCGATTATATATAAATAAACAAATATAAATATCATAGATAAATTTGGGACAACTTCCTTGCTCTCATCTCCAACGTTCTTCCCTCCTTCCAAATTTGTAAGCTTCTTTTCAAATTAAGAACTGCATCATCGTTTTTTGCTTCCTCTGCTTCTTGAAGCTTCTTTAGAAGTGCTTCTCTGCTCTCATCAACAACGTTTCTAAGAATCTTTTTCAAAAGGGCCACAACATCAAAATCTTGAGAAACATGGATCCAAATATGCTGCCCAAAGTGAGTCTTAATTTTGTGATGATTGAAGACATTGCGAGCCAGAGTAGTCTTCCCCAGTCCACCCATTCCAACAATGGGAAGGATGGACACAGCTTCTCTAGCTGGAGTCGTCAGTATTTCAACAATTTTCAACACATCATCGTCCCTTTCAATAAAAATTGGATCGACGGTGACTGAGTCGGTTTCAGAGGCAGCAGCAGCAGGCGCAGCAGCCGCAAGTTTCTGTTGAAGGCCAAGCTCCGCAGCAGTTTTGTTAATATAGTCGAAACTTGTATTGATTTGAATGATTCTAAGAGTCAGATCTCGACGATTTACACAGAGGTAAAAGGATGGGAAGCATGACGCTACCTTTTCATAGAGAAGCTGATAGTTGAGTTCATCCAAAGCATTATCAGCATCAAACATCTTTGCTTCAAGCTTTGTTAGCAATGTTTTGACATCGGCTTCGTTGATGGACTTCGTCAGGGCGTCATCCAGGTAACTCTGAATCATGCCGAAAGTGTCCCTCAACTTTTCCGCATTTACGTCGAGACTTCAGATGAGCGAGATATCGTCCTTGGAAACATTGATCAGATTTTGAATAATGTATCCACCATGGAGACATTTTTTCCTTCAATATATTTAAGGACATTGCGGGAAAATATAATTTCATTCTCATTCCCATTGAAGAGTTTGAAACAAGCACCTCCTAAGTTTGTTTTATTTTAAGATCCAATATCACCACTGCTCATTTCCCATAGGGAAAGAAAAGAAAGAAAGAAAGTAAGACGTACCTGTTTGTCACAAATGCTAAAAATTCAGTATATATAGCAAACTTTGAAAATCCTGCGATCCTCGTATATATACTTACAGTAGATAAAAAAATGAGAAAGCAATCAAAAAATGGTACGTATTACTCTTACCTAACCTACTTACCTACCTGCATCCTGTGGATTGAATGTATTAATAGTCCATCAACCAGTATGTTGGAAAGACAGGGCCACTGATCAATTTGTGCAACATGGAGAGATGTTGATTGTTATGGAATAACCAATCCAATCTGACAGACTTTTCAATTTCGAGTTTCATAAGAGCCTTTAATTCGACACCACATATGCTTGCCAAAGGTAACTCACTAATTTCAACTCACGCACCAATTGTGGGACAGGATTCGATACTCAAATACTCCGAAACTCGTGCCCAGAAACACAGTGACTGTCTCCTGGTAAAATCCATTATTGGAGCTAAACTCTTCAATGCCGTAGAATGAGGTTCCTATGGATTGTAAACACTCTGTTTCCGCACTTCTTATGTCCTGTTTAATAAATTCCTTTGCTTTTTTTCTTTTTAAAAGTATGTGCTTGTTTTTTCTCTTGAAGTAGGCATGTAGTACTGCACCATTCTAAAGAGAGGAAGGAAAAAAATCAATATCCGAATACAAATTAAAAGGTTATTAATTAATTTACCATGTAAATATTAAACATGAAAAATAGTTTTTTGTCCTCTAAGTTTCACCTATTAAGCTTTTCGTCATGTTGACTTTGACTTTTAATTCGTGTCTTCTAACTTTTATTTTATTCGACAATTTCATCCTTTAATCTGCTACACCAGGTCACCTTCCGTTCATATCTAATGTGCGCGTTTTTTTTAATTGCTAAATATTTATGCGGCACAAATTTGGTACGGGCTATGCTGACGTAATATTTTTTTTATTTTTTTAATTAAAAATCCATATAAAACCTTAAACTATGTGTGATTGTGTGTTTCTCTCCTCTCAATCTGATCACTCCCTCTTTTTTCTTCAATTTACGCTGCTCTTCTACTCTTTAATCTGATGGAAATTCATTTAGCAATGGTAAGAGATGATTTCCTTACGTGGCACATTAGGATAGGCTGAGAGAAGAAACAAAATCGCGCTGGAAAATAAGAAAAACGCGTCGCGCTTTCTGCTGCAGCGCAGATCTGAAAAACTCGATGGGGGTGTACTTATCAATTTCATGGGTGCAGTTAGTAGGTGTATGCGCCAATCTGAAGGGTGTATGCGGTTTTGGGTGTTTTGCCTATCACAACTTCGTTCGGCCGTATCTTTTGCGTACGAACTCCGATTGACCTCATTCTTTTTGCGTTACGACCGTCTCTCGACCCTATTTCCAACCATGTAGTTGCTCATTTGGTTTGAAGATGATAAATATCCTCAAATTGCACTCAAAGTTGGCCTCAAACCTGCAATTTAAACTAATAATATCAAATCAAACAATTAAGTGCAATTGGACCAAATAATAGTGAATTAACATGAAAATCATATCAAATTGAGACAATTAAGTACACAATTAACATGCAATAATTCACCCTAATCAGTTACCTATTGTAGTAGGCCAGAGTATGAAAATGTCAAAAAACTGAAAGTTAAAGGATAAGAATCACAAAATCAAAGTTAACGGGACCAAAACCATAATAGTTGAAACTTAGAGGACAAAAGAGCTACTTTTCCCAAAAAATTTAAAACAAAATGGCACATCAAATTTTACCGGAAACATTATTTATTGCAGTAGGTAAGAGGACAAAATATCAAAAAATAAAAATTAGAGGATGAGAATTAAAAAAATAAAGTCCTTCACGTATTACACACTAAATAACAAAGTTTCAAATTTCAGTAAATATATAAACCGATGGAGAAACACATTATTCCTTCACTAATTTATTACTCCTTCCGTCCCATAAAAACTTTCACACTTTTCTTTTTTGTCCGTCCCAATATAAGTTTCACACCTTTAAAATGAAAAACTTTTTATAAACTCCACCCTCATAATTTTAAATAATTTATACAAATGCAATATTTTTACTCTCACATACACATAACCCAATAAAATTTTTTTACTTTATACATAAAAGTTTACAAATTTATCTCTCAAAACTTCAATCATTATTATTTTCTCTTAAAGTGTGTGCCCACCTACATATGAAAACATTTTCGGGACGGAGGGAATATAAAATATTTGTATGTATATAAAGTTAATGACGGAAAATTTTCCGTCATTAATTATTTTACATGATTTAAAATATTTATATGCACAAAATTGTAATGATGGAAATATTTGTCGCTAGTTTAACAAAAATATTTTTTGAAAAAAAATTATATATATATAAAATTAATGACGTAAATTTTTCGTCAATAATTATTTTACATGATTTAAAATATGGGCCAGTTACATTGAAGTACAATTTAACTAAAGGAAATGCAGTGCAGTACGCGAAAAAATGGATTTTGCAAATGGGTACAATTTGTGCCATGGAATTGACAAAAATGTCCATTACACTGAACGAACACTGTAGCTGAAATTGACATAAAGTTTGTGCAGCTATAATCATTTTTTTTTAACACTCTATTTGCGAAAAACAAGACAAAAATTAGAAATTAATTGCGAACAACAAATAATTAAATAATTAGTTGCATTACACACAAATTTAGATAAAACATCAGTAAAAATTATTTGCGAACAACAAAATAATTAGTAGCATTACACAAAGAATCGTTGCACCAAATCTATAGTATAAAATAAGCAGAATGACAAGAATTAGAAATTAATTGCGAACAATAAAATAATTAGTTGCAATACACAAAGAATTGTTGCACCAAATCTATAGTATAAAATAAGCAGAATGACAAGAATTGTATGTTGCACTAAATAACAAACCTTTCACCACCAATAACAACCGTATCAACAAAATCTAATTCCTCTGTTGTATCATTCTGACGACAAAAAAATATCAAGAACATCTCCCTTGTCTGCTCAAATTTCAAAGTTATTCATCAGCACCATTTTACTCAAAAATCTTCCCAAAATTTTTTCATCTACACTGCATTAATTATTAGAAGGAGATCAGCGGGAATACCTGTGATGCGATGCTTGATTATGCAACTACTCTCTCACATCAATAACCGAAAAAAAAACCGCAAATTATCAATCCATCGTGCATTCACCCACTGCAGTTCTAACATAAATCACACTCAGTCAAAAATTCAGAAATCAGATTGCTTCTATAGAATGATTATGGAGTTGTATTATACTGCCCCTAATTTGCCACATATAATATTCAACATTCTAGTTATTCTGTTAATATTCAACAAATTAACCCCCCAAACAACAAAGATAGGGAGGATACCTTAGATAGAGAAACAGAAACCCTGTCTGATGCTGGCTTTGAGATCTGGGTGCAGGGGGACCATCGCCGATGACGATTTCGTGAGGAGCAGCGCCGCCGTCGGGCCTTTACACTGCGCCGCCAACCACCGCGTCGCTGCACCTCCGCGCCTCCATCAACGTCGCGATGCCCAAAGCAGCGTCGCCGTCGCGCGACGTTTCATCACTCTTCACAGCCATCACCGTCGTCCCGTCGCGACACCCACCATCATCGACAGCATCTCCCTTCGCCGCCGCACCTCCTTTGTCGTCGCGAGACAACAGCGGCGCAACTCCTCGCAATGGGCGGCAGGACGGTGGCAGTGAGTCGGTGTGGTGGTGATGCGAAGTTGTGGATGAAATTGAGGAAGACACAGTATAGTTGTTGTGGCGGTGGTGTGAAGAAGAAGTGGATGAAATTGAGGAAGACGCAGTATATTTGTTGATGAAAAGTGGCTTACAATGTAAGCTAGGTTAAATGATAAAAATAATATAATATTGGACAGAGGGATTTTTTCGGTATTTGACATCATCAAATTGTATTGAGTTGTAATTAGAAAAAATGTTTGTATTTTGGAGAAATATGATTATGTTAATTTGTACTAGGGTGTAATAATTTCTTAAAATATTTATATGAATAAAATTTCTATGATGGAAATATCTGTCAATAATTTAATAAAAAACTATTTATATATATAAAAAGTTAATGACATAAATTATCCGTAATTAATTATTTTAGATGATAATATTTATATAAAATATCAGTGACGGAAATATTCGTTGCTAATTTAATAAAAGCATATTTTTATGTATAAAATTTTAATGATGGAATGTATCCGTCACTAAATTTTTCAATAATGTAAAATATTTTTATGTATAAAATGGCAATGAAGGAAGTATGTGTCACTAATTATTTCAGTTAATTTAAAATATTTCAAATTTATAAAAACATAAAAATATAAAATTAATTAAAAAAAAATAAAGTAAGTCGTCTCTCATCTTTCTCTTTCAAATTTCCTCTACATTATATAACTCATTTATTTCAATTATTTTTCATTTTTCTCTGAAATATACTCTGCAAAAAAATTTGGCGGTCGAGAAGGGAATCTCCCATCTTTCTCCATCACGGCGGTGAAGCCGCTCCTCCCGCCATCTGCCGCTTCTCTCCTCTGCCGTCAATTCCCTGTCGTTCCTCCTAAGTGGCTTCACTGAAGAGTTTCTGCGGTTGTGTGTGAGTGAGTGTGTGAGTGAGTGTGCGAGTATTGCTGTTGACGAATTCTAATATTGAGAAGTTTTGCAATAAAAAAATTTCACTATTTTTCCGCTATTGACGAATTCTATTACTTTTCTCATAGTAATTCTCTGTGTCTACGCATGTAAAGTATTATTAAGTGAAATTTCATGACATATTGCTCAGAATCTGCCTAGGAATAGGCTGAGATTGAAGGTTTGTGCTTGTATTCTGTTTCGTATCTACTGTTGTTCTTAGGTTTCTATTTTTTATGTTTGAAAAAATAAATTCATTCTCTGTTTTGTTTATGCCCTAGTTTCCTCCTTCGCCCTTGTCAGTCGATAGCATTGGTTATACTCAGATACTAATACGCACATGTGTTTTGTAGATGTTGTTTTCTTCTTTTTCAATTTAATTTGTTTAATAGTTTTTTGGTAACGGAAACTTGAAGCTCATTATTTCTGCTGATGCGCTGAGCGTATTTAGTTATTTGATAATTGTGCTGCTGTGGTTATTAATCCTACTCCTATTTGACTCAGAAACTTTATAAAATATGTAATTACAGATATATTTGTTACTGTTAAAAGAAATATATTATTTAGGGCATCTCAGAATCATTGCACATTGAACGACTCCGGCATGGATGGGATTGTTTCCCGGTATTGATTCTCAGGTCAAGAAACCCTCTGTTTTTACAACCTTTTTCCGTAAAAAATTGATGGTTACTGTGTTGAGATTTGGAGTTTCTTGATGTTATCTAGTATCTGTTGAACTATTATTAGATTATTCAGTCTGCCATTGCAATTTTACTTGATTTGAACTTCTAACTGGAATCTCTAGAGTTGGTATATATATGTATTGTTGAGTACTATCTATAGGAATGGCAAAGCTGATTTAACAATTGAATGGCAATTTGGATTTGGAACATACCACTGGAAGTAGGACATTGAAGTAATTCTGAGATGAGCGGATGCTTGAGAATGTTCTGAGCGTTTAGTCATTAAGATGGACTAGAGAGAGCACAAACACCCCAATAAAGTATAGTCTAAGTTGCATGTTTAAATTAATAAAATAATTATTATGGACTCTTGGAGTAGGGGGCTGCAGTTAATCAGATGTTAATGAGTGCTAACCAAATGCAGGTTTCCATTTTCAACAAACTCTCGTCTTCTATTTAGCAGCAGAGGTTGTTATCTTTCATAAATATTGACAGCTTACATAAAATTGAGTAATCATATTGAAACCATCACACACCTACTTTTAGGAAGATATGTAAACAGAGAAAATGTAACATATATAAGATTCTATTGGCATCATCTGACTTTGACATATTTTCCATTTCTTCGTTTATATCATTACAAAAGATCAGAAGTCGCATGGATGAGTCATGGCATGACTTATATTAAATTGTCCATTCGATAATTTTTTCTAAAGAATATAGTCGAAAATTTAGTCCACCGATGAGAGGAGTGTAAGAGAATTTTTATGAATGATTTTATTTCACATCTCTCTACAAACTGAAATTTTTAGATGAAAAGAAATTGAATGTTGTATCATATGTTTGTGTTGTTCTACATTGTATTTTTTTGGATGGGCCGGGTTTGACCAGCAATTAGCTTGTCAAGTTAAATAGATTTGGGTTTTTTTTTTTGCAGGTGGGCACTGATAGCTGGGCGAGTACCAGGTAGGAAAGGAGAGGAGATTGAAAGATTTTGGTTGATAAGAAATAGTGACAGTTTTAAGGATAAGAGGAAACAACTGACAAGGATACAACATTTTTGGTCCTTAATTAGTAAATACTAACATTTAGCCTTATAAATTAGTGGTGGTGGGTACAGACGTACAGTTCTTTTTATTCCTCTTTTCTACTTTTTTGAATTAGTGTTGGAAATCCTGAACTTTGATGCAAGTATTTTGTTCTCATTCTCTCACTTCAATTTCTCAGTTTCACTTTTTTAAAAATTTGTTTGAGCACTTTATAATCATAACATTAATTTAGTGTCAAAAGATGTAAATTGAACTCGATTAATATTTTTACTCACTTTCTAATTGCAAGTCCAATCATAATTTGCATATAAAAATGATAGAAATTTTAGCCTCAGGCCCTAGCTCTTCTTTTCTCACTTTTTTTTTTTTTTTTTCCTTTTTCTGAATAAAACATCTCTTTTTTCTTATTGTTATTTTTATTATTAAATTATTAGCATATAAATTTTATTCTTAGAATATAAGTTTCTTGTGTTTGTTGAGATTGTTGTGTTTGTTGAGATTGGTTGGACGAAAGTTTGCCGACATATCATTTGGACAGGGGATTCGGGGCGGGTGCACACAACTGGCTTTTGCAGTTTGAGGTAATTGTTTTATTTTTGGAGATTCAGGATTTTACTTTGATTGGAAAAATTTTATTTTATAGTGTTCTATAATAAATAGGAGAATAGAGAGATGGTGGTGGAAGTTTGTTGGTTATTATTTGCTGTAGATTGTGCGTTTTTGGATGCACCAGGAATCATGTGTGTGGTTATGAAATTTATTTGGTCGATTATTCATTATTTGGTTGGTTACTATTTTTCTCGTTTCTGATCTATTGTCTGGTTCGGAATTCATTTCAAGATATTAGGATTTTTTTTAATGAAGTTTTTTTAACTACAAACTAGACAATATATAGTCTTCAGGTGCTTATGTCATGTAGTTTTGTTTGGACAATGATTTTTTTTGGGGTCTTTGGATAGCCTTGTTCAGCTGCTTGAAGTGTTGATTAGCTGGCGTATGATTTTGAAATGACATTGTATTTGGGTTGCATTGTGAAATTTCTATTTTCTTTCATGAGATTAAATTTAAATACCTGGCATTTGTTGTTGTCGTATGTATGTGCTCATAAATAAATATCAGCTACTTGACCTGCAATTAGGTTTGATTATTATTACATCCTGCCGTCTAAGGTATCTTAGAATATTCACTTGAATCCTTGATCTTGTGTTACATTTTGATACTATAATATTCTGATCATCCAGATCATTGTACTAATTGGTAAAATTTTCATACAAAACAGACTCATCTTGCCCACAATAATGTGTATGATGAAAGCTCCTGAATAACGCAATGCATCTTACTTGGAGTTCCCCATCTCAGCAACAGGCTATCGCATCTTCTTTCATCAGCTCAACCACATACTATCAATCTATAATCTGTATGCTTTTTTGCATTTCCTTTTAATCTAATTTCATTGCTGAAGATTTATTGATTCCAGAGAAATTTTCGAATGAAATTGAAGAACCATGTCTTCTCTACGGTTATAACGATATTTTTACTCTTCCAAAAATAGGGATTGTGTTAATCATAGATTTATTGATGAGCGATAACTATAAATAGCTTCTTATGGATTAAATCCGTCACTGCTCATTATGCATTCATGAGTTCAAGTAACTGTATCACAAAACTTTTTCACCATCATTTCAGCTAATCAAAACAGTTAATTATACCATGCTTTGAGAAGCTCACATTTGTTGCACAATATAATTTAATGGATCTTAAATTGGTACAAATACAAATGTTTCAAAAGGATACTACCCAGCTTTTTTCTTGTTGATTAGTTATATGATAGTATTCTCAATTTCTCATTCTTCTAGTCATCAGTTTCATAGCTCTCTCTGGAAGGTGAATGAGTAAGTTTTCTCCCTTATCAACTTTGAGCTTTTGTAAAATTTATCTCGGAGTTTTACTGTTCTTATTGTTATCTTCATTGTAGTAGATTAGTGAAATTATCTGATATTGAGAAATCGACAGTTTCCCCCCTTGTTAACATATGTGTGATAGGAAATTCAGTTGAATTATTGATCAAGTCTGTTTTGTGTTAGTCATAGTTATTTCTTGTGTCCCTTAATTTTATTATTTCCTTTTAACCATTTGAATTGTTGAAACAAGGTATTTGTCAGCTTCTAGGTGCTGGCTTTAGTGTATTATAAATAGCTTTATGCACATATTTGTTTATCCAGTTATGTGAGCAAATGATAATTACAATTATCATTCTTGACAATATTTGTCAACATGAACTTGCAGATGAATTCTTGGGGCAAGCAAGAGCATTGAAGTTTGTGTAAGAAGCTGTGAAAGGCACCTGTGTCCAGTCAGTTTTGACGAGCCTCCTCTCGTGGCCCAATCATCTGCTTCCCACAGGCTTGAGAAAATTCACATTGAAAATGTATCTTTTCGGGTGCTCAACTTAGTTACAAACTGTTGAATTAAAACTGAGTTAATTAGTTATTGTTATGATTGCTTAGATTTTATGGTTAAATAGTATATCATTTTGTCCAATCTGAAAATGCATCTTTTCAGGTATATAATGAAAATATTTCACCAACGAAAATACGGATTGTTATTTATTAAATATAAAAATAAAATTATATATTAAAAAATTCAAAATAATTTAGGATAGAAATATCTATCAGTATATATTGAATATAATTATCAAAAAGTATATTTAAATAGTTCAATTTTTTTCTCCGGAAGTATCTGTCAATATTCTTTAAATATAAAAATAAAGAAATTATTTAATAAATTCGTAAATAAATTTTTTGACGGAAAAATTCTGTCTCTAAATTAATTATTAAAAATTTTAAAAATAAATCAGTGACAGAATTATTTGTCAATATTCTTTAAATATAAAAATAAATAAATTATTTTACAAATTCGTTAATAATTTTTTTGACAGAAAAATCTGTCTCTAAATTGTGTATTTAGAAATTAAGTAATAAATTAGTGATAAAAAAATTCTATCTCTAAATTAATTTACTAAAAATTAAAAAAATTAAAATAGTGATCGAATTATCCGTAAAAAATATTTTATAAAAATATTATAAAATAAAATAGTGATGGATATGTTCGTTGATAAAAAAAAAATTGTTGATAATATTTCGTTATACTTGGGTTTTATGACGAAAATTAATGACAGAAATAAAGTTAATAACGAACTTTTCTGTCAATAAATTTGATGGCGGGTAAAAATCTGTCGCTAATAATTAGCGACGATAAAAATGAGACAACAATTTAACGACATTAATCTGTTACAGTTTTATTTAGCGACGGATTTCTTATGTATTATGACGGAAAATTCCGTCTTTAATTTTAATTTTTAATTTTTTTTGGTAGTGAATTAACACATATCTCTTTTAAAATAATAAAGTGTAATTCCTTAATTATGCTCAGTGTCGTCGTGCGACTTACTCTTTTAATAGTATCAGATTTTGAATTTTTTTTTTCAGGATACCTTAAGTTATGATTTCATAGTATATGACTTTGTTAATATCGTATACATTTAAAGATTATACTTTTTTATAGGAAGCATCATTTTAATCACAGTTATAATGAGTGAAAAATATTAGTGCGTATGTTATACGTTACATTTCAATAAAGAAAATGAAATTCAGGTACAACTTAAATCATGAAGTGGTAACTAATTAATCAAGATAGCAAATAAATGACATGGCATATGTAATGTCGTGTAGTGAGATAAAGTGGATTACAAAAAATAATATTCCTACTAATTACAAGATAAATGGTAGAGAAAAAGAAGAAACATTGAATTTGAAAAGAAAAAAATAAAATGGCAATTAGAGTTACCTGCATGATGTCATATGGATTGAATACGGTGTAAATCAACCGTTATGTTGGGGATATGGGAAATCTTGGGCCACTCACTTTGTTTTTTAATCCCTCTCCTTTTTAGTAGTACTGGACAACGAAGAATATTCAATGTTGTTAAGTTTGTGAGGCGTCGCATGGCTTCCACGGAGGGCAGTCGCTTCAACTTTCTGCAAAAATATACTTGTAATTCCTGTAGAGAAGAGAGGTTCCCAATCCATTCTGGCAATTCTTCTATCCCAAAATCATATAGACGTAAAAGAGAAAGAGAAGTGAGATGTTGAATCTGATCTGGGAGACGCTCCCAATCATCCTTCCCTGTCAAGTGCAATGTACGAAGTGTGTGGGATCGAAATCGCAATACCCCATCAACAGCCTTGTTGAAGGATACACTATCCCATTCATCTGAACCAACAATAATTGTCAAATGCTCGAGCAACGGTGCACATGACTCCTCCATCTCGCCTAAATAATTTGCCAGTCCTGGGCATCGAAAAACTGTCAACCTGCAGAGAGATGTCAAAACTTGTAATTTGTTGCTACTACTTGAATATGGTATTGACTCCAGATTATCGCATCCCTGCAAACTCAGCTCCTCCAGAGAATTGAGGCTATGCAAACCATCTGGTAACTCTCTCAGCTTGTCACAACTAATTTCCAACTTCGAGAGAAGTTGATTGTTATGGAATAACCAATCTGGCAGACTTATCAATCCTTTTATACTACGAATTCGGAGTTCCGTAAGAGCCTTCAATTCGATACCACATATGCTTGCCAAAGGTAACTCACTATCCATCACAATGATTTCCATCTCTTTAAGGCTTGTGAACTGACTTGGAGCACTCACCAATTTTGAACAGGATACGATACTCAAATATTCAAGGCATGGAAACACCTTCACTTGAGCACCACTTGGAATTCTAACTTCCTCCCACTCTCTCAAGTTCCCCAAATGCCGCAATTTGAGCCTCTCAAGCGCCGGAAACACAGTGATTGTCTCCTGATAAACTCCATTATTGGAGCTACACTCTTCAATGCCATAGAATGAATCACCTATGGATTGTACTTTCTCCAAATCAGACAAAGATAGGAACTTGAGATGTGGCAAATGCCCCAATGTTGGGACTTCTTCACATTCTGAGCAATTTTCGAGTCTTATCTCCATCAAGTTATTGAGTCCTACCCAGCGGTCTTGAAGACATACAACCATCTTTGAAGTCCATGACGGAAAACTTGCCCCTTAAATCCGTCAATTCCTAACATTTTTAAGTTGGGGTGAGGCTGGAGGCCTTTCAACACATTTCTATCGTCAATTGTTACACCTTTTCTGTCTCTACGCCACCTCAACACTAACCTCACGATACCTGTTTTTTTTAATAAACCTGCTTTCTTAGACTCTTCTTCACCTTGCACTTTTTCAAGATTATAAATCTGAAACTCCCCTTTCAAATTTTTCATGCTTCCAAGCTCTACAATCCGGTAGCCCTCCTTGTTTTGCAGTTTAAAGCAGGGTAATGTTTGGAGGGAAGTTAACATTCCCAAATGAGGAGGCAATATTGTATAATCATCCTTCAAGTAAAGATGCCTTAAGTTAAACAAGTGTTTTACAGTACTTGGCAGCTTCTTCAAACCGCGCCACCGCAAACATCTAATTGTTTGCAAGTGAGAGAGTTTACCAATCGAACATAGCAAATATCTAATATGTGTCTTTGAAATATCGAGATATCTCAAGTGTATCAACTCCCTTATTGAATCAGGCAATTTTTTGATGTCGTCGTTCGTCAGAGTTAGTGAATGCAAGCTTTTAAAATCTGAGAATACGATATCACAAATTCTACTATTGTAGATCAATGTCCGCAACCATTTTGCTTTGACTTTTGGGATTCGACGTGATTCATCTCTTTTGTAATAGGTGTCATCTGAGATAGAGCCCGCTACATCATGCACTAGATCGTGCATGCTACAATGCTTTACATCACCATATTCGTCTCTGTCTGCAACTTGCAATAGAGAGTTGTGCAGAAGAACTTTGAGAAACTGGCTGCCAACATTCTCCATATCACGTGTTTGAGATGGTTGAAGAAATCCTTCCGCCATCCAAAGCAGAATCAATTGTACCCTGTCTATCCGAGCACCTTTAGGGAAAATGGAACAGTATGCAAAACACTTCTTGAGTGATGGTGAAGGCAAATGGTGAAAACTCAATTTCAATATCTTTGAAATATAATTTTCATCTCCTCCAACACCTGAGAGCCAATTCTCATCGATTGAGCTCCACTCATTTTGCGATTTACCACGCAGAACTCCCCCAACCACGTTGGCAGCTAATGGCAAACCTTTGCATTTTTCTGCAATACTTCTTCCAATGTCTTCAACACCAGGTGAAATAGGTCCTCCTTCAAAAGCTATGTCTTTGATTATGGACCAGCATTCTTCCTGAGATAAGCCATTCAAGTGATGCATATCAAGTGTTTTTACAAGCTCACCAACCCCTGCATTCCTCGTCGTGACAAGGATGCCATTTCCTTTGGTAGAAGTAATTCCAGACCACGACCTATGTAAATCCTCCCACTTCTGTTGGTCTTCGTTCCAGATGTCATCAAGAACAAGAAGATAAGTTTTGGCCTTCAAAGCCTCTTGAATCTTGTTCAGAACAACTTCCTTGCTCTCATCCCCAACGTTCCCTCCTTCCAAATATGAAAGCTTCTTTTTCAAATTAAGAACTGCATCATAATTTTTGGCTTCCTCTGCTTCTTGAAGCTTCTTTAGAAGAGCTTCTCTGCTCTCATCAACAGCGTTTCCTCCTCTCACATTTCTAAGAATCTTTTTCAAAAGGGCCACAACATCAAAATCTTGAGAAACATGGACCCAGATACGTTGCCCAAAGTGAGTCTTAATTTTGTGATGATTGAAGACATTGCGAGCTAGGGTAGTCTTCCCCAGTCCACCCATTCCAACAATGGGAAGGATGGACACGGCTTCTCCGGCTGGAGTCGTCAGCATTTCAACAATTTTCAACACATCATCGTCCCTTCCAATAAAAATTGGATCGACAGTGACTGAGTCGGTTTCAGAGGCAGCAGCAGCAGGCGCAGCAGCCGCAAGTTTCTGTTGAAGGCCAAGCTCCGCAGCAGTTTTGTTAATAGACTCGAAACTCGAATTGATTTGATTGATTCTAAGAGCCAGATCTCGGCGATTTACACAGAGGTAAAAGGATGGGAAGCATGACGCTACCTTTTCATAGAGAAGCTGATAGTTGAGTTCATCCAAAGCATTATCAGCATCAAACATCTTTGCTTCAAGCTTTGTTAGCCATGTTTTGACATCGGCTTCGTTGATGGACTTCGTCTGGGCGTCATCCAGGTAACTCTGAATCATGCCGAAAGTGTCCCTCAACTTTTCCGCATTTTCGTCGAGACCTCGGATGAGTGAGATCTCGTCCTTGATAACGTTGAACAGATTTTGAACAAGGACTTCGATGGTGGCGGAAATTGCTTCTCCTTCCATTTCTTTTTCTATTTTCAAATATTTTGGGTGTGTGTGAGTGAGGGAGAAATTGATCTGTAGGTTTTGAAAGCTCTAACTGTATCTCTTGAAATTACAATTCTGACTTATTCTCGTTCGAGTCAATCCGAGTCAAAAAGTCATGTCTACACCGAGTTAATCCGAAATAATATCATCAATCAAAAAGAATATCAATAATCGTTGTAAATAACTGGAATGGGGTCTACAATAAAGCAAGTATGTGGAAAGTTGATAGACCTTTCTTTAATCTTTATCCGCTGTCGAATTATTTGAAATTTGTTTGGTTGTCCTTTATTTTGCAGGGGTCCAACTCCACAATAATGTCAGAAAAGTGTGGTGCAATCTTATCAAATTATTCGTATCATTTTCTATATTTCATTTTATTATTAAAGTATTTAGATAAAGGGCCAATATAATTTATAAATGTCAACAATTTTATTTATTAATTACAGATATACGTGTTGAAATGTTACAACATAACTTAGATTACGTAGCACCCAAAAATTGTTACTTAATATGTATAAAGTGTTACTTATTTCCAATAGGCAACACTTTTAATGGTGTTGTAGTTGCCCGAGTAGCCTAAAGTCTAAGGTAACATTTTTTATAATTTATGTATCATTCCTAAGGGTTGAACCTTGCACCTATGAGGTTGAAATGACAACATTAACCATCTAAGCTATTCTATATATTTCTAATATTTTGTATGTATTTTATTTAAATCGTTCCATTTTATTATTTTTTTTTAATTTTTTCGTTTTCAAATAGAACATTCGTTAACATCAAGTCATTTATAATTAGCATTGATTCTCAATGTACCAAAAAATTTTCTACGTACTTATTTAGAAGTAAAAAAAAAAAGCCATAAATGGAGTATTACTTGTATTATGTATTATAATTTAAAAAATAAAAAAATATATAGTTTTTTTTTGGGTATAATAACCATATATATTTTTATTATGTAATAAATAAATTTAAATGGTAAATACACTTTATCTATATGATTTCTTTTTTAAATATGGAGTAAATATTATATATAAAAATAATTTAAATATTATTTAAAAAATACTTACTAAATAATATAAATAAATTATTCTAGACAAGTACGTGTATATAAATGTAGTGCATAACTAATAACTAATATATTTATTTTATATATGTACAAACATATTAGAAATAAAGTATGAGTATATATACACACATATATATATATATATATATATATATATATATATATATATATATATATATTGAAATAATTATTATGAAGTGTTATCATAATATATGTTATGTATATAAATGTGTTATCTAAAAGGTGTTACTTATGTTAAAGTGTTATCTAAAATGTGTCACCTTTTGTAAAAGTGTTATCTAGAAGTGTTACTTATGTAAAGGTATTACATATGTAGTGTTACCTATGTAAAAGTGTTACCTAATAAGTGTTACATGTAAATGTTACATAATAATAAAGTGTTACATAATATATAAATTAAAAAAATGTTACCTTAATGTGTTACATAAACTAAAAGTGTTACAACATGGTATTACATAAAATCATTTATGTTGAAAGAATATACTATGATATGTGTGAAAACTGGAAGAAGGGATGATCTAGTTAGTAATTAGTTATATATTGTGTTGGTAAATAAATTTACTAGGTGTGTTGATAAATAAATTTTCTAGGTGTAATTAGAATTTTTGGCTCATGCCCAAATTATGAGTTTGAAACCCGTAAAAAGCAAGTGCATCAATATTAAATTATTCACTCGTGGTCTCTTTTTCAAAGGTGGAAAATTAAAAATATAGTCCAAAAAAAAAAAAAGAATGTTCTTTTTTTTTTTTTTTAGAGAGAGGGAGAGCTCGAATTCTTAAGAGGGTATGCATTGAGTTACATTTGAATTAGTATCATTACATAAATAAACCTATTCTAATCCGAGTCAACCCACGTTGAACAAGCCAAGTTTACTCCGAGTTAACCGAGTGAACCAGAAGTAATGCTACTCAAGCCAACATTTGTTGAATTAATTGGAGTGGGGTTTACACTGAAATTTGTCGTGGTCACTGGGTAGGTTTCTCTCTCAATTATTTGGAAAAAAAATCTCTTTATTTTTCAAAAGTTTCTGCATTTAATTAGTCGCTGTAATTAACTGGAGGGGACTACAATAAAGCAAGGTTTTAGAAAGTTGATAGGCTTTTCTTTGTTCTGTGTCCACTGTCCAATTATTTAAAATTTGTCACTTTAAAAGTGAGTCCATATTGGAAAAGCTGGTTAATATCCATAATGTAAAAGATAGAAAGCTGAGAATAGTAAAAAGCTTTCATTCAATTATGTAAAAGTTACAAGCTGCAGATTATATATATATCCATGACCCATGCTACGTGTCTTTCTCTCACAGGTTCTTTAATACATTTTTCTGCATAATTCCAACGGCCTTGTACGAGTCTGAAGGCACTGTTGCTGGTCATGCACAGTACCATTGATTTCTTTCTCCAAGCATTAATCATGTTCGTCCATTTGCTTTATCTTATCATGCCCCTTCAATTCTAACGTGCTGCATGGAACGATATTCAACTTGTTGCGCATGCGACGGAAGAATTGCCCTGTAAGTGGTTTTGTGAGACTATCAGCAAATTGATCAGACGTCGGTATGTGTAAAACTTGAATCTGTTTCTTCATTATTTTTTCCCTGATGAAATGTAGATCGAGCTCGAGATGTTTCATTCTTGAATGATAAACTGGGTTAGCTGCTAACGAAATTGCCCCTTGATTATCAACCCAGATTGTTGGTATTTTCTTGCTGCATTGAAGAATTTCCTTCAATAGTGATTGTATCCAAGTTACTTCAGACGCTGCTAATGCCAAACTTCGATACTCCGCTTCAGTAGACGATCTCGAAACCGTTTGCTGTTTCTTAGAACTCCATGACACCAAGTTTCCTCCAACAAATATACAGTAGCCTGATACTGATTTTCTATCATCTAAATCTGAAGCCCAATCAGCATCTGCAAATCCAACAATGTCCAATTCTTTGGATCTTCTCATGTGTAAACCATAATCCATTGTTCCAACCAGATACCTGAGTATTCGTTTTACTGCCTTCATGTGAGTGTGCAACGGATTTTGCATAAATTGACTCGCTTTGTTGACGGCAAAGGCTATGTCCGGTCTAGTTATAGTAGCATACTGCAATGCACCAACAATGCTCCTATACTTTTGTTGATCTGGTATTGGATCACCTTCAAACTTAGAAAGTTGATTGTTGGTGATCATAGGAGTTGCAAGGCTTTTGGCTTCTTCCATCCCAACGTTTTTCAGCAGGTCTTGCACATATTTCTTTTGACAAAGAAATATTTCGTTTGTTGATCGTTTGACTTCTATTCCTAAGAAGAAGCTTAATGCACCAAGGTCCTTAATGGAAAAGAAGTTCCTCAATTCCTGGATCATTTCTTGAACTTCTTGTGCATTTAATCCTGTGATAACTATATCATCCACATAAGCAATTAGAAGAATAGTAGAACCATGATGATGTCTATAATACAAGGCATTGTCAGCTTGGGAAACACTAAAACCAAGTAATTTCAATACCGAAACAAGTTTAGAGTTCCAAGCTCTTGATGCTTGTTTTAAACCATAAAGAGACTTTTTGAGTTTGCACACCATCTGCTGCCCTTTGCTAACTCAAAACCAGGTGGTTGAATCATGTATAGCTCAGTGTCTAAATCACCATTTAGAAAAGCATTATCAACATCAAGTTGATGCAAAGGCCAAGAGTGTGTCAAGGCAATGGAGAGAAAGACCTTAACAGTTACAGGTTTAACAACTAGAGAAAAAGTATCTGTAAAATCGAAACCTGGAACTTGAGTGTAACCTTTTGCCACAAGTCTAGCTTTGTATCTAGCAATGGAACCATCTTCATGCCTCTTCAATTTGAAAACCCATTTGCAACCAATGGGAGAATGAGATGAAGGAAGGGAGCACACTTCCCATGTGTTGTTTTTTATTAATGCAGAATATTCGGCCTCCATAGCTTGCTTCTAGTTTGGATCAGACATGGCCTCAATGTGATTTGAGGGTTCTATTCTTGAAGAATCAGTGGCAGCATAAATTTTAGGCTTTAGTATTCCATCCTTAGCTCGAATAATCATGGGATGCAATGAAACATGTTGTTGAACCTGAGTATCTGCACAGTCTAGATGCACATTAGGAGAATGAGAGGAATCATATTCAATACTTGGTAAATCAATATGTAACTGCCCCTTTAAAGGAGAACAAGATGAAGTAACAGAAACAGGTGAAGATGGTGTGGTATGCTGGTCATGTGTATGAGAAATGTCATTGGTAGTCTGGATGGATGTTGGAATAGGGATGAGAGGAGCTGAAACATGATTATCAGTGGAGATATGTGGAGTAGGAGGAGTAGAGGTTACAATGAATGGAAAAGTGTGTTCATCAAAAGTGATGTGTCTTGTTATAACAATCTTTCCACTGGGTAGAAGAGCTTTATATCCTTTATATTGAAGGTTGTAACCAAGAAAGACACAATAATCAGTTTTATTATCAAACTTGTGTTGGTTATAAGGTTTTAGTAGAGGGAAACAGAGACATCCAAACACTTTGAGTCTATGATAATCATGTTTGACACCTGTCAACAACTCTAAGGGTGTTTTGTGATCAAGAGAAGGAGTTGGTGTTCTATTTATGAGATACACACTGGTAATGAAAGCATCATCCCAGTGCAACAAGGGAACTTGAGATTGAGAAAGCATGGCAAGTGCATGTTCAACAGTATGTCTGTGCTTTCTTTCAGTTGTGCCATTTTGTTCTGGGATATAAGGACAAGATAATTGATGCACTATACCAGAATCATTTAGAATGGAAAGTAAAGGCTTATACTCAGTTCCTCCATCTGTGTGAAGGATCTTTATTTTGGCATTAAACTGATTTTCAATCATGGATTTGAAATTAACGAAGGCATCTCTCACATCAGATTTCATCTTTAACAAATAAATCCAAGTGTATCGAGTGGCAGCATCAATAAAACTCACATAATAACGAAAGCCATTTAGTGAAGTAATAGGAGCCGGACCCCAAAGATCAGAATGTATTAAATCAAAAGGATGATTAACAGTGGTTTCAGAACTAGAAAAAGGAAGTTTATGGCATTTAGCCTTCATACATGCAGTACAAATAGAACTAGAAGTGTCATCAACAAAAGAAATAGAACTATTGTTGAGAGCTTTCTTGGTGATAGGGAAAGATGCATGCCCAAATCTCTTATGCCAAAGTGTAAGAGATGTGCTTCTTGGAATTTGTGCAGAACAAGCTTGGATTTGAGTAGAATGATCTGAGATGGAACCAGAAACATGTGGTTTGGCTAAGTGAGAAGCTGTCAAGTTGAACTTATAGAGACCGTTTTCAAGAGTTCCTTGGAGCAGAACTTGATGTGTGATTTGATCCTTCACAAGACAATAAGAGGGGTGAAACTCAAAATAAACATGATTATCTCTTGCAAACTGAGAAACACTTAAAAGATTCTTTCTAATATGAGGCACATGAAGAAGATTTTTCAGAAGAAATGAAGGATGATGAGTTGAATTAGGGACATTTACAATAGAATTACCAAAGTGAGAAATATGCAAACCTGTACCATTTCCCATGTGGACCCTTTCTGAGCCTTGATATTCAGAACCAACACCGAGATTGTTCAGGTCAAAAGTCACATGACTTGATGCCCCAGAGTCTGGATACCAAGAGCTTTCAATAGTTGATTCACCTCCATCATAACTTGCTGAGTTAATAGATGCTTGATAAGACCTATTTGCAGATTGTTGCTGATTTTGATTGCCTTGTTGCTAATAACTAGGAGGAACATAATCAAGGTTGGCTCTATGGTAACACTCTTTTGCAATATGGTTGGTTCTATGGCAAATTTGGCATCCAGGTCCATCGTTTGCTCCTCGACCACCTCTTCCTCTTTGAAATCCACCTCTGAAAGAGGTTCTTCCACCTCTGTTGCTCCCATTGTTTCCTCCTCTGCCTCTAGTAGAGTTGGTGTTGAACCTTCTTCCATTACTTCCTTGTTGAACAATGTTGGCTGTTGGTGATGAGCCTTCGGTGCTAAAAGATGAAGAAGATAACCCTTCTAGTCGAGCCTCGAAACTTAGGAGTAATGAACTTAACTCAGGAACTGATATGGGATCGATTTTTGAGCTGATGGACACCATGACAGGGTTATATTCAGCTCCTAACCCTATCATTATGTAGAGAAGATGGTCTTCAGTAGTAATCTTGTAACCAGAAGCATTCAACACATCACAACACCCCTTGATTTTGTTAAGATATTCTCTCATGCTCATCGCATTCTTCTTAATATTTTGGAGTTGTTGCTTGTATTGCATTATCTTCGCACGAGACTGGCTAGAAAAACTGGATTCCAAACATTCCCAAATCTCTTTGGATGTTTGTAATCCAACAGTGCTCACCAAAATTCCTTCGGATAAAGATGATAGTAACCAAGAGACAAGCAGCTGATCTTGCCTATTCCAAGACAAGTATTCTGGATTTTGCATGTCTTCTTCGTTGTCTTCTATATTTTTTTCACGAGGTGGGCATTTCTTTGTTCCATTGAGAAAGCCTTCAAGACCATAGCCTTTTACAGCTGCTAATACCTGTTGCCTCCAGATTAAATAATTATTTTCAGTGAGCTTGACGGAAAGAAGTTGATGAAAGGGAATATGAAAATGAGGTGAAGGAAATAAAGGGATGACACCATCGGATTTGGTGCTCTCGGCTGAATCAGCCATGTGATTTGAATATATGAGTGATAAATGTGTGGGAAAGGTACAGAGTCTCCAGGTTTTACCCTAGAGCTCTGATACCATATTGGAAAAGCTGGTTAATATCCATAATGTAAAAGATAGAAAGCTGAGAATAGTAAAAAGCTTTCATTTAATTATGTAAAAGTTACAAGCTGCAGATTATATATATATCCATGACCCATGCTACGTGTCTTTCTCTCACAGGTTCTTTAATACATTTTTCTGCATAATTCCAATGGCCTTGTACGAGTCTGAAGGCACTGTTGCTGGCCATGCACAGTACCATTGATTTCTTTCTCCAAGCATTAATCCTGTTCGTCCATTTGCTTTATCTTATCAGTCCAAGATAACCAAAGCTATGATATTACAAGCTTTATCAAAGAGAGTTGCAATGAAAAAAGAATTGATTAAATCGAAGTTTTGATAGCTCAAGTAACGAAGAAAATGATGAAAAGCGGCATTAGGAGGCGAAAATCTAAGGCGTTATATTTTTGGTACAAGTACAGACAGCTATGGGTACAAGCATTTACAGCCATTAAACCACCAGTAGAAGAAAGTTGAACAATTGAAACCATGGAACAAGTCACGGAAAAATGAATGGGCGTGAATAAAAATAAACTTCATGAAGAGGCCCAACACTGCTGCAGGGCTCGTGGAAAAGTAATTACATTGCGCTACAATTAGGGGTAGATTGGTTCGTAAGATTAGAGAGGATAGAAAAAATAATTTCGAGGAGTCAAGTATTTGGGTCACTTGATATAAGTCCAGGATGGACTCGGGGACCCGACAAAATTGATATTAAGTTCATCAATGATGGTTTATTTATCGGGTGTGATAGTTATCATACAAAAATAAAAATTATAATCCATTAAATAATAGCGATATTGATTGATTGCGAATGACTGACCAAATAATAGTGTTATAGATGACATGAACTATGACGAAATGGAAGAATCTTGATTCGGGCTTGGAGTTGGTAATTCAGGTCCGAAAATTGTTGTTCGAAAAAATCCAGAAAGCGAGTTGTCGACGAATTGAAAATATGTAGTTGTGAAGTGTATGAGGATTGAATAAATTGTAAATGGAGTCGGACATAAGGAGTTGTAAGTTTTTCCCCGGTCAATTTGGGACCAAAATTATAATATTGTTAGAGATTTTTGGATGAAATTGACGAAAAATATAATTTTGAGACTAAATCTATTTTGTCAGATAGTTATGGGACCAAATATAATTTAAACTTCTGTCACGTCAATTGTGTTGCCGGAATCCAACATCACCTGACAATCAAGTGGGTAAATCGACGTCGTTTTGCTTTTTCATACCGATTTGGGACTAAATTTGGACATTGTCGGAGAAATTGAGATGAAATCGATGAAAAAATTAATTTTGGGACAAAAATTTATTTTGTTAGATAGTTATGTGATCAAATATAATTTAAACTTTATAATTTCTGTCAATCTCTGAGGATGGAAAGTAATTTTCTATTGGTTCTTTCTGCCATGTCAAGTCCTAGGACCAAAATACAAGCCCCAACAAAGGCTCTGTTTTAATTTCTCCCGCAGAACAATCGAAAATGATTACAACCAAAGAAATGATGTATTATTCATGTAATGTAAAAGTCTGAACTTTTTAGAGAGGTATTGAACTAATTTATTTATATTAGTCAATTAGATCTCACACTAAATAACAAAGTTTCAAATTTCAGTAAATATATAAACAGATAGAGAAACGCATTATAGATCCCAAACATTTATTTCATGTACAAGTAAATTGGATTCACTATATCATATAGCTAACTGACTTCAGCTAAATGAAATTTAAGGAAACGTAAATTATTTCACTTTGTCATATATTCTGAATTATACTTTAATAATTATTTGAAATCACAAATAATTTTTTAAATATTTATTACTAATTTAATAAATATAAATATTATTGTAAATAATTTAAAATATATTTTTTTAAATAAATAAAATCTAATGCATTTAGATGATGAATTATTTATTCGTCACCCTACCCACAATGAAACTTTCATATATTTCCTTACACTTGAACCAATTTATTAATTTAAATAATTTAATAAATATAAATAGTATTTTAAATATTTTAAAATAAAAAATTTGATGGTGTATATATTAAGAAAAAACAACGTTAAGCTTACAGTAGAGCCAAATGATCCTATTCATATTAAATTAAGCACTGTTAAATGAGTTTGCCTTGATACTACACGAAATTGGAATTAAGCAAAGATAATTAGTTAGGATCTACGAGAGCTTTAAAATTAGAGGTGTTGTTATGTAAATAGTATTAATATAGAGCTAGCGTGCACATAATATATACTTATAATATATCCGCGAAATCACTGGGCGTGTATATACTTATAAATGTTCGAACCATCTAATGTCTAGGCATCGATTAGTCGGGTCGATTTTTTTATTTTTCTACTCTCTACGTCTCACCAATATGGTCAGGAAATCATTTAAACAATTTAAATACGGCTTAATTTTTTTAGTATAAACAACTATATATGTAAATCAATAATTCAGCAGATAATAATATATATGTATAAACTACAAGTCTGATGTTTGTTGAGGAAGTGAATGACGCCCTTATTTTCTATCTCAATTTGGGAAGTTTGGTTTTGCTTTTGTCCTTATTCATCTAATGTATGTTTTGAATATTAATTTAGTCCTTTTCTTTAATTCATAATTTTCACAGTGCACCTAATGCGCATACAAAATCTACCCATAAAGAACATATCTTCTACATTTTCATCATTTCTTTACTTTGTCATACGCTTTATTTATATAAAAACTAAAATGAGCTAAGTGCACTTATTCAAAATAGAAGAGACTGTACAGAAAACAATAAGTTAAATAAAAATACAAGGAACTATATAAAAATGTATTATTTTTTTTTTTAAAGTACACAAGGTGAGATACAAGAAAATAAATTACATGAAACAAACTTAAAAAACAAACTTTTAATTAAAGTACAGAAAAAATATACATTAGTAATTAAAAAAAAAAAAACTAACTAGTGATTCATTGTAGGACTCTTTTTATATTCAATTCCAAGAATTCCTTGAGACGTGACAACTCAAGATTATCGTCCCGCAACCTTCCCATCACGACTATTACTCAAATCTCGTTGAAACTTCTGCATTTCAAACAACAATTCATCAAGAATATATATTAAAAGAGTTTTTCTGATTCAAAACAATTTTATCGTGCAATTAATTCACAATTATCATTTTATAATAGAGTAATTAATATTTTTTAATAAAAAAATAATATTAATAAAATAATACTCCCTACGTTCTCCTTTAATCTTTATGTTTGGGGATGATACATGTTTTAATGAATATACTTCCTTTGATCAAATTTCACACTTCCTTTTTGGTTTGTCCCACATTAGTTTTCACATTCCCAAAAAGGAAACCGCTCCTTAAACTTCACCTTCACAATATTCATATATTTACACAAAATGTCATTACTTTTTTACACTCAATCCAACCACCTCTCTTACTTTAATAATAAAAGTTTACAAAATTACCCTTCAATACTCCACTCATTATACTTTTTCTTAAAATGCGTGCCCAGATTAGTATAAAAACTAATCTGGGACGGAGGGACTATTATTTATGTAAAGTTGTTGATATAGAAAGTGTAAAAAATAAATAAATAAAAAGTGAGTGATATATAATTGGAGTATATTATTTAAGAAATGTGGGGACACATTTTCTAGAAAAGGAAACTTACGATTTAAAGAGGAACTCAAAATGACAAAATATAAAAATTAAAAAGGGGCGGAGCGTGTACATTTTACTGAAACAACCTATATGTTAAAAATACACACAAATTATAAACCAGGATTAAACTTGATCATGTAAAATTTGGCGATATTAAGAAAAAAAGAACAATTCTTTCACTTAGAAGGGCGAATGAATAAGAAAAAAAAATCAAGACTCAAACATAGAAATATTTCTTGTACTGTTCATGCATGATTAAATTGAGGAAATAGTGGTAAATGTATTCTCACCATATGTTTGAGAGTCATGTCTAGTGAACTCTTTGACATCAACCTCCCAAAGCCAGAGCTCTCATTCAATGAACCATTCAGCTTAACAATCCTACTACCTTCCCTTTTCTCACCACATGAAACCTTAGAACTCTCATTCAATGATCCATTCATGTTTATTTTTGCTCGATTTTCGTTGGAAATTCGCGCGTTCATGAACCTCTCCACCATCCGGCTTCCCATAACCTGTCCTTGCTTTCCACCTTGTTGAGCTCTGCCCTGATTGGTTACATTTCCATCAGTATCTGAATTTCCTTTTCTGCCCCTGGTCACACTTGGAGAGCATGATTGCCTTCTGATATTCGGGTTCGTTTCCTGTTTCTGTGGAGTCGAAAGGCTCTGATTTGTTGGCCTTCCACGGCTCGTTGATGTTGGCCTGTTTGTTGTTCGGAGGTTGGGTGGCGTCTCGTTTGAGAGTCCCTGGATTTTTGGCCGTACAAGAGGTGATAATCCTCTGCTTATTGGCTTGGGAGTAGCGGTTGGTTTTGTTAATATTGAGGGGTTTTTTGAAGGTGGGAAATTCTGTTGCGTTTTTTTTGGATCGTGTTTTATTTTATCAGGGCATGTTTGGCTCGTTTTTTGGGCCATTATTGGTTCCTTTTTCATGCTTTTCTTGTTGAGTGATGATGGTATATTTGGCCTCCCAATGGGGGTCTTGTGTCGTTGAGGAAGTTTTGGATTCGAATTTGGAGGTGTTGATGATGTTTTCTTGTTACCTTCTGAATTTCCTGCAAACTGATCATGATTTTTTTAATATCTAATGATTGAGTTAACTCTAATCTAAAGAGAAAAACTAGTCTTTTTTTCTTTTTAATTCCAAATTCTTGATCTAATATTAGGATAACGCAAGAAAACGTGATAAAATTTCCAAGCATGAACTTCCTGCAAATAATATTTAAGAGAAGACGTTTAAGTCAGAAATTACTCTTTCACAACTTAAGACAATGCAAGCAACTTCTTTCAAATTTAAGATGAACGTGCACTAGACTAAATAAGAAATCACTCTATTTTATCTTAAAATAATGTATGAAAATGTGATAAAATCACTCTATAAATTTTCAAGCAAGAAGCTGAATCATAATTCAAATTAAGAGTTTGATTTTGAACAAGCGAATAAATATATGAAGTTTGTTTTAGATGATTTACCCTTGAAAGAGGCTGGATGATTGGTATCTCCCTTTGAATGACGAGTTCTTGGCCACTTGTTTCCATCTCAAGTGATGGAAATAGAGGCGTCGCCGGTGGTGTTTTAAGCCTTCATAAAAGTTGGAAAAAAAAATCAAGAAACATGCGAGTAAGCTGGGGTAATTTTTTAACGAACGTAATTTAGGGGTGACAAAATAAGAATCATAACTTTTTTGGCTGACAATTTAAAGATCTTAACTACTAAAAAACTCAAATTGAGGTCAAAACATCCAGAACCAATCTAAATCTGGTCCAAATTTAGTCCGAATTCAGGTCAAATTGGGTCAATTAGTCCGACTTGAGTTGATTCAGACTGATTTGACCTCAATTCAATCACTTTTTAAAGTTATTGTTGTTATCTGCCCGAAAAATTATAATCCTCATTTTACTTCCACCACTAAATTTTGATCCTTAAAAAATATTTTTCTCCAATTAAAAGTGCGTCAAATTGAAGTCAAGATCGACTCGATTATATATAAATAAATAAATAAATAAATAAATAAATATAAATTTCATAGATAAATTTGGGACAAAAAACTTGATCCATAATTACCAATTGTAGTCATTTTTCCCACTCTCAGCAAGAAATTCAAGTCCTGCCCCTTTTCTTCCCCCTGAATCCATTCTGTAGAGCCCAAGGTTTCCTGCACTTCACCAACCTGATCACAAAACATACCCTTTTTCTCTCTCTCACACACATGTTTATGTGCGTGCGTTTTTCTCTTCCAAGAATACATAAAGTCAGGGGAGGGCGCGTGGACAGTTGCCCCCCTTCGATTTAAATTTTCTCTACTATATTTATAGATTTTTTTTTTCATTTATACATTAAATTCATAATATTTTGTCATTTCACCACCGTTAAATTATAAAATTTTATTTCCCTTTATTTTATGAAGTATTTCGCTACACTGAGAAGAAATCCTGGTTACGTCCATGCAAATAAAGATAAAGTCATGTGCTAAAATTGACACTAGGTAAGAATTCAGTCTGATTTTTCTATTACACTACAAGTTACACCAGCCGTGCACATGTAATATATACAGATCGTTAATTAATTTTATATAGCACATATATTATGCATGACTAACCATTGTTAGCTTCAAACTCATCAGAAGCGGGCTGAAGAAGGCTAGCAAATTGAACCTTTTCACGTTTTCTCAAATCTCGAAAAAATGATAGCTCATCGTCTCTATCCTTGAAACAGTTAGACATCCTCCGAGGTGCTCGAAAATCTTCTCTTCTATTCATTACCACAAATTTACAACACTTTAGTTCTTGCTTCTCAATTTATTATCGCACCTCGTATTTGTCGAATATTTATTAGATGTCGGATCTAACTATGTTTGAAATTTGAGGATATTTAAATCCATGAAGAAAGAAGGAATAGAGACATAACTTATGTGTTAATTAACAAATGATGAGACAAGCCTTAGCTATAGCCGGCCTTCAATCAATTTTTAGCAAAATAATGTAAAGGGAATATATTAGATTAGTATAGTAAGGGGAGAAAAAGTGTAGATTCTTCATTAGTACATTTGGCACATTTGTAAGTAGTGTACGCAGGCCATTAACTAATCCTAGAACAATTGTAGTAACTCGATGTATATTTATTTTATGCTCATTGAAATGAGTGAGATTTTTTTCGTATAATTTAAATTACCATAATTTTGAAAAGGTGTTGTTGACGGGTTTTCGATTTGATATTTAGTTTATATAAACCTTTAAAATATGAATTTATTGTTAAGAAAAAGTAAATTAATCTGAAAATTGAAAAAAAATTCAAAAATAAAAATATTTTTTAAAATATTAAAATAATCAACTAAATCTTTACAAATTATTAAATTAATTTATTTTTTGAAATTTTTAAGTAAAATCTTAAAAATATTAAAAAAATCAGTTTTTAAATTTTTATTATTTTTTAAAATTAAGTTGATTATCTTAATATTATTCAAATATCATAAAAAAGTAAATCTCCAAATATATGATATAAACTATATATACTCTTAACATTATTATAAAAAGCAATTAAATCTTAAAAAATAATGAATTAATTTGGTCAATTAAAAAATAATTTAAGACAAATACATGAAGATTTAATTTATTTTTTAATTAAACGATTTTTTTAAATTGATTTATTTTTAATATTTAATTAATTTTTTCAGTTTTTATTTAATTATTTTTATTTATATTTTTTAAATTTAATTATTTTTGAAGATTTATTTGACTATTTTAATATTTTCAATTTTTTTATTTAAGAGGGACTAATATTTAAAGAAATGTGTAGTTAGAGGACTCATTTCAAAGTGAAAAAAATAGGGTACTGAAACCAAAATTAAGTTGGAAATAAAAAAATACTTTACCCTTATATATGAAACACAAATCGGTGTTAATGATGCTAGAAATAGAAATGGAAAACTAGCAAATTGGAAGATGCACATATAATTATCCGAGGTTATATTCAAAGCTGCCGGCTTTCCACAAATATCCTCCATTTTCCACTCAGCCATACTTTTCAAGCAAATGCAGATTGAATAGAAATACAAAAGAAAGTTGATTCAAATTTGCATGATATTATTCTCTTATGAGATGAATGCATGCATGAAGTAAATTCATATGAGACCAAACGTTCATGATTATATTTCAACTCCTTTCCATCTATAATGCCCACTCTTGACACTAAATTGATTGTAATATTCTATCATCGTTTCCATGATTATATCACCTAAGCTGAAAACGAAAAAAAAAAAAAAGAAAAAAAGTAGAAGTGAAAATAGGACACCTTTCTATCCATTTAAGATATATCTTTATGAGCTTTATTGAAATCGTTCCAAAAAATAGTTATGGGACGAAAATTGAGCAATTCAATTAGTTAAAGGACTAAATCATTCCAAAAATAGTTATGGAATGAAAATTGAGCAATTCAATATGAGACTAAATCGTTCCAAAAAATGGTTATGGGATGAAAATTGAGCAATTCAATTGGTTAAGGGACTAAAAACACATATTGTTGCTCCATTTCTATTAATATTACTTTTGTGGGAGATGACAGTAATTTAAGGAGAAGACATGAGCCATAGTGAGGTGTCAGCCCAGATATCAGGAATGTGGCGATTGCCAAAGCCACCGTGCAATAAATGGTTGCCAGGAGGATGTATTTCTACGCCTAGAAGAAGGCCTCCGCCACCACCACCACGCCCTATTCATTCCGGTCCACCAAACAACCAAAACATGTACACTGGTGGGACCAATCACCCCAACAATGGGCATAAATATATTTATCTACATGTGTGTGAGTGTGTGTTTGTGTGTGTATGAGTTACATTGGGTTCATATATATATATATATATTTGTGTGGAAATTTAAATATTAATCTTAATCGTATTATCTATTGTGGATTCCCCTATTCTCCACAGTTCCTCAATATTTTCCCTCTATTCATTTGAATTATTATTTATGGCAATAAATATAATTCATTTTTCAAATATATTTCTCATGTATAAACAATGTCTAAATATAAGGTATTTCACATAGCATCATTACATTATCTAAATCAAAGCTATGTACAATTGAAAATACATCAATTTAAAACCATAATTATAATTTAATTATTTGAACCATATTTAATTTAAAATAAATAATGTGATTTTTTTTTTCAACCAATGTAATACACGAGATCAAACTCTAACTATGAAAATTTATAAAAGGTCTTATAGTTCAGTCAATTAACAGAAGATTCAATTAGTGGGGAGTTGGAAATTTTTTTCAAACCTGATTCACAAAAGTACAAAAAATACTCCCTCCGTCCCACTTAGAGTGTCCCATAACTTTTAGGCACAGGTTTTAAGAAATTGTGTATAATAATAATATAGTACATGTGATGTGATAGATAGAGAGAGAAATGTGTATTAAATGATGAATGTTAATTAAAGATTAGCAAAAAGTAAACAAACTTTATTAATGAATATTAAAACATTTTATATTCAAAACAAGTACACTGCCATCAGATTGCATGCAAGCAATTTGACGGCCATTTAATGCTCAAATTTTTGGTGGGAATTATTCCCACCAATTACACAAAATGAAAGTTTCCCACCTAACACAATCTGCCATTTACTAACACTATAAATACAATAAAAAATGCCTTCATAAATGTTTTGAGTTTCATATTAGGCACAATAAATTCACCAAAAATACATTACATGAGCAATTCAAGACCTAATCTAAGCAATGTTGAGAGGAACACTATTGCTCATTTCATCCTCTCAAACTGCTCAAATGAAGAACCTACACAAGGTAAGATCAAAGAGGCTGCTGCCCATTTTCAAGTTAGTAGGAAAACAGTTAGTAGGATATGGAAAACTGCAAAGCAACAAATTAGGGAAGGTAGACCCATTTCAGTAATTAACAAGAAGCAAGGTAGGGTATCAACAATAAGCAAAGAAGATGCCATGGAGAAGATTCAAGCAATACCATCACAACAAAGAGGTTCACTAAGAAGACTTGCATGGGGTGTTGGTGTGAGCAAGAGTACGGTTGGAAGATGGTGCAAAAAAGGGTTGATCAGACATCATTCAAATGCAATAAAACCAGATTTGACAACAGCCAACAAGGTAACAAGATTGAAATTTTGCCTTCAAGCATTACACTTTGATAGTGCAGTGAACAAAATAATGTTAAAAAACATGCAACAAATCATTCACATAGATGAAAAAGGGTTCAACCTTAGTAGGACAACTGAGAGGTACTACTTGTGTGAAGGTGAGACAAAGCCTTACAGAGCATGTAAGAGCAAAAGATTCATTACACAAGTCATGTTTCTTAGTGTTGTTTCTAGACCAGTTTATGATACAAATGGACAACTTATTTTTGATGAAAAGTTAGGGATATTCCCATTCATTAAGACAGTTCCAGCAAAAAGAAGAAGCAAAAACAGAGAAGCTGGCACAATGGAAACAAAGGCTATGGATTCAATCACTAAAGATGTGATCAAAACCTGTTTGATCACTCAGGTATGCACTCTCAGAATATATTTTCATCATTGAGTGGTTGTCTTATTGGTTACATTATTTAACAGTTTAAATAAGTATCCTTAATAAGACAGATTTTCCTGTTATACCTGCAATCCAGGCCAAATGGCCTCCAACTCTCAGTAAACACATCATGATACAACAGGATAATGCAAGACCACATATCAATGATGATGATCCAGATTTTAGGGTGGCTGCTACACAACATGGTTTCAATATGAGATTAGTATTCCAATCCCCTAATTCTCCTGATACTAATGTTAATGACTTGGGAATTTTTAGAGCTATACAGTCACTACAGGTATAAGCAGCAGCAAAAAATGTGACTGAGTTGCTAAATGCAGTGTTTTCAGCCTATGAAGAAATGTCACATTCAACACTCAACAATGTGTTTTTAAGTTTTCAATCATGTATGGTGGAAATTATGAAAGTTAGAGGTCACAATAACTACAAAGTGCCTCATATGCATAAAAGTGTTTTGCTTAGAGAGGGTAGACTACCTACTAACATTGAGGTTGATGAAATGCTTGTGAAAGATTGCATAGAAGATTTGGTGCAAAGTGGCAATATTGAAGGTTTGAAAGAGCTAGTGGGGCAACTAATGGAAGAACAGTAATGATGAAGATTTTATGTAGGAAAACAATTTTTGTGCAGTTCAAAGATGAAGACCAAGATGAAAATCTTTTATTTTTGTGTAGTTGATAGTATTTGTGCATGTGAAAGTGCCAAAATATGGAGTTTTTGTGCATAATACCTTTTGAATATAAGTTGTACAAAAGGTATTATGCAGATTAATGGTATAGATTAACCTTTTGAATGAATATAAGGTCATATGCAGATTAGTGGGAATTTTTTTTTTTGAGCACTCTCAGAATATAAAATCATCATTGAGTGGGTTCTAGGTCTCCTACAAGGCAGAAAATTATTACCTTGGGTTACACTAGAGATGTTATTATCCTAGGTCTCCTACAAGATAAAAATCCCTCCAGAAGTTGGAATTTACTATTTTGGGTGACACTTATTAACAATACACAAAAATCAGAGCATGCAATTCATCATTAAAGGGACAACTCTCAGAAAATAATCGTCATTGAGCTGTTCTTAGGTCTCCTACAAGGCATATTACACAGAAATTCAATGCCATTGGGTGACACCAGGAACAATACACAAAAATCAGAGTATGCAATTCATCATTTCAACCCTTAATTCCGAATAACTCTTGCCACAGAACCCATCACCAGAGATCAACAGAGTCCATCACCAGAATAATACACATAAATAATCATCAGAGATCAACAGAGCCCATCACCAGAATAATACACATAAATAATCATCAGAGATCAACAAAGCCCATCACCAGAATAATACACACAAATAATCATCAGTGATCAACAGAGCCCAATACCAGAATAATACACATAAATAATCATCAGAGATCAACAGAGCCCATCACCAGAATAATACACACAAATAATCATCAGAGATCAACAGAGCCCATCACCAGAATAATACACATAAATAAACGGTAAAGTTACCAAAAAGTGTTACTCTGGATTTCCAAGAAGACCGGGACAAGTACGCATGCTAGGGCACAAAAGTGCCAAAAACTCATGAATAAAGTTTAGTTTATCCTCCGTCATATCAGATCCAGGGACCTAAATATCAGACGATGGTGGATCTGGTAACAGCAACTCCGGCTTAATGGAATCCGACACCCAGACATCATTCACCACTCAATCATCCACCCACGACTCCGGCGATATGGAATCCGGCACCCAGGCGTCATACACCTCCGAATCATCCACCCACGTCGACTCCGGCGACAGTGAATCCGGCACCCAGTAATCCGGCGATGGGGAATCGGGCGCTGTTGAATTCGTCCATAGGGAATCGGGCGCCATTGATTCTGTCGCCAAGGAATCAGGCGCCATTGATTCCGTTGCCAAGGAATCGGGCGCCGTTGAATCCGTCGTCAAGGAAGAATCGGGAATCGTCATTTTAGGGTTTTGTTTCTGCAACAAAACGATAAAAATCCTGACACAGTTCCCTTACTGAGAATGATTAATGAAGATAATGATCTTTGAAAAGGGAAGATAATGATCTGAATAAGAGAGAGAGTGAGATATTTCTGAGAGAAGATTCGAGAGAATAGGAGAGATGAAGATACGCGTGTGAATGAAAGAGAGAGAATGAGTGGAGCGGCTGATTATATGAGAGAGAGAAATTTGATGTGTTAATAAAGGAGTAAATTAAATGGTTAAGTGTATTAAGTGAGTGACATTTTTTGTAAATATAGAGATAGTATAGGGATAGTTATAAAAGTATGGTATGGATATAAAAGGAATGAGATACTTTGGTGGGACGGACAAAAATGGAAATATGGGACACTTTAAGTGGGACGGAGGGAGTATATCATAGTTATCAATTTTGTATTGTTTGACATTTGAGTATTACCAGAACATCTCAATTTATTTATGTAAAGACAAAATGATTTTCGCTAGTTTTGTTTTAACTTTTGTTCGTTCTTATACATATAAATATATAATATGGAGACTGCTATATTTATGACAATGTTGGAAAACACAAAAAATAGCTATCTAATTTTTTACTTCATTTTATAATAAATTGCGTTTCTGGCGTTACTCCAAATTATAATTTTTTTTATATATTTCATGTATTATAATAAACGATGAATGCCTTGACAAATTAATTTTAAGGAGAGATTGGAAAATTTCCGAATCTTCAACGAGTTAATCGGTTCTCCCCAAAAAAACAAAAAAACAGAAACAAAAATGCATTCTTTATTTTGCGTTGTTCCCAGTTAGAATTTTAACTTTAAGAACGTGGCTACTGAGTTTTGGATCGTTTCAGAATCCAACCAAATAGTCTATGTCACAACATAAAATTTTATTCAATAAATTGTGTGTATGCAAGTCACCCAATAAATTGACGTTCAAATCAGATTTGTACACGCTACCTAAACTTAATTAAGTTCTCGCTTATTTAACGCACATTGATATAAGGATAAAAATATTTTCTAAATAACAAAGTCTTGTATGAACCAGTTTCACAGTGAAATTGATTTTGATAGTATTATTTATTTCATTAATTAAATAATTGATTGGGGCCGTTCTTGCATGAATTTATGTTTTTTTTTTTTTTTCATATCATATCCTATTATTTCGATGCAAGTATGATACTAATTAATTTAAAATTGTGATACTCATACTCTTGTGCAAGTTTTGAATTTATTATGAGGAAAAGGTTGCAAGTGACCAAGAATGTGTGAAGAAACAAGCAAGGGAATATTCTAATGTGTAAAATCCATCCATATCCAGGAGGTAGCTCAATGTCAAAGGAAAGAGTGTCAAATGATCATTGCACGAACTTGGAGACCATGAAGAATCAAGACGAGGGATCAAAGTGTATGAAGAGGGGCAAAAACAAGGCACTTGGACGAGTAGGGTCTCACTCGGCCAAGTGAAGTAACCCTGGCCGAGTGAAAAGGAGGCAGAAGAAAACCCACTCGGCCATTACATAGCCACTCGGCCGAGTGAGGAGATCATGTACGAGTCGAGTTTCTAAGCCAGGAACTCACTCGGGCAGTGCCAAAGTTACTCGGCCGAGTGAGAAGGTCATGCCCGAGTCACTTAGTGACAAGAGAAATCCCACTAGGCCAGAGCCAATGTCACTCGGCCGAGTGGGAGCTCATGTAGCTGAGAGACTCCACCACCAGAAAACCACTCGGCCATGGCATCTAAAGCCACTCGGCCAAGTGGGTCCCAACCAGAATGGATTTTTAGGAAATTATGCCACTTTTGAAGCCCTTTTATGCAATTTTGGCTTTGTAACCAAGGTCTCTACTATATATATCTTCATTTTCAAATGTTTAAAGCATTACCCACTTGATATATCATCCTTAGTCTTAGCCTTAAGCTTCCAACACACTTTTAGAGTTTTTCTTGCTTTCATTTACTAAGTTCCATAAATTTCTCTAGATTAGCTTGTCTTTTTACACTTCAAGGTTGTATTTACATTTGATTAGGGTAAAATTGCATATGATTAATGTGCTTAATTATCTTGATTTGATGATGATTTAATGCTTAATTCACTCTTAATTTGGCTAACTTTACTTGATATGTAATTTGGTATTTTTAAGTTGAATTGTGTAGGTAAGTGACCATTTTTTAGAAGAAATTAAGGTCTGTATATCCATGAGAGCTTCACATAGCAAAAAGAATCATCCCAATCGGAGTTCGTATATGAAGCGACGAAGTGAGGCTAGGTGAGCCACTACAACAATAGCCGACTACACCCACCAGCCGAGTACACCCACCACACCCACAATCCAATGAGCACACCCACCATCATCTTCAGCTGCCAACGTGATTGTCGTAACCACCGTCAGCAGCAATCTCACACGGAAAACCAGTAATCACCACCACAGCAAACCCATCAATCACCACCAACCACCAATTGCAACAAAGACACACACAACCATCGCCTACCCAAATCCTCACATCGCCCAACGCAAATCCGTTGCCACTCTTCGTCGTCGATCTCACAGAGCAACAACCACCGTCGTAATCGCTGCCTGCGTGTCACCCATCTCCTCTCACAGTCCGCCATAGCCGCCTACCTTCACCTCCATCGCCGCCGAATACTCAATTCCTGAAGCTTTGCAACAGATTTGCCCTCCCCGCTGTACACCACTGCCGACGCCATCTTCGCGACGCGCAGCCGCAATCGTCGCGACCCATTCTCAATCGCCGTCCCAGATCTCTCCATCGCCGACGAACGCCGCACCCTTCTTCCCTGCACGTCGTCGCCATTCTCAACCTAGCGCCATTCATCGTCCACAACCGACTCGGGCATCACATCTCAAGACTCGATCGAGTCTCACAAGACAAAGCCCGAGTGAGAAAGATGCAAAATGTTACCGACTCGGGCAAGCCATAGTGACTCGGCCAAGTCATTTCTCCATGGCCGAGTCACTCTCAATTTTGACGGATTTTTGACTTTTCAAAGCTTAATTTGAGTTATTTTTAGGGGCTTAATTGTAAAATTAAACACTTAACCTAGTTACCCGCTATAAATACCCCCATTTCAAATTTTCTAAACACACTCTCCACAATTTATACACTTTTCTTAGAACTAAACACACATATTAACACATAGTAGTAGGTATTCTTATTTTTCCTTTCAGTTTCTTGCAAAGTAGAAGATAGTTTACATACAATCAAGTGTAATACACATTTACAAGGTGATTTCTATCCTTATTTCATATATCAATTTATTTTCACTTTAATCATGTCTTTCACTTCTTTGATTTTCATGGGTTTATCAATTAAATTTAAGTTTGGCTAAATCTTGTAGTATTTGGGTGTGATGACCCTTAGATGAGTTGATTTTGGTGATTTTATGATTGGGTGTTCATTTGTTGAGGTGATTAATTGTCTTAATGATGCTTTGCATGTTTTAATTATTTTGGTGAATTTAATCTTATATTTATTACTTTAATCTTCTCAAGGATACTTGGTTTATTGAATTGATGCATAAGTGTTAGGTTTGCTTTTGTGATTGAAGTCAATATTTGGTTAGCTCAAGGTGATTAGGGTTGATTCTTGCATGATTTTTTTGTGGATTCATTGCATATTTTGATATATTTTATGAGCATTATCACCTTAATCTGTGTAATTGAGAGCTTTAGGGTTGTGGAAGGTATTTTGTCGGTTTTGTAGGTTTTTGATCACATATTTTGCAAAGGATAAGCCTTCCACCAAAATCGAGTATGATTCGAGTTGATTTTTCAAGAAACGAGCCCACCCCGTGTTTATTTCTTAGTGAATCCGAGGTTCAAGTGGAAATTCAGAAAGACACTAATGTGAGGGTCGAAATGCAAAAAGTATTAAAGAAATCGGAGGTCGACTGCTCTGTCTCGAGCTCGTCTCAAGCTGGACCTCGAGCTCATCTCGGTCCGAGACAGTATAGGAGGTCGAGTTGAGATGAAATGAAAGTGGGTGCATTTATGAGAGTAAGCTAAGGTGTCTCGAGCTTGTCCCGACTGGTGTCTTGAGCTCGTCTCAACTGGAGACAGGCCAGGAGTTCGAGTCGAGACACCAGTCAGGGGTCGAGACAAGTTAAGGTGCCCACGACATTTGAAGAAGCTTCGTCTTGACTCAAGCCGGAGGTCTGTCTCGGGTCGAGACAACTGTCTCGGAGGAATTTCTGCTGAACTTTATTTTGCAAGGGACCCCTTTGCAATTATTATCTTTGCACTCGAAATCCCTACTATAAATACCTCAAAATCTGAATTGAAGGGTAGCATTCACCTTGGAACACACTGATTAGGGTTGATTTTTGCATGATTTTACTGTGGATTAATTGCATTTTTTGATCTATTTTACGAGCATTATCACCCTAATCAGTTTGATTGTGAGCTTTATGGTTGTGGAAGGTATTTTGTCTATTTTTAGGTTTTTGATCACATATTTTGCAAAGGATAAACCTTCCACCAAAATTGAGATTGAATCGAGTTGATTGTCCAAGAAATGAGTCCATCCTGTGTTCATTTCTCAACAAATCCTAGGTTCAAGTGGAAATTCAGAAAGGAACTGATATGAGGGTTGAAACGCAAAATGAATCGATGAAATCGATGGTCGACTGCACTGTCTCAAGCTCATCTCGACCTGGACCTCGAGCTCATCTCATTCCGAGACACAGAAGGAGCTCAAGTCGAGATGAATTGACATTGATGGCATTTACGAGAGCACGGCTAGGTGACTCGAGCTCGTCTCGAGTGAGGTCTTGAGCTCGTCTCGAGTCGAGACACTTGGGGTTGGTCAAGACAGATTAGAGAGCTCTCGACTTTTGGAGGGGTTATGTCTCGACTCGAGCTGGAAGGCTGTCTCGGGTCGAGACAGCTGCCTCAGGGGAATTTCTGCTGAACTTTATTTTTCAAGGGATCCCTTTGCAATTATTATCTTTGCACTCGAAATTCCTACTATATATACCTCAAAATCTGAATTGAAGAGAATTATTCACACTTAAGAACACACTTTCACACTTAGAAATATTTTCTTTAGTTTTCCTCTCAAGTTTTCTTCTCACTTTCTCTTGTATTTCATTTTTCTTAGATAGATTGCTTTAAATTTCTCATAGATTAAGGATACCCATAGTTTATCTTCTTGTAATTTTCATTTTAAAGCAAGGATCAAGCAATTGGAAGGATCATTACCAAGAAAAAATGAGCTTTGTAATAATATTATAGCGGCTAACAGGGTGCAAAAACTGAAATACGCAAGAAACCAAGCCAAGCTAGCAAACAAATAACTAAAGAAAGCGAATAAAACTCTAGACGAGTGCAAGTGTAAGAAGTGATCGCTCGGGTGTTCTCCTTACACAATCCTTTGGTAAAATCACAAATCAAGGCATGAATCGGGCTAGGCTAAGAGCGATAAAAAAAAATTTAACAAAGAAGCTTCTAAGATCATTGAACACCTAGACACGTTCATAACGGGTACTAATGCCTAGGGTCGTCTCTTCACTACACACCTAAGCATGCAATGTCTACTAAAGGGTGATCTAGCAACAAATTCACCTCTCAGTGCAATCAATCACGATTACAATCATCTTAATTAATCGAAAAGTTCACTTAATCACCCAATAAGTATATCCAACTCTTGTTGCAACATACAAATTCGATAAATTAAGCTAATAAAAAACAATCAATCATAAGAAAACTTGATAGACTTAAAAGTCAACACTAACCCTTCAAGTGTAAAGGGATCATGTAGCAAGTAAGTTACCCGGTTAAATTATCGATCCGTGAGAATCAGGTGGGAGATAGCCCTAAATTTACTAGTTTAGTCATAATTGTAGCACAAGTCATTCAACAAGATCAATAATATTCAAGCAACAATTAATTAAAGCAATCAACGAAATTAACTAGCAACGAGATTCAATCAACAATAAAGATGTGCTCGGGTGCTTATCAACAAATGGGGATCAAACATGCAACGAATTCAAATGAGCATTTATCATGTTAATCAATTAATAAGAACAAACTTTTAATTAAATAATAATTTCGTACTTGGTAAGCCTAGGAATTACGCTACGATTTAAGCTCGAAAGTTTGAGAGGACTAAGTCACCCTTTCCTCCCGGGGCAAGAACACGAGTCAATAGGTTCCCGTAGCATGTCTCCCCTTCGATACTAAGGCACCTTACCTATGCTCTCTTCACTAATTACCCGATTATTCGTCTAAGCATCTAGTGTGGAATTGATGTATTTCTAATGGTATTAATCAAGTCTCCTTAACCAATATTAACTATAATCACTTAATTAAACCCCTCACCCAAGTGCATCATTAGAACTACCCAAGTCTCCTTGCGATAATCAAACAACTAAGCATGGAATTAGAGAACAACTAAGCAAATAGATCATTCAAACCTCATCAATCCAATTAATTAATCAACAATCAAAATTACCCATAAGAATTCAACACAATACTCAATCACGCATAAACATCAAAACACCCTAGCACTAAGGAATTAGCCAAACATAATTAAAGAAATTAAACTCATGATATTAATAAAATAAACAATTGTCATAACAAGAGATTGAGCCAACAAAACTAAAATTAAAGGAAAAATATCACCTAATAGGCGTCTAAACATTAAAAAACCATCCTTTGATCATCAAAATTGGAGAAGAAATGCAAAATCTATCTATGTGTGTGTAAAAGTGTGTAAGAGTATGTGTAGGAATAAAACTCTATTTTTTTCTTCTATTCTCCTTCTAATTTACGCTGAAAAAAATGTAATCTGATCCTCCCTGAAATCCCCTCTAATCTGCTCTTTTAAATCACGCTGCCATCTCCTATTCACGCCTCTTCCTTTGTTATCCACGTGTCACGCTCCCATTTGCAGAATATAAAAATAATTCACGCAGGATAGAAAAACGTGAACGCGCTTCTGTGCTTGCAAATGTAGCTCGACTCGGATCGAGGGAGAATTGTGCCGAGTCGAGGTGAAATCTGGGATGGGTTGAGAAATTGTTCTCGAAGATTTCTTCCCTCGACTCGAATGAATAGACGCCTCGGGTTGATGGAGAAGAATGGCAGCAAAGGGGCGTTGGGGCTACGATGCGACGGCAGCAAAGGGGCGTTGGGCTTCGATCCATGGCGGCGAAGGTTGGGCGATGACGGTGGTGAGGAAATGAGGGGCGACGGCGGCTGATGGTGGTTGAGAGATCGATGCCGGAAAGCAGACAGCGGCGCGAGTGGGTTGTCGGCGTCGCTAGATGTCGGTGAAGGCTGGGTGGCAGGGCGATGGTGATTTTTGATGGTTGTTGCAGGTTGGGGGAGAAATGGTGGCTGCGTAGATCTGTGAAGAAGAAGGGGGTGAAGTCATCCGATTTGTGGATGCACTCCCTAATCTGAAGGGTGCCACTCACCTGTGGGTGTACCAGCTTGTTATCTCACCGTCTCAACTTCGTTAGACCGTATCTTCTTCATACGACATCCGTTTGACCCGATTCTTTTTGCGTTGTGCTCGTATCTCGGCCCTCTTTCATACCATGAAGTTTTTCCGTTAATTTGAATATAAAAAATGTCCTCAATTTGCAATCAAAGTTAGTCTTAAACCTGCAATTTAAATTCAAAATATTAAATCCACCAATTAAGTGTAATTGGACTAATGAATAGTGAATTAACATGAAAATTATATCAATTTAAGACACTTAAGCACACAATTATCATGCAATTTTCACACTAATCAACTCCCCCAAACTTAAAGATTTGCTTGTCCTCAAGCAAAGAAATAAAAGAACAAGGGGGAAAATTGCATAGGCTCACTCAATATATGGACTTATCAACACAATCATGTAATCAAGCAATCTTCCTCAAATGAATCATCAAGTTAAAAGCAACTAATCACCTTCACATGAGTTGTGCTTCAACAATAGCAAATTCGAACAAATTGTTTATCAATTCTCACAAGATATGTGTTTCACTCATCACTCAAATGTGTATAGGGCAATATACTCTCAATCCATCAAATCAAACAAGTGCACTACCATAGGTTTGCCTCTACCACACAAAAATGATCAATCAAGGAATCAACAAGGTCTTTATATTTGATTGTAATGTAGGCTCTTTAGTAAAGGTGGAAGATTTGGATAAGTGACTCGTAAACTAGTGGAGTGAGAGGTCAAGACACCTAGGAACATCTTTTACTCTCAAGAGAAAGTGCAATTGTACGGTTGCACCCACAATACTCAACTCACACAATTTACTCATTTTCTTTACAATTCATTCTTCTCACTCAATAGTCATAGAACCCTTTGTTTCTTTTTTTCTTTTTATACAACCACAATATGCACAAGAGAGATTTTTTTTCTTTTCATCATTTCTTTTCTAATCACATCTCTTTTTTCAAGTGCACAATTTTTTTTCCTCATCTTTTTCTTTTCATTTCACAACTCAAATTTTTCCCACCACTTTTCTTTCAAAGCACAAATTAACCTCTTTAAAAGCATTACACTCCACTAGTTATTGGGGATAATTAGACTCATAAAAGATAAAAGGCTAAATTTGTAGGTTTGCCAAAGAAATAAGTCTAAATAAGCTCAAAGTGGCTGACTACGGAATAATATCATTTGGTAGGATAAATTTGACCAAGTGACTAAATCAATTCAAAGATGGTCTTGTATCACATTCCAAGACTTCACACCTAAGTCGCTTCTAATTAAGAAAAGTGGCAAGTTCTAGAGCACACAAGCATGATTGATACACGCATCAAGGAAACAAGACTCAAAATTATGCAAGTCAAGGCTCAAATCTCACAAGGTTTTTAAGGTAGACAAAATGCTCTCCTAAGCAAAGTGTCCACACAAACACACATTACAATGACTAAATCACACTCTAACTCAACTCATCATCCAATTCAAATCACAAGACCAACAATTAAGCAGATATCAAGTCCACAATCAAGATCACCATACTCAATATCCCATCACAAAACACCCATCCTGAATGATAAACTCAATGATATGCAATAAATCCACAAGTAAGCGCAAAATTCACAAAAATTTTCACAAAATTTTCTCATCTCAAAATGAGAGGCAAGTTGGTGCAACGAAAATTGCACACAACTACCCACTATGAAATCCAAAACTATATCAACAAGTAAACTCATTCCAAAATTCATATACAAGTAAAGTATAGCATGCAAGCCCAAAAAGAGGTGCGCCGGTGCAAATAGAAAAAGGTGAAAAGAGGCACACCTCCTGTAATACCCGGACCCAAATTGTGGTTTATTTTATTTTCTTGTGTGAGTGTCATTTTATTCTTGATTGTTCTTTCGAAAAGAGAAACTTCGTTGTTATTTAAAATCTTCGATTTTGAGTAACGGACGAGCAGAACCGAACCGATGGTACTCTAGAAACCCTAATACTGATCGAACCAGTACTCGATAGTCGGAATGCGGATAAAATACAACCCCAAAATAAGTGAATAAACCGTTTGTACTAATAACTCGAGAGTTTTCTTTTAGTCGCCGAAAATTGGGTGAAAAATCCTAAAAGTGCCGAATTTCGAATCTACCGAACAAAAACCGAACCAACCGAGAACCGAATTGATAAAACAAGTTAAAAACCTTCTTAATTACAAACTTTTAAGGTTATAAAATTATTTAGTGATAAAACGAACGAAACGTAGTTTCCGGAGCCCCGAAATCCAGAACAGAGCCCCATTTTTCTGTATCGAATCACGACACCCTGAACCGAAGGGCCACCACAAGCCAAAAGGCTTGTGGGGCCCATATTTTGGACGGCCAAAGGGGGGGTTGCAGCCACCCTCAAGGAGCCAACACACCAAGACAAAGTGTGTTGACCCCTTAGTACATGTACCCCCCTCACCCATTAATTGTTGTCCTCCCCTTCCATCCCCACCATCCACTTGTTTTAATCTTGGCCCTCCACTTTTCCCACATGCTCTTTTAAATTACTTGGGCACCACTTCTCCCCCTCATTCAAGTCATCAAACGAAAGGAAGCATCCCTCTTCCCCCCTTCACCCCAAATTTTCGGCCACTACTACACAAAGGGAGGAGGGGAACTTTTTCTTCTCCCATTTTCTTTTTACATACAAGACACCCCCAACTCTCACCTCAAGCCATTCATCTTCCTTCAAGGTGGAAAGGAGTAGAGCCATTCATAGGAAGAGCTTGAAGAAGGCATTTGGCCCTAGCCTTTAAAAAGAACTACAAAGGTGACCTCACCTCAAACCTTAACTTTGTTCTCTAAAAACTCTTGTTAGGAGAAAGGCATGTGTTCTTCTTGAAGTCTTGTTTATTTCTTGGTAGCATGATATTTTTATGAAAGAGTTGAAGGTTTCATGATTTTTGAAAGTAGGAATAAATTTATAAGTGTTCATAGTATGTAAATAGATGAACAACCTGTTTTTCCGTCAGAAGTTTAAAATGATACGTTTTTGTAACTTACTACTTTGGCGTGTTTGTCTGCATATTTAGAAAAGTAGGATGAAATAGCTTTTGTTTTCCACTGGTCTCATGCATTTTGGAGTTATATTCAATAATCTACGAATTTTTGAAGTTAGTGTGACAATCTGTGACGTTTTTGTGACTCCCCGATTTTTCGGGTATTCCTCACTTCGGTTATTATTTTTATAAAAATCAAAATAAAATACTACATGATGTTAGCTTCGTTTCTGGATTTTTCCATCATTTTAGGAGTAGTTTAAACAGTTTTACGAAAAATATTTCTCTAGTTGGTACGTGACTGGAAAGACAGAAATGTTTCTGTCCCTTTTCCAAAAACGAGCCAAAACACCCTTTTTCTTTCATATTTTGTCTAAAGTCAAAACTAAGGAAATGTTAGTGACTTCATGATGTACCTACTGTAAAAATTTCGTGATTTCTGGAAGTGTTTTAGTATTTTTAGGAAAATTATTTCTATGGTGTCACAACACAGAAAACTTTCTGGATCACTGTTTCGTCTTAGAAAATAAATTCAAAAACTCAATTTTCGTATACATTTTTTATGAGGCCGTATTTTATGTGTGTTATAAACTTCAAGAGGGTGCCTACTATACTTTTTCCATTTTTTTTAGATAATTTATTTATATTTTAGAAAATGCCCCAAAGTCGAGAACGGGCAGTCGGAAGTTATCATAATGCTTGAATCATTACTTTTGAAAAGGTGTTTTCCAATTTACGTGTCATACTTAGGAGCATGTTAGTAAGAGTCTTTATATATATATATATATATATTGTGTCGAAAAGATTAAAGTTCCAATATTTACGACTAAAAAACAAAAAATGTGTAAGTGACCAAAAGTCCTTTGGGACCAACGCACTGTATGCATAAATATATTCCTCGATAAGAAACTAAAATCAAAATTTTTTCTTTAGGAACGAGTACGACCGGTCGGTGATTTACTCGGACGTTTCCCCTTTCCAGTTATACTTTCGAACTTCATTTAAGGTGGGTGGCACTAACTATATTGCCTTAATTTATGTTATAGTTGAAATATCATGGCTAAATCGTATTGTTTGACGAGCGGAGGTGGTCCGTCTCTATTTACGAGCGATGTTGGTATCGTCTCGGTTGTTTATGAGTGGAGGTGGTCCGTCTCTTTTATGTTTTATGAGCGGAGGTGGTCCGTCTCATTTATGTTTTACGAGCGGAGGTGGTCCGTCTCGGTGTTACTATTCTGTAATAATATGATGCTGTTTATGATATTAAACTTTATGCATGATAGCGTATGGGCTACCCACACTGAGAAATTCAAATTCTCATGCCCCTTTAAATTTTTATCAGGTGAGCCGATGGAGTACTAAGAGCAGCAGTAGACTAAGCCTTCCCCCGCCAAATATTTGAATGCTTAAATGCTTTTATTTTCCTGTCGGCTGATTTAGACTCCTTATCTGTATCTGCTAAACTTGGGATCACGTCGGACCCTTAGACTCACTAACACTTTCTCCGTTGCTACGGTTTAATTATGCTTCCTGCTTTATGTGTTTGGATTTTAATTAAATGCTAAAAACTTTAAGTTAGGAATCACCCAGTTATTTTTCCTTTATTAAAAAAAAATGGGTTTCACTTTTCTTTCACTAAGTGACGACTCGAATTTGGATAAGTAAGTGGGACTATCCGGGTTCGGGGCGTTACAAGGTGGTATCAGAGCTTATGCTCAAAACTTCGGACCAAATGAAAATTTTTATGCAAAGGAAGTTTTATTTAAAATTTTTCGTGCTCTTACTTATAAAAAAAAATTTATCATAAGATTAAAGACTTAGTTAGAACGGTGTGGGAAGGAAGTCTGCCGCCACGAACAGAACTCCGAGGTACAAAGTTTCTTACTCTTCCTTTTAATATCCGTTGTGAATGTTTCATAAATTGTGGTATGGACTCGTAAAAAAAATGTGAAATTGGTATGCTTGACGATGAAATCGTGGCGTATGTGAGATGTATGATTTTAGATCTTGTGTATGTGTTTTGCAACACTATATATATGTACCTTTACTATATGTAGCTATATTTTTCTTTTTTCTCCTTTCCTCCGCGCCCGCTAGATCCTTGACTTAGAATTCCTTATGAAACTTAGAACTCTATGGATTTCGCGCACGGGTACGTCACGATATGACAGGCTAAGAATGAGCCGATCATCGATTTCACGCACCACTTTCAGGACTTGAGAGACATCGTAGAGCTTCCGCAATCTGTCGGTTGCGACAGGCCGTGCGACCTGAGTTCGCGAAGCACGCTACCACTGTTTTTGATCGCATACTAGAATGCGACTCACGCTACTACTACCCCATACACCTTACTCAGTACATCCGCGAGCTACACCGTGAGGTCGAGGCAGCCTTAGAGGCCTGCGAGGAGTCGCGTAGGGCGACTTATCGCAGTTCCACTTATGAGCAGTGTGCCGCGATCTACGCAGTCGATCTGAAGAATGTGGACCTTGAGGTCAAGAAGGCAGAGATGAAGCTGGAGGAACAACAGAGGAGAGTCGATCACTTGAAGGAGAAGCGATCGCAGATTGCAGAAAGGTTGGATTTCTATCGCCAGGACGCTAAAGGAGCTCGGGAGGAGGCATGCAACTTATGGGAGGAGAGTGGATTTCCAGGTGGGCCAGATGAGACCGACCCGTCTGAAGAGAGAGTCCCCATCCTTGCCGACGAGGGATCCGTGACCGGACAAGCCGGGACTGACCGAGATCCTAGCCGCCCTGGGCCCAGCAAGATCCATAGGATCTAGGTTCTTCATGGCTTTGTCATTTAGATTCCTTGTAGCAACCAGACCAGTAGCTAGAAACTTAGCATGAACCCTTTATTGTTATTTTAAATGTACGTACTTTCGGGTTGTAGGATTACCTCCCCGTGGCTTTTACTATCTATATATGTGTAATCAAGTGATTCGTATTATACGGTCACTTTATTCTATCTACTTACTTTTACTTAATTATTGTTTAATAATGTGCATCGCTAGTTCCCTAACTTACGAAAGATAGAGTTCGCAACTGTGCTGCTGAGCTAGACAGTACGTTCCGGTTCCAAAGACTCCAATTGTATAACTGGTGCTAGCGAACTATCAATTCGACATAATTGGGTTTTGTTTTTGAATTTGATCATACCTATATATATGTAATAAATATTCTTTTCTCTCTGCACCTAAATAGGATGACACCCCGAGGAAGACCCAGAAACCGCCGTAGGGAGAACTCGGAAGAGTCTGTAGGACAGCAACCCCTGCCGCCACCTCCTGCAGCGCCTCAGCCTGCCAACGCCGCTTTGGGAGCTGACATGGCTTGGGAATTCTTTAATTCCCTACAGAATTTCATGCAACACCAACAGCCTCACCCACACGTACCCGCTCCTCAGAGAATGACCGGGATTGCTGAGACGTTCAGGCGAATGCAACCACCCCGCCTTAATGGGAAGGAAGGACCCATGAAGACTGAAGAATGGCTCTCTGAGCTGGAGAGAATCTTCAAACACATGAACCTGACTGACGCACAGAAGGTTTCTTGCGCTCAGTTTTAGTTGGCCGAGGATGCCGCCAAGTGGTGGGAAGCTTTCGAATGCACTCTGAACGCCAAAGAAAGGCAAGCACTCGATTAGGGAAGGCTTTAAAGAAGCTATCATGAACAAATACTTCCCGGATGCACTCCGAGACCAGAAAGAGGTGAAATTTGTGACCCTTCGACAAGGAAACCTTTCAGTGACTCAATACGAGAGGCAATTCAACAGATTGTCGAGATATGCTCCACAACTGGTGAGCATCGATGAGAGGAAAGCTAGGAGGTTTGAGAGAGGCTTAAGGCCAGAAATTAGAGGAGTCGTTTCAGGATTGAAACTGTAGAGCTACAATGAGGTTTTCGACCGAGCACTCATTGTGTCAATCGGTTTGGGGCTAGAATTTAAGGCTACCCATCTGCACTAACTATTAACAAGGGAGGACAGTCAAATTTCAAGGGGAACCAGAGTCAGATACCCAAGGGGAATAATTTCGTGCCTGCTGGACAAAGGTCACTGCCCTTCTGCTCAAAGTGTAGGGGAAGACACTCAGGAGCATGCTGGACTGGCACTTGTTTCTACTGCCGACAGCCGGGGCATCGACGCTCGGATTGTCCAAAGTTGCAGCACGGGAATATCCCAATAGCCATCAACTAGCCTAGATTGCCCCAAATGGGAAACAACCGCCCGCCTGGGCCGCCAGCGAACATATAGCTGCCTGGACCGCCCAGAGGAAATCCTCCTTTGCCTGGACCACCAAGGAGAAATGTACCGGCCCCAGAGCAGAGAGGAAGGGCTCAAGTGAACGCGATTCTAGACGAGGAAGTAGAGGAGGACCAGAACCAGAACGAGACTATGACAAGTACTCTACAAGTTTTTGGTAAACCTGCTTACGTACTGTTTGACACGGGAGCATCCCGCTCCTTTGTGTCGGAAAGCTTTAGTAAGAAACTAAAGTTAGAACGCGTAGTAGGAGAAGCTTTGAGAGTGAGCGTTCCATCTGGGAATGTGATTAATATCCAAACCCAAGTTTGAGGAGTGAAAATAGAACTAGATGGACACCAGATAGAATCTAATCTTCACGTCCTTAAGATGGAAGATTTCGACTTAATCTTGGGAATAGACTGGCTCATTAGGCATAAAGCGACTATAAGATGTGCAAGCCGAGAAATAGACTTTGAGGATAAAAATGGGCAACGTTTCACTTTTCGTGGAACTCGAGCCAAGTCTGGGATTCAGGTAATCTCTGCAATGAAAGCCAAGAAGCTTTTACGGAAAGAAGGATGCAAAGGATACTTAGTCAACGTCGTAGTAGTAAAGAAGGACGAAAAGACGCCGACGAACGTATCTGTCGTGAGAGAGTACCCAGATGTATTCCCAGAGGAATTGTCAGGAGTACCGCCTAATCGACAGATAGAATTCTCCATCGAATTGACACCAGGAGCTACGCCTGTGTCAAAGGCGCCGTACCGAATGACGCCAAAGGAGCTAGAAGAGTTGAAAGAACAACTCCAAGAACTCCTGGAGAAGAAATTCATCAGGCCCAGTGTTTCACCCTGGGGAGCACCTGTGACAAACGCTCCGGCTATATTCATGGATTTGATGAACCGGGTGTTCCACCAATACTTAGACCAATTTGTCATTGTGTTTATTGATGACATACTGATATACTCCAAGGACAAGGACCAACACGAAGAACACCTCAGGATTGTTTTGGAAACAATGAGGCATGAGAAGTTATATGCTAAGTTCAGCAAGTGTGAGTTTTGGATCGACCGAATTATGTTTTCGGGAGACATAATCTCATCTAAAGGGATTGAGATGGACCCCACAAAGTTAGAAGCCATGATGGACTGGAAGACCCCAACTAATGCCAATGGAATAAGAAGTTTTCTTGGATTAGCGGGATACTATAGGAGATTCATCCAGGACTTCTCGCGAATTGCAAAACCCCTGACGCACCTAACCAAGAAGAACCAGAAGTTTGCTTGGACGCCTGTATGTGAAGAAAGTTTCCAAGAGCTCAAGAAGAAATTAACTTCTTCATCGGTGTTAACTATCCCTGATGGAACCGAGGAATTTGTGATATACACTGATGCATCCTTGTCTGGATTGGGATGTGTTCTCATGCAACATGGAAAGGTCATTGCATACGCGTCACGACAACTGAAGACCCACGAACAGAACTATCCAACCCATGACTTGGAACTAGCCGCAGTAGTTCATGCTCTGAAGATTTGGAGGCACTACCTTTACGGGGGAAAGTGCGAGATCTACACGGATCATAAGAGCTTGAAGTATTTCTTCACACAAAAAGAGTTAAACATGCGCCAAAGGAGATAGCTCGAGCTAGTGAAGGACTATGATTGCACGATCCACTACCATCCTGGAAAGGCGAACGTTGTGGCCGACGCCTTGAGTAGGAAGGGAATCGCAACAATCAACGCCATGCCAACAGGACAAATGACACTAAATAGGGACTTTGCTCGAATGAACTTGGAGTTCACTAAGCAATGTTATAAAGATACCGTGATCTATGCTATCATGCTACAACTAACCCTGAGAGAGAGACTCAGAGACGCTCAGAGAAAGGATAAATTCCTCGAAGGAATGAGATTCCGAGTTGAGAAGGGGACCATCGAAGGCTTCACCTTGAGCATCGATGGAGCCCTAATGTTCGAAGGACGAATTTGTGTGCCAAAGGACGAAGGACTGAGGGATGAAATTCTGAAAGAAGCACACAACACTCCATACTCTGTACACCCTGGAGAGACGAAGATGTACCGAGGACTGAGAGATATTTTTGGTGGAGGGGTATGAAAAGGACGATAGCCCACTTCGTAAGGAAATGCTTGACCTGCAACAAGTCAAAGTCGACCATCAACGACCGTCTGGACTACTTCACCCTTTAGAAATACCCGAGTGAAAATGGGAAAATATCACCATGGACTTCGTCACAGGTTTTTCCAAGAGCGTAAGGAATCATGATGCTATTTGGGTAGTTGTAGATAGACTTATCGAAACCGCGCACTTCATACCCATGCGGATGACTTATTCTTTAGAAAAACTAGCCCAACTGTACATAGAGCAGATTGTTAGACTACACGGTGTACCAGTTTCGATAGTTTCCGATAGAGATCCTCGCTTCACCTCTAAGTTTTGGAAGAGCCTGCAGCAAGCCTTAGGAACACAATTAAACTTCAGCACCGCTTACCACCCGCAGTCGGACGGACAGTCAGAGAGAACCATTCAGACTTTGGAGGATATGCTGAGGGCATGTGCTATGGATTTCGAAGGAAACTGAGAGACTCACCTACCACTTGTGGAATTCACCTACAATAACAGTTACCAAGCTACGATTCAAATGTCACCCTTTAAGGCTAAAACCAAAAATTTTCCTTTAGGAACGAGTACGACCGGTCGGTGATTTACTCGGACATTTTCCTTTTCCAGTTATACTTTCGAACTTCATTTAAGGTGGGTGGCACTAACCGTATTGCCTTAATTTATGTTATAGTTGAAATATCATGGCTAAATCATATTGTTTAACGAGCGGAGGTGGTCCGTCTCGGTTTACGAGCGATGTTGGTATCGTCTCGGTTGTTTATGAGCGGAGGTGGTCCGTCTCTTTTATGTTTTATGAGCGGAGATGGTTCGTCTCATTTATGTTTTACGAGCGGAGGTGGTCCGTCTCGACGAGCGGAGGTGGTCCATCTCGGTGTTACTATTCTGTAATAATATGATGTTGTTTATGATATTAAACTTTATGCATGATAGCGTACGGGCTACCCACACTGAGAAATTCAAATTCTCATGCCCCTTTAAATATTTTTCAGGTGAGCCGATGGAGTACTGGGAGCAGCAGTAGACTGAGCCTTCCCCCGCCAAATATTTGAATGCTTAAATGCTTTTATTTTCCTGTCGGCTGATTTAGACTCCTTATCTGTATCTGCTAAACTTGGGCTCACTTCGGACCCTTAGACTCACTAACACTTTCTCCGTTGCTACGGTTTAATTATGCTTCCTGCTTTATGTGTTTGGATTTTAATTAAATGCTAAAAACATTAAGTTAGGAATCACCTTGTTATTTTTCCTTTATCTTTTTTTCTTTATCAATTTCCTTTCTTTTTTTTTTAAAAAAAGGGGGTTTCACTTTTATTGCACTAAGTGACGACTCGAATTTGGATAAGTAAGTGGGATTATCCGGGTTCGGGGCGTTACACCTCCCCCAAACTTAGACGAATCTAAGTCTAGAGAAGGTGTGGTACCGTAAGGTCTTCAACTTCCTCTCATCTTCAAGCTTGTAACTCACCAAGCCTCACTTGTGCACCTCAACCTCCTACAAGGATCACAAAAAGATCACACACACTCATTGAAAGCAAATAAACAAAACAAAAGCAAAGAAAGCAAGAAAAACGATGGGTTGCCTCCCATCTAGCGCAAGTTTTAACGTCCTATGCCGGACGGAGCTTGAGTCGTTCAACTCTTTACTATCCACTTCATCTTCACTCCACCCACTTCCTTGGAGGATGAAGTATAATGATGTTTCCCTCCTTTGCTTCTTCTCTTCTTCTTATCAAACCAATCCTTCTCCTTCTTCTTCTTCACTTTCTTTCCTAGCACATAAAGAAAATTATCATTAGCAACATCAAACTTGCTTGAACAATGAGAATCATCAATAAAATGATAGATAGAGAGTATAGAATGAATTGAGCTAGATTTTGGAGGATCCTTAATGTTCATGGAAAATGAGATTTCTTCATCATCCACTTTAAGCATGATCTTCCCCTCTTTCACATCGATAGTAGCTCCACCGGTAGCCAAGAACGGTCTCCCAAGGATTAAGGGGATATTTGGGTACTCCTCCATCTCCATCACCACAAAATCCGCATGGAAGCTAAATTTGTTCACCTTCACCACCACATCTTCTACAACCCCTTTTGGATGAACGAATGATCAATCGGCTAGTTGTAGGGCCATGTGGGTTGGTTTGAGATCACCGAGCTTCAAACGGTCATAGATAGATAATGGCATCAAATTTATGCTTGCTCCAAGGTCACAAAGAGCCTTCTTCTTCTCATCATTACTCAACTCACATGTCAAAGTGAAGCTCCCCGGGTCCTTCAATTTTTGAGGTAGACTTTTTTGAATAAGAGCACTACATTCCATGGATAGACTTATCATCTCACACTCATCAATTTTTCTTCTCTGGGTGATCAACTCCTTCAAGAATTTAGCATAAGTAGGCATTTCCTCAAGAGCATCCATTAAAGGTACATTGACATTCACGTTCTTGAAGATTTCTAAGAACTTTGAGAATTTCTCATCGAGCTTTTGCTTCATGAACCTTTGAGGAAATGGTGGTGGGATATAAGTCTTTGGTACCCCCCATGCATCACATTTAACGTTGGCACCTTCGAGCTCTTTTCTCTCTTTCTCTTTCCTCAACTCTTTTGCCTTCTTCCACTTGGGAATTCTTTCTTCTATTCTTTCAATTCTTCCTTTTCTTCCACACTTTTTCTTCTTTCATCTTCCTCTTCACCACTCATCTCTTTCTCCACTTTCTTTTCATTTTCAACACCAACCTCCTTCTCAACTTTTTCCTCATCTTTCTCCACCGGCATGCTTGGACCTTCATAATGAGTACCACTCCAGAGTTTAATTGTCATGCAATGCTCCCTTGGATTTACTTCCGTAGTGGAAGGAAGTTTCCCTTTTTGGTTTTCACCACTTGAAGAAGCAACTTGACCAATTTCAAATTCTAAGTTCTTCACTTGATTGGCCAAAGAACTCACAACGCTCTCCATCTTCTCCATCTTTTGATTTTGAGATCCCATGAAACTTGTGAGCAAATCTTCAAGGCTTGGCTTCCCCTCATTGTTGGGTGCACGAGCACAAGGATCAAATCCCGGAGGCAATGTAATGGCGGCTTTTGGGTTTGAGTAGGAGAAGTTCTCATGCTTTTGAAAGTTGGAATTATATGGAGGGTTGTTTGAGGGATATGAAGGTGGTTGAGAGGCTTGATTTTGGAAATTGGGTGGACGATTGTTGGGATATAATAACCCAAAACCAAAACCTAGAGTTTTATATTTGATTTTCTAAGTTTGTTTTATTTTATTGTTTGATTTAAAATTTTATGTGTATTTTTCTCCAATTGACGAACGGTTCTTCGAACCGAAAATCTACTAATACTTCTACAACCCATATCCGTAATCCGGATTTGATTAATAATGATTAATTACCAATAATCCTTTAAATGTGGGAAACACTCAAGGAAACCCTAAGAAAAATGTTTGTTCTCCCGTCGCGCGTTTTAATAAATTTTTGGAGCTGAAACTCGAACCGAAAAATACCGAAAATTCAACGTCAAGATCACAATACTGTTTTAAAGAGTGGGCTGCCAAAATGACAGCCCAAAACCCCCAAAACAATCGGCCATGTGAAGGCATGTGAGAGTAGTACCTATTAACCAAAAATCTTGCCAAAAATCTTAGGTTTAGCTCCTAAACTAGCCTTATAGCCTTATGTCTATTAATCACCTAGTTTTCTCCCTTTCCCCACCTCACTTGACCGGCCCCCTCCCCTCTCTTTTCCCCTATAAATACCCCTCTTCCCCTTCTTCATTTCCTACACCAACAAAGAAGGAAAGAACAAGTAGCAAGCAAGAAGTCCTTAGGAGGAAACTACAAAGGTTAGCCTCGAAGCTTATGTTTTGTTTTAAGAGCTTTAAACATTTAGTAGAAGCATGATAGGAACTCCTAAGAACCCCTTCTTACATAATATGATCCTATATGGAGTGTTTGAGTTGGAATTTTGGTGTTTGGAGTCAAAATGGTGAAGTTATACTTGAAACATGAAACTGCCGAAATCAAGCCCCAACCACTGACCCGTTTTTGTAAAATACAATCGGACCCTTTCCACCCGTTTAAAAATCATGAGAAAATTCCTAGACCTATTATTTGAAGTGTATAATAACATAATAAAATTTCGTGGTCACTGGATATTTTTAGACTGAGAATAAAATAATGAAAGATTATGTGTCGGAAATGATCCGAAACTGGGAGCAGTGACTCATTTCTTTTATTTCTTCCCTTTATGATGATTATAAAATTCTAGGAAAAATCTGGGATGTTCCCCTTGATGTGTTGTAAATCATAGTCAAAAATGATTACTTTTCGTTTAGTACTTTATGAGATAAAATTCGTTTTCTGAGTACCTGGTCGATGTTCGACGCATAGGGTTATTCTGTGTTGCATGAATTTATTTTTCAGTTAGACTATTGTATAAATCATGGAAAAATTCATGAATGACCTACAACCGTTTTATAACAATATCCTTAAATTTGGTGATTTTTAAACGAGTATCCAGTAAATTATGAATTTTCTCGTAAGACATGTTCAGTAACCGAGCCAAACGATGGATTGAATGTTAACGATTTTTCTGGACAGAATCCGTAAGTCAAATGGCTTGGGTCCCTGAATGAAAGTTGTTCGTACTTGAGTACTTCATCACATGTTTTAATTTCATAATTTTTAGATATTTCCACAAAGAGTTATGGATTTTATAAGTTTGAGGTCACTGTTTTGCCGAAACAGAAATTTAGAGTCCTTATTACAAAATCTGCTATAGTTCCGTAACTCAAATGAACTCAGACCCTTAATAAACTTTGTTCTACACTGGAAGGTGTACAGCATACTAAAATTTCATAATTTTCCAACGAGTCTAAGTATTTTATTTCATTTATGCATGTATAGGTATTGTTTCTTCATTCGACTAGTACTTGATAAATTAAATGGCCAAAACTTTTAATGACGAGCATGTTTTGAATATCGAATGTTATACATGATGCTTTATGAATACATATACTTGAGTGTCTTGCATATTTTTTCTTGAAAATGAACGGAACCGAAAGTCCCAACTTCAAGATCCACAAACTGTAGTACACCAACAAAGCCGATTGGACATAGGATTAAACCCATAAAAGCTTTTGATAAAATAAAGTACCTCTTCTTCATGAAAGCCTAGTTTTAGAAGGCACAATAAGATCGAGAACCTAAGTTTCTAATGGACAAAAGTTTTGTCGAACTAAACATACGGATTGTGCTAGGTAGAGTACGGTCGGAACCTGAGACCGGAGGTTTGTACGAGAGGCCTAAGCGATCAAGAAGTTAAACTTTTTCTTAAAAGTTCTCCAGGTGGGTGACACTATCTGTATAGTCAGTTAATGTTATATGGACTGTTGACAGTTTTCCTGAATCAAACATAAACAAATTCCTCAAAAGATGCAAATACCAAAAGCATGTGAATGCATAACTTATAAATGTGTGATCATCCAATGATGAGTTTTATTTTACTGCCCTATATGATGTGATGAAAGTTTACGGGGTCCGGATGTGATAGGAAACTATCATGTGCCCTCCCATTGATGAAAGTTTACGGGGTCTGGATGTGATAGGAAACTATCATGTGCCCTCCCATTGATGAAAGTTTACGGGGTCCTGATGTGATAGGAAACTATCATGTGCCCTCCCATTGATGAAAGTTTACGGGGTCCGGATGTGATAGGAAACTATCATGTGCCCTCCCATATGATGAAAGTTTACGGGGTCCGGATGTGATAGGAAACTATCATGTGCCCTCCCATATGATTACGGGTCTCGGACGTGTAAACGTGACATTCCACAATGTGATTACGGAGATCGGATGTGATAGAAAACTATCATGTGCCATCTCATATGTGCTATATTTATGTACTAACTGTTGTAAAGAAAGATGAATCTCTTAATCAGACGAAAGTTAAAGGATGAAAATCTTATAACGGAAGATTACCTAATACAAATGAACACGCCATAACAAGGAAGTAAATAACGAAAGATGAGAATAAAGAATAAAACATTCAACTATTTTGGAATTTCCTGTGAATCTGTATAACAGTGTACAGGTCATCCACTGAGATTCTATCTCACGCCCTATAACTAATATTTTTCAGGTCACGAGATTGAGGCCCGGGAGCTGCAATAGACGACCCGCTTCCACTCTCTTTTTATCTAAATATATCGCTTTATATTTTTTCAGATCTTTATGAAATTTGTATTTTGTTAAAGACTCGTCACTATGTTTTTCCCAAGAGTTGAACCTTAGACTCACCGGGTGACTTTTGTCAAACGATTAATCTTTTCGTTTAGTTATGAATATGGTTCAAATATTTTAAATAAGTGTTTGTGAAATCTTCCGCTGCAACTTAAATGAATGGCTTTGCTTTCTAAAAAGAAATTTTCTGGCTCAGTTTTTACGTTTCACTAAGTGACGACTCGGGTTTAGGACGTCGGACCCCGAAGGTCGACTTTCTGAATTCCGGGGCGTTACATGGGATATCGGTTTTGGTAATTTTGTGGAGGATCTTGATTAGGGAATTGATTACTTTGAAAATTTCCCTAAGGATATGATGGTCTTCCCATATAGCTTGCCTCTTCCACATGATTAGCAACTTGGTGAGCCTCAATGCTTCCTCCTATCACCCCCTTTTTGCTCACATCAACAAATTCATCCACCTTTGTTGTCAATTGTTGCACAATTTGGGCAAGTGCCTTTATCGTTTCACTCTCCTCCACTTTGGCAATTTTGTATGATCCCCTTCTTTCGGTAGGCCAACTAGCCGTGTTGCTAGCAATATTTTCAATTAACTCCTTGGCCTCTCTACCGATTTTGTCAAACAAGGAACCACCCGCCGAAGACTCTAGAGTTTGCCTTGAAAATGGAAGACATCCATAATAAAAGAAACTCACAATTTGCTCATCCATGAAGCCATGTTGTGGACATTTCCTTAGCAATCCATTGAACCTCTCCCATGCTTCATGTATGTTCTCCTCTTCAAGTTGAGTGAATTAAGCAATGGTGGTCTTGTATTGAAGAGTCATGGAAGGTGGAAAGAATATTAGAAGAAACTTTTTGCTCAAGGTCTCCCATGAGTCCAAGCTATCCCTAGGTAGGGAAGCTATCCAATCTTTTGCTCGGTCCCTTAGTGTGAACGTGAAAAGACGAGCTCTCCAAGCATCTTCACTCACTCCATTCATCTTCACGGTATCGGCATATTCCAAGAATTGAGCAATGTGTCAGTTAAGGTCTTCCTTGGAATCACCACCGAATTACTTACTTTGAAGGATATGAAGAAGGGCCGACTTAATTTAGAAATTGTTAACCACCAAGGGTGGACGAGCTATGCCATCATAATAGAGTTGCACCGGAGGCTCAAAATACTCATGAATTCTCCGTACATTCCCTCCTTGCATTTCTCCTTCTTGACTCTCAACTATGGGACGATTGTTGTCCATCTCTCTTGTCCTTGCTCTTGCTTGAGCTCTTCTTCGATTTCTCTCTCGGTTACGTCTCCTTGCGGTGGCTTCGATCTCCAAGTTCAAGGGAATTGGTTCAATTCCACTTGATTTTGTGTTCATTCACACCTAGAAAACACCTAAGTATCAAATTCTCACAAGACAAAGCAAAAACAAGATAACAAAACAATAAATATAAAAAAGCACTATCAATTACTTTCAACATTCAATCTAAGTTATCTCAAACACCGATTCCCCAGCAACGGCGCCAAGAACATGATAAGCTTAAAAGCCAACAAGATTTCGACGGCAGGTCATGGATAGACCGCGAACTTGGTTGGACTTGCGTAGAATTACCAGAACTAGTCGATGGGGAGGAGAAGTGCTTACGCCCCTTTAGAGATAGGGGCGGGCAAAAGAGCTCCTTCTTCCATTTTTAGATCTTTAGATTCGATAATAGAGTCCCTTTACTTTCTATTAGTTATATTCTATTAGTCAAGCGCTAGCGCTTTTATAAGGTTAGGGGGCTAATAAGCTCTTGCTGTCTACTTCGCGAGCCTTCTTTGCCCCGTTCTGAATCTCCCTTCTTTCGTCCGTCCACGAGGCTGTAAAAAGATAGAAAGGGGCGGCTATCTAGCGGGAGTCGTTTCGGTTGTATGCCACGAGGTCCCTATGGACAAGGGGACAAGTGAATCATCGCTTTTGGGCGTAGGCAGCCCTCTACCATCTATCCCATTGCATTCCATCGTCTCGTATTGTACTCTACCGTATCAGACCAGATAGATCTATTGAGTGAGAGAAGGGGAGAAAACTATATTCTTAACTATTGATTGGGATCCCCATTCATTCCTAGATTCCCGTCACTACGGATTGATTGTCCCTACCTAACTACATGGTAGTGGTCTAGGGAGCGCAATTGCTAGAGCACGGGAGAATGAAGAGTAATGATTTCAGCAAGAGCAGCCAGACGGACTACTATAGTGAATCTAGTGACTACTAGAGTAGACTTAAGTCAAAAGGTATGGTATAGCAGCCTTTCCGAGCGAGCCTCTGGGATCTCCTGTAAACCCCCATGATGTGGTAAAGGGAGGATATTAGGGGAAGCAGTGAGTGGAGATTCCCCTGCAGAGAGCCGGATGAGGGGAGACCTTCACGTCCGGTTCGGAGGGCGGGGATATCCCGATCTCACCCTTCAAGTGTAAAGGGATCGTGTAGCTAGTAAACTACCCGGTTAAATTATCGATCCAAAGGAATCAAGTGGGAGATAGCCTACTAGTTTAGTCATAATTGCAGCACAAGCCATTCAACAAGATCAATAAGATTCAAGCAACAATTAATTAAAGCAATCAACGAAATTAACTAGCAACGAGATTCAATCAATAATAAAGATGTGCTCGGGTACTTATCAACAAATGGGGATCAAACATGCAACGAATTCAAATGAGCATTTATCATGTTAATCAATTAATAAGAGCAAACTTTTAATCAAACAATAATTCCGTACTTGAGCCTAAGAATTACGCTACGATTTAAGCTCGAAAGTTTGAGAGGACTATTGGTCCCGATTAGTTGAGCAGATTGGATAAAACTCGTATCAGCCTTCTAGGAAAAATCTAGAAGGGGGGGGGGGTTGAATAAATTTTTCAGATTTTACAAATCTTTCAAAATTTATTCAAATCACCAAAGTGACACAGCAGAAATTCAATGTTAATCTCAACTTTTTCAGATCAAAAGCAAACTGATATTTTGATTTTAACTTTGATTCTGAAATTAATCTTCAATTAATAAGCTGGAAACTGAAATAACAATTAAGTAAAAGAAAGCAATAAAGAACACCAGATTTATAGTGGTTCGGATTATAACAATCCTACATCCACTCTCCTTCTCCAACTTGAAGAAGGGTCTCTACTATCTGCTTACTTACTTATTTTACAATCGTACAACTTACAACTTACAATCTGATCTTCAATTCTTCAAAATCCTAACAAAATCTGTGAAATCTAACTCTAAGATAAAGAAGTGTATACGAAGGTGTGCAATGAAGTGTTCTACAAACACTTAGATAAATCTATGAAGAAATCTTCGAAAAATATTTTGTGCTTTTTGAAAACTTCTGATTTTAGAGAACATCTTGCTGGAAATATAACTTGTGTGTTCTGTATATCCTATGTATTTTTAATGAAGTGCCTATGTAACGCCCCGGAATTCAGAAAGTCAACCTTCGGGGTCCGACGTCCTAAACCCGAGTCGTCACTTAGTGAAACGTAAAAACTGAGCCAGAAAATTTCTTTTTAGAAAGCAAAGCCATTCATTTAAGTTGCAGCGGAAGATTTCACAAACACTTATTTAAAATATTTGAACCATATTCATAACTAAACGAAAAGATTAATCGTTTGACAAAAGTCACCCGGTGAGTCTAAGGTTCAACTCTTGGGAAAAACATAGTGACGAGTCTTTAACAAAATACAAATTTCATAAAGATCTGAAAAATATAAAGCGACATATTTAGATAAAGAGAGTGGAAGCGGGTCGTCTATTGCAGCTCCCGGGCCTCAATCTCGTGACCTGAAAAATATTTGTTATAGGGCGTGAGATAAAATCTCAGTGGATGACCTGTACGCTGTTTTACAGATTGACAGGAAATCCCAAAATAGTTGAATGTTTTATTCTTTATTCTCATCTTTCGTTATTTACTTCCTTGTTATGGCGTTGTGTTCATTTGTATTAGGTAATCTTCCGTTATAAGATTTTCATCCTTTAACTTCCGTTCGATTAAGAGATTCATCTTTCTTTACAACAGTTAGTACATAAATATAGCACATATGAGATGACACATGATAGTTTTCTATCACATCCGATCTCCGTAATCACATTGTGGAATGGTATGTTTACACGTCCGAGACCCGTAATCATATGGGAGGGCACATGATAGTTTCCTATCACATCCGGACCCCGTAAACTTTCATCAATGGGAGGGCACATGATAGATTCCTATCACATCCGGACCCCGTAAACTTTCATCAATGGGAGGGCACATGATAGTTTCCTATCACATCCGGACCCCGTAAACTTTCATCAATGGGAGGGCACATGATAGTTTCCTATCACATCCGGACCCCGTAAACTTTCATCAATGGGAGGGCACATGATAGTTTCCTATCACATCCGGACCCCGTAAACTTTCATCACATCATATAGGGCTTGCCCTCTTTTCATAAAATAATAAATAAAAGTAAAATATAGCTCATCATTTAACGATCACACATTTAAGTTATACATTCACACGCTTTTGGTATTTGCATCTTTCGAGGAATCTGTTTATATTTGATTCAGGAAAACTGACAACAGTCCATATAACATTAACTAGCTATACAGATAGAGTCACCCACCTGGAGAACTTTTAAGAGAAAGTTTAACTTCTTGATCGCTTAGGCCTCTCGTACAAACCTCCGGTCTCAGGTTCTGACCGTACTCTACCTAGCACAATCCGTATGTTTAGTTCGACAACTCTTTTGTCCATTAGAAACTTATGTTCTTGACCCTATCGTGTCTCTCTAAGTCTAGGTTTTGGTATTTAGAAGTACTTGTTTCGTTATCCGATCTTATGGATTCAAACCTTTTGGTTTAACAGTATTTCTAGTGTACTGTCGGTTCAAGGTTCGGGATTTGGGTTAGTTGGTTTTATTCTATTATAAGGAACCAAATACCACATTCATGGAGTATCACATAAATCATGCATCACATAAGGCATGCTTAGTTTTCTAAAAGTTAAGTAAATTATTTCTCCTAATACTCTATCATTGAAGAAATGACATGTAAACATGCATAAATAGAATAAAATACTTAGACTCATCCAAAAATCATGGAATTTTAGTATGATATATATCTCTAAATATGGAACAAACTCCTTTTAGGGTCCAAGTTCATTTGAGTTACGAAACTATAACAGATTTTGAAATAAGGACTCTAAGTTTTTGTTTCGGCAAAACAGTGACCTCAAATTTATAAAATCCATAACTCTTTGTAGAAATATCTAAAAATTATGAAATTAAAACAGGTGATGCATTACTCAATTATGAACAAATTTCATTCAGGAATCCAAGCCATTTGACTTACGGATTTCGCCCAAAATATTCGTGAACATTCAATCTATCATTCGGTTTGGTTACTGGACATGTCTTACGAGAAAATTCATAACTTATTGGATAATCCTTTAAAAATCACCAAATTTAAGGATCTTGTAATAAACAGGTTGTAGGTCATTCATGAAATTTTCCATGATTTATACAATAGTCTAACTGAAAAATAAATTCATGAAACACAGAATAACCCTATGCGTCGAACATCGACCAGGTACTCAGAAAACGAATTTTATCTCATAAAGTACTATACGAAAAGTCATGATTTTTGACTATGATTTACAACACATCAAGGGGAACATTCCAGATTTTTCCTAGAATTTTATAACCATCAGAAAGGGAAGAAATAAAAGAAATGAGTCACTGCTCCCAGTCTCGGATCACTTCCGACACATAATCTTTCATGATTTTATTCTCAGTCTAAAAATATCCAGTGACCACGAAATTTTAGTATGTTATTCTACACTTCAAATACTAGATCTAAGAATTTTTCCATCATTTTTAAACGGGTTGAAAGGGTCCGATTGTATTTTACAAAAACGGGTCAGTGGTTGGGGCTTGATTTCGGCAGTTTCATGTTTCAAGTATAACTTCACCATTTTGACTCCAAACACCAAAATTCCAACTCAAACACTCCATATAGGATCATATTATGTAAGAAAGGGTTCTTAGGAGTTCCTATCATGCTTCTACTAATTGTTTAAAGCTCTTAAAACAAAACATAAGCTTAGAGGCTAACCTTTGTAGTTTCCTCCTAAGGACTTCTTGCTTGCTACTTGTTCTTTCCTTCTTTGTTGGTGTAGGAAATGAAGAAGGGGAAGAGGGGTATTTATAGGGGAAAAGAGAGGGGATGGGGCCGGTCAAGTGAGGTGGGGAAAGGGAGCAAACTAGGTGATTAATAGACATAAGGCTATAAGGCTAGTTTAGGAGCTAAACCTAAGATTTTGGCAAGATTTTTGGTTAATAGGTGCTAGCTAATCCCACTACTCTCACATGCCTTCACATGGCCGGTTGGTTTGGGGGTTTTGGGCTGTCATTTTGGCAGCCCACTCTTTAAAACAGTATTGTGATCTTGACGTTGAATTTTCGGTATTTTTCGGTTCGATTTCAGCTCCGAAAATTTATTAAAACGCGCGACGGGAGAACAAACATTTTTCTTAGGGTTTCCTTGAGTGTTTCCCACATATAAAGGATTATTGGTAATTAATCATTATTAATCAAATCCGGATTACGGATATGGGTTGTAGAAGTATTAGTAGATTTTCGGTACGAAGAACCGTTCGTCAATTGGAGAAAAATACACATAAAATTTGAAATCAAACAATAAAATAAAAAAAACTTAGAAAATCAAATATAAAACTCTAGGTTTTGGTTTTGGGTTATTATAGCCTAGACCTATTTATAAGTCTGAATAGACAGTTAGTTTGTTAGTCAGTTCTAACAAACTGAAAACTGCTTTAACAAACTTAATCTTGAAAACTGCTCTAGACCTCAGCTGATTTTACTCTACTCATCTGCAGCTGACTTGGTGAAGACTCGCCTTTCTTATTCTACTCAGCTTGTCTTGACCTCGTCTAAGCTCTTCATATTTGTCTCCCATAGATGACTAAACTCAAGCTCGTCTCCAGACGACTTGTCATCTTCCAGACCTCAGCTGACTAGCTTATTTCTCGACCCCGTCTGATCAGCTTAGCTTAAGGACTCAATCTCAGCTGTTCTTCAGGTCGTCTGATCATCTGAGCTGCTTCTTTTAACTCATCAAAACTTCTTGATCCAACAATTTCACCCTTTTTGATGAAGTTAAAACCTACAAGGAAGAAACACACTCACAGCTGAAGTTAGTACTAGAGTTAGTTAAGATAATCAGATAGGTATATCAGAGCACTTTTTCACATTACAACAGATTCATTCACACTAAAGCACTTAAGAAGAAACAAGTTCTTTAGACTCTTTAGAAATACTTAAAAAAAATTTGAGTCTTAAAACTTAGATAAATTTTTATAAAAAAATTTTTTAAGTCTGAGAGATAAAATTCTTAGATGAGTTATACTTAGAAATTTTTTTAAGTTTTTCTTAAAGCAAAAAAAAAAAAACTTTAAGAAAAATAAGACAAGTATTTCACATAAGTCCAAGTATATTCATTCACAAAATTACAATTTACAGATAGGTGAACTGATAGAAAATAAAAGATAAGGAAAAGAAAATCCTGTCTATCAGATTCCCCATCGGCTAGCTTTTGGAATGTTAAGCCAGTTGAAAATTCTCGCTCTAAGCTGTTTGAGTACATCCTCGTCTGTGAGCTCGGATTCTCTTTTGGCTTTGACTATGACTGATCTGACCCATTCCATGTCTGGAGAGCCATCTTCTTTCAGCTTGGGGGTAACCTGCTCATAAGCTGGTGCGACCAAATCGCAGTTGAACACATTGTGTGCCTCATCGAGCAGCTTCCCATACAGATCGGCGTCCAACTTTTCCATCCATTCGTGCCATTTCATATCTTCATCAGCTGCTCCAGATGGAGATGCCTTCAAGATGTACCAGTAGTACATCCATCTGGCATCCAGGGCTTGCTTCTTGTACTCGCTGGTATACTTCACAGAGACCATCTTGGAAGGAGCTGATGATCGGTGGACAGGGCGGAAGTCCGCTTCATCGGCTGCCTTGGATACCCACTTCCGAGTATCCCTGTCCCACTTCAGCTCTGCCTTCCCTAGCTTCTTCAGCCACTTTTTCTCTTGCTTCTTATACTTCTCCTTTTTAGCATGGATTCTTCTAATCTGCTCAACTGAGAGGTTTGAGTAGTCAAGCTCCTTCCTTTTGCGCTCGGCTGTTGGTCTGGGGCTGATCAGCTGCTCAGCTGATGAAGACTTCTCTACTGCCTTGCCTTTACCCATGCCCTTGGCCTCGGGTTTTTCAGACTCTTTCATTTTGGCCAGCAGCTTCTCAGACTTCTCTTCCTCCTCATCCTCTCGGATGGCCTCCTCTATCTGGGTCACCCTTAGTTGTAAAGCAGCCAGCTCGTCTGATTTGATTTTGATGTCAGCTTTGGCTGCCTCCAACTCAGCTGAGTCTGCCTTTGAGTCTACCTTGTCTGTGAGTGACAAGACTCCAGCTGTGAGGGTGTCCATTCTTCCTTCAGCTCCTTCCCCCTTTTTGACTTCATCCTGAAGGGTCTGGAGCTATCTTTCCAAGGCTGAACAACGAACCCTGAAGTCAGTCCGATCAGATGTAAGTGCATTGACCAGGACCACGTTGTCTGCCGCCACCTTCTGCTTGAGTACCTTGACCTCCTCCTCCAGGTTACTCAGCCGAGTACCAACAGCAGTGCCGAGGTTGGCTGATAGGTTGCGTGTGATGTTTACCTCAGCTATCTGCATGTTGGCGAGCATTGTGTCTGTGACTGCTCGAATCACCTTCCGAAACTGGGAGCAGTGACTCATTTCTTTTATTTCTTCCCTTTATGATGATTATAAAATTCTAGGAAAAATCTGGGATGTTCCCCTTGATGTGTTGTAAATCATAGTCAAAAATCATGACTTTTCGTTTAGTACTTTATGAGATAAAATTCGTTTTCTGAGTACCTAGTCGATGTTCGACGCATAGGGTTATTCTGTGTTGCATGAATTTATTTTTCAGTTAGACTATTGTATAAATCATGGAAAAATTCATGAATGACCTACAACCGTTTTATAACAAGATCCTTAAATTTGGTGATTTTTAAACGAGTATCCAGTAAATTATGAATTTTCTCGTAAGACATGTTCAGTAACCGAGCCAAACGATGGATTGAATGTTCACGATTTTTCTGGACAGAATCCGTAAGTCAAATGGCTTGGGTCCCTGAATGAAAGTTGTTCGTACTTGAGTACTTCATCACATGTTTTAATTTCATAATTTTTAGATATTTCTACAAAGAGTTATGGATTTTATAAGTTTGAGGTCACTGTTTTGCCGAAACAGAAATTTAGAGTCCTTATTACAAAATCTGCTATAGTTCCGTAACTCAAATGAACTCAGACCCTTAATAAAATTTGTTCTACACTGGAAGGTGTACAGCATACTAAAATTTCATAATTTTCCAACGAGTCTAAGTATTTTATTTCATTTATGCATGTATAGGTATTGTTTCTTCATTCGACTAGTACTTGATAAATTAAATGGCCAAAACTTTTAATGACGAGCATGTTTTGAATATCGAATGTTATACATGATGCTTTATGAATACATATACTTGAGTGTCTTGCATATTTTTTCTTGAAAATGAACGGAACCGAAAGTCCCAACTTCAAGATCCACAAACTGTAGTACACCAACAAAGCCGATTGGACATAGGATTAAACCCATAGAAGCTTTTGATAAAATAAAGTACCTCTTCTTCATGAAAGCCTAGTTTTAGAAGGCACAATAAGATCGAGAACCTAAGTTTCTAATGGACAAAAGTTTTGTCGAACTAAACATACGGATTGTGCTAGGTAGAGTACGGTCGGAACCTGAGACCGGAGGTTTGTACGAGAGGCCTAAGCGATCAAGAAGTTAAACTTTCTCTTAAAAGTTCTCAGGTGGGTGACACTATCTCAGTATAGCCGATTAATGTTATATGGATCATTGATGAGTTTTCTGAATCAAACATAAACAAATTCCTCAAAAGATGCAAATACCAAAAGCATGTGAATGCATAACTTATAAATGTGTGATCATCCAATGATGAGTTTTATTTTACTGCCCTATATGATGTGATGAAAGTTTACGGGGTCCGGATGTGATAGGAAACTATCATGTGCCCTCCCATTGATGAAAGTTTACGGGGTCCGGATGTGATAGGAAACTATCATGTGCCCTCCCATTGATGAAAGTTTACGGGGTCCGGATGTGATAGGAAACTATCATGTGCCCTCCCATATGATGAAAGTTTACGGGGTCCGGATGTGATAGGAAACTATCATGTGCCCTCCCATATGATTACGGGTCTCGGACGTGTAAACGTGCCATTCCACAATGTGATTACGGAGATCGGATGTGATAGAAAACTATCATGTGCCATCTCATATGTGCTATATTTATGTACTAACTGTTGTAAAGAAAGATGAATCTCTTAATCAGACGGAAGTTAAAGGATAAAAATCTTATAACGGAAGATTACCTAATACAAATGAACACGCCATAACAAGGAAGTAAATAATGAAAGATGAGAATAAAGAATAAAACATTAAACTATTTTGGAATTTCCTGTCAATCTGTATAACAGCGTACAGGTCATCCACTGAGATTCTATCTCACGCCCTATAACTAATATTTTTCAGGTCACGAGATTGAGGCCCGGGAGCTGCAATAGATGACCCGCTTCCACTCTCTTTTTATCTAAATATGTCGCTTTATATTTTTTCAGATCTTTATGAAATTTGTATTTTGTTAAAGACTCGTCACTATGTTTTTCCCAAGAGTTGAACCTTAGACTCACCGGGTGACTTTTGTCAAACGATTAATCTTTTCGTTTAGTTATGAATATGGTTCAAATATTTTAAATAAGTGTTTGTGAAATCTTCCGCTGCAACTTAAATGAATGGCTTTGCTTTCTAAAAAGAAATTTTCTGGCTCAGTTTTTACGTTTCACTAAGTGACGACTCGGGTTTAGGACGTCGGACCCCGAAGGTCGACTTTCTGAATTCCGGGGCGTTACATGGGATATCGGTTTTCGTAATTTTGTTGAGGGTCTTGATTAGGGAATTGATTACTTTGAAAATTTCCCTAAGGATATGATGGTCTTCCCATATAGCTTGCCTCTTCTACATGATTAGCAACTTGGTGAGCCTCAATGCTTCCTCCTATCACCCCCTTTTTGCTCACATCAACAAATTCATCCACCTTTGTTGTCAATTGTTGCACAATTTGGGCAAGTGCCTTTATCGTTTCACTCTCTTCCACTTTGGCAATTTTGTATGATCCCCTTCTTTCGGTAGGCCAACTAGCCGTGTTGCTAGCAATATTTTCAATTAACTCCTTGGCCTCTCTACCGATTTTATCAAACAAGGAACCACCCGCCGAAGAATCTAGAGTTTGCCTTGAAAATGGAAGACATCCATAATAAAAGAAACTCACAATTTGCTCATCCATGAAGCCATGTTGTGGACATTTCCTTGGCAATCCATTGAACCTCTCCCATGCTTCATGTATGTTCTCCTCTTCAAGTTGAGTGAATTAAGCAATGGTGGTCTTGTATTGAAGAGTCATGGAAGGTGGAAAGAATTTTAGAAGAAACTTTTTGCTCAAGGTCTCCCATGAGTCCAAGCTATCCCTAGGTAGGGAAGCTATCCAATCTTTTGCTCGGTCCCTTAGTGTGAACGTGAAAAGACGAGCTCTCCAAGCATCTTCACTCACTCCATTCATCTTCACGGTATCGGCATATTCCAAGAATTGAGCAATGTGTCGGTTAAGGTCTTCCTTGGAATCACCACCGAATTACTTACTTTGAAGGATATGAAGAAGGGCCGGCTTAATTTTGAAATTGTTAACCACCAAGGGTGGACGAGCTATGCCATCATAATAGAGTTGCACCGGAGGCTCAAAATACTCATGAATTCTCCGTACATTCCCTCCTTGCATTTCTCCTTCTTGACTTTCAACTACGGGACGATTGTTGTCCATCTCTCTTGTCCTTGCTCTTGCTTGAGCTCTTCTTCGATTTCTCTCTCGGTTACGTCTCCTTGAGGTGGCTTCGATCTCCAAGTTCAAGGGAATTGGTTCAATTCCACTTGATTTTGTGTTCATTCACACCTAGAAAACACCTAAGTATCAAATTCTCACAAGACAAAGCAAAAACAAGATAACAAAACAATAAATATAAAAAAGCACTATCAATTACTTTCAACATTCAATCTAAGTTATCTCAAACACCGATTCCCCAGCAACGGCGCCAAGAACATGATAAGCTTAAAAGCCAACAAGATTTCGACGGCAGGTCATGGATAGACCGCGAACTTGGTTGGACTTGCGTAGAATTACCAGAACTAGTCGATGGGGAGGAGAAGTGCTTACGCCCCTTTAGAGATAGGGGCGGGCAAAAGAGCTCCTTCTTCCATTTTTAGATCTTTAGATTCGATAATAGAGTCCCTTTACTTTCTATTAGTTATATTCTATTAGTCAAGCGCTAGCGCTTTTATAAGGTTAGGGGGCTAATAAGCTCTTGCTGTCTACTTCGCGAGCCTTCACTGCCCCGTTCTGTAACTTCCCTTCTTTCGTCCGTCCACGAGGCTGTAAAAAGATAGAAAGGGGCGGCTATCTAGCGGGAGTCGTTTCGGTTGTATGCCACGAGGTCCCTATGGACAAGGGGACAAGTGAATCATCGCTTTTGGGCGTAGGCAGCCCTCTACCATCTATCCCATTGCATTCCATCTCTCGTATTGTACTCTACCGTATCAGACCAGATAGATCTATTGAGTGAGAGAAGGGGAGAAAACTATATTCTTAACTATTGATTGGGATCCCCATTCATTCCTAGATTCCCGTCACTACGGATTGATTGTCCCTACCTAACTACATGGTAGTGGTCTAGGGAGCGCAATTGCTAGAGCACGGGAGAATGAAGAGTAATGATTTGTGAAGAGCAGCCAGACGGACTACTATAGTGAATCTAGTGACTACTAGAGTAGACTTAAGTCAAAAGGTATGGTATAGCAGCCTTTCCGAGCGAGCCTCTGGGATCTCCTGTAAACCCCCATGATGTGGTAAAGGGAGGATATTAGGGGAAGCAGTGAGTGGAGATTCCCTGCGCAGAGCCGGATGAGGGAGACCTTCACGTCCGGTTCGAGGGCGGGGATATCCCGATCTCACCCTTCAAGTGTAAAGGGATCGTGTAGCTAGTAAGCTACCCGGTTAAATTATCGATCCAAAGGAATCAAGTGGGAGATAGCCTACTAGTTTAGTCATAATTGTAGCACAAGCCATTCAACAAGATCAATAAGATTCAAGCAACAATTAATTAAAGCAATCAACGAAATTAACTAGCAACGAGATTCAATCAATAATAAAGATGTGCTCGGGTACTTATCAACAAATGGGGATCAAACATGCAACGAATTCAAATGAGCATTTATCATGTTAATCAATTAATAAGAGCAAACTTTTAATCAAACAATAATTCCGTACTTGAGCCTAGGAATTACGCTACGATTTAAGCTCGAAAGTTTGAGAGGACTATTGGTCCCGATTAGTTGAGCAGATTGGATAAAACTCGTATCAGCCTTCTAGGAAAAATCTTGAAGGGGGGGGGGGGTTGAATAGATTTTTCAGATTTTACAAATCTTTCAAAATTTATTCAAATCACCAAAGTGACACAGCAGAAATTCAATGTTAATCTCAACTTTTTCAGATCAAAAGCAAACTGATATTTTGATTTTAACTTTGATTCTGAAATTAATCTTCAATTAATAAGCTGGAAACTGAAATAACAATTAAGTAAAAGAAAGCAATAAAGAACACCAGATTTATAGTGGTTCGGATTATAACAATCCTACATCCACTCTCCTTCTCCAACTTGAAGAAGGGTCTCTACTATCTGCTTACTTACTTATTTTACAATCGTACAACTTACAACTTACAATCTGATCTTCAATTCTTCAAAATCCTAACAAAATCTGTGAAATCTAACTCTAAGATAAAGAAGTGTATACGAAGGTGTGCAATGAAGTGTTCTACAAACACTTAGATAAATCTATGAAGAAATCTTGGAAAAATATTTTGTGCTTTTTGAAAACTTCTGATTTTAGAGAATATCTTGCTGGAAATATAACTTGTGTGTTCTGTATATTCTATGTATTTTTAATGAAGTGCCTATGTAACGCCCCGGAATTCAGAAAGTCAACCTTCGTGGTCCGACGTCCTAAACCCGAGTCGTCACTTAGTGAAACGTAAAAACTGAGCCAGAAAATTTCTTTTTAGAAAGCAAAGCCATTCATTTAAGTTGCAGCGGAAGATTTCACAAACACTTATTTAAAATATTTGAACCATATTCATAACTAAACGAAAAGATTAATCGTTTGACAAAAGGCTATGTCTGACCTACTTGCAGTGAGATTGAGAAGAGATCCAATCAGTCCACGATACTCCGTTGCATCCGTGGGTATCCCCTGCTCATCTGAATCCATAGAGAAGTTAGTTGCCATAGGTATCTTAACTTCTCTACTAGTAGTCATCCCAAATTTCTCAATTAGGTCCTTAGCATATTTAGACTGATGTATAAAAATACCCTTACTCATCTGTTTAATCTGTAAGCCTAGAAAGTATGTTAATTCACCCATCAATGACATTTCAAACCTGTTTTTCATGAGAATACAAAACTCTTCACATAATTTCAGATTAGGTGAACCAAAGATTATGTCATCTACATAAATTTGAACTAATAAGATGTTACTATCTACTTCCTTTCTAAACAAAGTCCTATCAATCTTACCTTTTGAAAAACCATTTGATGTCAAGAAATCAAATAAGGTATCATACCAAGCTCTAGGAGCTTGTTTCAGTCCATATAGAGCTTTGTTGAGTTTATAGACCTTGTTATTGATCTTAAACCCAGGAGGCTGCTCCACATAGACTTCCTCAAGTAACTCACCATTAAGGTCCATTTGAAAGACTTTGAAAGATTTATATGCAGCAAATGCCAAGAACAGCCTTATTGCTTCTAATCTGGCTATGTCTGGCCTACTTGCAGTGAGATAGAGAAGAGATCCAATCAGTCCACGATACTCCGTTGCATCCGTGGGTATCCCCTGCTCATCTGAATCCATAGAGAAGTTAGTTGCCATAGGTATCTTAACTTCTCTACTAGTAGTCATCCCAAATTTCTCAATTAGGTCCTTAGCATATTTAGACTGATGTATAAAAATACCCTTACTCATCTGTTTAATCTGTAAGCCTAGAAAGTATGTTAATTCACCCATCAATGACATTTCAAACCTGTTTTTCATGAGAATACAAAACTCTTCACATAATTTCAGATTAGGTGAACCAAAGATTATGTCATCTACATAAATTTGAACTAATAAGATGTTACTATCTACTTCCTTTCTAAACAAAGTCCTATCAATCTTACCTTTTGAAAAACCATTTGATGTCAAGAAATCAAATAAGGTATCATACCAAGCTCTAGGAGCTTGTTTCAGTCCATATAGAGCTTTGTTGAGTTTATAGACCTTGTTATTGATCTTAAACCCAGGAGGCTGCTCCACATAGACTTCCTCAAGTAACTCACCATTATGGTCCATTTGAAAGACTTTGAAAGATTTATATGCAGCAAATGCCAAGAACAGCCTTATTGCTTCTAATCTGGCAACTGGAGCATAGGTTTCATCATAGTCTATCCCCTCAGACTGTGAGTAACCTTGAGCTACCAATCTAGCCTTATTACGAACAATAATGTTGTTCTCATCTGTTTTGTTTTTGAACACCCATTTGGTGCCTATAATCTTTCTATGTAAGGGTCTTTCCACTAATTCCCAAACATTTTGCCTTTCAAACTGATGCAGTTCCTCCTGCATGGCTGTTATCCAGTTTGGATCAGATAGAGCTTCCTCAATAGACTTGGGTTCAAGAAGCGACACATAACAGCTGAACAGACTTTCAGAGTCCAGCATCATTCGTGTCTACACACTACTAGATGGGTCTCCAATAATCTGATCAGATGGATGGTAGCTTCTCATCCTTTTGCCTATATGAGTAGAAGGATCCTCATCTTGAGACTCAGTAGGCAACTCCTCTGACTCTTCCTGAGCTGACGTACCCCCTTCATCATCTGACCCCCGTTGATCAGCTGATGTCAAGGGTGTCTGTTCTGATGAAGTCTGATCAAAAGTTGTCTTCTGATTATCAGATGGGGATTCTTCTTCATCTGAATCTGAATCAAGACTAGGTAGATAGACATTTTTATGTTTAGTCTTGGATAGTTCAATTTTATCTAGACTTTTAGAAATTTGGTTCACTTTATCTGAGAAGGAATACAACTCATCAAAAACAACATGAGGGGTTTTCTCCACACAAAGGGTTGTCTTGTTGAAAACTCTAAATGCCTTGGAAGTGTTGGAATATCCCAAAAATATTCCATCAGCTGCCTTAGCATCAAAAGTTCTTAACTTAGATTTCTCATTGTTATGGATGAAACACTTACAACCAAAAGCTCTGAAATATGAGATTCTTGGAATCTTACCCTTCCAAATCTCATATGGAGTCTTACCCTTGTCTTTAACAACCAAGCACCTGTTCTGGGTATAACAAGCTATGTTGATCGCTTCAGCCCAGAACCTGTGAGGGGTTTCATACTCAGCTAACATGCTCTTGGCTGCTTCCTTCAAGGTTCTATTCCTTCTTTCAACCACTCCATTTTGTTGAGGAGTTCTTGCTGATGATGTCTCATGAATAATTCCACACTCATTGAAAAAGTTAGATAAACAAGAATTCAAAAATTCTGTGCCCTTATCACTTCTTATTTTAATAATATTAACACCATTTTCATTTTGAATCTGTCTGAACAGATTAGGGATCTTGTTAATAGTCTCATTTTTTCTTGAAAAGAAATATAACCCAAGTGTATCTAGAAAAGTCATCTACTACAACAAGAGTATATTTTCTTCCACTGAAACTGAGAGGAGAAACAGGTCCAAACAGATCCAGATGAAGTAGTTGTAAAACTCTTTCAGATGAAGAGGTGTTAATACTCTTAAATGAGTGTCTAGGCTGTTTACCTTTTTGACAAGCATCACATTTAAGATCAGTAGATAAAAGTTTCTCAGGTAATCCCTTAACAAGGTTCTTTTTAGCCAGCTTACTAAGGGTCTTGAAATTCAGATGACTAAGCCTCTTGTGCCATAGCCAGCTGAGATCATCTCCACCCTTAGCTATCAGACAAGTATCTTTAGGACAACTATTAAAGTTGGCCACATAGACATTACCATGTCTGAAGCCAGTTAAAAGTACCTTATCTGAGGAACTATCTAAGATATCACATTTATCCTTAGAAAATTTGACAAGAAAACCTTTATCACAAAGCTGGGAAACAGATAGCAGATTATGTTTCAAACCTTCAACAAAATATACCTCAGATACCTGAATATCCTTGATAATAAGAGTACCTACTCCTTTAGTCTGTCCACAATTATTGTCTCCGAATAATACTCTTGGACCATCAATACTTTGAAAATTTGATAGTAGTCTCTTGTTATAAGTCATGTGTTGTGAACAACGACTATCAATGTACCATATAGAAGCTAAGATCTCTTCCTTGAGTGATGATCCCTGTGAATCCTGAAAAACAAATTAGTTATAAGGTACCCTAGTGATCTTGGGTCCTTGAAGGTCAAGCATCACTTTAGGTAACCAGACAAAAATCTCATCTCCAAATAATAAATCAAACTTGGTCTCTCTACAAAATCTTTCTACAATTGTATCACTTTTAAATGACAACTTGTTGTATTCAGACTTAGTAATTTTTCTGAACTTAAGAAATGTGGGATAACATCTGCTTCTCCCATCAAAAGGATTATAATAAGAATTTCTTCTTATTTTGGTTCTTGGATTTCTCTTAGTCTGATAAGGAGTCCTCAGCTGAATTTTTGTTTTCAAGCTGGGAGATGCAGTCCTTATTTGACTAATTGGTTTCCAAGGACCAATTCTAACCTCTTTTGAGTGATCAGATGCTTTTACAAATTTCCTAGGTTTCTGAACATCTGATTTATTATTTCTATCATAACCAAGACCTGTTTTGTCATGAGATTTTTTAGATGTATTAAAGATGTGATCTATTGCTGATTGTGAATTATTAAGTTGACTAATTTTGAAGACTAGCTTCTCATTGTCTTTCTTAATTAATTCATTTTCAGCACAGATTGTTTCAAATTTGTCTTTTAAAGTTTTCAATTCACTTTCTAATCTTTTAGGTAAGCTGACTGATGTACTAGCCTCAGCCTGGGGAAAACATTCCCCCTTGAATGTTTCTTCAGTTTCTGGATAGTTCATCACCTACTTTCCTTTAATTAGGATTTGAATTTGATCCTTTAAAGTCAAATTCTCTGTCTCTAGCTGTTTATAAGCAGCCAAAAAAGTCTTTAAGTCTCTCAATAAATCATGAATAACATTTTGATCATTATCAGATGCAGATTTACAGGAATCATTATCAGAAGATGAATAATAGACTACCTCTTTAGCCATGAGACAGACTTCATCATTTGATCCAAAATCAGATGAGGATGATGATGATGATGATGATCTTCTTGACTCCTTTTCTTCAGCTAGAAGAGCCATTTGATCTGCAAATCTCCTGTCTCTCTTTTTCCTTTTCTCTTCCCTTTCTTTAGGAGTCAGTTGAGGACAATCATAGCTGAAGTGTCCTGGCTTGTTGCACGTGTAGCAAGTGTCACTCCTATCTGATTTAGGGTTGGATGGATTTCTTTTGACAGGTGATCTGAATCTTCTCGTCTGGCTCCTACTCTTGTCATCATCTGTAGACTCATCTTCCTTTCTTATTGATTTGGATCTCGATCTGTCCTTACCTGCAAATCTCAATTTATTTCGTTTATACTTCATTCTTAATCTGTCATACCTTTTGGTGAGCAGAGTCATCTGCTCCTTCAGAGATAGGTCAGCTCCTACAGATTCAGTTGACATCTTGTCTTCTTTGCTGGCAAAGGCAACAGACTTGGATGAGGTGCTTGACTCCATCTCATCCTCCTCATCTTCTATTTGAATGCCATACTCTAAAGCTTTAAGATGAGAGAATAAGGTATGGTGAGTAATAGAAGATAAATTTTGAGTTGCTTTAAGGATATTGGATTTTTCTCTCCATCTCTTGGTTAAAGATCTCAATATCTTGTTATTAATCTCCTTCTCTGTATAGTTCTTTCCCAGATCAGCTGCTTTGTTGAGGAGATTCGTCAACCTTACATCTAGCTGATCCACAGTTTTATTTTCCTTCATCTTGAAGGTATCAAAGGCGTGTAAAACAGACTGCAGCTTATTCTCTTTTACTTGGTCTGATCCTTCACAGACATTCGCCAGAGTTTGCCACATTTCTTTGGCTGATTTGCATCTTTTGACCTTCTCAATCCAGTCTTTACTCAGAGTCTCAATGATTTCAGTTCGAGCTACTTGATCTAGATTGTGGATTTTCCTTTCATCATTTGTCAGTTCAGAACTCTTTTTCTCTTGTTTGACTCGAGATTCAACTGATTCAGTACCACTGCTAGTGCCCCCATGATAAAATTTTATAGGCCTTCTTCAAGAACCTCCTCCATCCTATCATGGATAGCCTTGAGATGGTTTTCCATCCTGAATTTCCAATAATCATAATCTTCAATTGAAAATTCAGGTAGATTCCTGGATTTCTTGCTCTTGCCTGAAGACATGATGAGATAGAAAAACAAAACACTCCACAAACTTGTTAGTAGCACAGTTAGTAACACTAAAGAAGATGAAGGAAATCAAGAAAATTTCAGAATCTTAGTTAAGACCTAAAATCAATATCAGAACAGCTTAACACCGCTCTGATACCACTTGTTGGTCCCGATTAGTTGAGCAGATTGGATAAAACTCGTATCAGCCTTCTAGGAAAAATCTAGAAGGGGGGGTTGAATAGATTTTTCAGATTTTACAAATCTTTCAAAATTTATTCAAATCACCAAAGTGACACAGCGGAAATTCAATGTTAATCTCAACTTTTTCAGATCAAAAGCAAACTGATATTTTGATTTTAACTTTGATTCTGAAATTAATCTTCAATTAATAAGCTGGAAACTGAAATAACAAGTAAGTAAAAGAAAACAATAAAGAACACAAGATTTATAGTGGTTCGGATTATAACAATCCTACATCCACTCTTTTTCTCCAACTTGAAGAAGGGTCTCTACTATCTGCTTACTTAATTTACAATCGTACAACTTACAACTTACAATCTGATCTTCAATTCTTCAAAATCCTAACCAAATTTGTGAAATTGATTGGAGTGAATTGATGCATGTTTTTAGGGCTTATTTTACTGCAAAAAGTGAGCTGAAGTGTTAGTCTTTGTGCCTAAATGTGAAAAGTATCACTCTTTTGCATAAAAAGTATTATTTGTGGGATTTTGATGTTTTTGGTCCATTTTGCAGGTAATTCGGTGGAATTTCGCACAACCGAGAGTACCATTAGGCTTAGAATGAAGAGACGATCATACAAGACAAAAACGGGGGTCGGGGCCAAAGCTCCGCGCGAGAAACGTGCCCTGGACTCGAGCTCTGGTCGAGGAGCATGAGCCTCGAGTCGAGGGATGTGCAGAAAAGGATCAAATTCGGAAAATGGCAGCAGCCTCGACTCGAGGCATGACCCTCGAGTCGAGGGAGTGGAGTTTTGCAAAAGCCTCGAATCGAGGTAGATTGGTAGATTTAGACTTAGATTTCAATTGATGTTGGTAGATTAGCTTTAGATCCTTGTAATTCATTTCCATTCAAGCTTGTAATTCATTTGGAGATTGGTGTTGAAGACTCAAGCATTTCTCTTTTTGTTAATTGAAGATCATTTGGTGATGTTTTTCCTCTTTTGTCTCTTTAATTTCTTAATTGTTGTGATTTGCTTTGTGTTTGAGCAATTCTATCTTCTTCCCATGGGTATTGTTTGTGGTACCATGGGCTAACTCTCTTGTGCTTGGGTTAATTGAAATTGATGATGATTTGATTGATGATGCTATGATAGTTGATGATTGGAGATCAATTGAGTAGATTGCTTACAAATTGTGATTCTCATTTGTGCTTCATGCATAATTATCTCTTTAGATTAGTGTTTGATCACCCTAGCTATAGACGAGAGTTGCGCTAACGTGATCCGGGATTAATCGGGTGATAATTGTGTATGAATGTGTGGATTGGGTGCTTCGGAATCGAGAGATTAGTTACACTAAGGATACTCACGTTAGTTTGTATCCTAATTGTGATTCTTAATCGTGCTTTGTGTAAAATTGTCTCTTTTGATTAATGGTTGATCACCCTAGCAATAGGCGAGAGTTGAGCTAACGTGATTAGGTGTTGATTGAGTTTCAATTTTACATGATTGTATGAATTGGGGATTTCGACATTGAGAGATGGGAAAGACTAAGAATACTCACATTAGGCATTGTGATTTTAATGGAGTGATTAATTTCATGATGGTTTTATGTTTTCTATCTTAGTTGATTTGCAATTTGATTCAATTGTAGCTTGTTGATTGATGATTCATTGATGGATGTTAATCCTAGCACCTCTATCCCACTATTTATTGTTGTTTTTGTTATCGCATTCTTAGTGTTCGATCATTTATTTGCTTGTCTTAGTTTGTATTTTGCAAGTGTTTTGTTGTTTTTATTCCAAATCATTATTGCAACTCTAGTCATTAAAAACTCGTATTTCTAGGGCCTCATGTGCATACTTTTTCCCTTGGGTTCGATATTTTGTTGATTGGTCTTAATAACACTTACCCGAAAAACTACTCCAATCAAATGGCGCCGTTGCCGGGGAATTAGTTTTTGCGCCTTAAGTGAGACCTAGGGATTGTTTGAAGTGGCTATTTGTTGCCTTTGTGTTTGTGTTTGTGTTGTTATTTTTGTTGGAATTTGATACTTTGATATCTTGTCTAGATGGAAGGATACAACTCATACATGTGGAATCAAGATTATTATCAAGATAGTAGGGTGTATTCTCCACACTTTGAAGAATTTGGATACAATAATTGGATGAGCTTTGAAGATAATTCTCTTTTGCAACAAGTTCCATCCAATTATGAAGATTGGAGATATGAAGAAATTCCTCTCCAACCTCAAGAGATGTTTCCATACTATGAGCCTTATGATCAAACATTTGATCCACGTCATGGATTTGAGTGTCAAGGAGCATCAGAAGGTGATTATTATGATGATAGGGGGAGCTATGAGAATGACTATCCAATGCCACAAGCTTCTCCTCAATTTGAAGAATGGGGAATCCGTGATATGAGAGCTATATTGCAAGAGATGCTTGGATTTTTATTGGAAAAATTTGAGGAAGATGATGCTAGATGTGATCAAATGCTTCTCTTGTATGAAGAAATGTATGAGACCAAAGAAAAGGTCAATTCATGGATAGAGGGGAACATGGAGATCACCGGAGTGCATTTCATGTTTATCAAGAGTCAACTCAAAGATTTCCTACGCCAAGTAAAAAACATGACTATCATGGAGAGTCAAGAAGAAGAAAGGGAGGAACCAAATACAGGAGAAGAAGATGTAGAAAAGGGTCCAAGCAATGAGGATGAAAGGAAGAATTCCCTTGTCAAAAATGAGGAAGAAGAATGTCCATTAATGGACATGAGCTATAATGAGAAAGAAAATCTTGAAGCACCTAATGAGGCATTGAAGATTGAAATGAGCATTTCTATACCCTCTAACTCTTCAATTTGTGATTTGATTGAAAATGATGCTTCTAATGATTTAATTTTGCCTCTTGTGAATTTTGACTATAGGGAAGAATTAAATAAATGCTTGGGCATCCTTGAAGAAAAAGAATGGAAGAGGAGGATGGCAAGAGAGAAAGGGGGACAACCATGGACACTTTGCATATCTATAGGTGGTTGTCCTATATATTTGGTGAACCTCCTTGATTTCGAAGCACAAAGATTGAGATATAATGGGAAGGAGGATCGCTACCCTTGGCCATTCCGATGAAGGATTTTGGACGTGAACAAATAAGTCCGGTAAAGGACAATAAAAATAGCGCTTGATGGGAGGCAACCCATCCTTTTTATTTCTTTTCTTGTGTTCTTTTGGTAGATTAGTGTTTTTGTTTGATTTTTGGGGGATTTGGCTTGCTACTTAATTGCTAGTTCTAGGAAATTATGCTCTTTGCTTTGGGTATAGATGATAGTGTATGAGCTTAATTGTTGATATCATTATGAGTTGCATGTATTTTGAGCCAAACTTGAATGCATGTCTTCATTCAAGTTTGGGGGTGTGTGTCATTTAGAGTAGAAATGCATTTCTTATTGATGATTATTTGATGAATTGTTTTGCCCGTTTGTAGGAATACTCACTACGTGGATGGAAAAAGAGATCGAAATTGCAAAGGAATCAAGGAATCGAGAAGGAAAGGAGAGCTTAAAAGTTGGTGAAAATGAGCAAAAAGGAAGAGAACCCGGTCTCCTCGATCGAATGAGCGACCGGGCTTAAATCGAGGGACCAAAACGGTAATTTCTTGCATATTTGGGTTCTTTAGGGGCATAGAGGTCATTTTTAGGAGTTTCGGGGGTCGGGTCGGTCCCGGGAATCGCCAAAAATTCCCTGGACTCGACCCAGGGTCGAGATTGCATGGCCCCCGGGTCGAGGGATTTACACTTAGCTAAAATTTAGATTTTTGCATTTTCCTCGAGTCGAGGATGGTACCTCGAGTTGAGGGGGTCATTTTGTCGAGTTCCTCGAGTCGTGCGTGAGACCTCGAGTCGAGGTTTTTAAAAATTTCGGATCCCTCGAGTCGAGGCCTGACCCTCGACTCGAGGCTGGTGATTTTTATAAAAATGCAGGTTCAAGTCAGTCACGCACGAGTCGAGGCTTAGGGCAGTTGTCGATCCCTTTTCTCCCCAGCACTTTTTCCGTCATTTTCACATCGTTTTCACCGTGCATTCATCCTCATTTCACCATATTGTCATCATATTGCATCAAAGATTAGATTTTGAGGGTTTTAGATTTCAATTTGGGGCTTTTGGGTGAAGAACAACGTGGGTCTCAATTGTTCGTTCCTAGTCCAAATTCGTTCAATAAGGTACGTAATTCATTGTCTATTGGCTTCCAATTTCATTGTTGTGATGAATAATTGCATGGGTGTTGATAATTTTGCAATATTTGGAGTGAATTGGAATTTTCATTTAGGCATTTATTCAAACACCCTATTTGTATGATTTATGTTGATGAATCAGAGCCTTGTATGAGCATATTTGAATTGTTTGATGATTTAGGAGCATGCCTAGGGTTGTATATGAGATGTTGCTCGTTTATTTTGTGAAATTTGGCTAGAAAATGAATTTTTGGCAAAGTTGGGAATTTCTAGTGCAATATTGTTGGAATAATTGGTCAAATTGAGTGATGGTAATGATAGAAGTGTATGAATTGATGATGCATATTTGTTTAATTACTTGCTAATTGGCCTATAATTTTTGGGATTTTATTGAGCTTAATTGCATGATTATTTTTTAGCTTACTTGTGAATTAAGTGTTGAGGCCATGTAGTTAAGTATACATATTATTGGGGGTTTTTGAGCACTTCTATTGGATTGTATTTGCTTGATTGACTCATTGACCATTGTTGAGGATTAGTGACTAGACACTAGGGATTATGGTTTATTGGAGATATTATTTGCTTGATTGACTCGTTCATGGTTAGATGATACCATTTGAGCTCGTATTGTATTCTTGGAAATTGATTTTTGCTCTTGGGAATGTTTTGCAGGAACAATGTTTAGAGGGGCCGACGGAAACAACCTCTCTGAGGCGAAGATCCACGAGAGAGAAGATGCCATCCGATTTGCACACAGGATGCCCGCTGAGCTCGAAATTCATTGGGATGATCATCAATGGAGGACACATATTGATCTCTACTCCGAGCTCTATAACAGGGTGGTCAAGACCCGATTAGTCGATCACGATTGCATGTTATCCATGGGGATCGAGGAGGATATTCCTCGTCTGTTTGAGCAAGTTGGGATGGGGGGCTTCTTGGCGAAGAGGCCTAGGACATATATTGGACTTACCTTGGAGTTCCTTTGCACAGTCAAAGTTGATAAGGCCAGGAGGGCCATATTCCCGAGGGGTATTACTTTTGAGCTCATGGGACACGAGTATTCGTTGACTTTGGACGAGGTCAACGAGATTATTGGAGCACCTACAGATCTAGACCGATCACTTTTGAACATAAGGAAAGAGTACAATGCTAAAAAATTTTGGAGAAGGATTTCTGATTCGGGGGCGCTGGTCCAGCCTGAGTTTGTTCCGGGGAAGTCGAAGAGCACTCACATCCGGAACCCGATAGTCCGATACTTGGAGAAGATTCTCGCGAGCACTATATTCGCGAGATCGGAGTGAGGAGCCGTGGTTTCCGAGGAGTTGTACGTCATTTGGTACTTCTTGTATGGAGTTAGATTCATTGCTGCCGCGTACCTCTGTTATCTATTTGAGAGAGCCACGAGCACAAAATTTAAGAAGATTAACTTTTGTGGCATGATTACCTTGATAGCTGAGCATCTCGGGATCCCTACGCACAACCTCAGAGCAGTGGAGGGCCCTGATCTTACCCTTGATACCATGCGGCGCATGAGGACGCTTGACCGCATCGGTAGGACGTGGTGTCTCCAGCAGCATCATGGTGGCCGATTCCCTCTTCCTAATAAGAGGTTGACTACAGTTTTTGGATCTCAGACTTTTGTGACCATCAATCTGCGCATGTGGTCACAGCGTCACACTGAGGCGATAGATGCCTACACGAGAGAGCATGGGGATGTTCTCCGAGATGACGATGATGATGATGATGGGGGCCAGCAGTCGGGTTCAGATGATGATCAGGGTGAGGGAGCTGCAGAGGGAGCAGAGGTAGAGATAGGAGATGATGATTCTGAGGACGAGGATGATGAGGAGCCAGAGCAGGAGGAGCCGCCGGTACAGATGGATGAGGATTACCAGCCGGAGATCAACATGTATTGGTAGGACGAGATGAGGAGTCGTGAGTATGAGGCGGGTAGTTCATCTCAGAGGCCGTGGGTATTGACTGAGCAGATGTGGGCGGATAGTCAGAGGATGCATATTGAGAGTTTGACTCGCAAGGATGAGATGTACTGGATGATTGAGGAGTCCCAAAGATTCAACGAAGAGACTAGGAGGATGCAGGAAGAGTCTCTGAAGACTCAAAATGACATGTACGCCCTCCTGCAGCAGATGAGCTCGTGGAATTTCGGGCCGGGACACTACCCTCCTCCTCCGCCGCCGTCCGATTATTAGGGCTATCCCCTATTCCTCATTCCCTCTCCTTAGTTTTTAGATGCTTATCTTCTTGGTGATTGTACTCTTTATTGTGGTGATTGTACTCTTGATTAACTTGATGATGTGATGGTTTGGATTTTGATGGTTTGATGATTTTAGTGATGCTATGATTCTCTTGATTCTATTTGAGCTTATTATCTCTTGATGATTATGCCTTGATGATTTCTTTGGATTCCTTATTCCTAGGCTTTTGAGATTTATTTATTTTGAGCTTAATTGTGGATTTATTGATATATCTTAGAGTATTATTCATGTGGTAGTGAGTATGCTTGGATTTATGTACATGAGCACTTGTGTTGATTTGCAAGACTTATTGGACTTTGACTTGATCATGAGTAGATTTGTAGCTTGAAGCTAGCTTTCTTGATTTATTATGTGAAGATGAATGTGAATGATGATACTTGATTCATTGCTCAATTGAAGCCCGTGAGCTTTTGTGCCTTAATAATCGTACATCTTATACGGTTGATTTGATTCATTTGTGAGTGCATCATTCATAATTTGTATGCTAGAACTTGCCACTAGACTTGTTGATATTGATCTTTGTGTGATGTCTTGAAAGTGATAAGAGGTCATTTTTGGAATGATTAGTCACTTTGCCAAATTTTTCCTACCAAATACATTTTATTTCCTTAGTAAGCCATGTTGAGCCTTATGATCCTTATTCTTTGGCAAGCCAAGTGAAATTGAACCCATTTTAGCCTATTTTTATGAGCCTTTCTTGTCCTATATTTAGTTGAGCTTGAATGTTGGCTAATGATGGTGATTTGATTGCTAAGAGTGGGAAGATGATGAGCTAAGTGATGAATGAAGCATAAAAGAAAAGTAAGGTTGTGAAAAATTAAATTGTGAAGAAAAAAAATGAACATGAAAAGAAAAGAAAAATTCAATTTGTGAGCTTAAAAAGATAAAGCTCAAGCGAATGGTGGATTGATTATTGAAGTTCAAAAAAGAAGAGTGTGCTTGATGAAAAAAGAAGAAAAACCTAGATTACTACTTAGTCACTCTTATCCAAAAACATCCCACCTTTCCAAAGAGCCTACATTACAACCTAGAAGAAAGACCTCTTTGATTCTTGATTGATCACAAGTGATTTGGATTGAGATTAAGTATTTTGGCAAGCATATGGTGTATTTATTTGTGAATTCGATGATTGAGTGCTTTATACCTTTATACACTTGAGTGAAGAGTGAAACACTCCATGGAAGGAGCAATGTGTTAAGTGTTTGATTAAGCATTTATTTGAGCATGATTCATCTTGTTTGCTAGTGGATAGTTGCATTGATACTTATGTTCATTGATGAGTTCGATTGTCTTTTATTTCGTCTATAGTGCCATGTGACATAATTGCAATCAATTCACACCTTTGTTCTTAGTTTCTACATTGCTCGAGGACGAGCAACAATTCAAGTTTGGGGGTATGATTGGAGTGAATTGATGCATGTTTTTAGGGCTTATTTTAGTTCAAAAAGTGAGCTAAAGTGTTAGTTTTTGTGCCTAAATGTGAAAAGTATCACTCTTTTGCTTAAAAAGTATTATTTGTGGGATTTTGATGTTTTTCGTCCATTTTGCAGGTAATTCGGTGGAATTTCGCCCAACCGAGAGTACCATTAGGCTTAGAACGAAGAGACGATCATACGGGACGAAAACGGGGGTCGGGGCCGAAGCCCCGCGCGAGAAACGTGCCCTGGACTCGAGCTCTGGTCGAGGAGCATGAGCCTCGAGTCGAGGGATGTGCAGAAAAGGATCAAATTCGGAAAATGGCAGCAGCCTCGACTCGAGGCATGACCCTCGAGTTGAGGGAGTGGAGTTTTGCAAAAGCCTCGAGTCGAGGCCTGACCCTCGACTCGAGGGGGTGGTTTTTCCAAAAATTCGGTATTTAAAGGGCTAAGCAGAGCTTACACGGAGATGAATTCATAATAGCAGTTAGTAGCAGTTTTGGGGCGATTTCTCAGGCCTCAAGCCAATTTCTTCCTTAGGTAGAGTAGATTGGTAGATTTAGACTTAGATTTCAATTGATGTTGGTAGATTAGCTTTAGATCCTTGTAATTCATTTCCATTCAAGCTTGTAATTCATTTGGAGATTGGTGTTGAAGACTCAAGCATTCCTCTTTTTGTTAATTGAAGATCATTTGGTGATGTTTTTCCTCTTTTGTCTCTTTAATTTCTTAATTGTTGTGATTTGTTTTGTGTTTGAGCAATTCTATCTTCTTCCCATGGGTATTGTTTGTGGTACCATGGGCTAACTCTCTTGTGCTTGGGTTAATTGAAATTGATGATGATTTGATTGATGATGCTATGATTGTTGATGATTGGAGATCAATTGAGTAGATTGCTTACTAATTGTGATTCTCATTTGTGCTTCATGCATAATTATCTCTTTAGATTAGTGTTTGATCACCCTACCTATAGACGAGAGTTGCGCTAACGTGATCCGGGATTAATCGGGTGATAATTGTGTATGAATGTGTGGATTGGGTGCTTCGGAATCGAGAGATTAGTTGCACTAAGGATACTCACGTTAGTTTGTTTCCTAATTGTGATTCTTAATTGTGCTTTGTGTAAAATTGTCTCTTTTGATTAATGGTTGATCACCCTAGCAATAGGCGAGAGTTGAGCTAACGTGATTAGGTGTTGATTGAGTTTCAATTTTGCATGATTGTATGAATTGGGGATTTCTACATTGAGAGATGGGAAAGACTAAGAATACTCACATTAGGCATTGTGATTTTAATGGAGTGATTAATTTCATGATGGTTTTATGCTTTCTATCTTAGTTGATTTGCAATTTGATTCAATTGTAGCTTGTTGATTGATGATTCATTGATGGATGTTTATCCTAGTACCTTTATCCCACCATTTATTGTTGTTTTTGTTATCACATTCTTAGTGTTCGATCATTTGTTTGCTTGTCTTAGTTTGTATTTTTCAAGTGTTTTGTTGTTTTTATTCCAAACCATTGTTGCAACTCTAGTCACTAAAAACTCGTATTTCTAGGGCCTCATGTGCATACTTTTTCCCTTGGGTTCGATATTTTGTTGATTGGTCTTAATAACACTTACCCGAAAAACTACTCCAATCAGAAATCTAACTCTAAGATAAAGAAGTGTATCTGAAGATGTGAAGTGAAGTGTTCTACAAACACTTAGAAAAATCTATGAAGAAATCTTGGAAAAATATTTTGTGCTTTTTGAAAACTTCTGATTTTAGAGAATATCTTGTTGGAAATATAACTTGTGTGTTCTGTATATTCTATGTATTTTTAATGAAGTGCCTAGACCTATTTATAAGTCTAAAAAGACAGTTAGTTTGTTAGTCAGTTCTAACAAACTGAAAACTGCTTTAATAATTAAAGAAATTAAACTTATGATATTAATAAAATAAACAATTGTCATAACAAGAGATTGAGCCAACAAAACTGAAATTAAAGGAAAAATATCACCTAATTGGCGTTCAAACATTAAGAAACCATCCTTTGATCATCAAAATTGGAGAAGAAATGCAAAATCTATCTATGTGTGTGTAAAAGTGTGTAAAAGTATGTGTAGGAATAAAACCCTATTTTTTCTCTTCTATTCTCCTTCTAATTTACGTTGAAAAAAATGTAATATGATCCTCCCTGAAATCCCTTCTAATCTACTATTTTAAATCACGCTGCCATCTCCTATTCATGCCTCTTCCTTTGTTATCCACGTGTCATGCTCCCATTTACAGAATATAAAAATAATTCACGCCGAATAGAAAAACATGAACGTGCTTCTATGCTTGCAATTGTAGCTCGACTCGGACCAAGGGAGAATTGTGGTGAAATCTGGGATGGGTTGAGAAACTATTCTGGAAGATTTCTTCCCTCGACTTGAATGAATAGACGCCTTGGGTCGATAGAGAAGAATGGCAGATCGAGTCGCGGAAAGGAAACGCGCTACTTTGGGGCGACGACGAAGCTATGACGGCGATGATGATGCGACGGCGGCGAAGGTTGGGCGATGACGGTGGTGAGGAATTGAGGGGCGACGGCGGCTGATGGTGGTTGAGAGATCGATGCCGGAAAGCAGACGGCGGCGCGAGTGGGTTGTCGGCGTCGCTAGATGTCGGCGAAGGCTGGGTGGCAGGGCGATGGTGATTTTTTATGGTTGTTGCAGGTTGGGGGAGAAACGGTGGCTGCGCAGATCGTTGAAGAAGAAGGGGGAGAACTCATCCGATTTGTGGGTGCCATTGGTGGGTGCACTCCCTAATCTGAAGAGTGCCACTCGCCTGTGGGTGTACCAGCTTGTTATTTCACCCTCTCCCCTTCGTTAGACCGTATCTTCTTCATACGACATCCGTTTGACCCGATTCTTTTTGCGTTGTGCTCGTATATCGACTCTCTTTCATAACATGCAGTTGTTCCATTAATTTGAATAACACAAATATCCTCAATTTGTACTCAAATTTAGTCTTAAACCTGCAATTTAAACTCATGATATTAAATAAACCAATTAAGTGCAATTGGACAAATTAATAGTGAATTAACATGAAAATTATATCAATTTGAGACACTTAAGTACACAATTATCATGCAATTTTCACACTAATCAATCCATACAAACTCCTTCAATAAAAGCAACAAAACTCAATCACATGCCCATCAAGATAATCAACTCACGATTAACACCAAATTCATGGATAATTGAAACTCCCAAGCAATCAAGGGAATTAGCCCATGGCTAATTTGAACAAAACAATAGAAATGAGAACAAATGAAACAATACCCATGAAGAATAGATGAAAACAATAAAATGGAGAAATATCACCTTGATTGAATTGAATTTACTTGGTAATGATCCTCACAATTGTTTGATCCTTGCTTGAAAATAAAAATTACAAGAAGATAAACTATGAGTATTCTTAATCTATGAGAAATTTAAAGCAATATATCTAAGAAAATAAAATACAAGAGAAAGTGAGAAGAAAACTTGAGAGAAAAACTAAGAAAAATATTTCTTAGTGTGAAAGCGTGTTCCTTAGTGTGAATAATTCTCTTTAATTCAAATTTTGAGGTATATATAGTAGGAATTTCGAGTGCTAAGATAATAATTGCAAAGGGGTCCCTTGGAAAATAAAGTTCAGCAGAAATTCTCCCGAGACAGCCTTCCAGCTCGAGTCGAGACATAACCCCTCTAAAAGTCGAGAGCTCTCCAATCTGTCTAGACCAAACCCAAGTGTCTCGACTCGAGCTCGAGACTTGTCTCGATTCGAGATGAGCTCAAGACCTCACTCGAGACGAGCTCGAGTCACCTAGCCGTGCTCTCGCAAATGCCATCAATTTCAATTCGTCTCGACTCGAGCTCCTCCTGTGTCTCGGACCGAGACGAGCTCGAGGTCCAACTTGAGACAGTGTAGTCAACCTCCAATTTTTCGATTCTTTTTGCGTTCTGACCCTCATATCAGTGTCTTTCTAAATTTTCACTTGAACCTAGGATTTGCTGAGAAATGAACACGGGATGGGCTCGTTTCTTGGACAATCAACTCGAATCAATCTCGATTTTGGTGGAAGGTTTGTCCTTTGCAAAATATGTGATAAAAAAACTACAAAATAGACAAAATACCTTCCACAACCATAAAGCTCGCAATTAAACTGATTAGGGTGATAATGCTCGTAAAATAGATCAAAAAATGCAATTAATCCACAATAAAATCATGCAAATATCAACCCTAATCAAACTCCCCTAAACTAAGAGCGTTGCTCGTCCCCGAGCAACAAAAGAACATAAGCACAAAAGGGCGAATTGATTCCAAGATGTTCATCAAGCATTAGAAGACATATGATCATCAAATTCGATTCATAACAACAAGCATCAATGTGAATCATCAACCAACACAAGAATGTTACATCCAATGACTAATGCAAGATCACACACTCAAATCCATGTTCCTTCGACTACAAAAAAACTGTGAAATACCGACGGACCAAAGTCCGTCACAAATACCGATAAAATACTGACAAAATACCGTCTGAATTTCAAATTTCAGATTTACCTACAAAATTTTGAATTTTTTATAAACAATATTTTCCGACGAATATTCATCGGTATTTATCGACGGAATAGGTTTGTCGGTAATTACCGACGGAATAGCGACGAATATCCATTGGTATTTACCGATAAATTAATTTTTTGTTGGTTTTTTGCGACAAGAAAAATACCGACGGATGACCAGTTTTATCGACGGAAATCCGTCTGTAAGTCTGTCGGTAAATGACTATTTTTTTGTAGTATTCCATGATGTGTTTCACTCAACTCTCAAATAGTTTTGGACGTGTATGCACTCAAAAATCAATGCACAAAAATGCACATCATATGCTTGCCTATAGACTCAATCTCCATTATTTCTTTTTGTGCTTCAATCATAAATCAAAAAAGGGCTTTCTTACGGTTGTAGTGTAGGCTCTTTGGACTAGGTGGGTGAATTTAGGAAAAGTGACTCAAAAATTAGTAGAGCACATGAGAGTTGATAAAACAATACAATACAATTCACTTTCACCTCAAATTTCAACAATCATCACTCTTTCTTTCCTTTTTCTTTCATCAAATGCAATTCACCACCCCACTCCTTAAAGTTTCTTTTTCTTTCACTTTCAAGCTCAAAATTGAATTTTCTTTCTTCACATTCATTTTTCTTTTTCATAGCACAATTCAATTTTTCTTTCCTTTCAACCATTCTTTTTCTTTCTCTCTCATCAAACTTAGCAATTCAAACTTCCACACACGATCTTTTCATTCCACCATCTTTTCAACAATTATGCTCTACTTATAATCTTAGGGATATTTAGGCTAAAAAATGGATAAAGATGACTATAATTTCACATGGCTTGCCAAAGAAAATTTGGATTCAAGGCTAAAAAATGGCTAACTATGGAAATTAATGTTTTTGGTGGGAAATTTTTAGGCTAAGTGGCTTCCAAAACAAACATGGCCTCTTATCATTTTCATAATCTCCACACAAAACTCAATTTCGACGAGTCTCAAGGCAAGTTCTAGCATGCACAAATGTGATAGAATCTCACAACAAGGAATGAAACCGTAAAGATGCACGGATCATTAGGCTCTAAAGCTCACAAGGTTTCTATGAACATGAACTCAAGCATAATTACTCACACAATCACCACACATATAATCTCATGCGAATTTTCAATCAACACATCACTCATTGCACTTCACAAGTTCAACTTTCCACTATCAATGCATATGCTTTTTGAACGTCAATAAATCATCACTCCCAATCTTAACCATTCAAAATAAATACACTCAAAAAATTTCAACAATATCCACAATAAAGCTAAAAAATAACCACCAATTATCAATCCAAAAGAATAATTCAAATCCATCATCAATCACCCAAACAGAATTCAAAACAAACATCATACAATCCAAGAATTACAAACCATCAAGTCTAGAGAATCAATCATCCACCCAAATTTAAGTACAATTGATTAGGGTGAATTATTGCATGATAATTGTGTGCTTATTTGTCTCAATTTGATATAATTTTCATGTTAATTCACTAATATTTGTCCAATTGCATTTGATTATTTGATTTGATGTTTTGAACTTTAAATTGTAGATTTTTGGCCAACTTTTAGTGTATTTTGAGGACATTTGTTGTATTCAAACTAATGGAGCAATTGCATGCTTGGAAAGAGGGCTGAGAGACGGTCGTAATGCAAAAATAATCAAGTCATTTGGAGTTTGTATGAAGGAGATACGGTCGAACGAAGTTGTGGTAGGCAAATCAAGCTCGAAGTCCAACTCGGATGGAGAGTCACTCGACTTGGATTGATGGCAACTCGGACCGAGTGGATGATCCGACCGTGTCAAGTAAATGTTTGAGGAACAGAAAGTTTTGAAGTGATTACCAACTCCGATGGAGAGTCACTCGACTCGGTTTGATGGCAACTCGGTCCGAGGGGAAGAATGGGCCGAGTCTATGGGAAACGCTTGTGCTAAGGTAGATTTGATTTATGTTCTGACCCTTGTGACTGACTCGACTCAGTTGGAGACCAACTCGACTCGGATGCAACCCAACTCGGATCGAGTTGGCGACTATCGCGGGAAAAATTGTGGAAAGCCAGAATTTCAGGGACCCCTTTGCAATTATGAACTTTGCACTCGAAATCCCTACTCTTTATACCTCCAAATCTGAATTGAAGAGCATCATTCACACTTGGAAAAACACTCTCCACACTTAGATAATTTCCCTTTGTTTTATTCTCTCTAGTTTTCTTATCTCTTTCTCTTGTATTTCAATTTCATAGATAGATTGCCTTAAATTTCTCATAGATTAAGTTTACCCATAGCTTATCTTAGTTTAATCTTTCAATTCAAGCAAGGAACAAGTTATGTAAGGATCAATTGGAAGTTTATTCAATTCAATCAAAGTGATATCTCTCCATTTAATTGCTTCCATCTAGTTAATCATGGGTGGTGATCTATTTTCTCTCATTTCTATTTTATTGTTCAAATTAGCCATGGGCTAATCCCTTTGATTGCTTGGGTGTTTGAATTATACATGAATTTGGTGTAGATCATGAATTGATTACTTTGATGGGCATGTAATTGTGGTTTTGATGCTTCTATTATTGGGCTTTGTATGGATCTTATGATTGATTGTTTTTATTAGCTTGATTTATCGAATTTGTATGTTGCAACGAGAGTTGGATATGCTTGTTGGGTGATCAAGTGAACGTTTTGATTAATTGTGATTGATTGCACCGACAGGTGGATTAATTGCTAGATCACCCTTTAATAGACATTGCATGCTTAGGTGTGTAGTAAAGAGACGACCCTAGGCATTAGTACCCGATTGTGAACGTGTCTAGGTGATCAACAATCTTAGATGCGTATTAGTTAAATTCTATGTGATCGGTCTTAGCCTTGCCCAATTCATGCCTTGATTTGTGATTGATTTGGGATTTTACCAAAGGATTGTATAAGGAGAACACCCGAGCGATCACTTTTCACCACTTGCTCTCGTTTAGAGTTTAAATTGCTTTCGTAGTTATTGATTTGCTTGCTCTTATTTGGTTTGTTGATCATTTATGTTTTTGCACCCGGTTAGCCACTATAATTCTATGATAATGCTTGTTTTTTAGGATATACTGTTCTCCTAGTCACTAGGGTTCGATTATTTGGTCATAAAAATACTTATTGCTAAAATACCCGCGATCAACAATCATCAAAGGATTTAAGATATATGGAAATATAAACTGAGATGTACCACCACTTAACAAGTTTGGAGGAGGAGGGTCACGTGGAGGGAAGTGGCCTTGAGCAACAAACAAACCAAGAGTACATCGCCTCTTGCATTTGCATCTGTCTCAACTGGTTGCTCAAGATCTCCTCAGATATCTCCCTCTGTCATCGCTGCTCTTGATCCAATCCCATCATCCTTTGCTTAAGTCCGGTAATGGCTTGGTTTTGAGCCTCCACCCTACCATGCAGACTCTCACTGCTTCTGATACTCGTTCCTCCTATGGTAGGTGTGAGTAAAGACCTCAGCAATTGGCTCCCTTCTACGTGGTGGTGGAGGTGGTGGTGGTCTCTCTCTCTTCCTCATCTTGCACTTCTTCCTCGTCTTGATCTCTTCGTCTTCTGGACGACTCCCCCATTTCTCTCCTAGCATCTTGCTCGTCTTGCACATTAGCAACTGACCCGATCCAAGCTATATGCTCCCTGGAGAAAAGATTTAGGTTTTCCTAACTTCCTTTCACAATAATAGTCAAATCCGGCCTAGGAAGCGGAAACCAACCATCCGGCTCGAGACTGAAGCAGTTTCTTCCTAGAATCTTCTTAATCATTTTCATATTTGTCAATACCTTCAAATATAGCCTCATTGCTCCTTCGAGAGGCTCTGTTTCCACTCTCCTAGCGTCCCAATAGAAATGCTCAGCTAGATATGTAATCAATCCCCCACACTGTACGTTCTTCATGGGTTTCTTTTGACGCAGAAATTGATTAATCAGATAATACCCCAGGTGTGTGTGCAATCCTTGAACCATTCGGTACATAACAAACAACTCGTGATCTCTCACAAACCCAGCTTAAAATCTAGAGAACACCGTTTGGCCAAGGATTTTGTCAACATATCTAAGCACTGGGCTTTGAATTTGTGAGGCCTTAGTTTTGCTAGGATTGAAAACGGGCTAGTCATCCTCATTCTGAGCTGCAATCGACTGCCAGAATTCTGTAGCCTAAAAAACGTCTTCAGTTCTAGCCGTCCATGGTTCAGTAAGGAAAATTTCTGCGAGCAGGGTTCTATTCTCGTTCCCTAGCCTGAATGTTATGCTTGTTCCGAATCCCAGGAGCATTTGTCCGTGGGCTTCCACTGTGCTCAGAAATTCCAAAATCAAGCCCTTGTAGGACGGTTTCCTGATCTTTAAAAACTCTCCCCATCCAACTCTCCGAAATGGCTCCTCCACATCTCTTCGAATCCCTAGAGCTTCAGCGCAATCTTCATCATAATACCTGGTAGGTCGGAAACTCATATTCCCAAGCTCTATGAATCGGTCCACATACATAATTCCTCCCTCTCCAAAATTAATGCCGAAATATTTGGGTTTTAACCCACATCCTTGATAGCACAGCTGATGAATTATCCTCCGCTCTTCTGCTGGGTACCAAGCCATGTTGTACCTTCCTTGCGGTACTAAGTCTTCTTCTTATTGCTATTATTCTCTAGCTCCTCTCCTTGGATTTCTCCTTCTGGGAGGTATTTTCTTTTCCTACACAAAGCAAAACAATGCTTAAGTACCACAATAACATAAATAATTAGGACTCTCTCACAGCCTCAACTTGTTACCAAATCATGCAAATTATCATCATAGAGCAACAATCTTGAATTTGACACTTATCTAATAACAAGGCATGCGAGACGTATCTTCACAACTTCAACCCTCTATCAAATTTTGACATAACACATTAAAAGGGGCATGCAAAAATTATCCTAATTATCTCAACAATCATCAAACAAATTCAAACCAAGAACTCCCTCAAATTACATTCATTCCAAGCAATCACAAACACATATCACTCACTCTCAATCCACAAAAATAGGAAAAATTCCCCTAAATCTCCAATTATGCCCAATTGAACCCTAAGCTACCAAAATCCAAAATTCAACTCAAATTGGCATTACCCATATCAAATTGAACTCAAATTCATCTTACCCATGACAAATAATACTCAATTAAGCATGCAATTCGTCAAAATAGGCATTAATTCAAGAATTCCCAGATTGAAATTTTCTAGGGTTCATCCTAGATTTTAACAATGTAGCACAAAATCTTGATAAATAAATGAAGAAAAGGGAAGAATACAGACCTTAATGTGGATAAAAGTGTGAAAAGAAACAACTCCTAGACCGCTTGAGTTCCGGTTCGAGCCGAGAGAGGGATGGGAGATTGAAAATTCGAACAACACTTGTGAATTTGGGAGTAACTCAAATGGATTATGAACTTGGATGGAGTATGATGTTAATGGAGTGTGAAATTTGATGATATGGGCGGTTTTTTTTTTTTTTTCGAATTAGGGGAGAAGAGGAGTGGTTTCGACCTTGAAAGAATGAAAAGAAGGAGAGAACTTACCTTTTAAAACACCCTGGTCGCGCTCCCAGCAGATGCATCTCGGACCGAGACGCCTGTGTTGCTCGAGTCGAGATGTATCTCATTATTTCCCAAATTCACCATGTAAATATATCTCGACTCAATCTCCAGACCTGTCTCGGGTCGAGACGAGCTCGAGACGCTGGTCGAGACAAGCTCGAGTCTTTGAAGCTCGGTCATAAAAAACCCTCAGTTTTGTCTCGACTCGAGCTGGGTTTATGTCTCGACTCGAGACAAGCTCGAGACCTCACTCGAGACAAGCTCGAGACAAGATAGTCTCCTCTCGTAAATCTCCAAATTTTTGTCACAACTCGACCTGGGACAGTGTCTCGACTCGAGACAGCCTTCTTCGAGCATTTTTTTCATTCATTCACCTCATGTCTCAAATATAACACTTATACAACAAAGTCCATGCATCAATTATGCCAAATCCCACTCAATTCTCAGTATAAATTACAAAGACAAGCAATACATCCATAATAAGCACAACTTAAGCACAAAATCCCTAACAATCGTAAAAAAAAAAATCACAAACCGTGAAAGACAAGTCAGTGCAAACGAAAATTGCAAACGAGCACACCCCCCAAACTTTTCATTGCTACGCAATTACAAGTTTGGCAAGAAAGTTCAAGCAATCTAGTTTGCACAAAACTACCCGCAATTAAGCATCCAAAAGACTAACTACACCACAAGATACAAGACATAAAAGCTCATCATTCTCCATCTCAATACCACCAAATATACCACTCAACAACAATAAGCTCAATATCACACAAAATAAGTGGACGTGCGCCTGTGTAATACCTAAATCTAACCCCCCAAACTTAGACATTGTCAAGCAAGTTTAAGTTCGAGCTCGGGGTGTACCTCAATAATAGGCACGATTTTGCACAACGTCCTTAGCAAGTAAGCTTCATCTCCAAATGAATCACGACCTCCTACAAGCAAACACCAAGGAACACATACTTATTAAAAGCAACAAACAAAACAAAAGAAATGAAAGCAATAAAAATGATGGGTTGCCTCCCATCCAACACTGTTTTTAACGTCCTATGCCGGACGGAACTCTTCGAGTTCAAGCACTTTGTAAAACCATTTCATTAATTAACTACCCCCTTATCACAAGGAGAGTAATATTGCTTCAAACGATGACCATTAACTGAGAACTCTTCTTCTTTGTCATTCACCAAGTCCACAAAGCCGAAAGGATGAACTTTTGTCACACGGAACGGTCCACTCCACTTAGACTTTAGCTTTCCGGGAAATATCTTTAATCTTAAATTGAACAACAACACATCATCTTCCTCCGAGAAAATCTTCTTGTTAAGTCAGGCGTCATGTCACCTTTTAGTCTTTTCTTTGAACAAACGTGCATTTTCATAAGCATTTTCTCGAAATTCTTCAAGTTCATGGAGTTGAAGAATTCTTTTCTCTCCACATAGGGAACTCTAAAAATTCACCTTCTTCATAGCCCAAAATGCACGATGCTCAGTTCAACGGGCAAATGACAAGCTTCACCAAAAACTATTTGGTAAGGTGACAAGCCAAGTGGTGCCTTGTATGCAGTTCGGTAGGCCCATAGTGCATCATCCAATTTCTTTGCCCAGTCTTTTCGTGTAGCACTTACGATCCTCTCCAAAATCTTCTTGATTTGTCTATTTGAAACGTCAACTGACCCATTCGTTTGAGGGTGATACGGGGTTGCAATCTTAAGTTTCACTCCATAGCTCGTGAGCACATTTGCCAACATCTTGTTCACAAAATGGCTACCCATCACTATGTTAGGATGTATACTATAAGTCTAGCTTTTTGTATGAACATCTTTTTGATATGAGATTTTTTATGATTAAAATACTTGTTTTTTATGATTGTTACATATATCATTGTTTTGTCCAGATTAATCTATACTGTAGATAATATGGTGTGTGGTGTCACACAGAAGATCATGCTATCAGTTCCTTATAGATTATAAATAATAGCTCACAACCAAGATGGATTTGGACAAACCATTGGAACGGTTGTTGTGCAATTTGGTATTAGTCTATCTTGACTATAAAATTACACTAGTACATTTTGTATGTATTGAGCAGGACCATATGAGGTTGTTCAATTTGTACTGACTATATAAAAGAACAAGACCTCTGTTATTATGGATGTACGTCTTCTTAATCCCTATATAATAACAGGCACGTGTACTCAGTGTTTGTTTCTTTAATTTGCCAATGGGTGAGATTTATTAAATCAATAGGCTCGGTGAATTGGGAGATAGCACTGTTTATATGGTGTGTTGTTGATTATAGAAGGAATCCGTGTCCTAATTATTTAGGATGATGATGTCCCCTTGAGGAGCTCATAAAGATTATTATGTAAACCCTGCAGGTGTATTTAATCCGACATAATAATAAAGATGAGTGGTACTACTCTTGGAATTAGATATAAATTAATTAACTTGTCAGTAATTTAATTAATTTATGGACATTCGATATCTTAAACACGGAAAAATAAACGTACACATAATAAATGAGCCCATATTATAATATGAGATTAAGACGGTAATTCAATTATAACTCTTTAGTGGACCGAGTTATAATTGATGGGCTTAAGTTGAGTGTTCGGATTGAACACAGGACATTTAGGCCCATCAGGAGGCCCAACCCTAATTCCTCCTTAGGGTCCCTGTTGTAGCCTATAAATAAACCCTACATCAGAGCCTCTAGACGGGTGAAAAAAACGTGAGATGAGAGAGAGGCAGATTCTGATTCCTTGGAGGATCGTCGACCACTCGACGTCCAAGGGAAAGGGATAGGGATACGGTAGAAGATCGTGAGGTTTGTGGCTCATCCTTGATCCGCAGTTCTGACCTTAGAATTGGTTCGATTTCACCGATTAAGGTGAATAGGTATGTTTTATTTTTCCGCTGCGTTTTATGCATGTGATCCCGAATTAGATAATCAATTAGAGTCGGCGATCCGGTGGTTCCAACACACTAATCAAGACTTTTGGTACACCGAATCTTGCAAAAATGTTGCTCCTCAAGAACGAACTAGCTGTTTTGGCATCACTCGTTCGTGTTGGTATTGCTTCTATCCATTTCGAGACATAATCCACCGCAAGCAATATATACTCATTTCTGAAAGAAGTAGGGAATGGTCCCATGAAATCTATCCCCCATGTATCAAATACCTCAACTTTAAAGACATTGTTCAATGACATTTCATCTCTCTTTGATATATTCTCACTTCTTTGACACTTGTCACATTTCTTCACGAACTCATTGCAACTCTTGAAAAGGCACAACCAATAAAACCCACATTGAAGCACTTTCAAAGCCATTTTCTTGCCTCCATAATGACCCCTACAAGGTTAAGAATGACAATGTAACATTATACTTTCCCGTTCTTCCCTTGGCATGCATCTTCTGATGATTGAATCCACCCCTTTCTTGAAGTTATCCCAAAAATAGTCTTTCACATCCTTAAAAAATTTCTTCTTCTCATACTGATTCAAATCATAGGGCAACCTTCCTACCATAAGATAATTAGCATAATCCGCATACCATGGCCCTTCTTCTCCATCATCCTTGATCTTTATGGCAAACAAATGTTCATCCGGGAACTCCTCCTTCACTTCACCATTTTCCTCTTCGTATCCTTCATCATACTCCAATCTTGACAAATGATCGGCGATTACATTCTCACTCCCCTTTTTATCTTTGATGTCCAAGTCAAATTCTTGGAGGAGCAAAATCCATCTGATTAATCTTGGCTTTGAATCCTTATTTGCCATTAGGTATCTTATGGCTGTGTGGTCGGTGTAAATGGTGGTTTTCGCACTTACTAGGTAGGGTCGAAATTTATCCACCACATACACCACCGCTAAAAGTTCCTTCTCTGTTGTGGTGTAATTTAGTTGGGTGGAGTTGAATGTCTTGGAAGCGTATTAAATAGCTCAAAACTTTTTCTCCCTTAATTGTCCCAACACTACTCTCATAGCCCAATCACTTGCATCACACATTACCACAAACGGTTCCTCCCAATTAGGTGCTACCAAGATGGGTGTAGAAATCAACGCCTCCTTCAAAAACCTAAATGCAAACAAGCAATCATCATTAAATTCAAAGGGAACATCTTTTTCTAATAAACGTGAAAGAGGTTTTGAGAGTTTTGAGAAATCTTTTATGAATCTCCGGTAAAACCCGACATGTCCAAGAAAGGATCGAATTTCCTTGATGTTTGTAGGTGGAGGAAGCTTCTCAATGGCCACAACCTTAGCTCGATCCACCCGTATACCTGCGTAAGACACATGATGGCCTAGACCTATCCCGTCCCGTACGTACCATAAAGTGGTACTTTTTCCAATTAAGGACAAGGTTAGTTTCTTGGCACCTTTTTAGCATTCTCTCAAGGTTAGCTAAACATATATCAAAGGAGCTACCAAACACTGAAAAATCATCCATGAATACCTCCGTAACATTTTCAATCATATCATGAAAGATCGACATCATGCATCTTTGAAACGTTGCAGGAGCGTTACACAAACTAAATGGCATACGCTTCCAGGCAAACGTTCCATAAGCACATGTAAATGTAGTCTTCTCCTATCCTCAGGAGCAATGATGATCTGATTGTACCCGAGTAACCATCGTGAAAGCAATAAAAAGCATGTCCACTCACACGATCTAGCATTTGGTTTATGAAAGGGAGGGGAATATGGTCTTTACAAGTAGCTTTATTCAATTCTCTATAATCGACACACCCCCTCCAACCGGTCGCTACCCGTGTAGCAATTACCTGATTGGAGTCAGTGGTGATCACAGTCATCCCCCCCTTCTTACTAACCACATGCAATGGAGACACTCACAGACTATCACTTATCAGAAAAATCATGCCAGAGTCAAGAAATTTTATCACTTCCTTTTTAATTACCTCTTGAAATAAAGAATTTACCTGCCTTTGAGGTTGCACAATAGCCTTACTACCCTCCTCTACCCTTATTTTATGCATACAAATAGATGGGTTAATCCCCTTCAAATGTTCATTACACCATCCCAAAGCACCCTTATTCCTAGCTAGCACAAAAGATCAAAATACAAAAGAAGTATTACTTCCATTGATCAAAAAGAGTAGTGCTCTCAATGATCTAAATCCTTGCCAATAGTGATATTTTTAAGTAGTCATTTTCTTCCCCTTCTTATCTGCATCAACACTTGATAATTCCATAAATTTCTGCCCATTATCATCAACATAAATTATGTTTGAGCTTTCAGATTGAATGGCTAGGCTATTTCTAGTGAAATGTCCACCTGAAAATGGGGCAGGAGCTCTAATGTTGACCCTTGACTGCACAGGTTAAGGAGTGCATCCCAGGCTCATCCCAAGTTACTGATGCATTGAAGGACCTTGCATAAGAGGCCTTGGAGGTTTATACCATCTAACAGTAGTAGTCCCACTTTCTTGAGTAGGAATTTCAGGCTCTGGTTCATTGATCACTGTCTTTGGTGGTGCAATCTGAAAGATATATGAATATCCATGAAATAACACACACACACACACACACACACACACACACACACACACATATATATATATATATATATATATATATATATATATATATAACTTACATCAATGTGCAGCCTTGATGATGTTCCTTGATTCTCTGTAGTCATCTAAATAACCATAAAAAAATCAGTTATTAGCTGCTCTTGCACAATAAATACCAAGAGATGTTGAAAAAAAAATAACATGTATGTTGTTTACATAAATGATCACCCTTGGACTTGAATATGTCCCTTGGTCAACACTTTCACTTATGTCTCTCACTGAATCTGCCCCTTTCTAAGAACATAAATTCGATTATGGACTTCTTAAAGGAAAAATAAGAATATGCCCCTTGCTGAAAATAAGAATTCGATCATGCAATTTTTTTCCCTTGATTTTCCTCATCAGAGAGCCTAAACTCATCAAAATCAGCATCATGATCACCCTCAACCACATCTTTTTCTTGGCCACTCTCATCATCACAACCCCCACCCTCAACCACATTTTTACCCCTCTGATTGCCCATAGATTTGGATGCGCATGGTAGTACTTGAGAAAGTGGAACATATGAGGTACTATGCACCATGTTTAATGGGTCTATTTCTTCAAAATTAGACTCTACATACACTACATGATTATCAAATATGTCATCATCATCACCATCACTAATTTCATTACCTATCACAAAATCTGGATCCTCATATTCACCATCAGAATCATATTCAAAGAGATTTTCAGGAACATTTTCAGACATTTCTTGAGGATTTACTGACTCATTATCTCTATGTTTTACGTAAACATTCATTTGCCTATGTTCCACAAACTTAATTGCCCAAGTTCTAATGTCATCATCATCCAAAAGTAGCTTAAATGTTGTAGGCTTCAACTTCAAATAATACCTTCTAATACCTTTAATCTTAGCCATTTCACTATACTCATCAAGGTCAGAGTAAGTCAGTTGGTCAGCCTTGACCCAATCAAAAACCAAACTCTCACCCCCTACATATTCAGGCAACTGATCAATGCAAAAATACCCATTAAAAACAATGTCATAGATACATATTTGCTTTTAGGATTTGTACAGAAAATAACAGACAAAAGCAATAAAAAATAAATTTAGAAAATGAAAAAATCAAAAATAGAAAACAAATAAAATTTTACACACAAACAAAAAAAATACAAAGTATTCTAAACTCTACAGTACATAAAGAAACACATTTATCAGACAAAAGTTTAATAAATTATTCGAATGACACACTATTACAACTAAAGAAGTAATCAACGGAGTACAATAAAAACAATTAAAATAACAAAAGATAAATAAATAGAAGAACTGGTAGGATTTTGGCAGGTGTAATATCAACCAAAACTCGGGTTCTTTGGCCCGACTTGGACAGAAGTTCGGGTTGATTGACCCGATTTGACTTGAATTTAGGCTTATCTTGGGCTCAATTCGGGTTGAATTGGCCTTAATTCACAAACTAGCTAGGAGAGTTACGATCTTCATTTTGCCAGCCAGAAAATTTACGATCCACATTTTGCCAAACCCTCTAAATTACAGTCCTTAAAAAAAATTATTCCCCAAGTATTAGTAGCGTTTCTTCATTAACTTTATTCCATAGTCATGCTTGTCTAAATACTCCAATGTGATCCCATCGCCATCAATAACTTAATCAAAAAACAATACCACCTAAATGGCCTAGTTATTAATTATTATTTTTTTTGCGAAGAAATTAACTAGTTAATAGCATATTTCTTAGGTACAAGAAACAATGCATTTTTCTTATGCATTGTGATTCCGGGTAGAGTATCAGTATCAACATCTTGTGCATGAATCCCTGGAGGCAATTCCCAATCAAAAGAGTAAAGCAAATTCGCCACAGTAAGCTCAACATTCAGTAGTCCCATAAACATTCCGGGGCATATTCTTCGCCCCGACCCAAACGGAATCACCTCAAAATCTTGCCCTTTTATGTCGATATTGCTTTTCAAGAACCTCTCTGGCAAGAACGCGTTCGGATTTTTCCAGCACTCGGGATCTCTTGCAACTGCCCACGCATTAACATAAACTACTGTTTTGGGTTGAATTTCGAAGCCCTCTAGAATGCATCTTTCTGTTGTTTCTCTAGGTACAAGCAGTGGAGCTGGAGGGTACAATCTGAAAACCTCATTGATGACTGCTTTTAGATAGGGAAGTTTAGGCAAATCATCTTCATCTACTGTACCCTTTTCATCTATCAGGTTTCTAATTTCTAATTGCAATTTCTTCATCACATTAGGTGTTTTAATCAAGGCCGTCATGGTCCAAACAACTGATGCTGCACTTGTATCCGTTCCAGCAATAAATATATCCTACATAAAACCAAACAGTGACGGATCGGCCTGGAATTGATGTTAATAAAATCTTATGTCTAAATTAGATCAAGGATTATTAGTTACTAATTAATTTAATTACAAAAGTTAAAAATATTTTCAAAAGAACTAAATACAAGGTTTAAAACGTCACCTGATTTGTAGAACTTGAATACATCAAATGTTAAAGTTCTAGTACATGAATTTTTTTTTTTTTGGCATAACTAGTACTTGAATTTTGATATGGAAGGAAATCTGTTTTTTTTTTTGGTTAAGAGAAACTATTATAATTTTGTCTTCTGTAAAATCTGATCCATTATGGCTTAAATATCGATCATGTGGCCTTTTTGCTTTCATTTTTATTTTTTTTCTTATTTTTTTTTATCCGTAAATATCAGTTGTTAGTTCACCAAACACCCAAACACTTTTAGATTTCTCCAAGTCACCTTATAAGTTATAACTCTATAATTCGTTCCCAAAGGATATCGAACCTGAGTCTCTCACTAAAGTTATACCTTATCAATAATCAAGTAATTAATATCCTTACATTCATAAGGGATTATCCAAATATTTTACACGCATAACATGTCGAATTGTGCGAAAAATATTGGGTTATTATTTAATAAGTGATAAAATATTGCAAACTGTACAAAAAAAAAAATCAACTGCATGAAGTGCAAGTTGTGCATATAAAAATTATTATATGCCACTCCCTCCGTCCCAATGAAAGTGTCCCATGACCTTTTGACACAATATTTAAGAAATATAGTAGAATAATAATATAGTACAAGTGATGTAATGAAGAGAGATAAAAAAATATATTTAAATATATTAAATTAGTGACATTTTGTGTAAATATGTATGTGGTATAGAAATAAATATATTAATGGGGTATTCCAAAAAAAGAATGTGACATGAGAGATAAAAAAGTGTATTTAAATATATTAAAAGAGTGGCATTTTGTGTAAATATGTATGTAGTATAAGGATAAATATATTGATGGGGTATTTCAAAAAAGAAATGTGACACTTTCATTGGAACAAACGAAAATGATAAATTGAGACACTTTCATTGAGACAGAGGGAGTACATAACAAATTATGCAATACTAAAATGGATAGTGATAATATCATACCATTAGCAGTGCTTTGATGTGATCCCAGTTTAGGTGAATCGAACCCGACTTATCTTGTTTAAGCTTGATCAAAACATCAACAATGTCGTCGTCGTCGTCCGCCCTCTTATGCTCAAGATGCGCATCAATGAGCTCCTGGTAAAAGGTGTCCAAATTATTGAAAGTGTTATGAAGACGATTTGTCAATCCAGTAAGTTTATCCACCCACCTTATTGCAGGAAAGTAGTCAGACACAAAGAAAGTGGCTAATAAAGCTTGAGCTTCATGTAGAAGTGCATCAAACCTTCTTGTTTGAAATCCTTGCTCAACATATCTACTTCCGAAAACAATTCTACCCATCATAGTGCTCCCAAGAGCCATAGCCATTTCGCTCAAATTCACACATTCTAAACCCGAAATCTTTGCAACCATACGGTTGATTTCGTCCTCCCGAATGGGACGAAAAGATTGAATCTTTCTTAGGCTAAAGAGATGAATAGATGTAAGTTTTCTCACCTCTCTCCAATATTCACCGTACGGTGAAAAGGCGATATCCAAACAGTTATATGAAAGCACTCGCTGCCCGAGAAATTTGGGCCTACTACAAAATGCCAAATCTTGTGTTTTCAGCACTTCTTTTGCTATTTTTGCTGAAGAAATCACAAGTATAGATACACAACCGATTTTCATTTGCATAATGGGACCATATTTCTTGGATTGTTGCCACAGATAAAATGGTAGGTTGCTGGCCGTGGCGAATTGGTGGAGGTTTCCGATCAACGGGAGGCGTGGCGGCCCTGGTGGTGGTGGAACAACGGCCCTTCTGTATTTTTTGAGGAGGTATATCAAGATCATTGGAAGTGATATTGATAATAGAAGTATCATCGTGGAGATGAAAAGAGCTGAATTTGGAGGGAATTAAGATTTAAATGATTGAGAGTGGCCTTTATATAATCAAATGGTGCAAAGAACATAAATACCACTACACGCTGACGTGTCTAATCCAAGTGGTAGAAGAGTTTAAATTATGCAATTTTTGGCAATCAAAGACTGAGAAAACAGCTAGCTTTCTTGGAAATGCATGATACAATATCTTCGTGTGGGCCAATCAATGAATGACATCTCTGGTGATGATTAAGTCTGTTTCAGGAATCCGATCGATTTTTCTGCGCCACTTTTTTTTATTATATTTATATATACGTTTGGATCATTAACATTTGTGTCGGTATGGTATATAGTTTATTTATATTTTTAACTTGTCGGCGGGTAATGAATTAGACAAAGAATTTTTCAAAAAAAAAAAAAATTAGACAAAGAAATACAAACTGAAACACCAAAATTAATACATGTAATATCACTCACACGAATAGAGGGCACTGACAAGACTCCACCCATATTAAAAATATAAGGATACTTCAGTCATTACAACCGTTTTAGACCAGGACACCAAGTTTTAAAGTTAGATCCCAGACTATAACAAATTTAGAGAAAAATAAATAATCTTGTACAAATGGTTTTTCCCGAAAAAGGGTATAATTACTTCCGTTTGGTAGGGGTTATTTTTCGAGTTGAGATCATACAAATTTAGTAAGAATTTAGTGTTATTATTTTGTTTGGTAGGTAATGATACTAGATACAAACTAAATTAATGAATATCTCAAACTTGCTTGGTAGGGAGTAATAAAACATGATAAAAATTAATACTTTACTTGGTACACCATATTACATGGCCTTTTACAATAAATACCCCTAAATAACACACATAATTGCCTAAATAAATACCACCGTTCAATCAAGATAAATTAATAAGGGGAGGAATGCCGGATAATTTATGTAAAAGGGAATAATATTTTCTCAGTATTACTTATCGGGTTATATAGGGTCTGTATGATAAAAATATGGATCATGTATAATTTATATGGGCTACCAAACAATACAAGATTTTTAATATACTCCATATTATGGGTCTTATATAGCCTACCAAACGAAGTCTGAGAGTACCAAAGGTATCCAAGGAAATAATGTTACAAACTTTTACAAAATAAAAGGGAGGCTACAAAATACACGTTGACATCAAAAATCTTACTAAAATAATCTTGTATAGTGGATGAGAATAACAAGAGTAAATTGAGTTTTGGTTTCAAGAGATTGTGTCCAAAATGGTATATGTGTGAAAGTGGTTCAAGTTTTGTAAGATCAAAACTGCAATATTTTCCTGTTCTATTGAGACTAAAACTGTAAACTATATCCCGACAAAAAAAAAACTGTAAACTATATTTTTTTTGGACCAAAACTACCATTCATTTACACTACAAAAAAATGTCAATTTAACGAGGGGAACTAGCGAGGGCTCGAAAACCCTCGCGAATTAACGAGGGCCTTGGCGAGGGCTGCATTTACCGAGGGTGTTAACGAGGGCGACGAACCCCTCGCGAAATACCGAGGGGATTAGCTACGGGAAACTACCCTCGCCATTTACCGAGGGCTCCCTCGCCATTTACCGAGGGCGGGCCCCTCGCCATTTACCGAGGGCGGCGCCCCTCGCCTTAACCCTCGCGAAATCCCAGGTATTAATACACGCAGATCCCCTTTTCCCCCCCACAGTTCGTCGTTCAGCACAGCAGCAAAACCCGCCGCCGCCGCCGCCCTTCTGCCGTCGACCGCCGGAATTTGACCCTACTTTTAGTCGGGCTTTATTGTACTCTTTGTCGGGAACATTTATACGGTAAAATTTTAAGATTTAATCGGTTAATTTTGTTGTTATTTTACAAATTTTATATTTTTTCATATGCATGTATTTGTGTAATTTTATTGTAAATTTTGTTGTTATTATACATAATATGCATGTATTTGTGTAATTTTGTTGTTATAGTTGGTGATTTATTAATTATTTAGAGTTAATTTGTATAATTGTTATGTGTATTTTAATATTAGGAAAATATTCATTAATTAGTAACTATGCAATTATATATATATAATTTTGTTATTATAGTTGGTGATTTATTAATTATTTAGTGTTAATTTGTATAATTATTATGTGTATTGTAATTATTTAGAAAAATTTTTAGTATATGAATTAATTATATATAATTATTTAGAGTTATATTAATTAATTAGTAATTATGCAATTATATAATTTTGATTATTAATATTATTATAATTTTAATTTAATTGCTATAATTTATATATTTGTAGGTGTGTACGTTTATTGAAAAAAGATTCGATCCGGGAGTATAATTTCATAGCCACCACTATCACCGTAAGTATTCTTTTTTTAATTAATTATTTAAATATGCTTTTAATTTAATTGTAATAATTATTTGATTTAAAATTATTTTGCATGCTCATATATATGATATAATAATAATTTATATATATGGTGATCGATGTTCGATCAAATTTTGTATGATAGTTCAATTATAATATTAGTTTTGAAAATTGAATCGATGTTCGATTCAAGTTGATGTTGGAGTTGAGGGTTGATGAATTGTTTGGTATTGTTTTTTTGTAGAATGTGCGTTCCGACTTGATTAATTTTAATTAAGTTGGAAATGGATGCACTAGGAATTAATTACTTGATATATTAAGCTGGGAATGCGATAAAATAAAACAAAACTCTGCCGAAATTTTAGAAAATATATATGTTAATATTAGGAAAAAAAATATTAAGTGGAAGAATTAATTATATATGATTTAATTAAATTTTGAATCTTCATTAATTAATTTGAAACAGATGAATTATTCAAGCCGTAGTTGGATGTATGGTCCAAGAACGATTAATGGAATGATATCTCCCGAATTTCTTAGTGGAATCGAATCGTTTATAGAATTCGCTACTAGTAACCCGGAATGGATGAGTGGAGGAAAGATTAGGTGTCCTTGCTCGAAATTCAAATGTAGGAACCAGAGTTTTAGAGAATCCATTGACGTGAAATCACATTTGTTTAGACATGGATTTATGTATAATTATCACAATTGGATTTTGCACGGTGAGCAAAATTGGAATTCTATACCACACTATGATCAGCCGGCGTCGACTTCATATAGAGTTGACGACACCACAAAGATCTAGCTCGTACCACAATATGATGATGGACTTAACTTCTGGTCCTAACATTAGTTTCCAAAAGTGGAAGAAGAGCCCCTTAGTGAGGAACCTCCTAATCAAAGCATCTTTGCACATTTTTGACATGCTTCGTGCGGCGGATCGGAGATCTGTATCTGGTTGCGAGTCTCATTCTCAGTTGTCATTCAATGCCCGTCTTTTAAACATTAAAACCGAGAACAGGTATCATCTCGAAAGGGGTTACAATCAAATGGTTGATTTGATTAGTGAGATTTGTCCTCCGTAAAATCTGGTGCCCGGGAAATTTTCTCGATACTAAACGATTGATGGGTGGGATGGGTCTTCCCGTAGAGAGGATTGATTGTTGTGCAAATAATTGTATGATATATTGGGGTGCGAGATACGAGAACTTGAATCGTGTAAGGTTTGTGGTCGGTCACGATTCAAACCTGCTAGACGTGGTGTGGATGGTCGATGGAAAAAGAACAGTCCTTTCAAAGAGATGTTCTATTTTCCTATCATTCCTCGATTGCAAAAGATGTATCACCCAAGACTACCGCTAAGGATATGATATGGCATGCTAGTTGCTATAATGATGAGGCTGGTGTTATGCGTCACCCCGCAAATTCGTTGGCTTGGAAACACTGGACTATTCATATCCCGATTTTGCGGTGAAATACGGAATGTGAGGTGGGTTTGAGCACCGATGGTTTTCAGCCGTTTGGGATCGGAAAAAACAGTATTCGTCATGGCCAGTGATAGTGACACCGTACAATCTGCCCCCTTGGTTGTGTATGAAAGAACAATTCATGTTTTTGACGGTTTTGGTGCCTGGTCCTAAAAATCCAAAGGATAATTTAGATGTATTTTTACAGCCATTAATTCATGATTTGAACATGCTGTGGAGAAATGGGGTGGAAACGTATGATGTTGCTAGAAAGCAGAATTTTATGATGCGAGCCGCATTAATCTGGACCATTAGCGACTTTCCAGCTTACTCAATGCTGTCTGGATGGAGCACCGCTGGAAGGACTGCTTGTCCATATTGTGCTGAGTACTCCGATGCCTTCACTTTAAAACTCAGTCGTAAACAGTCGTGGTTTGATAACCATCGTAAGTTCTTACCCAGAGGACATCCGTATCGCAGGAACAAGACTGCATTCATGAAGAATACAGTAGTTACAGATGACCCACCACCCATCCGAACAGGGCAAATTCTTCTACAAGAAATTGATTGGTTGGGGTACCGGAAAGTGACTGAAGAGGGTGCTGAGGCCCACAACAAAAGATTAGATGGTGGCTGGAGGAAGAAAAGTATATTTTGGGATTTGCCATATTGGAGTACCCTCTTGATCCGGCATAATTTGGATGTGATGCACATTGAAAAAAATGTGTTTGATAATTTGTTCTACACAGTGACGAATGTGGAAGGGAAAACAAAAGACACAAATAAGTCTAGGGATGAACTTAATGAATATTGTCGGCGTCCCTCTCTAGAGAAATGTCAACGCACAGGAAAGTATCCCAAAGCTTGTTATTCACTTGATAAGAGTCAAAAGGATGATCTGTGCAGATGGGTAACTGAGTTGAAGTTTCCCGATGATTATGTGTCTAACCTGTCTCGATGTGTAGACTGGAGCAAATTGAAGATGTTTGGGATGAAGAGTCATGATTGTCATGTGTTTATGCAGAGACTACTCCCGATTGCTTTTCGTGAAACTCTGCCGCCGAATGTGTGGAAAGCAATCACTGAACTTAGTTTGTTCTTTAGGGAGTTAACACGCATCCATTACGATTGAGAACATGGCTCGATTGGAAGCAGATATTCCAGTTATATTGTGTAAGTTGGAACGTATTTTTCCGCCTGAGCTTCTTCAATTCGATGGAGCATCTCCCGTGCACCTTGCATACGAAGCAAGGATAGCTGGTCCTGTGCAGTATAGATGGATGTATCCATTTGAGAGGTAATTTATAACTCTAAATTATTTGATTACCTAAAATGGTTATACTATACATATATATATATATAACACTTGATTCATTTAATTAGGTATCTTTACAATTTAAAGCTAAGTGTTGGGAACAAGGCGCATGTTGAAGCATCGATTGCAAATGCGTATTTAACGAAAGAGGCCTCAATATTTTGTTCCCTCTATTTCGGCGATCACGTTCAGACGAGGCGGCACAATGTACCTCGTAATGACGATGGTCGTGGCGAGATACCCCAAGTAGCGAAAGGTACTTTGTCCATATTTATTCCTCCCGGTCGACATCTTGGAAAGATAAACAAAAGATGGATTGTAGATGAGGAGAAAAACACGGCTCATACGTACGTGTTACTGAATTGTCCCGAGTTGCAACCGTATATCGAGTAAGTTGTGTAACTGGAGCAATTTTTTTAAATTACAACGTCAATCCGTATATTAAATAATCAAAGCCCCTTTTGTAGTATGTTTTTCGAGCAACTGCAACAATTCCAACCGGGACTCTCGAGGGCTGAACAAGATGAAAGACTACAAGAGGAGTTTGCATCGTGGTTTGAACAACTTGTAAGGATAAATAATATTCAAAATCGGTGGATACGTGATCTTTCTAGCGGACCTTCGAGTTGTGTCACCACATACCCTGGATATTACGTGAATGGTTACAAATTTCACACACGAACTTATGGCTCATCAAAATCTACTTCAAATTGTGGAGTTTGTATCAAGGGTAAAAATTATGATGCAGATGAGAATGATTTCTACGGGATCCTTGAGGAAGTAGTGCAATTGGAGTACCCCGGACGTATTGAGAAAAATGTTGTTCTGTTCAAGTGTGAGTGGTTTGATCCATCTGTGCCAAATGGAACAAGAGTACATCCTCATTACAAACTTGTGGACGTTAATCAAAGGGGAAGATACGGCCGCTACGATCCTTTTGTGTTAGCAAGTCAAGCCACTCAAGTTTACTATTGCAAGTACCCGGGAAAGCGTAGAAATGAATGGTTGGCCGTTTGCAAAATCAAACCGAGATCCTTGGTCGAAACCGTGTCAACGAATGAACAAGAGCTTCCCCCTTCAAGGCGACCTTGAGTCCCAAATTAATGGTGTGCAAACGGATGATGATCCAATTATATTGACAGATGTCAACGGTGCATTAATTGATATTGAAAATAATGGAGAAGAAGAAGAAGAAGAAGAAGAAGAAGAAGAAGAAGAAGAAGAAGAAGAAGAAGAAGAAGATGATGATGATGAGGAGGAGGGGGGAGGAGGAGGATGAAGACTCAGACGAATATTGAATATATAGTGTAATAATTATTTACTATTTAATAGTGTAATAATTATGTGTGTTTCATTTGCATGTTATATATATGATGAATTATTTATTATTGAACCGTGTAATAATGAGGTTTTATTTAATTATTATTCTGAGATGAGCGGACCGTCTCGGATCGAGGGGACGATCTGGATCTAGAGGAGATGGGTCGAGTGGACAGTCTGGGTCCAGGGGTCGAGGTGGCAGGGTACCAGTACCAGTGCACGGTACCCTTTATTCAGGAGGAGGGGGGCGACGAGGCTGTCGGCCCTGAGGCCTATGAGGACCATCATCCAGCTCCAGCTCCAGCTCCAGTGGGGAGGGTCCTGGATATATGGATCTACGAGGGCACGTAAGTTAAATACTTGTGAATAATAAACTATGTCATATTTATATGTCTATTAATTTTGCGTGTTTATTCCCTTTTTTGCAGATTGATGCCATCGAATACGGTATCGAGGATTATTCGGGAGATTATGTCGTCACACATGGAGCCGGTGCATTCACTTTCCGGATGATATCTCTGACAGCTGCGGTTATCTTGGGAGACATTTGGTACAATATTATATTTTGTTATTCGCTATTTAATTTTGATTAATTTATAAACTTTATCTCAGTGTTAAGTACAATAATATTTTGTTTGTGAGAGACAGACTAGGTGGGACCCTACCGTTACGAACTCAACGGAGGTGTATGTTTGTTCCTTCGTAGGCAGCAAGTAGATACACCGATATGCCGAACAACATGAGACGCGTTGTGGGTCACCAAGCAGCGCGAGAGGCCTGGATGGGATAACAACGCCTGGGATGGACTGCGCCGCCATGGGATAGAGAAGACGTGAGAGCAAGAAGCTCCCAGTGTCGTACGAATCGCATGTCGGAGCCTGGAGGCCGGGGTACTGGCATCTCCCGTCATAGGGGCGGATCCCGTGGATCAGCCGAGTATGCATATGACTATGTAAGTATTTTTTTAATGATAGTTCAATATTTTAATTAAACACGTGGTTCTAATTAAATAAATACAGGAGAGGACGCATGGACGGCCCCCCACGGACTGGGACATAGTGCAGCATTTCCACGCAACTCCTGAAGGGGAGTATACCTACGGGGCCCTTAGTGACACAATTGTAAGTATTTTCATTTTATATTATGTAATAATTTATAAAAAAAAATTATATATATATATATATATATGTCTATTTTTGTAATCTAAAATTTTAATTGTCGAAATATTAAACAAAGCATGAAGTACAAGAGATGGCCTCCCGGATGCCCTCCGAAGGGGGTCGAGCTCCGAACCCCATGCCGACTTATCCCGGATCTATGTCAGAAGGTTGGAAAACAACACGGGAGGGTTCGGGGTCTTGGTCGATTAGGTAAGTCCAGACGCATCCTCCGGCTCCTGCTCATCGGATGCTCCTATTGGCGGCACTTACAGCCAAGGCGATGTCGACCACCGCTGCAAGAGAGGAGCGTGAGAGATCGCGAGAAACAAATAGAAGATGTGCGAGGCAACGGTGCAGGCGGAGATGGAGCGAAGAGACCTTGATTTTGAGAGCGGAAATGCAGCGTCAATTCCAAGAGTGGATGCGGGGTTACCGGGTTCCTCGGTGGTGGTGGTAATCCACCAAATGGTCCGAGTGGTTCTGATCACTCATCTCGTGGATCTCGGAGGCGCTGAGTTCATTATATACATTTAAAACTATGAATTTTCTGAATGTTAATTGATTAAGATGATGAATTTTAATTGTTTAAAGTAATTTTCTATAATTCATAAAGAGTGCATATATAAACACATGATAATATAGTTGACAATATATATATATATATAATAATAATAATAATAATAATAATAATAATAATAACAATTATAGAAATGATAATATATATGTGTGATAATAATAATAACAATAATAATAACAATAATAAATGATAATATGTATATAGTGAATTATAGGATACAATTTAATTGAATATATATACAATATTAACAATTATAAAATAATAATATATATACTAACATTAGTGAATATATAATATACAATTTAATTGAAAATATATGTGTTAATAATAAAAATGATAAAATGAAAATATATGTAGTAAATATATATAATTGAATATATATGTTATAATAACAAAAATTAAAAAATGATATAATTTAATTGAATATATATAGTAGATAATTTAATTAAATATATAGAATACAATTTAATTAAATATATAGTATATATTAAATATATATAATTGAATATATATGTTATAATAATAAAAAATAAAAAATGATATAATTTAATTGAATATATATAGTAGATAATTTAATTAAATATATAGTATACAATTTAATTAAATATATAGTATATATTAAATATATATAATTGAATATATATGTTATAATAATAAAAATTAAAAAAATGATATAATTTAATTGAATATATATAGTAGATAATTTAATTAAATATATAGTATACAATTTAATTAAATATATAGTATATATTAAATATATATAATTGAATATATATGTTATATAATAAAAATTAAAAAAATGATATAATTTAATTGAATATATATAGTAGATAATTTAATTAAATATATAGTATACAATTTAATTAAATATATAGTATACAATTTAATTATAAAGTAAATATATATAAAATATTGAACATAATATGATATTAATATATTTAAAAGCAAAATTATATCGAATGATTAGCTTTGCCCAAACGGTAAAGCGCCAAGGCCCTCTCCTCCATTCGCGCGGAGGTCGCGGGTTCGAATCCTATGTCCAGCGAAAAAAACTCGCTCAGCTGAGGCCTGGCCGCGGCCAGGGGCGCGGGTTCGATCCCCCCTGGCCGCGATTCTTTTTTTTCGAAATTGAATTTAGCGAGGGGCAAGACGAGGGGCCCGCCCTCGCCAGCTGGCCCTCGCCAATACCCTCGCCAATTGCCCCTCGCCGAGCCCCTCGCTAAATCCCTCGCCAAACCCCCCTCGCTAATTCCCTCGCCAAATCCCCCTCGCTAATTCCCTCGCGAAATCCCCCTCGCCAAAACCCTCGCCAAAACCCCCTCGCTAAATCCCTCGCCAAATAAGCCCTCGCTAAAGCCCTCGCTAAACTCGCCCTCGCTAAATCCCTCGGCAATTACCGAGGGCACCTCCCCTCGTTAATTAGCGAGGATTTGGCGAGGAAGTGTTTCCGACAAGGTTTTTGCCGAGGGCTACCTTCCCTCGGTAAAGCCCTCGCTAATCCACTCCCCCTCGTTAATTCCCTCGCTAATCCCCTCGCCAAATTCGTTTTTTTTTGTGGTGTTAGGACAAAAAACGTCGAAAAAACTATGAAACTAAAAATATCGAAAAAAAATAATAAAAACAGTTTTACATACCCCTCATTTTCTTTAAACGAAAAGCTCAATTCACGTGCCCAAAATAATAACTAGGGATGGGGACGGAAATTTAATTTATTGCTCATACCTTATCTGGATCATGTATATTGAATATATAATTAGGTATGGGATGAGAAAGTGGATTTCTCTCTGAATAAATGACATGACCGTCGAATCTCTATTGAAATCATCAACACAAGCTAGAGTTATCTCTTTGTCAATGGGATGAAATGATTGGATCTTATTTTCCATGGCCAAGGAGAAAAGTTGGGAAATCAATTAATGTGTGTTGTCACGTGATTTTGGCCGCCTACAAAATGCCAAATCTTTCATTAGCAGACTTATTTCTAGAGTATACAAAAAAAATCGTTGATTTTTTAGATATAAACAGTCCAGATCTATTGCCGCAGCCACCCCTCGTTGCCGTGGCTATGTTATCTTCTTGGTAGATTGATCCGTTTGATCATTGCTTTTTGTTTCTTTTAATTCTTTATTTTTTTTTGTTTATTTTTTTCCTATTAATTTTTTTCTTAACTTTTGATTTCTTCCCTCTCCTCTACATTCTTAGTAGTGAGATTTTTTTCGCCTTGTGCAGCTGTTGATTAGGGTGAAATTACATATGATTATTGTGCTTAATTATCTTGATTTGATGATGATTTAAGGCTTAATTCACTCTTAAATTGGCTAATTGCATTTGATCTTTGGAGTTTGTTTTGTGAGTTTAAATGTGTAGACTTGTGGCTATCGTGGTAAGCAATTGAGATAACCAAGTTTATCGAACCCCAAGAGATGTGAATGTTATGAGTCCCTAGAATTATAGGTGCTATTGACTATTGAAACAATTCGGTTTTCGTCCTAATCAATCTAATTGAAATACAAAATGCGAACAAACAATAAGAGGTGCTAACAAATAATCAAGTTATCTAACTCTTAGAAATGCTAGGAGAGGGGTATGCTTTGGATAACTTCAATTAAGGAGTCCTCGATCACAACTATAATTGCACTAAATGATGTTTAATCAAAATAGAAAGCAACACCAACATATAACAATATCTCTATCAATTATATGATGCCTAATGATGAAGGTCCTAACACAAAGCATCTCTCGATCGACTAAGCGTTCAACATATAAGATCATAGACATGTATCTTACGATTAATCCCGAACAATATTAACGCAACTTTCGTTTGTAGTTAGGATTGCCCATAAAGAATCAACAAGACACACATGTACAAAGCACAATAGAAAACTTCAATTAAGATACAACTCTACTTCAATTAAACGTCAATTGATAAAAATTATAGATCAAGCAATCAATTCATCCCTTGGGTATTACTTGTGCCCAAAATTTTAGTTTAATAAAGTTGTTTGTTTGCTGATAAAAAAAAAAAAAAAAAAAGCAATCAATTCATCCCTAATTTCCATAATCCAAAGCACAAAGAGATTAGCCAAAAGCAAAATCCATGGGGAAATGAACAATCAACATAATAACAATTGCAAAGATGTAATTGAATTGAAATAAGGAAAGAATATCACCAATTGATTGAATGAACAATGAAACATGTTTGAATGCTCAAATTGCAATCTTCTCCAATGGAAATTACAACTCTAATTCACTATTCTATGAAGTTTATCACTAATCTAAGTAACAATTGAAAGAAATCTATCCACAATCTTGTGAAATTGAATGTTGGGAGTGAGAATTAGCTTGAAATCCAGAAAATCGCCTAATATGTGCTATGAAACTGCTAATAACTGAATTGTGCTATGTTTTCGCGTCCAATAGTGTTAAATGGAGAAGAAAGTGTTTTGATCAAGCCTTGACTCGAGCTTGGGGACCTCGAATCGAGCTTCATGAAGTCATAACATGATTTTGCCAAGATAAGCAAAAGCCTCTCGAGCTTCGAGTCTTTCTGGCGATTTCTCCGTTTGTGCTCCAGGCTCGACCTCTGGTCGAGTCTAGGGATTTTCGGACTTCCAACAAGTGCTTTCGACCCCCATTTTCACCCGACTCGATCATCTCATTCCCGTGTGAATGTCTATATACTTCGTTTGCACAAATTCCGCCGAAAATCCTAGAAACGAGACAAAACACCTTGCTAAACCGTTAAACTCCATTTTCTAATACTTTTAGTGCAAATGACTAACACTTTGAATGAAAATGAGCAATTATTCTTCATTAAATCATGCACAATTCACCCTAATCAAATACCCCCAAACTTAAAGTACTGCTCGTCCTCGAGCAATGAAACAAATAAGCACACAAGGGTGAATTGATTGAAATTATGTCCAATGGCACAATAGATGAAAATAGAAAAATCACACTTATCCATGAACTCAAGTATCAATGCAACTGTCAACTAGCACTCAAAATGCATCATGCTTAGACAAATGCTAAATCCAATGCTCAAATCAGTACTGTTCTTTCCATGGAGTGTTTCTCTCATCACTCAAGTGTATAAGGGCAAAATAACACTCATTCATCAATTCACAAACATGCACACCATAGGCTTGCCAAATGACTCAATCTCCATTATTTTATTTTGTGTTTCAATCATGAATCAAAGAGGTCTTTCGTAAAGGTTGTAATACAGACTCTTTGGAATGGGTAAGTGAATTCAGGACAAAGTGACTCAACAATTATTAGAGCAATTGAAAGTTGACAATGCGATTCACAATACTTTTCTTCCAATTCTTTAACGATCAACACTTTTTTTCTTCATGTTTTTCAAAGTTCATTCACCACCATAATTTTGAGCTTTCTTACTCATATGAGCTCACAATTGAATTTTTCTTCACTTTCATTTTTCACAACTTCTCCTCGATTCAGTTTTTTTCAACTTTCAACCTTTTTTTTTCTTCTTTTTCTCAACAATCAACTAAGCACATCATCATTCCACCACATTTTTCATTCAATGCTCCATTTTTTTGCCAACCATCAAGCTCCACTAATTATATGGAAAATAAGGCTCAAATATATAGGCTAAATGTCTTCAATTTCACTTGGCTTACCAAAGAATAAGGATATTAGGCTCAAAATGGCTTGCTAAGGAAATCAAATATTTTTGGTGATAAAAAATTTAGTTAAGTGACTTCTCATATCAAACATGGCCTCTTATCATTATCATGAAATAACACAAAGCTCAATTCAACAAGTCCTTGGGCAAATTCTAGCATATAAATCCATGAATGATGCACTCACAAAGAATTCAACCGTATAAGATGTACGATTCATAAGGCACAAAAGCTCACGAGCTTAAATTGAGCAACAATGAAGCATTTTCAATCACGGCTTTGAAGAAAGAAAGCGTAGCATGGGTTTTAAAGTCGTGCTCGACCAGCCTTGGTCGAACACAAGCCGCACGATGAGCAGCCTTCAGTGGTTTACGAGAAACCAAGTAAAATATTGGTGCACAACCAGCCTTGGTTGTGCACCACTACGTGATCGTGAAAGGAGATCAGACCAAGAAAATTGTGCCTTTTAAAGTCGTGCATGGCCATAGTCCGTGATCGTGCACCACTGCACGATCGTGTAACCCTGTACAGCTCAGTAAAATTGGGAATCAAGCCCTAGAAAGAACTGCCACAAACCTAAAGGATATAAGTACATCCAAGCTCGATTTTTAGAAGGGAGCACCTCCAAGACTCAATTTCCATAATCTATTTCATATTTTTCTGAGTTTCCTTAGATAATTTACAAAGTTATCCATAGAATTCAAAAGTTTAGCTTAGATAGTGTTAGTTCTTCATTGTAATTTCAATTTCAATCAAGGAGCACCCAACATTGAAGATTAAAGGTTATCATCCATACTTAGCTAGTTTTGATTACTGTAAGAATCATTTAAATTTTAAATCAATCAAGGAGGATTAAGGTGATGTTGCTCTATTTCTTCATCTATTTACTATTCTTTATTGTCTTTGCATTTCATGTTGTTTTTATCATGGGTCTTGTGTATTTCATCTTCTCCGCCATTGTTATGCTTCTATTAGCCATGGTCTAACCTTTTTATTTGTTTGGGTATTTGATCTATGTATGAATTTGGTGAAATTATGAATTGATGACTTTGATTTACATGTTATTGGGTGTATAGGTTTTTATTGTGGGGTTTTCCATATATCTTGTGATTGATTGTTGTTTATAGCTTAATTTATTGGATTTGTATGTTGCAACGAGAGTTGGACGTGCTTCTTTGGTGATTAAGTGAATGCTTTAATTTATTACTTAAGAGTCAAATAGTGATTAATTACGCCGAGAGGGGATTAGTTACTAGATCACCAAACAATAGACACTGCATGCCTAGAGGTTGTTTAGGTGTGTGGTGAAGATACGAACACTGAAAATTAGTACCCAATTGTGAATGTGTCTATGAGTTCACAATCTTAGGAGTTTAAGGAATTACTTTTGTGATAGCTCTTAATATGCTCATAACATTTTTTGATAAGTTTATTGGTCTATAATTATCCAAAGGATTGCATAGTGACAATACCTGAGCAATTACCTCACATTCTTGCACTTCGTTCGAAGTTAGGTGTTAATTAGTGTTAATTTGATTATCTCTATTTTAATCTGTTATTTTATTTCCTAAATTGCAAAAACATGTTTAGCTTCTATAATACTATGCCAACGTATAGTTTTGGTATCTACTGTCCGACTAGTCTCTTGGGTTCGATATACTGATTGGTCTTAAAATACTTATTAATAAATTATGAGACAGTTAGTTGTCTTCCCTTTAATGGGTATTTAGTTTTTCTTTTGAGTGTGCTTTGTTTAGGGTAGATTTTTATTTTTTCAGATTCGGTAGTGGCCAGATGGATTCTCCATTCTACCTAGTTGTTGTCTTAACCAAGAAGAGATGAACGTCGTGAAAATGGTGAAAGACACCTTAGTGTGAAGTGTTTCTTTTTGCTAAATGGTCTTTAAAGTTTACTCATGCATTGTTTTGATCTTGTACAAACTCTCCATCTCCTCACGATTAGATTGACACAGTTTTTCTCATTGTTTGAAAACTTAGCCTCCAAAATCGATTAGTGATATTATTGTTTTTTTATGATCATATTAACTTATAATAGGTTTTGTTATTTAAAAAAAATTAAAAAAAAAAAACCTATCACTACCTCTTAATTTAGGTAAGCATTTGGTTATATAATTCGATCAGTTTTGATAATTTTTTAAATTACAATCGAATTATTTATACACCATTATTTTAAGTTCCGCGAATTTTGTGGGATAAAGAAAAATTATATAAATAATAAAATAATTATAGTAATTTTTTTTTTTGTTGTTTAAATATTTTTACAAATAAAAGCACTTACAATACACGATATACTTAAACTGATATGGTAATTTAAATATGAAAAAACTGATTAAGTATTTAATACTTGATAACTTCATAAAACACTATGAATCCACAAATTTCATTTTAGGCCAAAATTTGTAACTATTTTTTTTTTAAAAAAAAAATTCATTTGTAAACAACGTTTGTTATATACTTGCAAGGTCTCCCATCAAAACCGAGACACAAAATTTTCAATCCTCTTTTGCTTTTAACACTAGAGACTGCAGCTCTGCAACATATAGCATCATATAACTCTAGTATGTAGATCAGCATAATATGCAGGATTATTAAAAAAATTATATTATAGAAATTTTATTTTTGTTATTCATGTATTTTATAAATCGAATACACAAATTAAATAAAATAAATTAATTTATGTTCATTGAGATGATGCCTTGACTACCAATGTGTATCTTATCAATAGAACAACAACACTCTTAATCACAAAACACTTATTGAAATGCTCACAGGCTCAAAACACTTAGATGTCTTTGCTTCCCTCTCTTGAGACCATACTGTCAACAAAAACTTAAAAAATTTGATTGTTGTGCTTTTCTTGGCTATAGTTTACGATACATATAAAGCTATAGAAAAGTTGTTATCACTAGACACGTTACCTTTGATGAATATATTTTTTCAGTCATTGTCTCATTTGCCTCTCCTACTTCTCATCCGATCCCTCACCTAAACCTCCCATCTTAGCCCCTCCTATTTCCATTCCTAAACTTCTCCGAAATGATACTCACACCTCTCTTAATCCCCCTAGATCTGATATGGCACCATCTTCTATCTTCATCACTTCATATCTACACCTTTGCATGTGTCAGAATCAAAGGGAGTTGAATCAGTACACACAAGAGAAAGACACTGCTATTAATAACACGGGGAGTGTTGGTCCCACTTAGTTGAGTATCTTAGGGAAAACTTGAATTAACCTTCTAGGAAAAATCTAGAAGGGGGGGAGGGGGTTGAATAGATTTTTAGATTTTTTATCAAATCTTTCAAACTTATCCAAAAACCAAGTAGCACAGTGGAATTCAATTTTAAACTCAACTTGATCAAGATCAAAAGCAACCTGATATTTTAGTTTTAACTTTGATTCTGAAATTAATCTTTGATTAAAAAACTTGAAATTGAAATTGACAGACAAGTAAAGTAAAGCAATAAAGAACACCAGGGTTTATAGTGGTTTGGATTATGAATAATCCTACATCCACTCTCCTTCTCCAACTTGAAGAAGGGACCAGCTTACTACTTACTTACTTACAATCTAACTTACAACTTACAACTTACAAAAATCCTTCAAATCTTCAAAACTCCTAACTTCTTCTCTTGAATCCAACTATTACAGTGTGTAGTGGAATTTGAAGATTACAAGTAAAGTGTTCTATAAACACTTAGAATTGATTTGAAAAACTCTTTTGAAAACTTGTGAATTTGTTGTGAAATCTGAATAGAAAGTAATTGCAAATCGTGATACGTGCAAAGTGAAAAGTTATTTTGAAAATGAAAATCTAGACCTATTTATAAGTCTGAAAAGACAGTTAGTTTGTTAGTCAGTTCTAACAAACTGAAAACTGCTCAACAAACTTAATCTTGAAAACCGCTTGCTCCTCAGCTGATTTTAACCTACTCGTCTGCAGCTGACTTGGTGAAGACTCGCCTTTCTTATTCTACTCAGCTTGTCTCGACCTCGTCTGAGCTCTTCATAATTGTCTCCTAAAAATGACTAGATTTGAACTTGTCTCCAGACGACTTGCAACTTTCCAGTCTTCAGCTGACTTGCTCAGTTGATGACCTAGTTTGATCAGCTTAGTACTCGGATTCAGTCTCAGCTGTTCTTCATAGTCGTCTGATCATTTGAACCTACTTTTAACTCATCATAACATTCTTAATCTAACAATTTCCCCCTTTTTGATGAAGTTAAAACCTACAGGGAAGAAACACACTCACAGCTGAAGTTAGTTCAAAGTTTAATCAAGATTATCAGATAGGTATATTAGAGCACATTCTCACATTGAATCAGATCTATTCAAATTAGAACACTTAATTCATACTTAGACAAATTTTAAGAACTTATTCTTAAGTCTTAAGAATTTAGACTTAGTGAAAAGTTTTAAAACTTAAAGAACTTAGAAAAGTTTTAAGACTTAGAAAATTTTTAGAAAAATTTTAATTCTGAAATTTTCTCAGATGATTAATACTTAGAAAATTTTAAGTTTTTCTCAAAACAGTAAAGAAAGCTTTAAGAAAAATAACAAGTAAATCTCATAAGTCAAAATATATTCATTCACATATACACATTTTTACAGATAAGGAGAACTGATAAAAAGAAAGATAAGGAAAAGAAAATCCTGTCTATCAGGTTCCCCATTGGTTAGCTTCTAGAATCCTCAGCCAGGTGAAAATCCTTGCTCAGAGCTGTTTGAGATCTTCTTCATTAGTGAGCTTGGAATCCACCTCAGCTTTGGTAACTACGGTTTTGACCCATTCCATGTCTGGAGTGCCATCTTCATTCAGCTTGGGAGAGACGTGCTCATAGGCTGGTTCGACAAGATCGCAGTTGAAAACTTTGCTCGCCTCATCAAGCAGTCTCCCATACAGATCGGCATCCTCTCTCTCCATCCATTCATGCCATTGCATGTCTTCATCAGCTGCACCAGATGGAGATGCCTTCAAGATGTACCAATAGTACATCCATCTGGCATCCAGCGCCTTCTTTTTGTATTCGCTGGTGAACTGCCCAGACACCATCTTTGGAGGAGCTGACGAGTGGTGGACATGTCGGAAATCTGCTTCATCAGCTGCTTTAGATACCCATTTCCGAGTGTCCCTGTCCCACTTCAGCTCCGCCTTTCCCAGCTTCTTCAGTCTCTTCTTTTCCTGCTTCTCATACCTCTCTTTTTCAGCATGAATTCTTCTGATTTGCTCAGCTGAGTGGTTTGAGTAGTCATGTTCTTTTCTTTTCCGCTCTGCTGGTCTGGGACTGGTTAGCTGCTCAGCTGATGATACTTTCTCGATTACTGCTGCCTTTCCTTTACCCTTGCCCTTGGCCTCGGGTTTCTCAGCCTCTTTCATTCTGGTCAGCAGTTGTTCAGTCTCCTCCTCCTCCTCCTTTCTCTTCTTCTCTTCATCCTCTAGGATGGCCTCCTCAATCTGGGTCACCCTCAGTTGCAAGGCAGTCAGCTCATCTGATTTGATCTTTATCTATGCTTTGGCTGCCTCCAACTCAGCTGAGTCTGCCTTTGAGTCGAGCTTGTCTGTTATTGACATGACTCCAACTGTGAGGGTGTCCATTCTTCCTTCAGCTCCTTCCCCCTTTTTAACTTCATTCTGCAGGGTCCGGAGCTAATCTTCCAAAGCAGTACAACGAACCCGGAAGTTTGATTTGTCTGCTGTGAGGGCATCAACCAGGACTTCGTTGTCTGCAGCTACTTTCTGCTTGAGTAATCTCAACTCCTCCTCCAGATTGCTCAGCCGGGTACTGTTGGTCCCGATTAGTTGAGCAGATCGGATAAAACTTGTATCAGCTTTCTAGGAAAAATCTAGAAAGGGGGGGTTGAATAGATTTTTCAGATTTTTACAAATCTTTCAAAATTTATTCAAAGAAGTAAAGTAACACGGCGGAAATTAAATTTTAATCTCAACTTTATTAAGATCAAAAGCAAACTGATATGATGGTTTTAACTTTGATTCTGAAATTAATCTTCAATTGAAAAACTTGAAAATAAGCAAGTAAACAAAAGCAATAAAGAACACCAGATTTATAGTGGTTCGGATTATGGATAATCCTACATCCACTCTCCTTCTTCAACTTGAAGAAGGGACCAACTTACTACTTTCTTACTTTCAACTTACAGCTTACAACTCTCTTCAAATCTTCAAAATACTCCTAACTCCTTCTCGTGAATCTAACAATTACAGTGAATAATGGACTTTGAAGATTACAAGTAAAGTGTTCTATAAACACTTAGAACTTTTTGAAAACTCTCTTGAAACACTTGTGAATTGATTGTGATCGAAATCTGAGTAGTGAATAGTGTGTAAATCAAATTTTCATAAGTGTATTGAAAAATAAAACTAGACCTATTTATAAGTCTGTAGAGACAGTTAGTTTGTTAGTCAGTTCTAACAAACTGGAAACTGCTTTAACAAACTTAATCTTGAAAACTACTTGCTCCTCAGCTGATTTTACCCAACTCGTCTGCAGCTGACTTGGTGAAGACTTGCTTTTCTTATTCTACTCAGCTTGTCTTGACCTCATCTGAGCTCTTCATAATTGTCTCCTACAGATGACTAGACTTGAGCTTATTTCCAGACGACTTGCAACCTCTAATCTCCAGCTGACTTAATCAGTCCTTGACCTAGTCTGATCGGCTTAGTATAAACACCTGATCTCAGCTGTTCTTCATAGTTGTCTGCTCATCTGGATTGATCTTTTAACTCATCAAAACTTTCTTAGTCTAACAATTTCCCCCTTTTTGATGAAGTTAAAACCTACAAGAAAGAGACACACTCACAGCTGAAGTTAGTTTAGAGTTAGTCAAGATTTATCAGATAGGTATATCAGAACACATTTTCACTTTAAACAGATTAATCCAACATAAAGCACTTAAAATTTTTTTTTTAAGTCTTTTAAACTTTTTCAAAATAAAAAACTTTTAAGTCTTAGGACTTAGAAAATTTTAGACTTAGAAAAATTTTGAAATTTTTAAGTCTAAGATGATAGATTTCTCAGATGATTAAAAAAAATTAAGATTTCTTAAAGCAGAAAAAACTTTAAGAAATAAGACAAGTAAAACTCATTCAGTCAAACATATGTTTATTCACATCAAATTTACACGATATAAAAAGATCAGAAAAGTAAGAAGATAAAGAAAAGAAAATGATCCTTTGATCAGACTCCCCATTGATAAGCTTCTGGAATGGCCAACTATGTGAAGACCCTTTTCCTTAGCTCCTTCAACTCTTCTTCACCCTTCAGTCCTGACTCTACTTCTGCCTTGACAATGATGCCTTTGATCCAGTTCATGTCTATAGAGCCATCAGGGTTAGTTTTGGGTCTGCCTGTTTCATAGGCTGGGGCACACAGATCAGCATTGAAGAACTTGTCTGCTTCGACAATCAGCCGATGGTATAGATCTGCATCTTCTTTCTCAATCCACTCATGCCACCTAAGGTCCTCGTCCTGAGCTGCAGAATCAGACCCCTTCAAGATGTACCAATGATACATCCATCTGGCATCTAGATTCTTTTCTTTATACTCTTTAAACAATTTTCCAGCGACGACCTTCGGAGGATTGAGTGTCCGATGATATGGTCTGAATTCGGCTTCATCTGCCCCTTTCATTTCCCATTTTCTGACTTCTTTGCTCCACCTCATCTCTAACCCCTTATTCTTCTTCTTCAGACGCTTTCTCTCCCTTTCTCCATACCACGCCTGCTCTTTCCTTATCCTGCTAATCTGCTCTTCAGGGAGATTCGAGTAGTCAGGCTCTCTTTTTCTTTTCTCAGTCAGAGTGGGCTTGAGACTTAGTGCTTTGGCTGGAGCTGACTCTTCAACAAGCTTCCCTTTGCCTTTTCCTTTTACCTCAGCTGCTGTTTAGTCTGACTCTTTTATTTTTGCAAGCAGCTGGGCAGACCTATCCTCCTCTTCTTTCTTCCTTCTCGCCTCGTCTTCCTTCAGTGCTTCCTCCAATTGGTTGACCCTCAGCTGTAGTGCAGCCAGCTCATCAGATTTGATTCGATCTTCTTCCCTGGCTGCCTCCAGCTCAGCTGTACTGGCCTTAGTGCCAACTTATTTTCTGGTTTCATTCACAACAGCTGTGAGGGTCTGCTCTCTTTCTTTCACCTCCTGTTCCCCCTTTTTGACTTCATCAGCTAGGATAGTCAGCTTCGTCTCAAGATCTTTGCATTTGACTCTGAAGTCTGATTTATCCAAAGCCAATGAGTCTACTACAATTGCATTGTAGTCTGTGACTTGATTCTTCAACCCTTGCACCTCCTCCTCCAAGGCTTTCACCTTCTCAGCAAGAACAGAGTTAGTAATAGAAGTAATCTTTTGAATTAGATTTACCTCTACTTCCCTCATGTTGGAAATCATTGTTTCAGTGACTGCCTTCACCATCTTCCTTGTCTTCTTCTTCATCTTTTTCGCAAAAGTTTGTTTTATCTTCTTCTCCATTTGAGCTACGATGGAAGAGATGGCTGAAGTGGGGCTAAGGTCACAGTCCTCATCCTCAGAAGAGGATTCGGATGAGGAGGAAGTGGGAGTATGGGGTTCAGAAATTTGAGGGAGAGGGACTGGTGAGCTCATCTGGATGTCTTCCAGGAAAGAGTAGGAAGGAATTTCAATTTCAGGTGGAGGTGTGGTTTATGTTTGTGGAGAGGTGGAAGGTTGAGTTTCAGATAAGGATATGGTAGATGAGGTTGGTTGTTCAGTTTGTGGGATGATGGTGGGAGTGGGGATGTTTTCAGGTTGGGTGGAAGAAGGGATGGTTTCAGGTTGGGTGGAAGAAGGGATGGTTTCAATTGGAGTTGTGGTGGATTCAGTTTGTATTTGGACTGTGGGAGTTGGACTGGTGATTTGGGGCAACTGTGGCTATTGTAGAGGCTCTGAGGTGCCAGCCGGGCACACCTCTTCATTGCCAGGTGGAGATTGAGATAAAGAGAGAGAAGAGTTGGTACCTTCCTCCTGAATAGGAGATAGTGCAGCTTCCTTGGCTGGTGAAGAAGGAACCTCCAATTGAGCAACCTCAGCTGCAATCTCCAGGACAGGAACTTCTTCTGAAAGTAGAGTTGACGCTTCCATCTGACGGCCTGAGCTCCCTAAAGATTCAGATGTTTGTGATGTCCTGTGGGGCCTCCTCTGAAGGATAAACTGATTATCCTCATCTGAATCTTCATCTGATGGTTGGCTGGTAACAGCTTCAGATGATTCTGCTGATGGCTTCTTTTCAGAGGCTTTGACAAGCCTTCTCCTCGACCTTCTCCTTGGAGACCTTACTGCAGCTGCTGCCTCCTCAGCTGTCACTTCAACCACAGCTGGATCCTTGGCTGGTAAAACTCCTGTCACAGGCTCTGCAGCCTCAGCTGCTAGAATTTGAGGATCAGCTGCTTGTCTCCGAGCCACTGCAGCTGCTGCCTGCTCCCTCTTATTCTTCGCATCATCTAACTCATCATTCGAGTCTGGCAATCCACCTATCCTTTCATTTTTGGTCAGCAAACCCTTCTGCTTAGAATATTTTTTCAGCCCTTCCCTCATCTCAAATCTCTTATTTAGTCCCTCCATTAATACTGTGATCTTATTAAATAGGCTCACAGTTGAAGAAGCATTCCAGTCTCCTCCATCAGGATTATATAGTAACCTCAGCTTCTCCTCTTTCAGCCTTCGAAATAGTAAATCAACCCAATCCACTCTAATTCCATCGAATATCGCCCTCATACAGCACAAACGCGAATTAGTTACTCCATCATGAGAGCTTTGATCTCCCAGGATTGACTTTGTCACGATTGTCATAAGCAATCTTTATTTCCTCCTCAGAAGATGTTTCTTCAAATCTCTCCTCGATCCTTTGTAGGTAACCCTCGCAAAAATGTCAAATGATTCCTCCCATTCATCTTCCTTATATACCAGAGGATTTACCCCTTCCATCGAAGTATCAAGGATTCTCGCCACATTCTCCTTCGTATACTCTAGCTGAGTACCTTCTACAGTGGTTTGGAAACCATTCTCTGAAAATACACTATTAACCAGGAACTCTGCTCCAATGAAATCCGCTGTTTTGTTTTCTAGAGACTTTAATGCACAAAATCCTCTCAATCTCGAAGCTTCCAATAACCCTAATATCTCTCTGGATTCTCTGTCACTGGTTGTATCAAAATCAACGAACATTTTGGCTTTGACTTTATTCTTCATAGTCTCTGAATTCATTTTGAAATCAGATTTTGCAGAGGTTATCTAAGTAAGGGGTTTTGGTGTTTGAGAAGAAGAGGATGCCATTGAGTAACTTTTGAGAGTATGAAAAAATTGTAGTAATTTTCTGAACAGGAGAATGTGAAAGTGAAATTTTGAAACGAAGAAGGTAAGTTTTTAAACCCTGGAGAGAGAGAGGGAAAGTTGGGAAGATGATACGTGGCACGATCTCAGAAATTTAATTTTAGCCATTGATTAAAGAAAGCGCGTGTAAAACATCAACAGTTTAGTGAGAAAATCGCTTTGAATTCAGGCGCGTGGCATGAACGCGTCTTGAATTGTGTAAAAGTAACTGTTTATCCTACGGATTAGACGACTAATACGTTTGCTTTATACAGAGGTAATTAGTATACCTGACGTAAGCTAAAAGATATCGTTCTTTGCAAATAGGTTTTCTATTTCAAACTTGGTTAATATCAGACTTAGTCAAAAGTGACCTTGTCTTGTATTTTTGAAAAAATTTCTCCTAGTCTGATTTTGAAAAACATAAATTTTTTTTTAAAACAACACTTAACACAGTATTTCCAATTTAGTCACTGGTACAGATTATTTTGAAATAAGCAGACTTATGAAAGTTATTTGGGAACAACAGTTTTTAAGGAAAAAAATAAAAGTGAGGTGTTTTTCTGATTGAAGAGATTTAGAAATAGAGTTGATACACCTGTTCCTGCAAGTAAACTTATCAAAACTATTAGTAGCTGAGGTAGATCAGATAGGGTGCAGATAGTCATCTGTTTTCTAAAAATCAGGTGACTATTGTGCCCTAGTCTGATTTACCGAATGTTAGATAAGAATTCATCAAGTCAGATAAGGTCAATATGACTAATCCTTGATTCTTGATTCCTAAGAAGGAAATCAATGATATCAGCTACCTGATTATCCTTTGACTCATATCTAGTCTGACGATTCTTTCTAGACATTGATTTAAAGAAAAGAAAGAAACATATAAGGAATATATTTAACAGATGCAAGCAATTTGAATTAAAAATCAGCTAATGATGCATCAAGTAATCCTAATTCTAAGCATAATTCTTTAAATCTAGACTCAGCTAATGGTTTTGTAAGAATATTTGCTCTTTGTGATTCAGTGGCTATCTTCTCAATCCTAATGTCATTTTTCTCCACATGATCTCGAATGAAATGATGTCTAATGTCTATATGCTTACATCTAGAATGCAGAACGAGATTGTAAGTCATAGCTATTGCACTATTACTATCACAGTAAATTGGAACAGATGATGTTTGAATGTTATAATCTCTAAGCTGTTGACTAATCCAGAGGAGTTGAGAGCAACAACTTCCAGCTGCCATGTATTCAGCCTCAGTTGTGGAGGTAGCAACAGATGTTTGTTTCTTAGATAACCAAGAAATTAATTTGTTGCCTAAGAATTGACAAGTTCCTGAAGTGGATTTCCTATCAATCTTACATCCCCCAAAGTCTGAGTCTGAATAACCTACCAGCTCAAAGTTGTCATCAGCTGGGTACCATAACCCTACTTGCAAAGTTCCTTTGAGATATTTAAGAATTTTCTTAGCAGACTCCAGATGAGTTTTCTTAGGATTAGCTTGGAATCTTGCACATACCCCAATAGCAAAGCCTATGTCTGGCCTACTTGCAGTGAGATAGAGAAGAGATCCAATCAGTCCACGATACTCCGTTGCATCCGTGGGTATCCCCTGCTCATCTGAATCCATAGAGAAGTTAGTTGCCATAGGTATTTTAACTTCTCTACTAGTAGTCATCCCAAATTTCTCAATTAGATCTTTGGCATATTTAGACTGATGTATAAAAATACCCTTACTCATCTATTTAATCTGTAAGCCTAGAAAATATGTTAATTCACCCATCATTGACATTTCAAACCTGTTTTTCATGAGAATACTAAACTCTTCACATAATTTCAGATTAGGTGAACCAAAGATTATGTCATCTACATAAATTTGAACTAATAAGATGTTACCATCTACTTCCTTTCTAAACAAAGTCCTATCAATCTTACCTTTTGAAAAACCATTTGATATCAAGAAATCAGATAAGGTATCATACCAAGCTTTGGGAGCTTGTTTTAAGCCATATAGAGCTTTGTTGAGTTTATAGACCTTGTTATTGATCTTAAACCCAGGAGGCTGCTCCACATAGACTTCCTCAAGTAACACACCATTAAGGAAAGCAGACTTAACATCCATTTGAAAGACTTTGAAAGATTTATAAGCAGCAAATGCTAAGAACAGCCTTATTGCTTCTAATCTGGCAACTGGAGCATAGGTTTCATCATAGTCTATCCCCTTAGACTGTGAGTAACCTTGGGCTACCAATCTTGCCTTATTACGAACAATAATGTTGTTCTCATCTGTTTTATTTTTGAACACCCATTTGGTGCCTATAATCTTTCTATGTAAGGGTCTTTCCACTAATTCCCAAACATTTTGCCTTTCAAACTGATGTAGTTCCTCCTGCATGGCTGTTATCCAGTTTGGATCAGATAGAGCTTCCTCAATAGACTTGGGTTCAAGAAGTGACACATAACAGCTGAACAGACTTTCAGAGTCCAGCATCATTCGTGTCTGCACACTACTAGATGGGTCTCCAATAATCTGATCAGATGGATGATAGTTTCTCATCCTTTTGCCTATATGTGTAGAAGGATCCTCATCTTGAGACTCAGTAGGCAACTCCTCTGACTCTACCTGAGCTGACGTTCCCCCTTCATCAGTTGGCCCCCGCTGATCAGCTGATGTCAAGGGTGTCTCCTCATATGAAGTCTGACCAGAAGTTGTCTTCTGATTATCAGATGGGGATTCTTCTTCATCTGAGTCTGAATCAAGACTAGGTAGATAGACAGTTCTATGTTTAGTCTTGGTTAGTTCAATCCTTTCTAGAATATTAGAAATTTGATTCACTTTATCTGAGAAAGAATACAACTCATCAAAGACCACATGAGGCGTTTCTTCCACACAAAGGGTTGTCTTGTTGAAAACTCTAAATGCCTTGGAAGTGTTGGAATATCCTAAGAATATTCCATCAGCTTCCTTAGCATCAAAAGTTCTTAACTTAGATTTCCCATTGTTATGGATGAAACATTTACAACCAAAAGCTCTGAAATATGAGATTCTTGGAATCTTACCTTTTCAAATCTCATATGGAGTCTTACCCTTGTCTTTAACAACCAAGCACCTATTCTGGGTATAACAAGCTGTGTTGATGGCTTCAGCCCAGAACCTGTGAGGGGTTTCATACTCAGCTAACATGCTCCTAGCTGCCTCTTTCAAGGTTCTATTCCTTCTTTCAACCACTCCATTTTGTTGAGGAGTTCTTGCTGATGATGTCTCATGAATAATTCCACACTCATTGAAAAAGTTAGATAAATAAGAATTCAAAAATTCAGTGCCCTTATCACTTCTTATTTTAATAATATTAACACCCTTTTCATTTTGAATCTGTCTGAACAGATCAAGGATCTTGTTGATAGTCTCATTTTTCTTGAAAAGAAATATAACCCAAGTGTATCTAGAAAAATCATCTACTACAACAAGAGTATATTTCCTTCCACTGAAATTGAGAGGAGAAACAAGTCCAAATAGATCAAGATGAAGTAGTTGTAAAACTCTTTCAGATGAAGAGGTGTTAATACTCTTAAATGAGTGTCTAGGCTGTTTACCTTTTTGACAAGTATCACATTTAAGATCAGTAGATAAAAGTTTCTCAGGTAATCCCTTAACAAGGTTCTTTTTAGCCAGCCTACTAAGGGTCTAGAAATTCAGATGACTAAGCCTCTTGTGCCATAGCCAGCTGAGGTCATCTCCACCCTTAGCTATCAGACAAGTATCTTTAGGACAACTATTAAAGTTGGCCACATAGACATTACTGTGTCTGAAGCCAGTTAAAAGTACCTTATCTGAGGAACTATCTAAGATATCACATTTATCCTTAGAAAATTTGACAAGAAAATCCTTATCACAAAGTTGGGAAACAGATAGCAGATTGTTGGTCCTGATTGGTTGAGTTGATTAAAACTTTGAATTAACCTTCTAGAACAAAATCTAGAAGGGGGGGGGGTTGAATAGATTTTGTAGATTTTTCAAATCTCTCAAAAATATATTCAAGGTACCGGATGTACACAGCGAAAAATGATTATTAACCTCCACTTCAACAAGATCAAAAGCAAACTGATATTATAGTTTTAACTTTAATCCTGAAATTAATCTGTAATTGATAAACTAAGAATTGAAAAGAAACAAATAAGTAAATCAAAGCAATAAAGAACACAGTATTTATAGTTGTTCGGATTATAACAATCCTACATCCACTCTCCTTCTCCAACCTTGAAGAAGGGTCGTCACTTACTTACTTTCTTCCTTCTTGCTTACTTACTTACAATTGTGAATCTTCAGCCTTACAACGATTTCTTCCTAATTTCTGAATATCTATGGCTTGAAGATGTTCTGTGAAAAGTGTTCTACAACCACTAAAACTGGAAAACGTATAAAACGTTTGTGAATGTGTACAATATTTGTGGCTCGTGAATACAAAATGTGTATGTCGATGAATGCAAAGTATCAAGTATATTTCTAAACAAATTTCTATCCCTATTTATAGAGATCTTCATTTAGTAGTTGTAACTTCCTTGAATTCTGTTTTGACCAGTTATAACAGTATAACTGAATCTTGTAACTTCCTCTTGGTTAGTTGAAACCGCTTCTTGAAACTTGTGTAAAATTTCTCTAACACTTCATCGTCTGCTACTTGCCTCACCCCGTCTTCGTCTTCATTCCTTGTCTGGGTGTTTGTTTATCGTATTGAGTCTTAACTGTCTTCTAAGTGTTGCCCTTATTTGATATCTGGTCCCCATCTGATTTCTCATCCTTGTCTGTCTTCTCGTCCTTATCTGATATACCGTCCTAGTCTGATTTCTCAACCTAGTCTGACTTCCTGTCCTTATCTTATTTGTACTTAGCTTTATTTACAAATACGTACTTCAGCTGTCTATACAAAATACTCAGCTGGTCATCCTATTTTACACTTTTAACACATCAAAACTAAATACAACTTTTGTCATCCTAACAATTTCCCCCTTTTTGATGATGCTAAAACACAACTCAAGAAAAGAAAATTGTTAGTACATTTTGAAGATAAACATAATATAAGATTTATAAGCACCTAGTCAGATAATCAGAGCAATGGACTTCACAATCAGATGATCAGAGCAGTACTTTAATCAAGATATGAAATCAGATAATCAGGAATAAAAACTTAGAAACAGTTTATAAGATTTTAGATGATTCAGTGTTATAAATTCATAAGCCAGTTAATTAAGCCAAGAAATAGTTAGTAAACTAAAAAAAACAAGTTAGTTAAACAACCAAGTTTTGTGAAAATAGTTCAAAAGATATATTTCACAGATATTCACATAACTTGCACATTTTCCACATTTTTATTCATAATAGACAATCAGAAGAGTAAAAGAGAGACTTAATCGTACCACCTGTCTTCTTCTGGAATAGCTATCCAGTCGAAGACACGATTTTTCAAGCTCAATGTCTCCCCGCCCTCAGCTAGATCTGCCACCGTCTCAGCTTGGATCAGCATCTGCTTCACCTTTTCTCTATCCAGATGGCCATCTTGCGTAAGTGGAGCAGACATGGTTGCATATGGCGGTGCGACTATGTCTACATTGAACTCCGAGTCCCCGAGATCGATCAAGTACTGATAGAAGTTTGGATCTTTTGCCTCCAGCCATTCGTGAAATGCAATGTTCTCGTCTGTGCCCCAAGAGATTTTCTTGCATACATGGAATAGGAAGATCTATTCCCCTTCATACGCTCTCCATTTGGCCTGTTGGTCCATGGGAAGGATTTCCTTGGGCACAACCTCCGTTCTATGGAATGGTCGAAAGATCTCTTCTCCTTCTTTATTCCTCGACTTCTGAACCCACTTTCTTATCTTTCTATCATAAGTCTTCCCGGCTGCTTTTTCTTGCTCCCTTCTCCTCTTGGCTTCTCTCCTTTTATACTTCTCTTTTTCTTCCCTTTTCCTCTTTAAGATTCTTTCTTCTTCTTCTATCTCAGACTGGGTTTTCTGAACTTGGCTTGAAGCCTTAGCTTTCCCAGCTGCTTTTGATGAGGATGAGGGGGATTTGATTGTCAGGACAGGAGCAGGAGCAGGATCAGCAGTGGGTGGAAGTTCAGGTTCAAGATCAGACTCGGTAGCCTCAGCTGTAGTTCTTCTTTTTAGTCTCCTCAGTGCTCTCTGAGACTTCTCTTCTGCTGCTTTCTTCTTCTCTTCTTCTGCTCTCAGCAGTTCCTCAGACAACTCATATATCCTTAGATTCAGGGCCATCAGCTGATCATCCTGTAACTCAACTCTTTTCTTGAGCTCACTATCTTCCCCCTTTTTAGCATCAGCAAAACGGGTGTTGCAGATAGTGGCTACTTGATTTATTTGCCCTATGAGTTCTTCTCTTACAAACCCTGTCTTCTGATCCAGCTGTTCAAGGCGCTTCTTATGAGCTGTCTCAGTCCGTCTGAACTCATCTTCCATGAACTGTTTCAGAGTAGCTGTTTGTCTGTCTTTCTCCATGGCTAGCTGCATCGATAGAATTTGAAGAAATGAAGCTTCCTTTGCTCTCCAAGACTCTCTCACCTGGTCTTCAACACTGTCACTAATTTGGCGAAAAGCATCTTTGGCATACTGTTTGACCCAGGCATCTTGAGAGTTCATTTCTTTAGCCACCATCTGCTTCAATTTGACCGTATTCTCTTCATGTCTGATTCCGGAGAAGTATAGATCAATCTTGGTCTTCTCATGAACTGCGGCTTCTATATTCTCCTTTATTGAAGAGGTTATTATACTTGAAACCATTTGGAAGGCATTCAGACAAGCATTCTTGAGATTTTCAACTTCTGCTTTCAGTGCTTCCACATCGGATACAGACGCAGATGTGGTGGGCAAGCTTTGCTCTTCAGAGGGAGGAAATAGAGTTAGATCTATTTCCTCAATGTCAGTTTCAGCTCGTACAGTAGCTGGAGGGGAATCTGCCAAGTATGTCGATGTAGTTGGCACGTCTGTTTCCACCTCAGTTGTTTCTTGCTCAACACCCTGCTCTGTTTGTGCTTCCTCAGCTGTATCCATCTCAGCTGGCTCATCGGCAGCTCCACCAGTTATTTCTTCCTCCACCCTTTCTTCCTCAATCTCCTTCTCCTTCCCCTTCTCAACTGCTTTCTCTACTTCTTCTGGGGTCTCATCTCCAAGATATACCCTTTGTAGGATATAATCAACAAATGTGGTTTCTGACAGGATATCTTGGAATGATTTGAGCTTTGCCTTCTTTAGGACTTGTTTCTCCCAGATAGCTAGGTTATTGCCCCCTGCTTCTGCTATCATAATAGCCGTCTCTTCAAACGAACCCAGCCTAAGTCTTCTCAACAGATATACATCTATCAGCTCTTTCAGTAACTCAGGCTCGTCCTTGAGAGTGGATTCTTGTCTAAGGATGAATTTCTTTCCAAGAATCCGCAGTGAGGTTTCAGTTGGACCCATTTCCCCAGATGGGTTGGGTAGATTTAGGAATAGGTCAGGTTCAGATGAGGTTGAGGGTAGGAAAGAAAATGGATCAAATGACGGTTGAGTTTGTGTTGGACTTATGGGAGTGGACCGTTTTAGAGGCTCAGAGGCAGCGGTCTCATCTGCCCCTTCATCGCCAGGTTGGGATGTGGAGGGTTTAGGTACTCCATCCTCAGATGAGGATGAAGATGAGGATGGTGATCTAGCTTCTTCTCCTTCTTCTGATTCCTCCTCAGACGAGACATCCACAGTCTCCGTCTGCCCCGATACTCTCACCGCCTCAGCTGCGACACTTCCCCCTTGGGAAGTTGTCTCCTCCTCTTCCTCCTCTGCTTCCTACATCTCAGCAGACGAGGATTCATCCACCAACACCGTCTTAGCTTCTTTCGCCTTGGCTTTTGAAGCCCTTTTCTTTGGAGCTGGAGGTGGAGCTGGAGCATCTTCTTCTCCTTCAGAATCGGTTGCTCCATAGGGCTTTTCGTCTTTAATCAGAAGCCCTTTCTGTCTGGTGTATTTCTTTACACCTACCTTCCAGTCAAGGTTATCTGACCCCACCTTGTGTTCAAGTATGATGGTAATCCTTGCTATCATACTTGCAAGTTTGGTCAGAGACCATCTCATCAGCTCGTCTGTGATTGGGGTCTTGGTAAACTTCTTCCTTTCCTCCATTATCCTAGAGTAAACCAATCTGGCCCAGTTTATCTCAGCCCCGTCTATGATAGCCCTCAGACAGCAAATCCTTGGCTTTGTTAGCCCATCGTGGCTCTGTTGCTCCCCCAAAATACACTTCATTAGGATCAACATTAACAGCCTGTATTTCCTCTTCAACATCGGCCTTTTTAGATTTGTCGTTGTATTTTGATATGTTCTCCTGGCCATCATTCGGAAACTTTCCAAGTATTCCGATGATTTATATGTAAACGGATTTTCGCCAGTGGTGCTCAGACCAAAAATCGCTCCAATTTCAGAAATTGATAACACCACCCAATTCTTCTTCTCTCATGTTCTGATTTGAGATTCCAAACCTGTATCTGTTGCTTTCGCCCTGGTTAAGAACTCGGCACACAGATCATCCACAGTCAGATTTCTCGATGGCCTCATTGTGCAGTATCTCTTTAATCCCCGTGATTCGAGCAAATTCAGAATTTCTCTTATTTCTGGATCAGTTGAAACATCCCATTCTACGTACATTTCTGATTTGGTTCTATCACGAATGGAAGTAAGATCATACTCGAACTTGGTTTTGGTTTTCTTAGAATCCGCCATTGATGAATGTAAAAGGTTTAGGAGGGAAAGGAAAAGTTTGAGAAAATATGAAGAGTTTTATGTGTGCGTAAATGGAATTATGCATACGAGTTCCCATTTATATGGCAAATATAATAATAAACAACTATAAGATTAATAATTGTCTGCAAAAGTGTAAATGTAGGCTTTCGAATCGCCATTAATGCAATTATGACATTTATTTTGAAAAGTGCAGAGAATATTATTTCATATGTCGCACGTGAGATTGAGACGGTTCATATTTCAGAAACCGCCTCCATTTCTGGCGCGTGAAGCATACTCAGTGTATTTCAAAAGTAAATTTGATAAAATTCTGGGTCCGTAGTAACTTCTCTCCTGACAGAGTTACTTATTTAAGAAAATATTTTTCAGTTAATTGGAGAGATAAAATAAAATATTATGGATTTTAGAAAACAAATTTGAACCCTTATCCTTTTATTTTGTAAAACAAGATATTTTTAACAAACTGAGTAACTTCATTTTTAAATAAATGTTAAAGAAAATTATGATATTAAATTCATATATTAATTATATGAACCCAATATTCATAATTAAGAGTTTTTAAGAGAAACTTCCTGGACTTTCACCTCATCTGGATTGATAGCATCACTGTCTGTTTCCTGAAGACTTGGATAAATAGACCTTGTCTTGTATTTAGAGATGTGTACTAAACTTTCTTCTTGCTGAAATCACAGACACTTGGACAAGTCGTCAGTATCAAGGGTAAGTCAGATAAGGTGTAATAGTCATCTGATTCTGTAGAAGTCGGTTGACTATTGTGTCCTTATCTGATTTACCTATGTCAGACAAGTAACTATCAAGTCAGATAAGGTCAATATGACTAATCCTTGATTCTTGATCCCAAAATAAGAGATCAATGATATCAGCTACCTGATTGTCCTTTAACTCATATCTAGTCTGATAATTCTTTCTAGACATAATAAACCAATTGAGAGAGACTTAAGAATAAAAACAAGGAATAAGATTATAGATTAACTAAAGAAGCATCTAATAGTCCTAATTCTACAGATAGTTCTTTAAACCTTGTCTCTGCAAGTGGTTTTGTCAAGATGTCTGCTCTTTGAAAATCAGTAGGAATCTTTTCTAGTCTGATATCCCCTTTTTCGACATGGTCTCGGATGAAGTGGTGTCTTATATCTACATGCTTGCATCTTGTATGTAGGACAGGATTCTGGGTAATAGCTATGGCACTATTACTATCACAAAAGATAGGTACTTCTTTGGTGATAATGTTATAGTCCCTTAGCTGTTGACTTATCCAGATCAACTGTGAACAACAACTTCCAGCTGCCATATACTCAGCCTCAGTTGTGGAAGTAGCTACAGAGGTTTGTTTCTTAGACAACCATGAAATCAGCTTACTACCAAGAAATTGGCAAGTACCAGATGTAGTTTTTCTATCTATCTTACACCCACCAAAATCTGAATCTGAGTATCCAGACAGCTCAAAGTTATCATCAGCTGGATACCATAGTCCAACATTTATAGTTCCTTTCAGATACTTGAGAATTTTCTTTGCTGCTTCAAGATGGCTTTTCTTAGGATTAGCTTGAAATCGAGCACATACTCCAACTGCAAAAGAAATATCAGGTCTACTAGCAGTTAAATATAATAAAGAACCAATTAGACCTCGATACTCAGTTTGATTTATGTCTTCTCCCTTCTCATCTGGATCCATTGAAAAATTTGTCATCATAGGTATCTTAGCTTCTCGGCTGGTACCTATTCCAAATTTGTCAATAAGATCTTTTGTACATTTGGCTTGGTCTATGAAAATTCCCTTCTTTGTCTGTCTGATTTGGAGTCCAAGAAAATAAGTCATTTCTCCCATCATGGACATTTCAAATCTGCTTTTCATAAGAGAACTAAATTCTTCACACAAAGATATGTTAGTTGATCCAAATATTATATCATCAACATAAATTTGAACTAACAAAAGATCACAACCAAACTCTTTTCTAAAGAGAGTTCTATCAATTCTACCTTTAACAAAACCATTTTGAATTAAATAATCAGACAAGGTGTCATACCAAGCTCTTGGTGCTTGTTTAAGTCCATATAGAGCTTTCCTTAGTTTATAAACCTTGTCTCCTTTGACAAAACCAGGAGGTTGCTCTACATAAACTTCCTCAGCTAGGATTCCATTAAGAAATGCTGACTTAACATCCATTTGAAAAACTATGAATCTTTTAAAAGCAACATAGGCTAAAAATAATCTTATGGCTTCCAGACGAGCTACTGGTGCAAAGGTTTCATCATAATCAATACCCTCTGATTGTGAATAACCTTGAGCAACTAGTCTGGCCTTGTTTCTAACCACAATATTGTTTTCATCCCTTTTGTTTTTAAAGACCCATTTAGTTCCAATGACTTTTTGATGATGAGGTCTTTCAACAAGCTCCCACACATCTTGTCTTTGAAACTGATTTAGTTCTTCTTACATGGCATTAATCCAGTTGGAATCAGTTAGAGCTTCTGTAATAGATTTAAGTTCAAGTAATGACACATAGCAACTGAGCATACAATCTTGATTTAGTTGAGTCCTCGTCTGGACACCAGGATTTAAATCTCCGATTATCTGCTCAGCTGGGTGATATGCCATTATTTTCTTACCTTTATCTTTTACAGTGGATAGTGTCTTGTCTGAACTATCTATTTCAGATGATTCTATGTTACCTTTTGATCCCTGATCATCATATGTACTAGTCGTCTGGTTAGATGGCGGATCAGCTGGTGAGGACAATCTTTCAGATTCTTTTCCTTTGTCCAATTCTTCCTCTTCATCTGAATCTGATCCTTGATTGTAGAATTTTATGGTTGATTCTTTGATAGTCATCTGTTCCAGATCTTCTGATATCTTTGTGATGTCCCCTGTCTGTGAGGAGTGTTATACTCAGATAACATAGATCTAGCAGCCTCTTTCAAGCTTCTGTTTCTCCTTTCAACCACTCCATTTTGCTGTGGAGTCCTTGCTGCAGATGTTTCCTGAGCTATGCCACTCTCAATGCAGTAGTTAGTGATAAATTTATTAAGGAATTCAGTACCTTTATCACTTCTCATTTTAACAATTTTTAATCCTTTTTCATTTTGAATCTTTTTAAGAAATTCTGGAATCTTAGTCATAGTCTCATTCTTTTTGTACAAGAAAATAACCCAAGTAAATCTTGAAAAATCATCAACAATTACTAAGGTATATTTTCTTCCACTAAAGTTGAGAGGAGTTACTGGACCAAACAAATCCATGTGAAGAAGTTCCAGAATTCTTTCTGAAGAAGGACTACTTATTGTTTTAAAAGAAGCTTTGGTCTGTTTTCCTTTTTAACAAGCATCACACTCATGATTCTTTGAAAATACTTTACCAGGGAGTCCTTTAACTAAAGATTTCCTTGCTATTTTGTTAAGAGTTTTAAAGTTTAAGTGACTAAGTCGTTTGTGCCACAGCCAACTTAGATCATCTGAACTCTTAGCAACAAAACAAGTATCTTTAGGACAACTTTTGAAATTAGCAACATAAATGTTACCTTGTCTAACTCCAGCTAATAAAATATTTTCATTGATATCATCTAGAACATAGCATGCATTATGAGTAAATTTGACACAAAACCCTTTATCACAAAATTGTGAAACAGATAGTAGGTTGTGCTTCAATCCTTCCACGTAGTAAACTTTATGAACTTGAACATCTCCAATTATTAGTGTTCCTACACCTTTAGTAAGTCCATAGTTGTTATCTCCAAACATCACTCTTGGTCCATCAATGGTTTGATAGTTAGAGAGAAGTCGTCTTTCATAGGTCATGTGCTTGGAACAGCCACTGTCAATGTACCAGATGACCTCAAGAATGTCTCCTCTATCAACTATCTTATTATCTTCCTGCAATCACAAATTTATTGCTTAGGTACCCTTTGTACTTTGGGTCCTTTCATGTTAAGTTGATTTTTAGGAATCTAGACAAAGATATCAATGTTCGTTAAAACCATAAATTGCAGTTTACACCCATATCTATCCACTAAGATAAGACTTTCAAGATCAATCTTATTTAACTGATCTTTTGAAATTGTCTTGAATCTCGGTAATAATGGATATATTTTTCTTCTTCTGTCAAAACCATTATACCTAGGATAAGACTTTGATTTAGTCTTGGGTTTAACCTTTGGAGTTTCTTTCCTCGTCTATTTCTTCTTTTCAGAATTGTCAGATGAGGTAATTAATTCCTTAGATTTCCAGGGACTAAATCTAGTTTCTATCTTTGGTTTAGTTGCTTTGACAAAAACTCTAGGTTTTATTGGATCATTTTTCTTACTCCTATCAAAGCCTAATCCAGTTTTATCACTAGACTTTTGTGAAGAATTGAAAATTTTATCTATTGTGGTTTGGGAGTTATTTAGAAGTCCTAACTTGAGATTTAATTCTCTGTTAGTCTTCTTGTAACTCTCATTCTCAGAATAGATATTTAAAAATTTTACTTTCAAAGAACTCAATTCTTGTTCTAACTTATCTGTCTTATCAGACAAGGAACTAGTGATCATCTCAGTCTGACATTCCCCCTTGAATGTACAGTCTGGTTTCTCACTTTCCTTAGTTTGATTGACCTTAGTTAGATCAATAATTTGATTCTTTAAATTAAAATTTTCAGCCTCTATCTGTTTATAAGCAAATAGAGTTGTTTCCAAGTCTTTCAAAAGTTTATCAATAAGACTGGGATCAGTTTCTGATAAGGTATCACAATCATTATCTAAGGATGAATAGTAATGTACCTCTTTTGCCATCAGACAGATGTCGTCATCTGTTCCAAAATCAGATGAGGATGAGGATGAAGATGTCTCATGAACTTCTTCTTTCTCAGCTAGAAGAGCACTCTGATCAGCATACCTTCGGTCTCTTTTCTTCCTCTTTTCTTCTCTCTCTCTGGGAGTGAGTTGAGGACAATCATAACTGTAGTGACCAGGCTTGTTGCATGTATAACATATATCTCCTCTGTCTATTTTTGGACTACTATCTTCTCGTCTGATAGGTGACTTATTACTCCTCGACTGATCCTTCTTTCTATCATTTTTTGAACTCTTTTTATCTCTGTCTGATCTATAGTTCCTTCGACCTGACATGTCTCTCTTGTTTCTTTTGTACTTCATCTTCAATCTTTCATATCTTTTCAATAAAAGAGCCATTTTTTCTTTTACGGACAAATCAGATGCCTTAGAGATCTTTTCAGATTCATCTTGATAAACAAAAGCTACAATCTTTCCAGATGTTGAAGATTCTGCTTCATCTTCTTCATCTTCAATTTGGATGTCATATTCTAACGCCTTCAGATGAGAAAACAAAGTGTGGTGAGAAAATGAGGATAGATTTTGAGCAGCCTTCAGAATGTTAGCTTTCTCTCTCCATCTTTTGCTCAATGACCTCAGTACTTTATTGTTGATTTCTTTTTCTGTATACGTTTTTCCCAAATCAGCGGCCTTGTTCAGTAGATTGGTCAGCCTAACGTCCAATTGATCAACAGACTCTCCTTCTTTCATCTTAAAAGTGTCAAAAGCGTGTAGAACAGACTGCAACTTATTTTCTTTAACCTGTTCAGATCCTTCACAGATTCCAGCAAGAGTTTCCCACATTTCCTTGGCAGTTTTGTATCTTTTTATTTTTTCTATTCAATCCTTACTCAATGTTTCAATAATTTCAGTTCTTGCAACTTGATCCAAATTATGAATCTTCCTTTCATCACTGGTAAGTTCTGAGCTTTTCTTTTCCTGCCTTACTCTTGTTTCAGCTGCTGCAGTACCATCACTTGTGCCACCATGATAAAACTTGATAGGTCCTTCCTCAAGATCCTCCTCCATTCTGTCATGAATTGCTTTGAGATGGTTCTCCATTCTAAACTTCCAGTAGTCATATTCTTCTATTGAAAAATCAGGCAAACTCTTGGATTTCTTGCTCTTAACAGAAGATATGGTGAAACAGAAAATCCACAATACTTACAAGATCTTGTTAGTAGAACCGTTAGTGAAACAAGGATAATACAGATAATCAAGAACAAATTTCAGAATCTTAGTTATGACATAAAATCAATATCAGAACAGCTTAACCTACTCTGATACTACTTGTTGGTCCCAATTGGTTGAGTTGATTAAAACTTTGAATTAACCTTCTAGAACAAAATCTAGAGGGGGGGGGGGTTGAATAGATTTTGTAGATTTTTCAAATCTCTCAAAAATATATTTAAGGTACCAGATGTACACAGCGGAAAATGATTATTAACCTCAACTTCAACAAGATCAAAAGCAAACTGATATTATAGTTTTAACTTTAATCCTGAAATTAAGCTGTAATTGATAAACTAAGAATTGAAAAGAAACAAATAAGTAAATCAAAGCAATAAAGAACACAGTATATATAGTGGTTCGGATTATAACAATCCAACATCCACTCTCCTTCTCAAACCTTGAAGAAGGGTCGTCACTTACTTACTTTCTTCCTTCTTGCTACTTACTTACAATTGTGAATCTTCAGCCTTACAACAATTTCTTCCTAATTTCTGAATATCTATGGCTTGAAGATGTTCTGTGAAAAGTGTTCTACAACCACTAAAACTGGAAAATGTATAAAACGTTTGTGAATGTGTACAATATTTGTGGCTCGTGAATACAAAATGTGTATATCGATGAATGCAAAGTATCAAGTATATTTCTAAACTAATTTCTATCCCTATTTATAGAGATCTTCATTTAGTAGTTGTAATTTCCTTGAATTCTGTTTTAATCAGTTATAACAGTATAACTGAATCTTGTAACTTCCTCTTGGTTAGTTGAAACTGCTTCTTGAAACTTGTGTAAAATTTTTCTAACACTTCATCGTCTGCTACTTGCCTCACCCCGTCTTCGTCTTCATTCCTTGTCTGGGTGTTTGTTTATCGTATGGAGTCTTAACTGTCTTCTAAGTGTTGTCCTTATCTGATATCTGGTCCCCATCTGATTTCTCATCCTTGTCTGTCTTCTCGTCCTTATCTGATATACCGTCCTAGTCTGATTTCTCAACCTAGTCTAACTTCCTGTCCTTATCTTATTTGTACTTAGCTTTATTTACAAATACGTACTTTAGTTGTCTATACAAAATACTCAGCTGGTCATCCTATTTTACACTTTTAACACATCAAAACTAAATACAACTTTTCTCATCCTAACACAGATGATGTTTCAAACCTTCAACAAAATATACCTCAGATACCTGAATATCCTTGATAATCAGAGTACCTACTCCTTTAGTCTGTCCACAATTGTTGTCTCCAAATAATACTCTTGGACCATCAATGTTCTGGAAATTTTGATAGTAGCCTCTTGTTATAAGTCATGTGTTGTGAACAACCACTAACAATGTACCATATAGAAGCTAAGATCTCTTCCTTGAGTGATGATCCCTATGAATCCTGAAAAACAGATTAGTTATAAGGTGCCCTAGTGATCTTGGGTCCTTGAAGGTCAAGCATCACTTTAGGTAACCAGACAAAAATCTCATTTCCAAATAATAAATCAGACTTGGTCTCTCTACCAAATCTGTCTACAATTGTATCACTTTTTAATGATAACTTGTTGTATTCAGATTTAGTAATTTTCCTGAACTTAAGAAAAGTGGGATAACATCTGCTTCTCCCATCAAAAGGACTGTAATAAGAATTTCTTCTTATTTTGATTCTTGGAGTTCTATTAGTCTTATAAGGAGTCCTCAGCTGAATTTTTATTTTCAAGCTGGGAGATGCAGTCCTTATTTGACTAATGGCAAAAACTTGTATGAGACCGTCTCTTGCATGAGACCGAATCACTTTTTAATAAATTGTTATCACTTTTTTAAAAATTGATACAAATTAGTATAAAAGTGATAACAAATTAAAAAGTGATAACAATTTATGAAAAGTGATAACAATTTATGAAAAAGTGATAACAAATTATGAAAAGGTGATAATAATTTATTAAAAAGTGATTCCGTCTCATGTCCGTCTCATGCATGAGACGGTCTCACACAAGAGTACCCCTTGACTAATTGGTTTCCAAGGACCAATTTTAACCTCTTTTGAGTGATCAAATGCTTTTACAAATTTCCTAGGTTTCTAAACGTCTGATTTACTATTTCTGTCATAACCAAGACCTGTTTTGTCATGGGATTTTTGAAATGTATTAAAGATGTGATCTATTGCTGATTGTGAATTATTAAGTTGACTAATTTTGAAGACTAGCTTCTCATTGTCTTTCTTAATTAATTCATTTTCAGCACAGATTGTTTCGAATTTGTCTTTTAAAGATTTCAATTCACTTTCTAATCTTTCAGGTAAGTTGGCTGATGTACTAGCCTCAGCCTGGGGAAAACATTCCCCCTTTAATGTTTCCTCAGTTTCTGGGTAGTTCATCACCTACTTTCCTTTAATTAGGATTTGAATTTGATCCTTCAAAGTCAAATTCTCTGTCTCTAGCTGTTTATAAGCAGCCAGAGATGTCTTTAAGTCTCTCAATAATTCATGAACAACAGTTTGATCATTATCAGAGACAGATTTATAGGAATCATTATCAGAAGATGAATAATAGACTACCTCTTTAGCCATGAGACAAACTTCATCGTCTGATCCGAAATCAGATAAGGATGATGATGATGATGATGATTTTTTTGATTCCTTTTCTTCAGCCAGTAAAGCCCTTTGGTCTGCAAATCTCCTGTCTCTCTTTTTCCTTTTCTCTTCCCTTTCTTTAGGAGTCAGCTGAGGACAATCATAGCTGAAGTGTCCTGGCTTGTTACACGTGTAGCAAGTGTCACTCCTATCTGATTTAGGGCTGGAAGGATTTCTTTTAACAGGGGATCTGAATCTTCTCGTCTGGCTCCTACTCTTGTCATCATCTGTAGAATCATCTTCCTTTATTTTTGATTTGGATCTAGATCTATCCTTTCTTGCAAACCTCAATTTATTATGTTTATACTTCATTCTTAATCTGTCATACCTTTTGGTGAGCAGAGCCATCTGCTCCTTCAGAGATAAGTCAGCTCCTACAGATTCAGTTGACATCTTGTCTTCTTTGCTGACAAAAGCAACAGACTTGGATGAGGTGCTTGACTCCATCTCATCTTCCTTATCTTCTATCTGAATGTCATACTCTAAAGCTTTAAGATGAGAAAATAAGGTATGATGAGTAATAGAAGATAAATTTTGAGTTGCTTTAAGGATATTGGACTTTTCTCTCCATCTCTTGGTTAAAGATCTCAATATCTTATTATTGATCTCCTTTTCTTTATAGGTCTTTCCCAGATCAGCTGCTTTGTTGAGAAGATTTGTCAATCTCACATCTAGCTGATCCACTGTCTCATTTTCCTTCATCTTGAAGGTATCAAAGGCATGTAATACAGACTGCAGCTTATTCTCTTTTACTTGGTCAGATCCTTCACAAACATTTGCGAGTGTCTGCCACATCTCTTTAGCTGATTTGCATCTTTTGACCTTTTCAATCCAGTCTTTACTCAGAGTTTCAATGATTTCAGTCCTGGCTACCTGATCTAGGTTGTGGATTTTCCTCTCATCACTTGTCAGTTCTGAGCTCTTTTTCTCTTGTCTGACTCTGGATTCAGCTGATTCAGTGCCATTGCTAGTGCCTCCATGATAAAATTTAATAGGTCCTTCTTCAAGAACCTCCTCCATCCTATCCTGGATAACCTTGGGATGATTTTCCATCCTGAATTTCCAATAGTCTTACTCTTCAATTGAAAATTCAGGTAGATTCCTGGATTTCTTGTTCTTGTCTGAAGACATGATGAGATAGAAAAACAAAACACTCCACAATCTTGTTAGTAGCAGAGTTAGTAACAATTAAGAAAATCAAGAAAATCAAGAATATTTTAGAATCTTAGTTAAGACCTAAAATCAATATCAGAACAACTTAACACTGCTCTGATACCATTTGTTGGTCCTGATTAGTTGAGCAGATCGGATAAAACTTGTATCAGCCTTCTAGGAAACATCTAGAAAGGGGGGGTTGAATAGAGTTTTTAGATTTTTACAAATCTTTCAAAATTTATTCAAAGCACCAAAGTAACACAGCGGAAATTCAATTTGAATCTCAACTTTATTAAGATCAAAAGCAAACTGATATGATGGTTTTAACTTTGATTCTGAAATTAATCTTCAATTGAAAAACTTGAAAATAAGCAAGTAAACAAAAGCAATAAAGAACACCAGATTTATAGTGGTTCGGATTATGAATAATCCTACATCCACTCTCCTTCTTCAACTTGAAGAAGGGACCAGCTTACTACTTTCTTACTTTCAACTTACAGCTTACAACTCTCTTCAAATCTTCAAAATACTCCTAACTCCTTCTCGTGAATCTAACAATTACAGTGAATAATGGACTTTGAAGATTACAAGTAAAGTGTTCTATAAACACTTAGAACTTTTTGAAAACTCTCTTGAAACACTTGTAAATTGATTGTGATCGAAATCTGAGTAGTGAATAGTGTGTAAATCAAATTTTCATTAGTGTATTGAAAAATAAAACTAGACCTATTTATAAGTCTGTAGAGACAGTTAGTTTGTTAGTCAGTTCTAACAAACTGGAAACTGCTTTAACAAACTTAATCTTGAAAACTACTTGCTCCTCAGCTGATTTTACCCAACTCGTCTGCAGCTGACTTGGTGAAGACTTGTTTTTCTTATTCTACTCAGCTTGTCTTGACCTCGTCTGAGCTCTTCATAATTGTCTCCTGCAGATGACTAGACTTGAGCTTATCTCCAGACGACTTGCAACCTTTAATCTCCAGCTGACTTAATCAGTCCTTGACCTAGTCTGATCGGCTTGGTATAAACACCTGATCTCAGCTGTTCTTCATAGTTGTCTGCTCATCTGGATTGATCTTTTAACTCATCAAAACTTTCTTAGTCTAACAGGTACCAACAGCAGTGTCAAGGTTGGCTGATAGGTTGCGAGAGATATTTACCTTGGCAATTTGCATGTTGGCGAGCATTGTCTCGGTGACTGCTCGAATCACCGTCTTTGTCTTCTTCTCCATCATCTTCTGGACTTTATCTATGATTTGGTTGTGCAGGTCCGTGAAGGCAGAAGAGATGGTGGAGATTGGACTGGTCTCCTCCTCAGATTCAGAAGGGGAGGAGGGGGTGGGAGAAGTTGGACTGGGGGAGCTCATGTGGATATCTCCAAAGATGTTGGAGGTATCCAAGGGTTGGGGTGCAGAGGGTTGGGAGGAAGTGGGGGCGTCTGATGGTGGTGGAGGGGGAATCTCAGGTGGGGGTGAAGATGGAGGGGGTAGTATATCAGATGAAGTGGGTGGTGGAGAAGGGGTTGGCTGTGGAATGGTGGGTTGGGGAGATGGAATGGATTCAACTTGTATTTGAGGGGAAGATGGAGATGATGGAAGTAACGTTGGGGGTGGGGGAGTAGACAGATCCGGTAAGGAAAGAAAACATATCAGATGGAGATGGGGGAGGGGAAGTGGTTTGTGTTTGAGGAAGGGAAGATGAGGTTGTGGCTTGGACTGAAATGGGAGTAGGCTGTTTTAGAGGCTCAGAGGTGCTAGCCTGGGACACCTCTTCATCGCCAGATTGGGTTGGAGAGGGGGAGAATTGTACCTTAATGGGAGTAGTGGAAGGGGTCCTCTCAGAGCTGATCTCTTGTACCTCCTCTGATTGGACCACCTTTGTTGTTATCTCCAAGGTGAGTGCCTCTTCAGCCAGCAGACTAGGCTGATCAGCAGCAGAGGTTCCTCCTAGCTCTGAGGTTTTCACCAACCTCCTCCTCCTCCTGGCCTTCTCCTTCAGCTTCATTGGCTGTGAAGCCTCAGCTGAGCTCACCGTCGGCTCCTCTACTCTTTCCTCTTCTTCTTCCTCCTTAGCTGACGGGTCCTGAACCCTGACCTCAGCTGCTCCTCCGTCAGAGTCAGCAGGTCCTCCAATCAGCTCATCTTTTGTTAGCAGCCCTTTTTGTTTGGTGTAGGCTCTAACTCCATCAGCCCAGTTGATTTCGGCTGTCAGCATATCCTCCAGTATCACTGTCACTTTGTTGAACAGACTAGTGATCGACTTAGCCTGCCATTTCCCAATTACTACTTCCAGCCTCTTCCTCTCAGTCTCAAACCTTCCCAGCAACATCCCAGCCCAGTTGGCTTGTACCCCATCGATAATCGTCCATAGACAGCACAGCCTGGGTCTCGTCAGCCCATCATGGGAGTTCTGCTCCCCTAAAATGACCTTCGTCAATATCGTCATTAATAAATGATATCTCCGTCGGAGCATTTTCTTTTTCAATTCAGACCTCCTCTCCTTCATTGAATTTTGGGCAATCATCTCAAATGATTCTACCCAATCATCTGATTTGTAGGTGAGGGGATTCACTCCTTCACTGCTTGTATCAAAAATCCTAGCCACCTCCGCCGTGGTCACCGTTAACTCCTCGCCGTAGACACGGGTTTTGAAAACTCCATTCTCATATGTCCCATTTATATAGAATTCTATACCTCTCATATCCAATGTTTTATTGGTGTTGGATTTCTTGGAACAGAATGTCCTCAATCCCGACCTTTCCAATAAATCGAGAATCTGTCTTGATTCAACATCAGTGGTTGTGTTGAAGTCGACATACATCTCCGACTTGATCTTCTTATTGTAAGTTTCTGTATGGACTTCCACCATTGTTGAAGTTACTCCTCGAAGTTTACGGGTATGACTCATAAAAATTTGGCTAAGGGTTTTGAGAAAAATTTTCAGAGTATAAGTGTGGTTTTCTGAAAGTAAAAGAGTTTGATTGAAGAAGAAGATGTATTTATAGGAGGGAAAATTGGAAAGAGAAACCGCTTTAGAAAATTTGGTTTAATCTAAGCCATTTATTTAAAATGATTTACTGTGCTGAATCAACGGTTAAAAATCTGGATAAACGATTGGGATTCAGCGCGTGTAGTTCACTAATCTTTGAATTGCGTAAAAGGTTACTTTGTAGACTGTTGATTTGACAGTACTAGGCTACTTTATGCAGGGAAGTAAGTATGCCTGACGTCAGCCTAGGGTTACTTTACTTCGTATAAGGGTTTTCAAAAACAGATGGGTTTATAAAATCATCTGATAAAGTAACTCGTCTGATTTTGAAACAGCCTAGTATTATCTTTTGGTAAACTTAAAGACTTAGTTAAAAAATGTTTTATTTTAAATAAGCAGGCTCAGATTTAATTTTCTAAAGTTAGGTTTTCCAACCAATCAATCCGATAAGAGTTTTATAAGAAATCACAATGCATGGAGAGTATTCAGAAGCAAAGGTGTCTAGATGAGAAGGTTTATAACAGATGAGGTGAAACAATCTCATTTATCAATCTGATCTGTGACCTATTCCTGCAAAGACATAGACTTGTAGAAAACCATTAATAACTTAAGGTAGATCAGATAGGGTGCAGATAGTCACCTGTTTTTCAAGAAATCAGCTGACTATTGTGCCCTAGTCTGATTTACCGAATGTCAGATAAGTAATCATCAAGTCAGATAAGGTCAATATGATTAATTCTTGATTCTTGATTCCTTAGAAGGAGATCAATGATATCAGCTACCTGATTGTCCTTTGACTCATATCTAGTCTGATAATTCTTTCTAGACATAGTAAACTAAATTGAGAGAGACAAAGAACGAAAAACATAGAATTATAGATTAACTAAAGAAGCATCTAATAATCTTAATTCTACAGATAGTTCTTTAAACCTTGTCTCTGCCAGTGGCTTTGTCAAGATGTCTGCTCTTTGAAAATCAGTCAGAATCTTCTCTAGTCTGACATTACCAAAGATGTCTGCTCTTTGAAAATCAGTCAGAATTCTTTCTGGGTAATAGCTACCCAAAAATAATATCATCAACATAAATCTGAACTAATAAAAGATCACAACCATATTCTTTTCTAAAGAGAGTTCTTTCAATTCTATCTTTAACAAAACCATTTTGAATTAAATAATCAGACAAGGTGTCATACCATGCTCTAGGTGCTTGTTTAAGTCCATATAGAGCTTTCCTTAGTTTATAAACCTTGTCTCCTTTGACAAAACCAGGAGGTTGCTCTACATAAACTTCCTCAGCTAGGAATCCATTAAGAAATGCTCACTTAACATCCATTTGAAAAAGTATGAATCTTTTAAAAGCAGCATAGGCTAAAAACAATCTTATGGCTTCTAGAGGAGCTACTGGTGCAAAGGTTTCATCATAATCAATCCCCTCTGATTGTGAATAACCTTGAGCAACTAGTCTGGCTTTATTTCTAACCACAATATTGTTTTCATCCCTTTTGTTTTTAAAGACCCATTTAGTTCCAATGACTTTTTGATGATGAGGCCTTTCAACAAGCTCCCATACATCTTGTCTTTGAAACTGATTTAGTTCTTCTTGCATGGCATTAATCAAGTTGGAATCAGTTAGAGCTTCAGTAATAGATTTAGTTTCAAGTAATGACACATAGCAACTGAACATACAATCTTGATTTAGTTGGGTCCTTGTCTGGACTCCAGAGTCTAAATCTCCAATTATCTGTTCAGCTGGGTGATATGACATTACTTTCTTACCTTTGTCTTTTACAATGGATGAAGGTTTGTCTGAATTATTTATTTCAGATGATTCTATGTTACCTTCTGATGACTCAACCTGATCATCTGGGTTGTCAGTCATCTGATCAGCTGGTGAGGAAGAGCTTCTAGGTTCTTTCTCTGTGTTTGAATCTGGTTTTTCTTCTTCATCTAAGTCTGATTCTTGATTGTAGAATTTTATGGTTGATCTCTTGATAGTCATCTGATCCAGATCATCTGATATCTTTGTGATGTCCCCTGCCTTACTATACTCAAAAGAAGATTCATCAAATACCACATGGGGTGTTTCTTCTACACACAAGGTTGTCTTATTAAAAACTCTATATGCCTTTGATACAAATGAGTATCCCAAGAATATCCCATCTGCTATCTTAGCATCAAAAGTTTTTAATTGAGATTTACCATTGTTGTGTATGAAACATTTACAACCAAATATATGAAAGTATGAAATTTTGGGGGATCTTCCCTTCCAAATTTCATAGGGAGTTTTGCATTTATCTTTAACAATCAAACTTCTATTCTGAACATAGCAAGCTGTATTTACAGCTTCTGCCCAAAACCTGTGTGGAGTGTTGTACTCAGATAACATTGTTCTAGCTGTCTCTTTCAAGGTTCTGATTCTCCTTTCAACTACTCCATTTTGTTGTGGAGTCCTTGCTGCAGATGTTTCATGAGCTATGCCATTCTCAATGCAGTAGTTAGTAACAAGTTTATTAAGGAATTCAGTTCCTTTATCACTTCTAATTTTAACAATAGTTTAGTCCTTTTTCTTTTTGAACCTTTTTAAGAAATTCTGGAATCTTAATCATAGTCTCATTCTTTTTGTATAAGAAAATAACCCAAGTAAATCTTGAGAAGTCATCAACAATTACCAAGGTATACTTTATTCCACTAAAGCTGAGAGGTGTTACTGGACCAAAAAGATCCATGTGAAGAAGTTCCAGAATCCTTTCTTAAGAAGGATTACTTATTGTTTTAAAAGAAGTTTTAGTCTGTTTTCCTTTTTGACAAGAATCACACACATGGTTCTTTGAAAATACTTTATCAGGGAGTCCTTTAACTAAAGATTTCCTTTCTATTTTGTTAAGAGTTTTGAAGTTTAAATGGCCAAGACGTTTGTGCCACAACCAACTTAAATCATCTGAACTCTTAGCAACAAGACAAGTATCTTTAGGACAGCTTTTGAAATTAGCAACATAAATGTTACCTTGTCTGACTCCAGCTAATAGAATATTTTCATTAATACCATCTAATACAAAGCATGCATTATGAGTAAATTTGACACTTAACCCCTTATCACAAAATTGTGAAACAGATAGTAAGTTGTGCTTCAATCCTTCCACGTAGTAGACTTCATTTACTTAAATATCACCTATCATCAGTGTTCCTACACCTTTGGTAAGTCCATAATTGTTATCTCCAAACATTACTCTTGGTCCATCTATGGTCTGATAGTTAGAGAGAAGTCGTCTTTCATAGGTCATATGCTTGGAACAACCACTGTCAATGTACCAGATGACCTCAAGAATGTCTCCTCTTTCAGCTATCTTCTTATCTTCCTGCAATCACAAATTTAATGCTTAGGTACCCTTTGTACTTTGGGTCCTTTCATGTTAAGTTGACTTTTAGGAATCCAGACAAAGATATCAATGTTCCTCAAAACCATAGATCGAAGTTTACACCCATATCTGTTGAGAAATATATTTATATAGTTTTGATGATGTGTTTAAAACCTTAGTGCAATAGAACCAGCTGAACTTGTTAGCCAGCTGATGATCTAGTTCAAGTTAGATAGTCTTTGTTAAGGAGGAAACCTTTCTAGACTAGACAAGAAGACTTGAAGACCAGCTGAGATAGAAGACTTCGTGCCAAGAAGATAGAAGGCTTGAAGTAGAAGAGTTCGTCTAGAAGACTTGACCTGGAGTAGAAGGGTTCGAGTAGAAGGGTTCGTCTAGAAGACTTGGCCTGGAATAGAAGGGTTCGTCTAGAAGACTTGGCCAGAGCAGACTTGAGGTAGAAGACTCTGCTGACAGACAAGAAGACTTGACGTCAGCAAGGTTGAATTATGGAAAGTCCAATCAGCAAAGTTGAGACAAGCTGAGTTCAAGAGTTGACCGATATCTGATTCCAAGATTCAAGGAAGTCATGATTGGCAATCAATGATTAAATCAAGATTCAATCATAAAGATTAGATTGCAATCAAGGAAGATATGGAAGACCAATCAAATAACAATCAAGGGAATCAATCAGGTAGTAAATCAATCAAGACTTGATTGATGGGAATCAATCAAGCCAATCAAGCAAGTCAATAATTGATACTTCCCAAATGATAGAGAATCTGATTGCTAGCTTTTCCAACGGCTAGTTTTTCAATCTCTATGAATATTGGTGATCACTACAAGCTCGCGCATGGAACACACGCATATTCAAAAGAGTCATAAAAATACGACGAGCTAACGAACAAGAACGGTCACCATTCCAAGAGCTTTAAACGCATTAACACAAGCTTAGAGAAATAATCCATTGCTATCTTAGAGCAACTAATTGATTAGGATTATTTCTTAGTTGGAATTGTAAAATCACCTTTTATTATCTCTGTACGAGAAAAGGTTGATTATCTTTTGATCTAAGAGTTAACACTCGAAGATCACCACTTTGTACCAAGGGCAGGAACTTGTAAAACATCCTGTGGTTGAATCCTCAAGGAGAATGAGGATAGAAGACCAAACAAGGGCAGGCACTTGTAAAACCTCTTGTGGTCAAATCCTCAAGGAGAACGAGGACAAAAGATCGTTTCGTTAGTAAGGCCCCTGTGGAATCAGGGAGAGTGGACGTAGGATCGTTATATCCGAACTACTATAAAAATTTCTGTGTCTTTACCAGCTTTCTGCATTCATACTTATAACTGCTCATTCATCGTTTTAATAAACCTGCATCAACCTTGCTGTAGAAGACTCCAAAGTCTTCTAACCTCAAGAAGGTTTTCTTTAAAAGGGTTTTTCAAATACACACGAGATTAGCTTCCGTACCATCAGAAGACTTCGAGTTTCCGAAGTCCGCTGATCTCACTTAGCACACTCTGAGTACCTTGCTGCAGAAGACTTCAAAGTCTTCTAACCTCACACTCAGCTCACGAAAAGTTGTAAAAAGTTTTAAGTGTGGTAAAGTCTATTCAACCCCCCCTTCTAGACTTTCCACCTCCTTGCACATCTCGTCCGGGACCAACAATATCTATCTACTAAGATAAGACTTTCAAGATCAATCTTGTTTAACTGATCTTTTGAAACTGTCTTGAATCTTGGTAAAAATGGATATGTTTTACTCCTTCCATCAAAGCCATTATACTTAGGATAAGATTTTGACTTAGTCTTAGGTTTAACCTTAGGAGTTACTTTCCTCGTCTATTTTTTCTTTTCAGAAGTATCAGATGAGGTAATTAATTCCTTAGATTTCCAGGGACTAAATCTAGTTTATATCTTTAGTTTAGTTGCTTTAACAAAAACTCTAGGTTTTATTGGATCATTTTTCTTACTCCTATCAAAACCTAATCCAGGTTTATCACTAGACTTTTGTGAAGTATTGAAGATTTTATCTATTGTGGTTTGAGTGTTATTTAGAAGTCCTAACTTGAGATTTAATTCTCTGTTAGTCTTCTTGTAACTCTCATTCTCAGAATAGATATTTGAAAATTTTATCTTCAAAGAATTCAATTCCTGTTCTAACTTATCTGTCTTATCAGACAAGGTGCTAGTGATCATCTCAGTCTGACATTCCCCCTTGAATGTACAGTCTGGTTTCTCACTAACCTTAGTTTGATTGACCTTAGTCAGATCAGTAATTTGATTCTTTAAATTAAAATTTTCAGTCTCTATCTGTTTATAAGCAGATAGAGCAGTCTTCAAATCTTTCAAAAGTTTCTCAATAAGACTAGGATCAGTTTCAGATAAGGTATCACAATCATTATCTGAGGATGAATAGTAATGTACCTCTTTTGCCATTAAACAGATGTCGTCATCTGATCCAAAATCAGATGAGGATGAGGATGATGATGTCTCATGAACTTCTTCTTTCTCAGCCAGAAGAGTTCTCTGATCAGCATACCTTTTATCTCTCTTTTTCCTCTTTTCTTCTCTCTCTCTGGGAGTGAGTTGAGGACAGTCATAACTATAGTGACCAGGCTTGTTGCATGTATAACAAATATCTCCTCTGTCTATTTTAGGACTACTATCTCCTCGTCTGATTGGTGACTTATGATTCCTCATCTGATCCTTTTTCCTATCATTGTCTGAACTCTTTTCTTCTTTATCTGATCTATAGTTCCTTCGACCTGATCTGTCTCTCTTGTTTCTTTTGTACTTCATTCTCAGCCTTTCATATCTTTTTAACAGAAGAGCCATTTCCTCCTCAATAGACAAATCAGATGCCTTGGAGATCTTTTCAGATTCATCTTGATGAACAAATGCTACATTCTTTCCAGATGTTGAAGATTCTGCTTCATCTTCTTCATCTTCGATTTGGATATCATATTCTAATGCCTTCAGATGAGAAAATAAAGTGTGATGTGAAATTGAAGATAGATTCTGAGTAGCTTTCAGAATATTAGCTTTTTCTCTCCATCTTTTGCTTAATGATCTCAACACTTTATTGTTGATTTATTTCTCTGTATAGGTTTTACCCAAATCAGCTCCCTTGTTCAGAAGATTAGTCAGTCTTACATCAAGTTGATCAATGGATTCTCCTTCTTTCATCTTGAAAGTGTCAAAAACATGTAATACTGATTGCAATTTATTTTCTTTGACCTGATCTGATCCCTCACAAATTCCAGCAAGAGTTTCCCACATTTCCTTGGCAGTCTTGCATCTTTTCACCTTATCAATTCAATCCTTACTCAATGTTTCAATGATCTCGGTTCTAGCAACTTGATCCAGATTATGAATCTTTCTTTCATCACTTGTGAGTTCTGAGCTTTTCTTTTCTTGCCTTACTCTTGTTTCAGTAGCTGCAGTACCATCACTTGTGCCACCATGATAAAACTTGATAGGTCCTTCCTCAAGAACCTCCTCCATTCTATCATGAATTGCTCTGAGATGGTTCTCCATTCTAAACTTCCAATAGTCATATTCTTCAATTGAGAAACTAGGTAGACTCCTTGATTTCTTGCTCTTAACAGAAGACATGTTGAGATAGAAAACCAAAACAAGCTTACAAGATCTTGTCAGTAGTACTGTTAGTGAAATAAAGAAAATAAAGATAATCAAGAACAAATTTTAGAATCTTGGTTAAGACCTAAAATCAATATCAGAACAGCTTAACACTGCTCTGATACCATTTGTTGGTCCCACTTAGTTGAGTATCTTAGGAAAAACTTGAATTAACCTTCTAGGAAAAATCTAGAAGGGGGGGGGGGGTTGAATAGATTTTTAGATTTTTTATCAAATCTTTCAAACTTATCCAAAAACCAAGTAGCACAGCGGAATTCAATTTTAAACTCAACTTGATCAAGATCAAAAGCAACCTGATATTTTAGTTTTAACTTTGATTCTGAAATTAATCTTTGATTAATAAACTGGAAATTGAAATTGACAGACAAGTAAAGTAAAACAATAAAGAACACTAGGGTTTATAGTGGTTCGGATTATGAATAATCCTACATCCACTCTCCTTCTCCAACTTGAAGAAGGGACTAACTTACTACTTACTTACTTACAATCTGACTTACAACTTACAGCTTACAAAAATCCTTCAAATCTTCAAAACTCCTAACTTCTTCTCTTGAATCCAACTATTACAGTGAGTAGTGGAATTTGAAGATTACAAGTAAAGTGTTCTATAAACACTTAGAATTGATTTGAAAAACTCTTTTGAAAACTTGTGAATTTGTTGTGAAATCTGAATAGAAAGTAATCGCAAATCGTGATATGTGCAAAGTTAAAAGTTATTTTGAAAATGAAAATCTAGACCTATTTATAAGTCTGAAAAGACAGTTAGTTTGTTAGTCAGTTCTAACAAACTAAAAACTGCTCAACAAACTTAATCTTGAAAACCGCTTGCTCCTCAGCTGATTTTAACCTACTCATCTGCAGCTGACTTGGTGATGACTCGCCTTTCTTATTCTACTCTGCTTGTCTCAACCTCGTCTGAGCTCTTCATAATTGTCTCCTGCAGATGACTAGATTTGAACTAGTCTCCAGACGACTTGCAACTTTCCAGTCTTCAGCTGACTTGCTCAGTTGATGACCTAGTCTGATCAGCTTAGTACTCGGACTCAGTCTCAGCTGTTCTTCATAGTCGTCTGATCATTTGAACCTACTTTTAACTCATCAAAACATTCTTGATCTAACAGGGAGAAACCTCCCATCCAAGTTTACGACTGCATTTTCAATTCTGATCCAAAAGATATGCCCACAAGCGGACAAACCAGTATTTAAACCTCAACATCAGGTCCACATAACAAATGGGTCATGGCCCAACCCAAAACAACTAAAATAAAATAAACAAAGGAAAATTTTAAATCTTATACTAAAAAGAACAACAGTTAATACTACTAATTCCCTCCCCGTCTTCTTTGTCTATGAATATTCATATCAATTCCCTACCCCTTAAAAACAGTCTTGTCCTCAGGGCGGCTCTCCCCTTGGTGCATACTCATTACTGAATTCCATGACCTCTCCTTCGCTGTCCTCATATATAAGCATGATCCGTATAGAACGATTAGAGCAAACGTGGGTTGGGGAATATGGTTCTTTGCGCTTGTAGATAGTCCTCGTAAGTGCAGATCTGCATACTCGGATTGGGACATGTAGCTGGTCCCTCAAGAACATGGGGGGCCATGGGATCCCTTGGATTCATCGGGTGATCGTCCAGAATCGTGATTATGGTGGTGCTTAGTCGTGCTTGTATGTCCTCCTCCCCCTGCCCGAGGCTATCGAGCAGATGGTAAGGACTGCCCACCCCCATTCTGGAACTCGCGCGCTCTATAGTAGGGCTGATTGATTCCAATTATGAGAGTAGTGCTGATTCAAGGGCTTAGGGTTCAACTCTTGCTCTATCTCTCTCGCCAAATACATTATGGCAAGAATGTCCTCTGAGTCCTTAGAATGAATCCACAAACTTATTTCTTCTCGTAGTTCATTCAAGAACATCTCTAGGGCGATAGAATCAGAAAGATCTTTCACCGAATAGAGACTTGAAATAAAAAGATCAATGTGTTCATCCACTGAGGCAAATTGGCGTGTAGCCACAAGGTCTTCATAAGGTTTTGTTTGCGGATTGTTCCCGTATCGGCGGAGTAATTCCACCGTGAATTTCTGCCACCCCAACATCAAAAATCTTGTGAGTAACCACTGCAACCATTTTAATGTTGTGTCCTCTGATTAGGGTGATAAATTGTATGATTTGACGTGTGTTTAGTTATATATTTGTGTTAATTTCATTGCATTTGTCACCATAATTGATATATTTATGAGCCTAATAGCCGAGAAGGGTAGTGTTGTATTTATTGCAGGATTTTATATGGATAATATGAAGACTTGGAAAGGCAAAGAAGATAAGGTCGAAACGCAATGAGAATCGACTGAATTGGAGCTCAGGAGATCAAGTTACGAACATTTGAACTGAAATAGCCTCAACTCGACCCAAGGAGATGAAGACTCAAGCCGAGGAGGCCAACTAGACCCAATTTGGCTTCACTCTAGCCGAGTTGATGGAGTGAAAAGCTTCCAGTTTGCACTGTTGCCCAAGAAGAGCTGCAACTCGACCCGAGCCAGGAGAACTCGGGCCGAGTTGCCTAACTCGAGTCGAGTTGATGTGGTCCTGCGCGATTTTGCTGATTTCTCAGATTCTTGAGGGGCTTATTTGCAATTTTCGTTATTTTAACCTAGCCCCCTCGTATAAAAACCCCCAATTTCAAAATTTGAAGGCAATTTCCAACACTTAGAAGTTCAATAAGCATTTCCATTTCTCTCTTCCATACACCTAGCGTAGATTTACTTTCAATCTTAGTTTTAACATCAAAATTGTTAGATTAGCTAGAATCTTTCATTTTCATCATTGTAATCACTCATCTCAAGCTTTGGAAACATGTATTGTAAGACTTTTGCAAGTTTTATTTCAATCAAGGAAGATTAAGGTTCTATAGTTCCATCTCTTCATCTCTATTGCTATTTCTTTGTGTTTTCAACTTCAATTTAATATGTGTCTTTTGTATTTTATCATTTCCATCATTGCTATGCTTGAATTAGCCATGGGCTAACTTTGCTATTGCTTGGGTATTTGATCTATGTATGAATTTGGTGAAATTATGAATTGAAGACTTTGATTTGCATGCTATTGGGTGAATATGTTTCTATTATTGGGTTTTTCATATATCTTGTGATTGATTGTTGCTAGTAGCTTAATTTGTTGGATTTGTATGTTGCAACGGGAGTTAGATGCGCTAATTTGGTGATTAAGTGAATGTTTCAATTGACTGCTTAAGAGTCAAATAGTGATAGATTAACCCGAGAGGGGATTAGTTGCTAGATCTCCGAACAATAGACATTGCATGCCTAGAGGTCGTTTAGGTGTGTGGTGAGGAGACAAAACGTAGGCATTATTAAGGAAGATCAATCTTCCATTCATAAAATAAAAGATATTGACAAACTCGGTCAACCAGGTGTATCTAAGGAAACCACATAATCACAGCAGACAAATTAGACGTAGTCACAACAGATTAGCATATCTTGTAATTATGGTGTTTCTTCTTGAATCTTCCTTTGTACACTATATATTGTAAAGACCTAAATCAATTGTATAATGAATTAAAAAATATTCCTTACGTTCTTATATGGTATCATCCTCTCCTCTCTAGCGAGAAATCTCATTTCTTACGATCCTATTCCGCTGCCATGACGACCGCACCTACCCAAACTTCTGATATCACTGGCTCCTCTATCATACCAATTTCGACTCACCATCATCTTCCAATTAAACTCACGACCACAAACTTCCCTTCATGGCGTACACACTTGTGCGCTTTATTGAATGGTTTCTCCCTAATTGGCCATATTGATGGCACCACGCCACAACTAGATCGCACGACTCATGCAGAGGCCGCCGCTCGATGGTTCAAGCAGGATCAACTTCTGCTTGCTATAATTCTGGGATCTGTCTCTCCTAACATTTTAACGATCCTCTCCACGGCCGAGACTTCTTCCTCTGCTTGGTCGACTCTGCAACGTGCATTTGCAAGCACCTCTCGAGCACACGTGATGCACCTCAAAACCACCTTGACGAAGGCACCACTTGGTAACAAATCAATCGCTAAATATGTGAATTACATTAAAGCCTTGACTGATGAACTCGGCCTCATTGATGGTCCCGTCAAAGACAATGATCTTACCCTCTACATTGTCAATGGCTTATCTCAGGATTATCGGGACATTGTCAATTGTTGGTCCCGAAAAGTTGAGTTGACTTAAGCCTTGAGTAAACTTTCTAGAACAAAATCTAGAAAGGGGGGGTTTGAATAGATTTTGTAGATTTTTCAAATCTTTCAAAACCAATTCAAAATATCAGATTGAGCACAGCGGATTATGATTAAATTCTCAACTTCCTATAAGATCAAAAGCAAGGTTGATATACTGATTTTAGTTAAGATTCTGAATTTAACTCTTGATGTAACACAATTGTAAAATAAACAGAAACTAAAGAAAGCAAGAAATAACACCAGGATTTATAGTGGTTCGGATTTTAAAAATCCTACATCCACTCTCCTTCTTCAATTTGAAGAAGGGACTCTGCTTACTGCTTACTTTCTCACTTCCAGCTTACAACTTACAACTTGTACAATTCTTCAAATCTCCAATCTCCTAGACTCTTCTTCTAGAAATCTAACTAATACAATGTGTATCGGATTTTGAAGATTCTTTGGAAAAGTGTTCTAAAAACACTTAGAACTCTTTGAGACCTCTCTAGAATTTCTTGTGAAAAGATTGTGAAATCTCGAGTAGTGAATTATGTAAATCAAAAATGCATAAGTGTTGTTCCTAAAGAATGAAAAACCTAGACCTATATATAAGTCTGAGAAGACAGTTAGTTTGTTAGTTAGTTCTAACAAACTTGAAACTGCTTAACAAACTTAAATCGCTGCTCTAGACCTCACCTGATTCTTCATACTCATCTGTGACTTGACTTGGTGAAAACTCGCCTTTCTTATTCTACTCGGCTTATCTTGACCTCGCCTCGAGCTCTTCATATTTGTCTCCCGCAGATGACTAGACTTGAGCTTGTCTTGAGATGACTAGCATGTTATCGACCTCGGTGACTAGCTTAATGCATGACCCCGTCTCGATCGCCTTACATCCTCACTGTTCTTGATTTTGGTGATTAGTCCGATCCGCTCTTTAACTCATCAAAACCTCTTGATCCAACAATTTCCCCCTTTTTGATGAAGTTAAAACCTATAAGAAGGAAACATACTCACAGCTGAAGTTAGTACTAGATCTAGTTAAATCAATCAGATAGATACAGCAAAATTTCACACTTCAACAGATTCAATCACAATAAGAAATTTAAGTCTTTTAGACTCTTTTAGAAGTATTTTTTTTTTTAAAAAAAATTCAACAAAAGATTTTAACTATGAGATATAAGAATTTCTCAGATGTTTTATATTTTTTAAAAAAAATTTAATTCTGAGATATAAAATTTCTCAGATGATTTATACTTAGAAAAATTAAGAAAATTTTTAATTCTGAGATATAAAATTTCTCAGAAAAAAAATTTAAGACAACTAATACACAAAATTCACATAAGACTGAATATATTCATTCACAGAACTTTACAGATTACAAAATAAGAAAACTGATAGAAAATAAAAGATAAGGAAAGAAAGATCCTGTTCTATCAGATTCCCCATCGATCGCCTTCTCGGAATGTTTAGCCGGTGAAAATCCTTGCTCTAAGCTGCTTTTGAGATCATTCTCATCTCGTGAGCTCGGATTCCCTTTTTCGCCTTGGCCACAATGCATTACGACCCATTCCGGATCGGAGAACCATCTTCTTTAAGCTTGGGGGTGACTCGCTCAGAGGCTGGTGCGACCAGATCTTGATTGAACACATTATGTGCCTCATCGAGCAGCTTCCCATAAAGATCTGCATCCTCCTTCTCCATCCATTCATGCCAGCAGATGTCTTCATTGGCTGCTCCAGATGGCGATGCCTTGAGAATGTACCAGTAATACATCCACTTAGCATCCAGGGCTTGCTTTTTATATTCACTGATGAACTTCCCTGAAACCATCTTTGGAGGAGCCGTGGTGCGGTGGACAGGGCGGAAATCAGCTTCATTTGCTGCTTTGGACACCCACTTCCGAGTATCCCTGTCCCACTTCATTTCAGCTTTCCCCATCTTTTTCAGCCTCTTCTTTTCTCTCTTTTCAAACATCTCCTTTTCAGCACTGATTCTTCTAATCTGCTCAGCTGATAAGTTGGAGAAGTCTGGTTCCTTTCTTTTGCGCTCGGCTGATTCGGGATCGATCATCTGCTCTCGGTGATGGAGTCTTCTCGATTGCTTCTTTGCTCTATCGCTTTTCCTTTACCTTTGCCCTTGGGCTCTGGTTCTTCAGACTCTTTCATGCGAGCCAGCAGTTTCTCAGTCTTCTCTTCTTCCTCCTTCTTCCTTTTCTCCTCATCCTCTCGGATGACTTCTTCAATCTGCGTCACCCTCAGTTGCAAGGCAGCCAACTCATCTGATTTGATTTTGATCTCCACCTTGGCTGCCTCCAACTGTTTTGTGTCCGCCTTTGTATCAAGTCTATCTCATTATTGACATGACACCAGTTGTGAGGGTTTCCATTCTGCTTTCAGCACCTTCCCCCTTTTTAACTTCATCCTTGATGGACTGAAGCTCATCCTCAATTGCTGCACAACGTCGTCTGAAGTCGTTCTGATCAGAAGTGAGGGTTGAGACCACGACTTCGTTGTCAGCTGCAGTCTTCTCTTTCAGTGCCTTGACCTCGTCTTCAAGCGCACTTAGTCTGGAACCAACAGCAGTGCTGAGATTGGCTGATAAGTTTCTGGTCATGTTGACCTCAGCAATCTGCATGTTGGCGAGCATGGTGTCTGTGGATCGCTCGAATCACTTTTTCTGGTTTTCTTCTCCATCATCCTCTCGGACTTGGGAAATAATTTTCTTTGTGAAGTTGCTCAAAAGCCGAGGAGATGGCAAGAATTGGTCTGTCCTCTTCCTCTGAATCAGATGAGGAAGAGGTGGTAGGAGAAGTTGGACTGGGGGAGCTCATGGGAATATCCCCAAAAATGTTTGAGGTATCCACATGAGGTTCGGCTGGGATAGAAGAAGTGGGGGTGTCTGATGGTGGGGGTGGGATTTTCGGTGGGGGAGATAATGGTGGGGGTGGAATTTGAAGTGATGTGGTAGGGGAGGAGATTGTAGTGATTGGAGTAAGATGAGTTGGGGTTGAGTGGAGGAGATATGGAGATGGGGGTTGGGGAGAATCTTGGTCCCGGATAAAAAGGACAAGATATGAGATGGGGATGGTGGAGGAGATGAGGTTTGGATTTGAGGGAGAGGAGATGAGGAAGGACTTTGGACAGTTTCGGGAGTAGGCTGTTTTAGAGGCTCGAGGTGCCGGCTGGGACACCTCTTCATTTCGATTTGGGTTGGAGATGGGCGGGGAGAAATGTACCGACCTCGGCCGGGGGGGGGTCCCTTCGTAACTTATTAGCCTGGACCTCCTCCACTGGTGCACCACTTGAGCTGCAATTTGCAGCGTGGATACCTCCTCCGGAAGGAGAGTGGGTTGATCAGCAGACGATCCTCCCAACTCGGAGGTTTTCACCAACCTTCGTCTCCTTGGTGCCTTCTCCTTCAGCTTCATTGGCTGTTCAGCCTCAGCTGAGCTCACAGACGGCAGCTCCACCTCCACATCCTCTTCCTCCTCCTCCTCAGCTTCCTCTTCAGCTGGAGCTTGAGCTCTACCCTCAGCTCCACCTTCATCAGAGTCAGCTGGAGCCCCGAGTGGCTCATCCTTGGTCAATATCCCCTTTTGTTTTGTGTAAGCTCGGACCCCGTCTGACCAATTAATTTGAGCTGACAGCAAGTCCTCCAAAATCACAGTCACTTTGTTAAAGAGAAACAGTGAGTTCTTCTCCATATACCCTTGTCCTAAACACTCCCTGTTCATATATCCCATTGACATAGAACTCCAGCCCTCTCATATCCAATGTCTTATTGGAGGGAGATTTCTTGGAGCAAAACGTCCTCAATCCAGCCCTCTCCAATAACGACAGGATTTCCCTGGATTCTGCATCGGTGGTGGTGTCGAAGTCGACATACATTTCTGACTTCACCTTCTTTGCATATGTTTCATTTTGTACATCCACCATTGTTGAAGTTATGCCTCTTACAGAAATGCTCATATACGGATTTTAGAGAGAGTGAAAAATTTGCAGAGAATTTTGATAAGAACTGAAAGTGAAAAGAATGAATTTGGAGAAGAAGATGTATTTATAGGGGAATAGATTGGAAAGAGAAACCGCCATTTTTGAAATCTTGAATTAATCTTAGCCATTTATTCAAAAAGTTTTTACTGAGTATTAATCAACGGTTAAAAACTAAGATAAGCGATTAGGATTCAGCGCGTGAACTATAATCGCCTTTGGAATGCGTAAATAGTTATTTTATAGACTGTTGATTTGACAGATGTAGGTTACTTTATGCAGAGAAGTAAGTATACCTAACGTCAGCCTAGGGCTACCTTACTTCGCCTAAGGGTTTGTAAATCAGATGAGTTTGAAAAACAGACAAGTTTTAAAAACAGATCAGTGTAAAAACAGATGGGTTTTAGGAAATCATCTGATAGAGTAACCTATCTGATTCTGAAAACCAACAGTTTAGAAGTATCTTTTTAGCAATTTTCAAACCAGGTTTAAACAAAACAGACTCAGATTTACTTTACTAAAAACAAATTTGATTAATTTTTATAAGAAAAGAAATAGAAGAAAGGAATTTGAATAAAAGAATGAAACAATGTTAAATAGTGACCTATTCCTGCAAAAACATAAACTCACAAGAAACCATCAGAAGCTTAAGGTAAATCAGATAGGATATAAATAGTCATCTGTTTTCTTCAGGAGTTCAGCTGACTATTATGTCCTTGTCTGATTTACTCAATGTCAGACAAGTAATTATCAATTCAGATAAGGTCAATATGACTAATCCTTGATTCTTGATTCCTAAAAGGAGATCAATGATATCAGCTACCTGATTGCCCTTTGACACATATCTAGTCTGATAATTCTTTCTAGACATTAATTTAAAGAATGGAAAAAGAAATAAGGAACCAAATGCACACAAATTAGAAACCAGCTAAAGATGCATCAAGCAATCCTAATTCTAAGCACATTTCTTTGAACCTAGACTCAGCTAATGGTTTTGTAAGAATGTCAGCTTTTTGTGATTCAGTGGCAATTTTCTCAATTCTAATGTCATTCTTTTCAACATGATCCCTAATGAAATGATGCCTAATATTTATATGCTTGCATCTAGAATGTAAAACAGGATTGTAAGTCATTGCTATTGCACTATTACTATCACAGTAAATAGGAACAGCTGATGTTTGAATATTGTTGTCTCTAAGCTGTTGACTAATCCAGAGGAGTTGAGAGCAACAACTTCCAGCTGCCATATATTCAGCTTCAGTTGTGGAGGTGGCAATGAGATGTCCATTTCTTAGATAACCAAGAAATTAATTTGTTGCCTAAGAATTGACAAGTTCTGAAGTGGATTTTCTATCAATCTTACACCCTCCAAAGTCTGAATCAATAACTCGTTAGCTCAAAGTTGTCATCACCGGGTACCATAACCCTACTTGCAAGGTTCCTTTGAGATATCTAAGAATTTTCTTAGCAGTCTCCGGATGAGTTTTCTTGGGATTAGACTGGGAATCTTGCACATACCCCAACCGCAAAGGCTATGTCGGCCTACTTGCGGTGAGATAGAGAAGAGATCCAATCAGTCCACGATACTCCGTTGCATCGGTGGATATCCCCGCTCATCTCGAATCCATTGAGAAGTTAGTTGCCATAGGTATTTTGACTTCTCTGCTAGTAATCATTCCAAATTTCTCAATCGATCCTTAGCATACTTAGACTGATGTATAAATATACCCTTACTCATCTGTTTAATTTGTAAGCCTAGAAAGTATGTCAATTCTCCCATCATTGACATTTCAAACCTGTTTTTCATGAGAATGCTAAACTCTTCACATAATTTCAGATTAGGTGAACCAAAAATTATGTCATCTACATAAATTTGAACTAGTAAGATGTTGCCATCTACTTCCTTTCTAAACAAAGTTCTATCAATCTTACCTTTAGAAAACCATTTGATGTCAAGAAATCAGATAGAGTATCATACCAAGCTCTGGGAGCTTGTTTCAGTCCATATAGAGCTTTGTTGAGTTTATAGACCTTGTTATTGATCTTAAACCTAGGAGGCTGCTCTACATAGACCTCTTCAAGTAACACACCATTAAGAAAAGCAGACTTAACATCCATTTGAAAAACTTTGAAAGACTTATATGCAGCAAATGCCAAGAACAATCTTATTGCCTCTAATCGCAATCGGAGCATAGGTTTCATCATAGTCTATTCCCTCAGACTGTGAATAACCTTGTGCAACCAGTCTTGCCTTATTTCGAACAATAATATTGTTCTCATCTGTTTTATTTTTAAACACCCATTTGGTGCCTATAATCTTTCTGTGTAAGGGTCTTTCCACTAGATCCCATACTTTTTGTCTTTCAAACTGATGCAGTTCTTCCTGCATGGTGTTATCCATTTGGAGTCGATAATGCTTCCTCAATAGTCTTGGGTTCAAGAAGCGACACATAACAATCGAAAAGACTTCGAGTCTAACATCATTCGTGTCCGCACACTACTAGATGGGTCTCCTATAATCGATCAGATGGATGATAGCTTCTCATCTTTTTTGCCTATATGAGGAGAAGTATCCTCATCTTGAGTCTCGGTCGGCAACTCATCCGACTCAACCTCGGTGACGTTCCCCCTTCATCGGTGACTCGTCTTTGATCGGTGATGTCAAAGGTGTCTCGATCTCGAAGGAGTCCGATCGGAAGTTGTCTTCGATTATCGATGGGGATTCTTCTTCATCGATTCTGAATCAAGAGTAGGTAGATAAATAGTTCTATGTTTAGTCTTGGATAATTCAATTTTATCTAGATTTTCAGAAATTTGATTCACTTTATCTGAGAAGGAATACAACTCATCAAAAACAACATGAGGAGTTTCCTCCACACAAAGGGTTGTCTTGTTAAAAACTCTAAATGCCTTTGAAGTATTAGAATATCCTAAGAATATTCCATCAGCTGCTTTAGCATCAAAAGTTCTTAACTTAGATTTCTCATTGTTATGAATGAAACACTTACAACCAAAAGCTTTGAAGTATGAGATTCTTGGAATCTTACCCTTCCAAATCTCATAAGGAGTCTTACCCTTATCTTTGACAACTAAGCACCATTGTTGGGTATAACAAGTGTGTTGATAGCTTGAGCCCAGAACCTATGAGGGGTATTATACTCAGCCAACATGCTCCCGGTTTGCTTCCTTCAAAGTTCTATTCCTTCTTTCAACCACTCCATTTTGTTGAGGAGTTCTTGCTGAAGATGTCTCATGAATAATTCCAAACTTATTGAAGAAATTAGATAAACAAGAATTCAAAAATTTCTGCACCCTTATCACTCCCGATTTTAATAATATTAACTCCTTCTCATTCTCAATTTGTCAGAACAGATCGGGAATCTTGTTCATAGTCTCATTTTTCTTGAAAAGAAATATGACCCAAGTGTATCTAGAAAAGTCATCTACTACAACAAGAGTATATTTCCTTCCCTTTGAAATCGAGAGGAGTAACAGTCCAAACAAATCCAGGATGAAGGAGTTGCAACACTCTTTCGGATGAGGAGGAGTTAATACCTTAAATGAGTGTCTAGGCTGTTTACCTTTTTGACAAGCATCACATTTAAGATCAGTTGATAAAAGTTTTTCAGGTAATCCCTTAACAAGGTTCTTCTTAGCCAGCTTACTAAGGATCTTGAAATTCAGATGACTAAGCCTTTTATGCCATAGCCAGCTGATATCTTCTCCACCCTTAGCCATCAGACAAGTATCTTGAGGACAACTATTAAAGTTGGCCACATAGACATTACCATGTCTCGAAGCCGATTAATAATACCTTATCGAGGAATTATCCAAAATATCACATTTATCCCTTGAAAATTTTACAAGAAAACCTTTATCAAGCCGAGAAACAGATAATGATTATGTTTCAAACCTTCAACAAAATATACCTCGAGATACCCGAATATCCTTGATAATCAAAGTACCTACACCTTTAGTCTCGACCACAATTATTATCACCAAATAAAACTCTTGGACCATCAATGCTTTGAAAATTTGATAATGACTTCTTGTTATGGGTCATATGTTGTGAACGACCACTTTGTCAATGTACCATTTTGAAGCTAAGATCTCTTCCTTAAGTGATGATCCCCTGTGAATCCTGTAAAAGCAGATTAGTTTTGAGGTACCCTAATGATCTTGGGTCCTTTTGGGTCAAGAATCACTTTAGGAATCCAAACAAACATCTCATCTGCAGACAATAAGTCAGACTCAGATTTTCTACCAAATCTGTCTACAATAATATCATTTTTAAATGACAACTTGTTGTATTCAGATTGGGTAATTTTTCTAAACTTAGGAAATGTAGGATAGCATTTGCTCCTTCCATCAAAGGAATTATAATAAGAAAATCTTCTTATTTTGGTTCTTGGATTCCTTCTAGTCGATAGGAATTCTTCACTGAATTCTTGGTTTCAGATGGAAGTTGTAGTCCTCTCGACTAGTTGGTTTCCATGGACCAATTTTAATATCCTTTGATTGAACAGATGCTTTCACAAATTTCCTAGGTTTTTTAACATCCGATTTATTGTTCCTATCATAACCAAGTCTGTCTTATCATGAGATTTCGGGAAGTATTAAAAATATGATCTATTACGATTGTGAATTATTAAGTGACTAATTTTGAAGACAAGCTTCTCATTGTCTTTCTTAATTAATTCATTTTCAAGACAGACTACTTCAAATTTATCTTTTAAAGTTTTCAGTTCATTTTCTAACCTTTCGGTAGTAAGTGGTGATGTAATAGCTTGATCGATAAAAACATTCCCCCTTGAATGTTTCCTCGTCTCTCCGAGCTGTTCATCACCTTCTTGCCTTTATTTAGAATTTGAATCGATCCTTTAAAATTAAATTCTCTGTCTCTCTCATTTGTTTATAAGCAGCTAAAGATGTTTCTAAATCTCTCAATAATTCATGTATAACAGGTTTGGTCATGATCGGATGCGGATCGACAAGAATCATTATCTCAAGATGAATAGTAGATTACCTCATTAGCCATGAGACAGATCTCGTCATCTCGATCCGAAATCAGATGAGGATGATGAAGATGATGATGATTTCTTTGGTTCTTTTTTTCAGCCAACAAAGCTCTTTGATCTCGCAAATCTCTGTCTCTTTTCTTCCTCTTCTCTTCCCTTTCTTTAGGAGTCGGTTGAGGACAATCATAGCTGAAATGTGTCTGGCTTGTTGCAAGTATAGCAAATGTCACTCCTATCTCGATCTGGGACTGGAAATATTTCTTTTTTGTGGTGATCGTATCTTCTGTATCGGCTCTTGTTTTTGTCATCATCTCAAGATTTGTCTATCTTCCTATCTGATCTGGATCTTTGTCTATCTCTACCTGCAAATCTCAATTTATTTCTCTTATACTTCATTCTCAATTTATCATACCTTTTTGTAAGTAAAGCCATCTGCTCTTTCAAAGATAGATCAGCTCCCCTGCAGACTCTGTTGACACCTTGTCTTCTTTACTAACAAAGGCAACAAATTTGGATGAGGTGCTTGACTCCATCTCATCTTCTTCATCTTCTATCTGGATATCATACTCTAAAGCTTTAAGATGAGAAAATAAAGTATGGTGAGTAATAGAGGATAAATCTTGAGTTGCTTTAAGGATATTGGATTTTTCCCTCCATCTCTTGGTTAATGATCTCAAAATCTTGTTGTTAATCTCCTTCTCTGAATAATTCTTTCCAAGGTCAGCTGCTTTGTTGAGAAGATTTGTCAACCTCATATCAAAATCGATCCCTGAGACTCATTTTCTTTCATCTTAAATGTTTCAAATGTATGCAATACTGACTGTAGCTTGTTTTCCTTAACTTGATCAGATCCTTCACAAACATTTGCTAAGGTTTGCCACATTTCTTTGGCTGTTTTACATCTTTTAACCTTCTCTATCCAATCTTTACTCAAAGTCTCTATGATTTCTGTTCTAGCTACTTGGTCAAGATTGTGGACCTTCCTTTCATCATTAGTCAATTCAGAACTCTTCTTCTCTTGCCTAGTTCTTGATTCAGCTGCCTCTGCTCCAGTGCTGGTGCCTCCATGGAAAAACTTTATAGGACCTTCCTCAAGAACCTCTTCCATTCTATCATGAATGGCCTTTAGATGATTTTCCATCCTAAATTTCCAATAATCATACTCTTCAATTGAAAATTCAGGCAGATTCCTGGACTTATTACTTTTACCTGATGACATGATGAAACAAAAACAAAATACTCCACAAAAAAGACTGATTAGTAGCACTGTTAGAAATGAAAGAAAATGAAGAAAATCAAGATTATTCCAGAATCTTGTTCAAGACCTAAAATCAATATCAGAACAGCTTAACACTGCTCTGATACCACTTGTTGGTCCTGAAAAGTTGAGTTGACTTAAGCCTTGAGTAAACTTTCTAGAACAAAATCTAGAAAGGGGGGGTTTGAATAGATTTTGTAGATTTTTCAAATCTTTCAAAACCAATTCAAAATATCAGATTGAGCACAGCGGATTATGATTAAATTCTCAACTTCCTATAAGATCAAAAGCAAGGTTGATATACTGATTTTAGTTAAGATTCTGAATTTAACTCTTGATGTAACACAATTGTAAAATAAACAGAAACTAAAGAAAGCAAGAAATAACACCAGGATTTATAGTGGTTCGGATTTTAAAAATCCTACATCCACTCTCCTTCTTCAATTTGAAGAAGGGACTCTGCTTACTGCTTACTTTCTCACTTCCAGCTTACAACTTACAACATGTACAATTCTTCAAATCTCCAATCTCCTAGACTCTTCTTCTAGAAATCTAACTAATACAATGTGTATCGGATTTTGAAGATTACTGGAAAAGTGTTCTAAAAACACTTAGAACTCTTTGAGACCTCTCTAGAATTTCTTGTGAAAAGATTGTGAAATCTGAGTAGTGAATTATGTAAATCAAAAATGCATAAGTGTTGTTCCTAAAGGATGAAAAACCTAGACCTATATATAAGTCTGAGAAGACAATTAGTTTGTTAGTTAGTTCTAACAAACTTGAAACTTCTTAACAAACTTAAACTGCTCTAGACCTCAGCTGATTCTTCATATTCATCTGCAGCTGACTTGGTGAAAACTCGCCTTTCTTATTCTACTCGGCTTATCTTGACCTCGTCTGAGCTCTTCATATTTGTCTCCTGCAGATGACTAGACTTGAGCTTGTCTTCAGATGACTAGCATGTTATCAGACCTCAGCTGACTAGCTTAATGCATGACTCCGTCTGATCAGCTTACATCCTCAGCTGTTCTTCAGTTTGGCTGATTAGTCTGATCTGCTCTTTAACTCATCAAAACCTCTTGATCCAACATCAGTTGTGTTCGTACGCGTGAGACGCCGTTTCGATTATAAGAACTCCGTGATCGATTGATCGAACATGAGCTCTATCTCAAGAAAATTGAAACAGAAACGTCTCAACTTGTGGCTACTGCAAACACGGCATAAACTGGTTCCTCGCAGCAGAAAAATCACTCCAAAAATAATGGTGGAGGCCGTGGGCAACCCTCCAATTGGCGTAGTGAAGGGCACCGTGGTGGTGGCACTGGTCGGAGTGGTCGCGGTGGTGGCCGCGGGAATTTCAATAATGACACTCCACCTGTTTACTGCCAGATATGTGGCTATAAAGGTCACACTGCTCCTTATTGTCGTAAGTTGCAGGCCACAGCTAATGTAGCCCATTCTCCAAATCATTTGCCCTCATCACCGTGGCTACTAGACTCCGGTGCATCCCACAATTTAACTAATGAGCTGGGAAATCTTTCGATCCACTCCGAATATGATGGGACAGATGAAGTTCAGATTGCCGATGGAACGGGGCTTCCTATTACTCATTTTGGTACATCTTACATTCATAATCCCTCCCGTTCGTTTATTTTACGTAATGTCCTTTATGTGCCTATTGCTTCTAAAAATCTCATATCAGTTCATCAGTTTACAAAGGCGAACAATGTCTCGCTAGAATTTTTTCCTGACTATTTTTTGGTTAAGGATCATATCACGGGGGCGCCAGTGGCTCAAGGGCCTTGCAGTGATGGGGTTTATCATATACAACCTCTGTTGACGAGTTCTGAACCAAAGACAACAGCTCTTGGTGTTCGCACGAGTCCTCATCATTGGCATGCTCATCTTGGGCATCCCTCCCAACGGACAAGCTCTCTTATTTTATCCAAATTTCATTTGTCTGTTTTAAATAAGCCAATGTGCTGAATAATGATTGTGTTTCTTGTAATGTGAGTAAATCTCACTGAATTTCGTTTGGTACCTCTACTTTTGTTGCTACTGCGCCTTTACAATATTTATATGTTGATGTTTGGGGCCCGGCGCCTACTATTGCTGTTGATGGGTGTCGATATTTTCTGCTCGTGGTTGATGTGTTCAGTCGATATTGTTGGGTGAATACATTGCATGCAAAGTCTCAAGTTGCTGATATTTTTCGACAGTTCAAAACTCTAGTAGAAAAACAATTTCACACGTCTATAAGAAATTTTTATACAAACAATGGTGGAGAATTTTTGACATTGAGACATTTTCTTGTCACTAATGGGATTAACTGGCTCACTACAGCCCCTCACACACCTCAACAGAATGGGATATCTGAACGTCGTAATCGTCACATACTGGAGATCACCAAGGCCCTACTTCACCATGCTCATCTTCTTCAGTCCTTTTGGGCGTTTGCTGTACAAACTGCCACGTATCTAATCAATCGAACACCCACATCCCTCCTTGATTTTGTAAGTCCATTTGAATTACTTTTTAAAAGAGAGCCAAATTACTTTAAGTTGCTTACTTTTGGGTGCATTTGTTTTCCATGGCTCAGGCCTTATAATCTTGGCATATTAAATTTTCCGTCAAAACCCTGCATATTTGTTGGTTACTCTACAAGTGTTATGATCCAACTACTGGTCGAATCTTTGTCTCTAGACATGTCAAATTCTCTGAATTCACATTCTGGAACTTTGATAAGCCACCTGCAACGGCTGAACTCTCGCCTTCCCCGGATCCACCGACAGACATTCTGCCGTTACTATCACTCTCAGACATGCCATCCACCACCACATCTTTGCAGTCTGCCCCAGCAAACAATCCACCGTATTCACCACCAGCACGGTCACCCAACCCTCCGGTTGCACCACCTGCCCCACCTACTCGCACGCACACCATGCGTACGAGGGCTCAGAATAACATCTACAAGCCTAAAAGATTGTTTGCTGCAACCAAACACCCATTACCAGACGATGTCGAACCCACTTCAGTCTCACATGCTCTCTCACACTTCTCTTGGCGGCAGGCTATGGCTGAAGAGTTTAGTGCCCTTCAACGTCATGGAACATGGACTCTTACCTTGCCACCTCCACATGCGAATATTGTTGGTTGTAAATGGGTGTTTCGTATCAAACGAAAGCCAGATGGAACGATTGAGCAATATAAAGCTCGCCTGGTTGCCAAAGGATTCCATCAGCATCCCGGTGTTGATTTTCATGAAACTTTCAGCCTTGTGGTTAAGCCTGTTACTATTCGCACTGTCTTAACTCTTGTGTTAAGTGCAGGATGGCCCCTAAAACAGCTTGACATCAGTAATGCCTATCTTCATGGAGATGTTAAAGTACCTATTTATATGTCGCAACCTCTGGGTTTTGTGGACAAAACTCGTCCATCACATGTGTGTCTTCTCCGAAAGTCCTTATACGGACTCCGGCAGGCCCCCAGAGAATGGTACAATGTGCTTAGCTCTGCCCTCTTGGCTTTTGGTTTTACCTAGTCGCGTGATGATCATTCTTTGTTCACATATGCCCGTTCTAATGTTCGGTTACTGGTTCTAGTCTATGTGGATGATTTAATTGTCACCGGATCCAATTCCACTCATATGGATATGCTTATTCAACACTTGCAATCTCGATTTGCAGTAAAGGATCTCGGCTCGTTATCCTTCTTCCTGGGTATTGAGGTTACCCGTTGTAAAGAACGTTTATTCTTGTCCCAGCATAAGTATATTGTTGATCTCTTTAGGCGTCATAAAATGGATGGGGCTAAACCATTAAGGACACCTAGCAATCCAAAGAGTTCCTCTTCAAATACTTGGGTTGATCCAACAGAGTTTCGAAGTGCAATTGGGGGGCTTCAATACCTTGCCCTCACTAGACCAGATGTTTCTTTCACTATTAATCATCTAGCATAGCGTATGTCATCTCCTACGCAAGAGGATTGGGGAGAAGTACAAAGATTGTTTCGGTATCTTAAGGGCACACTCCATCACGGCCTTCTTTTGCGACGGCCGACTCATCTTCGTCTTAGTGCTTATTCAGACTCCGACTTCGGTGGTGATTTGAAAGACTGTAAGTCCACATCAGCATATATAATCTTCTTAGGTGAAAATTCTATTTTCTGGAGGTCTCGCAAACAAACCGGTGTGGCACGATCATCAACCGAAGCTGAGTACAGGGCCTTAGCCTCGGCTGCTTCGGAAATTGGCTGGATTGTTCATCTTTTTAAAGAGTTGAATATTCCTATTACAGTTCCGCCGCGACTGCTCTGTGACAACATGAGTGCTACACGACTTGCCCTACATCCGATACAACACTCATGGATGAAACATATTGCTATTGACATACACTTTGTTCGTGATCTTTCCTCCAAAGGACTCCTCTCTGTTTCCTATGTAAGCATTGTGGATCAACTGGCTGATTTGCTCACTAAAGCACTTCCACATACTCGGTTTGAAACCTTGCGTTCCAAAATCTCCATTATCAATGGCACGTCAATTTTGCGGGGGCGTATCAAGGAAGATCAATCTTCCATTCATAAAATAAAAGACATTGACAAACTCGGTCAACCAGGTGTATCTAAGGAAACCACATAATCACAGCAGACAAATTAGTCGTAGTCACAACAGATTAGCATATCTTGTAATTATGGTGTTTTTTCTTGAATCTTCCCTTGTACACTATATATTGTAAGACCTAAATCAATTGTATAATGAATTAAAAAATATTCCTTACGTTCTTATAGGCATTAGTAACCGTGTTGAACGTGTTTGCGTATTCACAATTTTAGGAGCTTATGAATTTACTTTTGTGATTGCTCTTAACAATCCCTTAGCATGTTTTGATAAGTTCGTTGGTTCATAATTAGCCAAAGGATTACATAGTGACGATACCTGAGCAATTCCCTCTCACTCTTAAATTTCATCGAACTTTTGTGTTATTTAGTGTTGCTTTGCTTGTTTCTGCTTTAATTTCTTGTTCTATTTCCTTATTTGCAAACATGATTAGCTTCTATAATACTATGCCAACACATGGTTTTGGGGATTAACAGTCCAACTAGTTCCTTGGGTTCGATAAACTGATTGGTCTTGAAAATACTTGTTGCTAAACTATGAGACAATCATCCTCCATAGCTGTCAAGGACAATTTAATCTTCATTTCCTCTGGCGTATTGTCCACTCTGAAATATTGCTCTGCCCTAGATATCAATGTTGAGGGATTCTCGCCCGTGAAATATGGTAATTCCAGTTTGGCTTGAGTCGGCGCTGGTAGTGGTCACTCGGTGTTCGACAATCGCACCGGTTCTTAACGGTTGAAGGTCGCAGTCGAGGACTCGACATGCTCTATGCCCTTATCTTTGAGCAATTATTTCAATAGAGACTCAATCTCGTTAATTCGGCCATTGAATTGATTGGCTAATCCTTCAATTCGCTCATTCAATTCTGAAGCTATTCCCTCGACCCCTTTCCCTAACGTCGATAACCTCATTTCCAGAGCCTCTACTCTTGAATCGTCTTTTGCCATGAAGAGATCCGGTAGGTTGGACCAATTTGTTAAAGTCAAAGGGAGTTGAATCAATACACATAAGAGAAAGAAACTGCTGTCAATAACACCGGGAGAAAGTCTCCCGTATATGCCTACAACTTCGTTTTCAATTTTAATTCAAAATATACGCCCACAAGCGGATAAACCAATATTTAAACCTCAACATCAGGCCCACTAATTAGTGTGAATTTTTTTTTGAAATTCATGGTTTTAATTTGCTTAATTTAAGAAGATTTTATGTGGATTTGTGGTGCATTTGTGTGAATTGACTGTGGAGAACATATATGTGGTGGAGAACTTAGACTTTTGGCAAGCTTATGGTAGTGCATTTGTGTAAATTGATTGTTGAGTGCATACACATCCTTTATATACACTTTTAGTGAAGAGTGATACAGAATAGTTAATTGAGCACTTAATCTTGCATTGATTTGAGCATAGCTTTTGAACTTGCTTGTTGAAATTTTAACTCAAAAGTTTGACTAGATTGAAGAGACTTGACAGTTTGCTAATTCTTTTTTCGAGTGAATTTTTTCACAATTCTCCCACTTGTTCTATTTTTCTTTCATTGTTCGGGGACGAGCAACACTTTATATTTGGGGGGTTGATTAGTGTAAAAATTTTTTGAAATTCATGGTTTTAATTTGCTTAATTTAAGAAGATTTCATGCATTTATTTATACTAAATTGACTAATTGTGCTTAATTGTCGAGAAAGGTATTGTTTTGTTTATCTGTAGAAAAATGAGAATATTTGGAGCAAAATATATGTCTATTATTTTGTGAGGTTAATTGAAAAAGGACTTAAGAGTCGAGACAAAATACAAAGAAACAAAAAAAATAATAATTGGGCTTAGAAAATTAATGGAAAAAAAAATGAGCCCAACATTTAAGGCCCAGTTTATTAAATGGAATGGGCCAACCACAAATTCTAGCCACATTCTAATCAAAAGGAATTATGCGGATGGCAATTTCGGCAGCCTATCAGTGAAAGGAGAAAAAGTGGAGCACGCCTCTTATTAGTGGAAAGAAAAGGGAGTAGCGTTGTTGTTGTTTTTTTTTTTTTGGAGGAAAAGAGCGACTTATTGGAGATGAAGAAAAAAAAAAGCAATTAATAGAAAAAAGGGGGCGTGCCGTGAGCAGAAGATAGACAGTCGTTTTCATTATTTCTAGGGCTTCTCATTGGGGGAGTCTCTCTCCCCCATTTTCACACAGTACACACATTAGATGCTTTTTAATGTTTTCTTAGTTAAAACTTTAGATAATTTTAATATTTTCTTAGTGAGTTAGTTTTAATGTTTTTTTAGTTAGAATTTAGTGGGTAATTTATTTTCTTGTAAGGATTCAAGCCACTTAAGCCATTAGAGATGATATCTTTCTTTAATTTTAAGCTTTAATGTTGATTTCTTATTTTAACTTTTTAGTCATGGGTTTCTCTTCTAGAACCATGAATTGATTTTATTTTGCTTTGCTTTGGGTGTTGGATTTATGTATGAAATTAGTGTGTTGATGAATTTATAGTTTTGATTATGCTTATTTCTTGATGTGAGTGCTTCTATTGATGGGTTTTGTATGTCTCAATTGATTAGTTGATTTTATTAGCTTATATATTAAATTGTGTGTATTGCAATGAGAGTTGGATATGCATGATTGGGTATTATGTGTGATGTGGTGTAAATATGCTGTGGGCCGACCTAGGCCCATTTAAGGTTAAAAGGCCGAGATGTCAGCAAGAGCCCAATAAGAAGCCTGGAGGGAGAGATAATATTAATAAGCCCAGAATCTCGTTATGGGCTCAGGTTTGCGAGTATAAGGTAGGCGGTTAAGATAATCCCCTAAAAAGGTGCCAGCGATTAGCAATAAATCCGCTGGAGGAAGATTATCCAATAAGTAAGTCAAGACCCGGTCAAACAGAGTCGATAGAGAGTCTGGATAAAGATCTAGAAGTGGTTATTCTGAGGAAGAAAGAATAGAACGTGGAGAGGGGACGAAACGTGGGAGGAGCACGATGAAAAGAGGGAGAACTTCATCGGAGGGTGGCAATAACCGTCCCTTTCCAGGTACTATTTATGGATGATTAGTATGAAGAAGAAGGTAAGAATTCACTTATCTACTTATCACACTTTGAGCACGTTATACTATCTCCATTAACACTTATTCAGCTAGTTCATATTAGCTCCGAGAGGTCCCTAACTGTGTATTTTGGGCCCTCCTTCCATATTCATTCCGATCACTGACTTGAGCGTTAGAGTCCCTACGTCGGGGACCTCTCCGATGAGTTTTGCAGGTATTCGGAGCTCGGGTATGGGTTCAGATTACAAGGTTGCGGTATGTGTTCAAGGAGTGGTTCTATCGAATCCAGGTACGGGGTTCGATTCTTGTTAGCGTAACATTATTGTACGCCATCAAGTGGCGCCGTCTGTGGGAAACTTGAGTCTACGACGTGAGTTTCCTTTATAATTGTGATTACTATGGCTGGAGGACAAGATGAATCCAAAAAGGATGGAGGAGGAAGAGGTCGGCCATCTTTAGCTCTCCCTTTTCCACCTCCTGCGAAGTAATGTCGCCTCGCACGACGGTGAGTGTTGGCCCCGGCATAGAGAGGGCTCAGACGGACCTCCCTACACCCAATCCGCAAAGGGGGGAGGCAAATGTGACTTCAGGAGCGAATCAGACTCTAGGTGGACCAGATGTAAGAAGGGAAGAACCTCCTGCTCTACCTCTTATCGGACATGGCGAGGGCCCTGTGCCAGTGGTGATCCCCGGTATAGGGGTTTCTATCTCTTAGGGACCCGTGACCCCTGAGGTACCAACATCTCCCAGAGAGCAGATTGATGTCACAGTAAAGACCATGTCGGAAGCTATCCTTAGAGAAGGGATTCAGTTCCCTATGCCTACAGAGGGAAATGAGAAGGAGGTTAATAGAGAATCGGTATTGGTGTCATCACAGGCACGTAGATCCAATGGGAGAGATAGAGCGAGGGCTCAGAAGCCTGCAGATGAGGATGAGGTGATTTCGAGACAGCTACCGAAAGAGCCAGAGGTAGAGATACTGCGGAGCATCCCGCCAGAGAGAAGGAATGCTGGAGATGTGATGGAAGGTAAATGTGACTGCTCCGATTCTGATCGGACCGGCGCCGTTCACCACCATGATGATGGAACATTCCTCCCACACAAATCATTTAGTAGAGTCTCTAGTTAAGCAGTTATCTGCATCCTTCACGGATGCCATAGCTGCGCACATACAAACCCTCCTTCCCAATCTTTTATGTTCAATTCATTCGAAGACACCTGAGTCGAATGCTCGCTCGCAGGTTTGGCCGCCTCTGAGGCACTCCACTTTGATTGAAAAGGTTGGAGACGATCCTGCTATAAACCTTAATCATAACGCCCATGTTGCTATAAATCCTAAGCATAACGCCCACGCGGTATCGGAACCGAATCTTGTTGAGGGGAATACAGAGATTCCGACAAATAGCAATTCTTTCCGACGGGCACTGTTGTACGGGGCAGTTTCCCAAGAACCGAAAGTAACTCAAATTTTTGATGATACTTCGGATATGCGCCCTCAGCGCAAGGGGGAATTTATCTCTATCAAGGTGGATGACGCACTGGTGCGGGAGAGAGTTTCCCAGCTACAAACTACACTTATCGGTAAGATTACTCTTTCTCAGGGGGATACTTCTTATTCTTTGGAAGGGTTAATGGACAAGTTAGGTCGTGCATGGGGTTTATCGGGAAATTGGCAGCTTGTTCCTCTTGGCCGAGGGTTTTACAACGTCCAACTCCCTTCTTTGGCGGATAGAAATAAAATTCTTGAAAAGAGGTCATGGTTTTTGAAACCAGGTCTATTCCATGTCCAACGATGGGTACGTGGGTTTAACCCTTACAAAGCCAATTCTAGTTTAGCGCAGGTTTGGGTCAGGATCTTTGAAATACCGATGGAGTATTTTCAGCCAAAGATCATACATGCTTTGGCTTCTGCGCTTGGGAAGGTTATTAAAATTGATGATCGCACGAGACAAGGTTCGATGTGCCATTATGCACGAGTACTAATTGAAATTGATATGACAAAAGGCTGTGAGAAGTTTCTTATGTTTGAGTCGGAAGGGCAGGTTATGTTTGCATCTCTGAAATACGAACAATTGCCTCCATTCTGCAGTCATTGTAGTATTGTTGGGCACTCACTTGATAATTGTCGAGCAGTTAAGAATAGTTTCTCAGCTGACAGAGTCCAGACTTCGAAGCCGGCACATAAACCACAGAAGCCCAAATTGGGAGGGGAGAGTGGATGAGGAAAGGGGGGGGGGCAGTCGGTAACACGCAAGATCCTCCGATTTTATCTAACGTGAACCTAATAAGAGTACAACGTCCTGACGTAGGCATTGACTCGGATGCTAACATAAAGGCGCAAGAAAATTTAGCAACTAATATTCAGGAAGAGGTGGCACAAATTAAGGACAACCCTGAGCGATCTTTGAAGGGTGCATTCAGGGAGGAGAATGACAACCTACATATTACTTCAAATGGTTTTGCGGTACTCGAGGGTTTGGAGGACGATGGGGAGGGCTCGCGGGATAAGGATGTTGAGCAGATGGTGGATGCTTCTTTGGATGTCAACGATCAAGCTACGGTTGACAAGCTTGGGGATGCGGGAACTTCCGTTGGTTCGTCTTCGAACTCTGGGAGCTCACTTGTTCATTCCTCTAAGGCTACTACCAAAAAAGGAAGAAACCGTGCTAAGACTGTTTCTCGGGAATATGACTTGCGAAATAAATCTAGTCAGAGCGGAGTGCCTCCTTATGATAACAGCTATGTCATTACCTCAAGGGCTGATACAGACACACTTAAATCAATGCGAGCCGTGGCTTCTAAAAGTTGGGCAGATATGTGTGAAGATGGTCTGCCGTAATAGTAGGAATGGTGGAACATGGATTTGAAAACATAGGATTTGCTTAGGGATTCTACTTTGGTTTTTTAGAGTCTCTTTTAATTTAGAGGATAAGTTTTTAATGTGATCCCGCCTCTAGATCGACGTGTGATCTTATGGCTTTTTATTTTTTACTTTAATATAATAACTAATTAGACTCTCATCCTGGGAACACAGGAGGCCAAATCTTGGCCCTCTAGAAGCAGATTGATAGTATAAGGAAACAGATGAATACTCGGGTTAGTGATTCTCGACCTATGTCTGGTTCTCAGTTTTCTAATCAGATTTTGCAGGATGAGCTACCCCAGAATTTCAAACCCTTGAATTATGAGTATGATGGGACTTCAGATCCCTATGAACATTTGGTGCGGTTCGAGAATTCGGCCCTCCTGCACCACTACAATAAAGGAGTCAAGTGCAGGGTCTTCCTGACTACATTGGCTAAGACTGCTCGACAGTGGTTTAGTCAATTGGGGCCCAACACCATCAGCTTGTTCGAAGAGTTCAGCAACCTATTTCTACATCAATTTGCTAGTGCACGAAGACAACTGAGGACGACGCTGATGTTGTTCAACATGCAATAAGGGGAGAAGGAGAGCTTGCGGGCCTTCCTGAAGAGGTTCAATCAAGCTGCCTTGGAGGTACCCTCAGCATCGGTAGAGGTAAAAATTAATGCCTTGAATAATGGTTTACGTGATGGAGAATTGTTCTCCTCTTTAGCAAAGAAACCTATTGATACGTTCGATGAGCTACTGCAAAGAGCCGAGAAATATGTGACTTTGGAAGATGTGAGGAAGGCCAAGAGGAACGAGGTCAAGCCGTTGACAGGAGAACCAAAGAAAAAGGGGATGGAGACTAAAGGTATAGCCCCAACAGCAGCTGCACCAGTACGTGCACGGTCTCGGAATAGGTTCGAGAAATATACTCCATTAAAAATAAAGCCTGTAGAGGTCCTGGACATAGCAGCAGACCATCCAGAGATGAAGTTCCCCTGGTCGAGATTGAGGGGACCTATAAAGCCCAATGAGGACGGGTTTTGTCATTTTCATAATGAGTATGGACATGGTACTAACCAATGTTTTTACTTGAAGGATGAGATCGAAAGGTTGATACAGGCCGGGCACCTGAAGGAATTCATTTACAGAGACCAACAGGGCCCTCAGAGGTTCAAAAGAAAAGAATCTGAAGAGAAAGTGGAAGACAAGCATCGAAGTTCACGGGACCATTCAGAGGAGCAACCACCGCCCAAGAGAGGAGCTATTCAAATGATAATGGGAGGTCCCGCTGAAGGAGATTCATTTAGGCCGCGAAAAACTATTGTTCGGGCTCTACATGTTGGACAGAGGTTTGAGCCCAGAGAGATCGAGCGAGTGACATCCACCCCATGCATCTAATGTGGGCCTGAGGATGGTGGAGAGACTCAAGGACCTCATAGCGATGCCTTGATAATTACCACTGATATTGCTGGGTATAATGTAGCTCGTATTTTTGTGGATACAGGGAGTTCAGCAAACATTATGTTCCTGGGCTATTAGAAGAGGATGAACCTGAACGTAAGGTTGGAACCTGTTGATACGGCTCTATATGGGTTCACTGGAGGAGCTATTCAGCCGTTGGGACAGGTGATGTTGCAGGTGGGTCTGGGGACGTTCTTGATCACTAGAGGAGTTATTCAGCCGCTGTTGAAGGAAGGTTATGATGGGGACATTCTTGATCGTGGATGTGCCATCCTAGTACAACGTGATATTTGGAAGGCCAATCTTGAATACTTTCCAGGCGATAGTATCCACCTATCACATGAAGATGAAGTTCCCGGTAGGAGATGAAGTCAGAGAAGTGAATGGGAACCAGTTCTAGTCTCGAAGATGCTATGTAGACTCTATTAAGATGGCCGACAAGGCGTACATTAACCAGCTTAACAGAACTAGAGGACCAGATTCGGAGTAGAAGAAGTGCAAGGTCCTCCACGAAGAGGGGGAAGGGCCCTCCAAGATCCAAGCTGAGGAGGAGTTGATGCTGGTGGAGATATTCCCACACAAAACTGGGTTTACAACCAGAATTGGGACTCGGATGGAACATTGAGTCGCTAAAGAGGTAATACGTTTGATAAGAGAAAATGTTGACCTATTTGCTTTCTCACCATTAGATATGAAGGGGATACCTCCCGAGGTGGCGATGCATTACCTTAATGCTGACCCTAAGTAAGGCCGGTAAAGCAAAAAGCTTCGACACTTTAGAGCTGAGAAGGACCTGATCATTAAAGGGGAAGAAATGAAGCTGTTAAACGCAGGGCAGATGAAGAAGATCGAGTTCCCAGAATAGCTGTCTAGCGCTGTTCTGGTTCCTAAGGGGGTAGAAGGTGGAGGATGTGTATCTACTTCCATTATCTAAATAAAGCATGCCCCAAGGACCACTACCCATTGCCGAGAATTGATCAATTAGTGGACTCCACAACCAGGTTCGAGTTGCTCAGCATGATGGACGCATATCAAGGATATCACCAGATACAGTTGTATCTGGGAGATATCCCAAAGGTCAGCTTTATTGTACCTTTTGGAACTTTTGGTTACGTGAAGATGCCCTTCGGTCTAATCAATGCAGGAGCTACCTATCAGCGCATGGTGGACAAAGTATTTTAGGAGCAGATATGTAGGAACATGGAGGTGTATGTGGATGATATGCTGGTGAAGAGCCAGAGAGCCCCAGAGCATGTGGCTGACTTAAATGATTTCTTTAAGGTAATACGAAGGAATGAGATCATGTTAAAACCTGCTAAGTGCTCTTTTGGAGTTAAAGCAGGTAAATTTCTGGGATACATGGTGAATCAAAGAGGAATAGAGATGAATCCTGAGAAGGTACAAGCAGTGCTGAACATGTAGCCCCCTAGGATCTTGAAGGAGCTCCAGACACTGAACGGGAGGATAATAGCCCTGAGCCGGTTCATAGCCAGATCAACAGAGAGGAGTTATTAGTTTTTTCACATCCTCGGAAAAGGATCTAAATACACATGGGATGAGCGGTGCTTGGAGGCTTTCGTGGAGCTCAAAACCCATTTAGCTTAGATCCCGACACTTGTAAAGCCCTTACCAGGTGGTATCCTGTATTTATATTTATCTGTTGGGGAGCATTCGTTGAGCACAGTATTGATAAAGGAACAAGGTTCTGAACAGAAACCAGTGTATTATGTAAGCAAACTCATCCAAGAGGTGGAAAGTAGGTACTTGGAGCTCGAAAAAGCAGAGTTGGCAGTAATGATAACAGCCAGGAGATTGAGGCCTTATTTTTTATCACATAAGATCGTTATTAGGACTAACTATCCATTAAAGCAGGTGGTAGCTCGCGCGGACTTGTCTAGGAGAATGGTGAAATGGGTCATTGAGTTAGGTAAGTATGATGTGGAGTTTGAGCTTAGAAGAGCCATCATGGCCCAAACCTTATCGGATTTTACTCAAGAGGCTACACGGCCAGAGGAAACTGTACTTTGGAAGCTCTATGTTGACGGATCAACAACATTGATGGGTTCTGGAGCGGGTATTGTGATAATTGATCCTCAAGGATTAGAGACTCAGGTGGCTGTCAAGTTCCAGTTCCAGACTTCTAATAATGGTGCGGAGTATGAGACACTGATTAGAGGGGCTGAGATGGTGATTTAATTGCTTAATTTAATAGGATTTCTTGCATTATTTACACTAAATTGACTAATTGCACTTGAGATGAGAAGGGTAATGTTTTGCTATTTTTTGTAGGAAAATTGAGGATTATTGGATACAAATTACATGCCCATTATTTATTGAGTCCATTGAAGGAGAACTCGAGAGTCGAACAAAATACGAGAAGAAATTACAATTGGGCTCGGAAAAGAAAAATAAAAGTTGGAGCTCATCATTTGAGCTAAGTCATGGCCCATTTGTATTAAGTGATGAGCTGAGAAAGAAAGGAAAGAAAATAAATTGAAGGGACCCACCACATCAATTAAATGAGTTGTCAACAAAAGTGGTCAAATGGTGGAAGAAAAAGAAGCAGCAGGGCATATAGCCATGAATGAAAGTGTTGGATCAAGAGGTTTTGATGAGTTAAAGAGCAGATCAGACTAATCAGCCAAACTGAAGAACAGCTGAGGATGTAAGCTGATCAGACGGGGTCATGCATTAAGCTAGTCAGCTGAGGTCTGATAACATGCTAGTCATCTGGAGACAAGCTCAAGTTTAGTCATCTGCAGGAGACAATTATGAAGAGCTCAGACGAGGTCAAGATAAGCCGAGTAGAATAAGAAAGGCGAGTTTTCACCAAGTCAGCTGCAGATGAGTATGAAGAATCAGTTGAGGTCTAGAGCAGTTAAGTTTGTTAAGCAGTTTCAAGTTTGTTAGAACTAACTAACAAACTAACTGTCTTCTCAGACTTATATATAGGTCTAGGTTTTTCATTCTTTAGTAATCAACACTTATGCATATTAGATTTACACAATTCACTATTCAGATTTCACAAGAATTTCTAGAGAGTTTCAAAGAGTTCTAAGTGTTTTTAGAACACTTTTCCAGTAATCTTCAAAATCCGATACACTGTAATAGTTAGATTTCTAGAAGAAGAGTCTAGGAGATTGAAGATTTGAAGAATTGTACAAGTTGTAAGTTGTAAGCTGGAAGTGAGAAAGTAAGCAGTAAGCAGAGTCCCTTCTTCAAATTGAGGAAGGAGAGTGGATGTAGGATTTTTAAAATCCGAACCACTATAAATCCTGGTGTTATTTCTTGCTTTCTTTAATTTTTCTGTTTATTTTACAATTGTGTTACATCAAGAGTTAAATTCAGAATCTTAACTAAAATCAGTATATCAACCTTGCTTTTGATCTTTTAAGAAGTTGAGAATTTAATCATTATCCGCTGTGCTTAATCTGATACTTTGAATTGGTTTTGTAAGTTTTGAAAAATTAACAAAATCTATTCAAACCCCCCCTTTCTAGATTTTGTTCTAGAAAGCTTACTCAAGGTTTTAATCATCTCAACTCTCCGGGACCAACAGAAAGAAATAGAGAACCATGCTTTTTGAAATGAAAAAGAAAACCAGCGACTTTTGGGCAGAGAAGAAAAAAAGAAAAAGTGTGAATATATAGCTTGGAAGGAAGAAAAGGCAGTAAGCAGCGAGAATACAGAGAGAGAGATACGCAGCAGTGAGTGGAGGAACAACAATGAAGGCATCGATTATCTAGCTTAGGATATTTAGGGATTTCTCTCCATTATTCACCCATTTTCCCTCACTTGACATTTTCCTTAGATTAAATACACAAATATACACATAGTTTTAGGTGTTCTTCATAGTTATTTTAATTTCTTGCAAATTAGAAATAGGTTTCTTACAATCAAGTGTACTACACTCTCACAAGGTGATATCTCTCCTTATTTCATTTATCTATTGGTTTAATTTTCTTTTAATAATGTTTTCCCTAATTTTGATTTGTATGGGTTTATTGCTTAATTTAATGTTTGGCTAAATTTTGTAGTGTTTGGGTGCAATGACCCTTAGATGAGTTGATTATGGTGTTAATATGATTGAGTGTTTTAATTTTGGGGTTGATTGATTACTCTCTTGTGCTTTGTATGAATTAATTGCTTGATTATTTCTTGAACCCTTGTTTGATGAATTAATTATCACAAAGAGATTTGGGTAATTGAATTATTTGCTAGGGTGTTAGATTTTAATTTTGTTATTGATGTCAATATTGGATTAACACAAGGATACTTGGTTAATTTCATTAGAACCCGCATTTGAGTACATTAATTGCTTGATTTAATTGCTAGTAATTAGTGAGGGGGGTTAGAGTGTTGTCTCTAACAATCTTACGTGCTTAATTGATCATATATAGCCTCGGCTTATCAAGTACGGTTGTGTGTGAACTTGTGTTAGATATCCCCTATCGTTAACCCTTGTAATTGAACCTCGATTGTATGTTGCCATAGTTGACGAGTCTTTGGTGATTTGCACCCGAATACTCTTCTTTTATTTGATATCTCTTTGGTAGATTACTTGTTTACTTTATTTTATTATTTAATTGCTTTCTTGTCATTTAAATATTTGCATATCCGTGATCGCTTCTATAATACTATTACAACGCTTAATCTCATGGCTTCATTATCCTCCTAGTCCTTTGGGTTTGATAAACTTGGTCGTAATTTCTTATCACTAGAAACTACACTACGATCAGATGGCAGCAAATTTGGGAGCCCAAGGTATAATCATATTTTCTGACTCTCAATTAGTGTCCCAACAAGTGAATGGGGATTGCGAAGCCAAAGATCCCAAGATGATAGCATATAAAGACCGAGTTAAGGAGCTGGAGAGTAGGTTCTACCGGTTCGAGGTCCAACAGATACCCAGAGAGGAGAACATGAAGGTAGACGGACTAGCAAAACTTGCTAGCTCCTCACCGATAGGAGGATCAAGTAAGATAACTTTGGTTACAGCCGAAAGAGAGGCCATAATAGGAGCTATTGACGATGTGGCAGACTGGAGAAGTGAAATCTGGATGGCTTTAACTCAGGATCCTACTGTATGATCTCGGAGAGATAAGCAATTTAAAATCAGATTCTGTATAATTGGTGATCAATTGTATAAACGATCTTTTACATGTCCCTATTTAAGATATTTATCCAGCAGGGAAGGAAAACATGTGTTGAGAGAGATACATGAGGGATGTGCAGCGGATTACGCAGGAGCCAGGGCGCTGGCAAAAAGGACCTTAAGAGCTGGATACTTCTGGCCAACTATGAATGAGGATGCAAAGGACCTGATGAAGAGGTGCGAAAGGTGTCAAAAGCACGGTCCATTGATACACTTTTCAGCTGAGGAAATGGGGGCTATGTACGCCCCGTGCCCTTTTTGCCAAATGGGGAATGGACCTGGTGGGGCCCTTTCCCCTAGCTCGTGGCCAAAGAAAGTTCCTGATTGTTGCTGTGGATTATTTCAGCAAATGGGTCGAGGCAGCCCCTTTGGCTAAGATTGATTAGCAGAATGTGATAAAATTCATGTGGAAGTTTATATGTTGCAGGTTTGAAGTTCCAAGGATCCTTGTGTCGGACAATGGAACCCGGTTCAATGGCGAGAAAGTTCAGAAATGGTGTAGAGCCTTGAAGATCCGCCAGCATTTCACGTCCGTTGCACACCCCCAGGCTAATGACCAAGTTGAAGTCACCAACCAGATCATGGTCAATGGGATAAAGGCGCGACTGGAAAGTATAGGGGGAGCATGGGTCGATGAACTAGACTCAGTTTTATGGGCCTATAGAACTACTTCAAGAGCCGCAACAGGTGAATCTCCTTTTCGATTAATTTATGGAGCTGATGTTGTGCTACCTGGAGAAATAGGGATGAGTTTCCATCGGGTGGAGCATTTTAACGAGGAGTTGAATCAGAACCTAATGAAGGAGAATCTGGACCTACTCGAGGAGGAGAGAGAGGCTACCAGAGTAAGAGCGGAGAGGTACAAATCCAGGATCAAGGCAGCGTACAATAAGCGAGTGGTTCCTAGAACGTTTGAAAAAGGAGATCTGGTGTTGAGGAGAGCCGATGCTCAGAAGCCAGTCAAGAAGCTGGAGCCCAACTGGGAGGGACCTTATAGGGTCGTACAAGTATAACCCGGGGGAGCATACATTCTAGAAGAAATGGATGGGGCGCCCATAGCACGACCATGGAACATCGCCAATTTGAAGAGGTTCTTCATTTAGGAGTACTTTTTATTATTGCTTTGTAGTTGATTTTGTTGCATTTTGATTATTCGAACTATTGTACTTTCACCCTACCAGTACTCTTTTTTCCCCTCTTATGGGTTTCCCACTGGGTTTTACCATAAGAGGTTTTTTAAGGAGGTTGGCTTAGGTTCTCTCGGGGGCCTATATTAACACTGTCGATAGGGTATTTCGATTAATAAAAATTCTTTTTTCAGTCCACATTGAATGTTTACTTTATGAAAAGGGAGTGGATTTTACGCGAAATTGTTCAAATTTCAGTCGGAAATACATGATTTTCTATATGTAACGAATAAAAAGTGATTTAGGATCTTCTAAGGCACAGATAGAGCTCTGATTTTGATTAAGTGAATCCAAATATTCACTTAGAATTTTTTTTAAAGTTCAAGAATGACCTTAAAAAGATTATAAGGCTCAGATAGAGCCCTGATTTTGATTAAGTGAATCCGAATATTCACTTAGAATTTTTTAAGGTTCAAAAATGACCTTAAAAATATGATAAGGCTCAGATAGAGCCCTGATTTTGATTAAGTGAATCTGAATATTCACTTAGGATTTTTTTAGGTTCAAGAATGACCTTAAAAAGATTATAAGGCTCGGATAGAGCCCTGATTTTGATTAGGTGAATCCGAATATTCACTTAGGATTTTTTAAGGTTCAAGAATGACCTTAAAAGGATTATAAGGCTCAGATAGAGCCCTGATTTTAATTAAGTGAATCCGAATATTCACTTAGATTTTTTTTAAGGTTCAAGAATGACCTTAAAAAGATTATAAGGCTCAGATAGAGTCCTGATTTTGATTCACTTAGGATTTTTTAAGGTTCAAGAATGACCTTAAATAGATTATAAGGCTCAGATAGAGCCCTGATTTTGATTAATTGAATTCGAATATTCACTTAGGATTTTTTAAGGTTCAAGTGTGACCTTAAAAAAGGATTATAAAGCTCAGATAGAGCCCTGATTTTTATTAAGTGAATCCGAAATTCACTTAGGATTTTTTAAGGTTCCAGAATGAGCCTTAAATTTTTATGAATTATTAAGTTAATAATCATTCACTTAAGGTTTTTTAAGGTTCCCGAAAGAGCCTTAAATTTTTACGAATTATTAAGTGAATAATCATTCACTTAAGGTTTTTTAAGCTTCCTGAAAGAGCTTGCCTTAAATTTTTACGAGTTATTAAGTGAATAACCATTCACTTAGGATTTTTTATGGTTTAGGAGAGGCCTTAGAGGACCTAGAGAGGGTTTGCCCTATTCAGGGAACAGTTTCTTACGAAAATAAAAAGGTCAAAACAGGACCACACTAGAGAAAGTCTACCTAGTCGCCATCCGAGTTTCTATGAGCCAAGCACATACAAAAGCATAGGATGACAAAAAGAGATAATATAAAAAGCTTGTAGGGGCACAAACAGCCCCACAGAGGCTTGCTACGCTAACAAAAAGGGCTTGCTAAGGACACAAACAGCCTAGCAGAGGCCCAACAATTCTATCATGGGACACAAACAACCCAGATTAAAGTATTGTGTGTAATATGCAGAAAGTAAAATAAAAGAGTTCAACTGGGAGGGAAGTTTACAGTATCCTTGCCAGAATGGTGACTTGAATAACCACCTTCGTCCTCTCCTTCTTTCTCGTTACCATCAGGGGGGAGCTGGATATTCGCCGAGACTGAGGGGATAAGGAAGAGTCTCCTTGGGGAGCAGGCTAAGGGGAGTAACTTCAGTGCTCTGAAGCTGGAGAACTGCAGCGCTATTACCGGGGAGCCACTAAGGTTCGTCTGAGTTACCATCACCATCACCGGGAAAGTTAGGTGGAGTCTTCAGGGTTTGGAGAGGAGCTTCTCAATCATAGTCCCCCTTGAAGTCGGGGGCCTGGTGCTGGCTGATGGCTGCGTCACAGCCATGATCCATGAAGAACGGGATGCACTCGCCCGTGTCTCCCAAGTAGCTGGGACTGCTCTTGTAAGCCTTTAATCAAGAGGTATGGAGAGAGCCCAAGAACCTCTGGCCTATGGGCGAGGTGAAGAGAGCGCCCAAGCAGTACTTGATCCTATCAGTTTTAAACTGAGACTCTGCTTCTTTCATCCTGGTCTGCGCTAGTTCAGCCTCTCGAGCAGCAGTGGCCACCTGTGAGCGTAGCTTCTTGCACTCCGCAATGAGTGTGTCACGTTCAGAAGTAAGCTTTTGGGTTTTTAGCTTCTCAAAGTCAAGGAGAGACTCCACGTCTTCCTTTGCGGTAACCAGAGAATAGTAAGAGGAGGTGGCCAAATCGGAGAATAGCACGCCAAACTAATATAAGGATAAAGGATAAGTTTTAGAATAAGCTTATTAGAATAAGAATACAAATGAAGGGAGAAATTAAAGGACATATACCTCAGCAAAGGTGGTAGAAGCTCGAGCCAGTTTCTCTGCTAGAGGTAGACCCACCAGGGACCTAGCAGTCCCCGAAGAGACCCACTTTTGACAGAAGGAGGAAAATGGATCTTTTTCGTCGGGATCATCGGCTTCCAAATCCACATGAGGAACGTGGGCTGAGGCATCCTTTTTCCTTTTTTATTGTTTCCTCCCTATCTCAGGATGAGGGGGGAGGGGGATGCCTTGGGTGCTAGGGGCCTTTCCCGAGGCAGAGTGGCTTCCCTTAGAGACTGACGCAGAAGCAGGAACTGAGGTGATTGGAGCAGGCGAGGCTTGATCGGAATCAGTGCCCACCAATGATGGCTAGGATGTGGAGGATCCGGCCGGCCTTCGGGCACATTTTGGCATCCAACTCATCTCTACAAAACATAAAAGGAGAATTGTTGATATAGAAAATGAAAAATGACATTATCATATAGTCAGGGATATAGGTACAAATTTATAAACTATTTTTACCGTCTTCAAGCCCAAAAGGGATCGAAGGCAGGCTGAAGCCGAAATGAGAGAAGAGACGAGGGTTGTCACATAAGGAGGTGGAATTAAAAAGACCATGCCTCTTGGCATAGGCATTGAGATGGCTAATGACTTGGCGGTTTAAGTTGGAGCTGGACAAGGGATGAGGAGCTTTGTTAAGGGGGTTTCTGAAAACCCATTCCCCACTCGAGAAATTCCAGGGCTCAGGGAGGATAATGAAAAAATATTCTTGGGTCCAGTTGGGCTTGCTGTCATGCGGACGATTGAGAAAAGAACAAAGGCCTCTAGTGTGAGCGCTAATATAGAAGAAGGAGTGGAAAGCTTTGCAATTATAATGAGTAAAAAAGAGTTCACCTGTGGGATCACCCCCTGCCCCTTTTACCAGTATGTAAAAGGACATCATCATTCGAAGGCCATTGGGGGTGAACTGGTTCAGGGAAACACCAAAATATTTGGAGATTTGGCAAAGGTTAGGTGAGAGAGGGAACCGAAGATCCACACGCACTTGCTCCCTCCAGAAAGCAAGGGTTCGACCCTCGGTGTTATCGAGTCTCTCACCAGGATTGGGGATACGAGCAGAATAGCTGGTGGGGATCCACCCAAGGCAATAAAATTCCTCCAGAGTCCCAAGGGACATTCTGGAGGAGGAGTGAACCCAATCAAGCGGGGAGTGTATGTTAGAGGGAGAAGGAGGATTTGAAGGGGGATCCATGAGGATCTAGCCCTAGAATTTAGGGAAAAAGGAGAATTTAATTACCTATAAACTAGATAAGAGAAAGGGCAGAGATAAAGAAAAAGTACCTAAATCAAAGAGGGGGGGGGGAGGGCTGAGCTCTGGAAGGAGATCTCTAAAAATGACGAAGAAGAGCAAGGGAGAGTGATGAAGCTCGATGAAATTTAAAATAAAACAAATTCTCGTTAATAAGAAATAAAAATTCGAATGGTTCGGATTTTTTGGGGGGCAGTTACGAGCGGTAGTGATGGCCTCCGTCTGGACGTGTGATGTTTGATGGGACGGGTCTGCATCGGGACTAGAAGCCGAGAGGTCGCTGGGTGATAGAGCCTGAATAGGTATTAAATTATGGATTCTTGAGATACCACACTACTCTCTTGGGCCCTACACGTCCCAAGAGAGTAGGGGGTAGCAGCTGATGTGGTGTAAATATGTTGTGGGCCGACTCAAGCCCATTTAAGGTTAAAAGGCCGAGATGTCAGCGAGAGCCCAATAAGAAGCCTAGAGGGAGAGATGATATAACTGAGCCCAAAATCTCGTTATGGGCTTAGGTTTGCGAGTATAAGGTAGGCGGTTAGGATAATCCCCTAAAAAGGTGCCGGCGGTTGGCAATAAATCCGTTGGGGGAAGATTATCCAATAAGTCAGTCAAGACCCGGTCAAAACAGAGTCAATAAAGAGTCTGGATAAAGATCTAGAAGCGGTTATTCTGAGGAAGAAAGAATAGGACGTGGAGAGAGGACGAAACGTGGGAGGAGCACGATGAAAAGAGGGAGAACTTCATCAGAGGGTGGCAATAACCGTCCCTTTCTAGGTACTAATTATGGATGATTAGTATGAAGAAGAAGGTACGAATTCACTTATCTACTTATCACACTTTGAGCACGTTATACTATCTCCTTTAACACTTATTTAGCTAGTTCATATTTGCTCCGAGAGGTCCCTAACTGGGTATTTAGGGCCCTTCTTCCATATTCATTCCGATCACTGACTTGAGCGTCGGAGTCCCTATGCCGTGGACCTCTTCGGCGTGTTTTGCAGGTATTTGGAGCTCGGGTACGGGTTCGGATTACAAGGTTGTGGTACGTGTTCAAGGAGTGGTTCTATCGAATCCAGGTACGGGGTTCGATTCTTGTTAGTGTAACATTATTGTACGCCATCGAGGTGAAAGTTTTGATTAACTAATTTGAGTTAAATAGTAACTAGCATTCACCGAGAGGGGGTTAGTTGCTTAGATTTCCATTAATAGACATTAAATGCTTGAATGTAAATTTGGGTGTTTAGTGAAGAGACGAAACATAGGCATTAGTAACCGTATTGAAAGTGTTTACGTATTCACGATCTTAGGAGTTTATGGAATTTGACTAGGTGCTAGTAAATTCACATGTTCACCTGAGCCTCAAAAGGGATAGGACTACACACATAAGTGATCGCTCTTAGCAAACATCTAGAAAAAGACATTGATTGGTTGTAATTTTATCGCACACACTAGTGGATTGTATAGTGAAAACATCCGAAGCATCTCTCTCTTGCACTTTCGTAGAAGGTTAGACTTAGTTATTTAATTGCTTTCTAGTTTTAATTTTCGCTTAGTTTAGATAAATTATCTGCTCGTCACTATAGTGTCATGACAGCACATAGCCTTGAGGCTCCACTGCATTCCTAAATCCTTTGGGTTCGATAATACCCAGTCCAAATACTTGCATGCTATATACGATACCATACTCTTGTGGTTGGTGCTTGTTGCTAATTATTTGCAAAAATACGTCCAAGTCACCCACAGAACAAATGAGCCATGGCACAACCCAAAACAACTAAAATAAAAGAAACAAAGGGAAAGACTTAAATCTAATACTAAAAAGAACTACAGTTAATACTACTAATATGATTCCACACCATCTACTAATATGAATCTAGACTGTACAGATACGCAAGTTCAGCAACAGGTTTCTTTATATTCCCATGATTATTCATGCAAAAGATGGGATACGAACACCTAATGTGTATCATGATACTGATTTTTAGAAATGGACCCTTCGAACCGCATCGAGGTTTTTTCTGATCCAAACTGGATGAAGGCCATGGAGGTTGAGTATTCAACAATAATTAATAATCATACACGGTAAGTGTGTTCTCTTCCATATTCTCACTCTCCTATTGGCTAGAAGTGGGTGTTTAAAATGAAAAAAATATGTAAATGACACTATTAATAGATATAAAGCTCGACTTGTGGTAGAAGGATACACACAAGTTCCAGGTTTTGACTTCACAAATAATTTCTCCCCTGTTGTTAAACATGTTGTTGTTACGATCTTTTGCTCTAATGCCTTAACTCATTCTTGGCCATTACATCAACATGATGTTGATAATGCTTTTCTAAATGATGATTTGGATACTGAGCTATATATGATACAAGCTCCTGGTTTTGAGTTGGCAAAGGGGCAAACTAAAAATGTCTAAAATTGTCTCTTTATGGCCTAAAGCAAGCTTGAAGAGCATGGAACACAAAGCTTGATTTGTACCTAAAACACTTGGTTTAAATGTGTATGAAGCTACTAATGTTGTATATTACAGACATCATCAAGGTTCTCCCATTTTTTTGATTACTTCATAAATTGAAGAGCTTCTATTCTATCAAAGACCTTGGTGTGTTAAATTTCTTCTTGGGATTGAAGTTAAAAGATCAACTAATGAAATCTTTTTATGCTAAAAGAAGTATGTGCAAGATCTAGTAAAAAGAGTTGGAATGGAGGATGCCAAAAGTCTCACTACTCCTATAATCACCAACAATCACCTTTTCAAATTTGAAGGTGATCCAATCCCTGATCAACAAAAATATAGAAGCACTGTAGGAGCATTACAATATGCTACTGTCACGAGTCCGAATATAGCTTTTAATGTCAATAAAGCAAGTTAATTCATTCATAATCCTTTACTCACACATCTCAAAGCAGTGAAACGACACTTAGGTATTTAGCTGGAACAATGGATTATGGATTAAGCATGAAGAGGTCCAAAGAATTGAATATTGTTTAGTTTGCTGATGCAGATTGGGCTTCGAACTTGATATTAGGAGATTTAGTGTCATGGAGTTCTAAGAAATAAAAAACAGTTTTGAGATCATCCTTAGAAGCGGAATACTGAAGCTCGGTGTTAGAAACGTGTAAAGTGATTTGGATATAATCTTTATTGAGAGAGATACTCCAATACAGTAATAAAGTTCCAACCGTTTCGGTTGACAACCAAGGGGTAATATCATTGGCAGCTAATCCCGTTTATCACCCAAGAACGAAGCATCTTGAGCTTGATTTACATTTCATTTGCGAGAAGATCATGAAGAAATATGTTCACGTCTTGCACTATCCAACGACTGATCAACTTGTTGATAGTCTCACGAAACCTCTCAGGGGGCAATTATTCTGTTACATGCGTAACAAGTTGAACGTTGTTCCATGCAGCTTTTCAAATTGAAGGGGCATGATAAGATGAAAAGATTGCATGAACAAGATGAATCAAAAATAAGAAAATATGGGAGTTGGACGTACAATGCATGCACAAGAAATCATCTCTCAAAATAACCTCAGAGCGTATATGTAACGCCTCAATTTTAATACACTAATATTAATGTTGAGACGTTACTAAATAATAATATTTATTTATTTTCAGTATTTACATTTAGAAAATACATTCTCTTATATATATATATATATATATATATATATATATTGTAGTATAAATAAACATGTAGAGCATAATAAAAAATTACAGCGGAAGATATTTAATTGTAATAAAGTTTATTTCAGAATACGTGAATTTTGGGAATTACCTCAATACTCAAATTACAAACTGTAAGTCATTCTTTCGAAAGAAAATAGTGTAGTAGTAATTTATTATTTTTTTCGATTTCTTGGTCATAGCATCCCGGATCATCCTTCCATGTCGAACTCTTGCAATGAAAAATATTTAAGGAAGGGGTAAGTGTGTGAAAATACATTTAGTTCGATGACCTCATAATTGCACAGATTAAATTTTAATAATGTAAGTAATATATAACTTGTAGAGCTTGTACATGTGCTGCAATACTAGATTTAACTTGAAATTTCTAGCTGGGCCAGACGTAACATGAATTTGTTGGCTGGGCCAGGCTTAAGATGAAATTGATGGCTGGACCAAACTTAACATGAGATTGCTGGTTGAGCCAAACTTAACATGAGATTACTGAGTAGTCCAAACTTAACATGAAATTGCTAGTTGGGCCAGACTTAACATGAGTTTGCTGGCTAGGCCAGACATAACATTAAATTGTTGACTGGGTCAGACTTAACATGAATCTTAATCACATAATACAATTTAATAAGCGCAATTTTAATGCTTGAATATTATAACTCAGTTAAGAGTTGAAGTAAATCCCCACCTTTTGAAGTATAACACCTAAAGTGATCTGGTATTTCGTAAATTTAAATTTGACGAGCGTCTTCATCAACTTAGAACCATTGCTATTTATAGTATGATGGTTATTAATTTATCCCAACATATGTAATGAAGTTCCTGTGAACTAGCCGGTTAATCTAGTGTAGGGTCATGAGTTTTATTTCCCACTAGTTGCATTATTAGGTTTATTTTATTTATAAAAAAGGATGCATGCCTTGGTGTATACATTCATGTGCATATGGTATGCATTTTTTTTTTAAGACGGTGGAGTTTATCCACTTTCATGCTTTCACTCATTTGATTTTCATGAATTCATTCATTTTCTTTTATAAAATTTTAGGTAGTTACTTTGCATGTGTATATTATATGTGTATATATTGAATAATTAATAGTTTCATGAATGTATATGTGTATAGTTTAATTATCATTCATTTTGCAAGAAGTAGATTATATGTGTATAATTTTGTACGTATGTCAGTTTAGTTATCAAATAAATAATGTAATTATTTAACTAAGCTTCTTATATTATAAAATTAACATAGTAATACTATATTTTAAATTTTATGAATTTATATGTTCAAAATATTCTTGTACACTTTATAAATTGAGATAGAGAAAATGACCCCTTTTTGATTTGTAAATGATATATATATTGGTGTGTAATTTGATAAATACACCCACTTGTAGAATAAATCAATTCATGCATATTTTGTTAAAATAAATTTTTATGCCTAGGAAACCATGCATGTGTATATTCCTTAAAATTTAGAGAATGAATTGTGTGTATATCAATATATATTTATATACATATATTTAAATATTATGTATAATTATTACGGGGGTGTTATAGTATAATTGCAGTTGTGAATGAGTTGTATATTGTTTTTATCACCATGAATGAAAAATGATACTTTTTGCAGCTAAAACATTTCACATTTATCTTACTCAATTTATGAGTTTTTGTTGCTAGCTAGCTAGCCTTTATCATTATTGTTTCTTTCCATTTTAACAACCACCATCATATCATTAAGAAATGATCGTTGAGAAGATAGAAACGTCAGGATTGCAAAAATTTGATTATGAATTTGGTAAGCCTTTCACAAAGAAGCCCTAAATTTGTATTAAGTAGAAAGATAAAAAAAAACTCATAAGATAATATTATTACAAAAAAAAAAAAAAAATCCTTCTTTTAAACGAGAGAGTATTCAAATAAAAATTTATGAAGGAAAACTTTTCAAATAAGATTTTGAGTTTATATATTACTTTATCGTAATTTAATTAAGTAGAATTTGAAGGATTTTATTAAGATTTGACTGAGATTTGATTTTATCTCATTCCCGTAATTATATCCCGTAGATATCTATATTGTGGTGCATATCTTTTTTTATTCCTTTTAGAATTGCACTTTTATAGGAATTACATATACTCCTGCGTGTATATATTTTTCATCACTCTTCTTTGTATTTACAGAATAGCATACATATTTTCTTCAATGTTCTTCTCTCTTCTGGCATTATTTAACACAATTCAACCTAAACAACATATTTCTTAGCCATAAGTATCAGAGAATTTTTCTTGTGCATTGTAATTCCAGGCAAAACATCGAAATCGATATCTTCTACAAGAATTGATGAAGGCAATTCCCAGTCAAAATGGTAGAGCAGATTTGCAACTGTGAGCTCCACATTTGCAAGTCCCATAAACATCCCGGGGCAGATTCTTCGCCCCGATCCAAATGGAATCACCCCGAAATCTTGCCCTTTAATGTCAACATTGCTATTCAAGAATCTCTCGGGCATGAATTCATTGGGATTTTCCCAGTACTCGGGATCTCTCGCAACCGCCCACGCGTTTACATGAACCATTGTTCTGGGTTCAATTTCGTAGCCCTCAAGAGTGCATCTTTCTGTAGTTTCCCTTGGCACAAGCAATGGAGCTGGAGGGTACAATCGTAAAGTCTCACTTATGACAGCTTTTAGATAGGGAAGATTAGGTAAATCATCTTCATCTAATTTACCCTTTTCTCCTATCAAATTTCTGATTTCTGTTTGCACATTTTTCATGACTTTGGGTGACTTCATTATGGCTGTCATAGTCCAGACAGTTGAGGCAGCACTTGTATCAGTTGCAGCAATAAAAATATTCTATATAAAGAGCCAACCGTGAGAGAGAGAAATGAAATATTTATGAATTTTTACTGAGCTAGATACATAGAGTATTTATAAATCTTTATTTTCTATTATGTTGCAATCTTTTTCCCATTCCCTAGCGTGTGATGACGAAAAATTGTACTTTTAGTTTCATAAAAATATTTTCGTAACATTTTTGGTTTTTATGTTCAAAAGTGATCTTTTATTTTGCAAAATGCATTATTGGTCTCAATTGTTAAAAAAAAACCAATTTTGCAATCAATTAATGTTGCAAATTTGAAACTAATTAATATATTAAGTTAAATATATCAATTTAAAAAGAAAAAGAAAAAGAAAAAGGCCACATTTAAAAATAGAGGACTAAAACTATTTTGGATATTTTTATGAGACTAAAAGTACAATTCTTTAGTATGATGTTACATGCATAATGATTGGGGAAAATAAATCAAGGATATATATGTACAATGTTTTCCCAGTTCAGCCTCAAAAACGCCTTTGGGGGGTAATTCAACCAGTCTCATAATCGGTTCCCGATCCACTGGTTGAACCAGCCGGTTCAATAAGCTTTGAAAAACAGTGGATATATATATATATATATATATATATATATATATATATATATATATATATATATATATATACACTCCTAATACTAAATGCTAAAATACTATATAATTTTTTTTTTGAAAAGTTTGCAATTCTCAAATGGAAAGTTTCTGAGGGGACGGAAGTAGTATATATTAAATGAGTGACAATTAACGTAAATAAATGTAAAGTGATAAATGTATGAGAATGGTATGAAAAAAAAAATAATAATAAGAACCTTTTATTGAGAGTTGGGACAAACTAAAACAGAAAAAAAGGATGTTTTTCAAGATACATACGGAGTATAATTTAACATATATGTAATTAAATAAAAATTAAATTAGATATTTCTTTTTCAGAAATAGAGTATGAGCGTCCATTACTTGTTCGAACCTAAACACTGGCCACATGACATCCACACCATATTTAACACAAATTTGGTTGTATGGTCCTACAATCACAATCCTAGACAGTGTCCTTATCTCAATTACCATCCAGTAATTGGTGAACTAATATTATTCTTCCCCAAATATCATAATATCATATTGCATATGAGTCAGTATTTTGTACATCTGTTGGATCGTGCAATTGGATAAAGGGGTGAAACATACAAATAAATATAATTAAAACATACCGCTATATTTGACTGAAAACGTGAAACAAAATGTGCAGACTAATATAACTGAATTGTGTAAGTTAATATAACTGCAATTTAGTGAATGTAGGTGCATATGGGACTCGATGATTGCATATTTATAAAATATACTCCCTCCGTCCAATTTTAGTATGCATATTTTTTTGTCCGCCCAATTTAAATATGCATGTACTGTTGGTCCCGATTGGTTGAGTTGATTAAGAAAACTTGAGTTAACCTTCCATGATAAAATCTAGAAGGGGGGGTTGAATAGATTTTATAGATTTTTTTTTTTTAAATCTCTTTAAAACTTACTCAAAACTTCAAAGTTACACAGCGGAAATTCAGTTTTAAACTCAACTTGAACAAGATCAAAAGCAAACTGATATTTTAGTTCTAACTTTGATTCTGAAATCTATCTTTGATTTGATAACAGGAATTTGTAAGAAACAAGTAAGTAAAACAAAGCAATAAAGAACACCAGACTTATAGTGGTTCGAATTATAACAATCCTACATCCACTCTCCTTCTTCAAACTTTGAAGAAGGGTCTCTTCTACCTGCTTACTTACTCACTTTACAATCGTACAGCTTACAAATTACAACCTGATCTTCAAATCTTCAATCTTCTAAACTATTCTTGAAAAACTAACTCTAGAGTGATAGAAGAGTGTTTGAAGATGTATAAGAAAATGTTCTATAAACACTTAGAAATATCTATGATGAAATCCTTGAAAATAGTTTTTGTGCTTTTTCGAAATCTTGTGAATTGCGAGAATCTGTTGCTTAAAGAGAATGATTCGTGTATATGCTCTCTATTCTAATGAAGTGCCTAGACCTATTTATAAGTCTGAAAAGACAGTTAGTTTGTTAATTAGTTTTAACAAACTAGAAACTGCTCAACAAACTTATTCTTGAAAACCGCTCTAGACCTCAGCTGATTTTATTCTACTCGTCTGCAGCTGACTCGGTGAAGACTCGCCTTTCTTATTCTACTCAGCTTATCTTGACCTCGTCTGAGCTCTTCATACTTGTCTCCTGCAGATGACTAGACTTGAGTTCGTCTCCAGATGACTTGTAATCTTCCAGACTTCAGCTGACTAGTTCGGTCCTCGACCTCGTCTGATCAGCTTAGTATAAGGACTTGATCTCAGCTGTTCTTCAGGTCGTCTGATCATCTGAACTGCTTCTTTTAACTCATCAAAACTTCTTGATCTAACAATTTCCCCCTTTTTGATGAAGTTAAAACCTACAAGGAAGAAACACACTCACAGCTGAAGTTAGTTCTAGAGTTAGTTAAAATAATCAGATAGGTATCTCAGAGCACATTTTCACATTAAAACAGATTCATTTAAATTAAAGCACTTAATTCATAACAGAAAAATTCAAAACCTTTAGACTCTTCAGAAATATTTTTAAAAAAATGAATCTTAGGACTTAGAAAAATTTTAGAAAATTTTAAGTCTGAGAGATAAATTTCTCAGATGATTTATACTTAGAAAATTTTGAGTTTTCTTAAAGCAGAAAAAAAACTTTAAGAAAATAAGATAAGTATTTCACGTAAGTCCAAGTATATTTATTCACATATTTACAATTTATAGATAGGTGAACTGATAGAAATAAAAGATAAGGAAAAGAAAATCCTGTCTATTAAGTTCCCCATCGGCTTGCTTCTGGAATGTTCAGTCAGTTGAAAATCCTCGCTCTGAGCTGTTTGAGTTCATTCTCGTCTGTGAGCTCGGATTCTCTTTCAGCTTTGATGATGACCGATTTGACCCATTCCATGTCTGGAGATCCATCCTCTTTCAGCTTGGGTGTGACTTGCTCATAGGCTAGAGCGACCAGATCGCAGTTGAAAACATTATGCGCCTCATCGAGCAGTTTCCCATACAGATCAACATTCTCCTTTTCCATCCACTCATGCCATTGCATGTCTTCATCAGCTGCACTAGATGGAGATGCCTTCAAGATGTAGCAATAGTACATCCATCTGGCATCCAGTGCTTGCTTCTTGTATTCGCTGGTGTGCTGCCCAGAGACCATCTTCGGCGGAGCTGACGAGCGGTGGACAGGTCGGAAATCTGCCTCATCAGCTGCTTGTGATACCCATTTCCGAGTATCCCTGTCCCACTTCAGCTCAGCCTTTCCTAGCTTCTTCAGCCTCTTCTTCTCCTGCTTCTCATATTTCTCCTTCTCAGCGTGTATTCTTCTTATTTGCTCAGCTGAGAGGTTTGAGTAGTCAGGTTCTTTCCTTTTGCGCTCGGCTGCTGGTCTGGGGCTGGTCAGCTGCTCAGCTGATGAAGACTTCTCGACTGCTGCTGCTGCCTTTCCTTTACCCTTGCCCTTGGCCTCGGGTTTCTCCGTCTCTTTCATCTTGGCCAGCAGCTTCTCAGTCTTCTCTTCTTCCTCCTTCCTCCTCTTCTCCTCATCCTCACGGATAACCTCCTCAATCTGGGTCACCCTCAGTTGCAAAGCAGCCAGCTCGTCTGATTTGATCTTGATTTCAGCTTTGGCTGCCTCCAACTCAGCTGAGTCTGCCTTTGAGTCTAACTTGTCTGTGAGGGACAAGACTCCAGCTGTGAGGGTGTCCATTCTTCCTTCAGCTCCTTCCCCCTTTTTGACTTCATCTTGCAGGGTCTGGAGCTGTTTTTCCAAGGCAGAACAACGAACCCTGAAGTCTGTCTAATCAGAAGTAAGAGCATTGACCAGGACTTCGTTGTCTGCCGCCATCTTTTGCTTGAGCACCTTCACCTCCTCCTCCAGGTTACTCAGCCGGGTACCAACAGCAGTGTCAAGGTTGGCTGATAGGTTGCGAGTGATGTTGACCTCGGCAATCTGCATGTTGGCGAGCATTATATCGGTGACTGCTCGAATCACCTTCCTCGTCTTTCTCTCCATCAGCCTTTGAACCTTGGTGATTATCTGCTTGTGTAAATCCTCAAAGGCTGAGGAGATGGCAAAGATTGGTCAGAATCAGATGAGGAAGAGGGGGTGGGAGTAGTTGGACTGGGGGAGCTCATGTGGATATCTCCAAAGATGTTGGAGGTATCCACGGGTTGGGGTTCAGAAGGTTGGGCGGAAGTGGGGGCGTCTGATGGTGGTGAAGGGGGTATTTCTGGTGGGGGTGAAGATGGAGGGGTGGTATTTTAGATGAAGTGGGTGGTGGAGAAGGGGTTGACTGTGGGATAGTAGGTTGGGGTGGTCTGTGAGAGAGAGTTGGTGAAGATGGAAGTAAGGCTGGGGGTGAGATGGTGGTTATGGGGGTGGGGGAGTAGACTGTTCCGGCTAGGAAGGAAAAGAAATCAGATGGGGAGGTAGGAGGAGATGAGGTTTGGGTTTGGGTTTGAGGGAGGGAAGATGAGGTTGTGGCTTGGACTATTGTGGGAGTAGGCTGTTTTAGAGACTCAGAGATGTCAGCCTAGGTCACCTCTTCATCGCCAGAGTGGGCTGGAGAGGGGGAGGGAGAGAATTGAACCTGTTTTGGTGAAGGGGAGGGGGTCCTTTCGGAGCTGATCTCCTGAACATCTTCAGATTGGACAACCTGAGCTGCTATTTCCAGTGTAAGCGCCTCTTCGGCCAGAAGGCTAGGCTGATCAGCAGAGGTTCCTCCCTTCTCTGCGGCTTTTATCAGCCTCCTCCTCTTCTTGGCCTTCTCCTTCAGCTTCATTGGTTGTGAAGCCTCTGCTGAGCTCACTGTCGGCTGCTCTTCCCTTTCCTCTTCTTCATCCTCAGCCTCCTAGGTTGATGGTTCTTGAGCCCCGACCTCAGCTGCTCCTTCACCTGAGTTGGCTGGAGCCCCGAGCGGCTCATCCTTGGTCAGCAGCCCTTTTTGCTTTGTATAGGCTCTGACTCCATCAGTCCAGTTGATCTCGGCTGTCAGCAAATTCTCCAATATCACCGTCACCTTATTGAACAGACTGGTGATTGATCTCGCCTGCCATTTCCCACCAACTACCTCCAGTCTCTTCCTTTCCATCTCAAACCTACCCAACAGCATCCCAGCCCAGTTGGCTTGAACTCCATCAATGATGGCTCTCATGCAGCACAACCTGGGTCTTGTCAGCCCATCATGGGAGTTTTGCTCCCCTAGAATGACCTTCGTCAATATCGTCATTAGCAGACGATATCTCCGTCGGAGCATTTTCTTCTTCAGTTCAGATCTCCTATCCCTAATTGAGGTCCTGGCAATCAACTCGAACGATTCCACCCAATCGTCTGATTTATATGTGAGGGGGTTTACTCGTTCACTGCTTGCGTCACCTCTACCGGAGTTACTGTTAATACCTCGCCGTAAACACGGGTTTTGAAAAACCCGTTCTCATAAGTCCCATTGACATAAAATTCTATGCCCCTCATATCCAAGGTTTTATTGGAGGTGGATTTCTTGGAACAGAAAGTCCTCAATCCCGACCTCTCCATAAATCGAGGATCTGCCTCGATTCACCATCAGTGGTAGTATCAAAGTCGACGTACATCTCCGACTTGATCTTCTTGTTTTATGTCTCAGTGTGTACCTCCACCATTGTTGATGTTACTCCTAATCGTTTTTTAGAAGTGCTCATGAAAGAATTTGACAAAGAGTTTTTTGAAAATTTTTCAGAGTATAAGTATAATTTTCTGAAAGTGAAAAAGTTTGATTGAAGAAGAAGATGTATTTATAGGAGGGAAAATTGGAAAGAGAAACCGCTTTTAGAAAATCTGTTTTAATCTAAGCCGTTTATTTTAAATGTTTTACTGCGCTTGAATCAACGGTTAAAAATCTGGATAAACGACTGAGATTCAGCGCATGTAAGCTACTTGCCTTTGGAATGCGTAAATAGTTACTTTATAGACTGTTGATTTGACAGATGTAGGTTACTTTATGCAGAGAAGTAAGTATAACTGACGTCAGCCTAGGGTTACCTTACATCGTATAAGAGTTTTAAAAAACAGATGAGTTTGTAAAGTCATCTGATAAAGTAACCCGTCTGATTTTAAAACAGCTTAGTTTTATCTTTTAGCATACTTAAAAAATTTAAATAAACAGGCTCAGATTTGATTTTCTAAGGTTAGGTTTTCGTACCAATCAATCCGATAAGAGTTTTATAAGAAAACACAATATATGGAGATTATTCAGAGGCAAAGGTGTCTGGATAAGAAGGTTTATGAAAGATGAGGTGAAGCAGTCCGAGTTATCAATATGATCTGTGACCTATTCCTGCAAAGACATAGACTTGAAAAAGACATTAGTAACTTGAGGTAGATCAGATAGGGTACAACTAGTCATCTGTTTCTCAAGAAATCAGCTGATTATTGTGCCCTAGTCTGATTTACCGAATGTCAGATAAGTAATTATCATGTCAGATAAGGTCAATATGACTAATCCTTGATTCTTGATTCCAAACTAGGAAATCAATGATATCAGCTACCTGATTGTCCTTTGACTCATATCTAGTCTGATAATTCTTTCTAGACATAGTAAACTAAATTGAAAGAGACAAAGAATGAAAAATATAAAATTATAAATTTACTAAAGAAGCATCTAATAGTCCTAATTCTACAAATAGTTCTTTAAACCTTTTCTCTGCCAGTGGCTTTGTTAAGATGTCTGCTCTTTGGAAATCAGTCAAGATCTTCTCTAGTCTGATGTCACCTTTCTCTACATGGTCTCGGATGAAGTGGTGTCTGATAAATACATACTTGCATCTTGTATGTAGGACTGGGTTCTGGGTAATAGCTATGGCACTATTACTATCACAAAAGATAGGTACATCTTTGGTGATAATATTATAGTCCCTTAGCTGTTGACTTATCCAGATCAGCTGTGAACAACAACTTCCAGCTGCCATATACTCAGCTTCAGTTGTGGAAGTAGCTACAGAGGTTTGTTTCTTAGACAACCATGAAATCAGTTTACTTCCAAGAAATTGGCAAGTACCAGATGTAGATTTTCTATCTATCTTACACCCACCAAAATCTGAGTCTGAGTATCCAGACAGCTCAAAGTTGTCATCAGCTGGATACCACAATCCAACATTTACAGTTCCTTTCAGATACTTAAGAATTTTCTTTGCTGCTTCAAGATGGCTTTTCTTAGGATTCGCTTGAAATCGAGCACAAACTCCAACTGCAAATGAAATATCAGGTCTACTAGCAGTTAAATATAATAAAGAACCAATTAGACCTCGATACTCAGTTTGATTAGTGTCTTCTCCCTTCTCATCTGGATCCATTGAAAAGTTTGTCATCATAGGTATCCTAGCTTCTCGGCTGGTACCTATTCCAAATTTTTCAATAAGATCTTTTGTATACTTGGCTTGGTTTATGAATATTCCCTTCTGTGTCTGTTTGACTTGAAGTCCAAGAAAATAAGTCATCTCTCCCATCATGGACATTTCAAATCTGCTTTTTATAAGATGACTAAATTCTTCACATAAAGACATGTTAGTTGATCCAAAGATTATATCATCAACATAAATCTGAACTAACAAAAGATCACAACCAAATTCTTTTCTAAAAAGAGTTCTATCAATTCTACCTTTAACAAAACCATTTTGAAGACAAGGTGTCATACCAGGCTCTTGGTGCTTGTTTAAGTCCATATAGAGCTTTCCTTAGTTTATAAACCTTGTCTCCTTTGACAAAACCAGGAGGTTGCTCTATATAAACTTCCTCAGCTAGGATTCCATTAAGAAATGCTGACTTAACATCCATTTGAAAACTATGAATCTTTTAAAAGCAGCATAGGCTAAAAACAATATTATGGCTTCCAGACGAGCTACTGGTGCAAAGGTTTCATCATAATCAATCCCCTCTGATTGTGAATAACCTTGAGCAACTAGTCTGGCCTTATTTCTAACCACAATATTGTTTTCATCCCTTTTATTTTTAAAGACCCATTTAGTTCCAATGACTTTTTGATGATGAGGCCTTTCAACAAGCTCCCACACATCTTGTCTTTGAAACTGATTTAGTTCTTCTTGCATGGCATTAATCCAGTTGGAATCAGTTAGAGCTTATGTAATAGATTTAGGTTCAAGTAATGACACATAGCAACTGAACATACAATCTTGATTTAGTTGGGTCCTCGTCTGGACACCAGAGTCTAAATCTCTAATTATCTGTTCAGCTGGATGATATGACATTACTTTCTTACCTTTGTCTTTTACAGTGGATGATGTTTTGTCTGAATTATTTATTTCAGATGATTCTATGTTACCTTCTGATACCTGATCATCCGATGTACTGGTCGTCTGATCAGCTGGTAGATCAGCTGGTGAGAAAGATCTTTCAGGTTCTTTTCCTTTGTCTGATTCTTCCTCTTCATCTGAATCTGATTCTTGATTGTAGAATTTTATGGTTGATCTCTTGATAGTCATTTGATCCAGATCATCTGATATCTTTGTGATGTCCCCTGTCTTATCAAACTCAAAAGAAGATTCATCAAATACCACATGGTGTGTTTCTTCTACACACAAGGTTGTCTTATTAAAAACTCTATATGCCTTTGATACAGATGAGTATCCCAAGAATATCCCATCTGCTATCTTGGCATCAAAGGTTTTTAATTGAGATTTTCCATTGTTGTGTATGAAACATTTACAACCAAATATATAAAAGTATGAAATTTTGGGAGACCTTCCCTTCCAAATTTCATAGGGAGTTTTATATTTATCTTTAACAATCAAACTTCTATTTTGAACATAGCAGGCTGTATTAACAGCTTCTGCCCAAAACCTGTGAGGAGTATTGTACTCAGATAACATTGATCTAGCTGCCTCTTTCAAGGTTCTGTTTCTCCTTTCAACTACTGCATTTTGTTGTGGAGTCCTAGTTGCAGATGTTTCCTGAGCTATGTCATTCTCAATGCAGTAGTTAGTAATCAGCTTATTTAGGAATTCAGTACCTTTATCACTTCTAATTTTAACAATATTTAATCCTTTTTCATTTTGAATCTTTTTTTAAGAAATTCTGGAATCTTAATCATAGTCTCATTCTTTTTGTACAAGAAAATAACCAAAGTAAATCTTGAAAAATCATCAACAATTACCAAGGTATATTTTCTTCCACTAAAGCTGAGAGGTGTTACTGGACCAAACAGATCTATGTGAAGAAGTTCCAGAATCCTTTCTGAAGAAGGACTACTTATTGTTTTAAAAGAAGCTTTAGTCTGTTTTCCTTTTTGACAAGAATCACATACATGTTTCTTTGAAAATACTTTATCAGGGAGTCCTTTAACTAAAGATTTTCTTGCTATTTTGTTAAGATTTTTAAAGTTTAAGTGACCAAGACGTTTGTGCCACAGCCAACTTAAGTCATCTGAACTCTTAGCAACAAGACAAGTATCTTTAGGACAACTTTTGAAATTGGCAACATAAATGTTACCTTGTCTGACTCTAGCCAATAGAATATTTTCATTGATACCATATAAAACATAGCATGCATTATGAGTAAATTTGACACAAAACCCCTTATCACAAAATTGTGAAACTGAAAGTAAATTGTGCTTCAATCCTTCCACGTAGTAGACTTCATGTACTTGAATATCTCCTATCATTATTGTTCCTACACCTTTGGTAAGTCCATAATTGTTGTCTCCAAACATCACTCTTGGTCCATCTATGGTCTGATAGTTAGAGAGAAGTCGTCTCTCATAGGTCATGTGCTTGGAACAGCCACTGTCAATGTACCAGATGACCTCAAGAATGTCTCCTCTATCAACTATCTTCTTATCTTCCTGCAATCACAAATTTATTGCTTAGGTACCCTTTGTACTTTGGGTCCTTTCATGTTAAGTTGATTTTTAGGAATCCAGACAAAGATATCAATGTTCCTTAAAACCATAGATTGAAGTTTACACCCATATCTATCTACTAAGATAAGACTTTCAAGATCAATCTTATTTAACTGATCTTTTGAGATTGTCTTAAATCTTGGTAAAAATGGATATGTTTTGCTTCTTCCATCAAAGCCATTATACCTAGGATAGGACTTTGACTTAGTCTTAGGTTTAGCCTTAGGAATTACTTTCCTCGTCTGTTTTTTCTTTTCAGAATTATCAGATGAGGTAATTAATTCCTTAGGTTTCCAAGGACTGAATCTAGTTTCTATCTTTGGTTTAGTTGCTTTAACAAAAACTCAAGGTTTTATTGGATCATTTTTCTTACTCCTATCAAAACCTAATCCAGTTTTATCACTAGACTTTTGTGAAGTATTGAAGATTTTATCTATTGTGGTTTGGGAGTTATTCAGAAGTCCTAACTTGAGATTTAATTCTCTGTTAGTCTTCTTGTAGCTCTCATTCTCAGAATAGATATTTGAAAATTTTATTTTCAAAGAACTCAATTCCTGTTCTAACTTATCTGTCTTATCAGACAAGGTACTAGTGATCATCTCAGTCTGACATTCCCCCTTGAATGTACAGTCTGGTTTCTCACTGTCCTTAGTTTGATTGACCTTAGTTAGATCAGTAATTTGATTCTTTAAATTAAAATTTTCAGTCTCTATCTATTTATAAGCAGATAGAGCAGTCTCCAAATCTTTCAAAAGTTTATCAATAAGACTAGGATCAGTTTCAGATAAGGTATCACAATCATTATCTGAGGATGAATAGTAATGTACCTCTTTTTCCATTAAACAGATGTCGTCATCTGACCCAAAATCAGATGAGGATGAGGATGATGATGTCTCATGAACTTCTTCTTTCTCAACCAGAAGAGCTCTCTGATCAGCATACCTTCTATCTCTCTTTTTCCTCTTTTCTTCTCTCTCTCTCTGGGAGTGAGTTGAGGACAATCATAACTATAGTGACCAGGCTTGTTGCATGTGTAACAAATATCTCCTCTATCTGTTTTCGGACTACTATCTCCTCGTCTGATTGGTGACTTAAGCCTTCTTGTCTGATCCTTTTTACTCTCATTTTCTGAACTCTTTTCCTCTTTGTCTGATCTGTAGTTCATTTGACCTGATCTGTCTCTCTTGTTTCTTTTATACTTCATTGTCAACCTTTCATATCTTTTCAATAGAAGAGTCATTTCCTCCTTAATAGACAAATCAGATGCCTTGGAGATCTTTTCAGATTCATCTTGATGAACAAATGCTACAGTCTTTCCAGATGTTGAAGATTCTGCTTCATCTTCTTCATCTTCGATTTGAATGTCATATTCTAATGCCTTCAGATGAGAAAACAAAGTGTGGTGTGATATTGAAGATAGATTTTGAGTAGCTTTCAGAATATTAGCTTTCTCTCTCCATCTTTTGCTTAATGACCTCAACACTTTATTGTTGATTTCTTTCTCTGTATATGTTTTTCCCAAATCAGCTGCCTTGTTCAGTAGATTTGTCAGCCTAACATCCAGTTGATCAACAGACTCTCCTTCTTTCATCTTGAAAGTATCAAAAATATGTAGAATAGACTGCAATTTGTTTTCTTTGACCTGATCTGATCCTTCACAGATTCCAGCAAGAGTTTCCCACATTTCCTTGGCAGTCTTGCATCTTTTCACCTTTTCAATCCAATCCTTACTCAATGTTTCAATGATCTCTGTTCTAGCAACTTGATCCAGATTATGAATCTTTCTTTCATCACTTGTGAGTTCTGAGCTTTTCTTTTCTTGCCTCACTCTTGTTTCAGCTGATTCAGTGCCATTGCTGGTGCCTCCATGATAAAATTTAATAGGTCCTTCCTCAAGATCCTCCTCCATCCTATCATGGATAGCCTTGAGATGATTTTTCATCCTGAATTTCCAATAGTCATATTCTTCAATTGAGAAATCAGGTAGACTCCTTGATTTCTTGCTCTTGCCTGAAGACATAATAAGATAGGAAAACACAACACTCTACAATCTTGTTAGTTGCACAGTTAGTAACGATGAAGAAGATGAAGAAAATAAAAAATACTTTAGAATCTTGGTTAAGACCTAAAATCAATATCAGAACAGCTTAACACTGCTCTGATACCACTTGTTGGTCCCGATTGGTTGAGTTGATTAAGAAAATTTGAGTTAACCTTCTATGATAAAATCTAGAAGGGGGGGTTGAATAGATTTTATAGATTTTTTTTTTAAATCTCTTTAAAACTTACTCAAAACTTCAAAGTTACACAGCGGAAATTCAGTTTTAAACTCAACTTGAACAAGATCAAAAGCAAACTGATATTTTAGTTCTAACTTTGATTCTGAAATCTATCTTTGATTTGATAACAGGAATTTGTAAGAAACAAGTAAGTAAAACAAAGCAATAAAGAACACCAGATTTATAGTGGTTTGGATTATAACAATCCAACATCCACTCTCCTTCTTCAAACTTTGAAGAAGGGTCTCTTCTACCTGCTTACTTACTCACTTTACAATCGTACAGCTTACAAATTACAACCTGATCTTCAAATCTTCAATCTTCTAAACTATTCTTGAAAAACTAACTCTAGAGTGATAGAAGAGTGTTTAAAGATATATAAGAAAGTGTTCTATAAATACTTAGAAAAATCTATGATGAAATCCTTGAAAATAGTTTTTGTGCTTTTTCGAAATTTTGTGAATTGTGAGAATCTGTTGCTTAAAAAGAATGATTTGTGTATATGCTCTCTATTCTAATGAAGTGCCTAGACCTATTTATAAGTCTGAAAAGACAGTTAGTTTGTTAATTAGTTTTAACAAACTAGAAACTGCTCAACAAACTTATTCTTGAAAACCGCTCTAGACCTCAGCTGATTTTATTCTACTCGTCTGCAGCTGACTCGGTGAAAACTCGCCTTTCTTATTCTACTCAGCTTATCTTGACCTCGTCTGAGCTCTTCATACTTGTATCCTGCAGATGACTAGACTTGAGTTCGTCTCCAGATGACTTGTAATCTTCCAGACTTCAGCTGACTAGTTCGGTCCTCGACCTCGTCTAATCAGCTTAGTATAAGGACTTGATCTCAGCTGTTCTTCAGGTCGTCTGATCATCTGAACTGCTTCTTTTAACTCATCAAAACTTCTTGATCTAACATGTACTAAAATGGAATACATAACTTTATCTTCACCCTCCTAATATTTTTTTAATTGCTCAAATTGTCATTGATTTTTATTCAAAAAAAAATCACTTTATTCATAAATGGACCCCACAATACTCTGTAATTTATACAAAAACTATTAATATATTTTAAAACCCATGTAAAAAAAAGTTATGCAAACTAATATTATACAGAAAACAGAATATAAAGATTGTTATTTATAAAAGGCAATAGAAAGAAATACCCTTAGCAGTGCTTTGATGTGGCCCCAAGTTAGGAGAAAGGAGCTTGTCTCTTCTTCTTTAAGCCGGATCAACATATCAAGGATATCTTCCTCCTCCTTCGATTTTGTTCTTTTTCGATCCAAATGTTCATCGATGAGCTCCTGATAAAATATATCCAGATTCTTGAATGTCTCATTCAGGCGATTACTCAATCCAGAGAGTTTGTCCACCCAACCAAACGAAGGAAAATAATCGGATACAAAAAAAGCCGCCATTAGCGCCTGCGCCTCATGTAATATTTTTTGGAATCTTTTCATTTCATATCCATCTTCGTCGTACCTCTTGCCGAAAGCAATTCTACATATCATGGTGCTCCCAAGAGCCATGGCTATGTCACTCAAGTTTACAGCTTCGTTACAAGAAGCAAACCCTGAAATCTTCGTAACCATACGAGAGATTTCGTCTTCCCTAATGGGACGAAAAGATTGAATCTTTCGAAGGCTAAATAGATGAATGACTCCGATTTTTCTTACTTCCCTCCAATAATCATTGTATGGCGAAAACACCATGTCCAAGCAGTTATAGCTCAGTTTCTTCTGCCCTTGAAGTTTTGGCCTGCTACAAAATGACAAATCTTGAGTTTTCAGAACTTCTTTTGCCAGTTTTGGTGAAGAAATCACGAGTATAGGCACAGTGCCAATTTTCATGTGCATAATGGGGCCATATTTCTTTGAGAGTTTCCATAGATGAACATGTAGATTGTTGGCTGTGAGAAATTGATGGAGATTTCCTATTAAAGGTAGGCCAGGGGGTCCTGGTGGAACTAGGGTTTTAATTGTGTTTTTGCGTTTATAGAGAAGGTATAGCAAGGTTATCGATAGAAGAACTGATAACAGAAATATCATCATGAGAACTTGGATAAAAGTTGAGGAAATTATAGTTCATATATAATGGAAGTGCACATATATAGAAGGTGGCGTGATGGAAGCTTCACTTGTTATTTAATTACCAAACTCGGTATTTAAAAATTTAAGGGCCCGTCTCTTTTCGAATTTTTTTTTTAAGGGTCTTTATGTCATTACATTAGTTTTTCTTAAAACAAAAGGGTAAGATGCAAAAGTGGTTCAACTGGATTTTCTAATTGCACTTTTGGTATCATACTTGAAAACGATCATTTTTGTGTGTATTTTATTTTAAAAACTGATCCTACAAGAGTTTTTTTATACACATTTTTATATAAAAAGGACTATTATTGTTAACAAAAATACTACTTTTGCAATGACATTTTCTTGTCGGACTACTCTTGCATTTAACTATTAAATTCTTACTATCTTTATATATATATATATATATATATATATATATATATATATATTGAATTTTAAGTTAATTATTAAATTTTTACTATCTTTTTAATTTATTTTCTGTTGCTGCCACAATTTAATCATGTTACTCCCTCCATTCAACAAAAGTTTTAATAAGAGGGAGTGCGCACACTTTAAGAAAAAAAAGTAATAATTGGGGTTTCGAGGTATAATTTTGTAAACTTTTATTTATAAATAAATTAAGTAAAAAAATTATTTGATTGTGTGTATGAATGAGTAAAAAATTAATGATATTTTGTGTTAATTAGTGAAAATTGTGATGGTGGAGTTTATAAAAAAAAAATTCATTTTAAGGATGTGAAACATATAGTGGAATGAACGAGTAAGATTTTATGGAGGGGAGGAAGTATCTTTTATCTCTCCTAACTAACTATGCTATAAATTGAAAAATTATCACTATTCTAATTGGGTTAAAATGAATACAATTACATTTTTGAAACTTGAATGCTCCGTCGATTATGGAATACGGTTATTAGGGCTTCGCTCTCTGTTTTTCTGCTTACGGCTCTGGCGTCCCACTCCGGTGACACGTTCGGTGGTTGTTATGGCAGAGACCAATCAAAATGTCCAGGACTTAATCTCTGAGAAGTTTTCTTCTGCATTCTCAGATGCTATTGCCTCTCAATTTAAATCTTTGTTACCAAATCTTCTGCGTAATTTGCCCATATCAGTGCCTCCAATGAATCCGTCTCGGCAAGTTCATCAAGACCCTGCGGAAAAAGTCTTGAACAACACTAACGATATTAATCCCTTGCTGTCTATGCAAGGGCAGCAGGTACTAAGAAAAACCTTCACCCAAGTGCTTACGGGAAACCCTCCTCCGCCGGGCGATGAGGTGAGTAACATGTTGGCAACGAGGAAAGGGGAGTATCTATCGGTGAAGATCGATGACTCCCTGGTTCAAGAAAGAGTGCAACAATTAAAGAATACCTTAATCAGCAAGTTAACTTTTGCTCTGGAGATGTTCCATACTCAGAGGATTTAAAAATGAAACTAAAGCAAATATGGAGAGTTACAGATTCTTGGAATTTGGTGCCCTTGGGACGAGGATACTTCAACATCCAATTCACTAGCACGTTAGACAAAGACAGAATTTTAGATAGACGTGCTTGGTCCTTGAAGCCCAATTCAATGAGGCTACAGAGATGGGTTTTAACCCTTACAAAGTTAATTCATCATTGGCTCAGGTTTGGGTAAGGATTTACGAAATTCCCATGGAATTTTTTGATTAAAAAATAATCCATGCTATGGCGTCAGCCTTAGGTACGGTGCATAAAATCGATGAGCAAACAAGAACTCGCTCTATGTGCCATTATGCAGGAGCTTTGGTGGAAATCGACATGACAAAAGGATGCGAAGAATATATAATGTATGAGGCAGATGGCCAGATCATGTTCGCAACTATAAAATATGAACAACTTTCATTGTTTTGTAATCATTGCGCGATATCTAGTTGGACATTCCCTAGATTCTTGCAATGTTGTGAACAATTTTAAAGGGGAGGAGGAGAGAAACAAAGGTCCACCTAAAATTCAGAAACGCAATCTAGATGGAGAGTGGGTTCGTAAAAGCGAGGCAAGAATTGAGGAGCCTCCTTTGAAGCAAAAACAAGAGGTGGAGCTGAAAAATGGATTTGCAGCTATTGATGGGTTGGAGGAGGGGATGGGAGATATCCAGGCTGATTCTAGGTTGGTCCCTTCCCCTAGAAAATAAACAATCGTTTATTCACCGCGGGTGCCTTAGGGGAGAAGGGTGAAGTTACTCATGATGTTGACAAGAACATAGGATTTGCACAGGCGAATTTGGATGGTGAGAATGTGAATATTGATCAGATGGTGGAAGCATCTTTGAACTCTGGCAGCACACTTGTTCATGCCTTTAAAGCTGCTACCAAAAAAGAAAAAAATGGTGTGAAGATTGTTTCTCGAGAATATAACTTGCGAAACAAATTTAGCCACAGCGGAGTGCGGACCTCACATCCCTATGACAACAACTACGTGATTACCTCAAAGGCCGATACAGATGCTCTTAAATTAATGCGAGCCGTGACTTTTAAGAGTTGGGCAGATATTTATGAAGATGATCTAATGTAATAGAAATGGTGGGACAATGTGATGGTTTTGACAACATAGAATATGTTTTTGGTTTCTACTTGGATTTTGTAAAGACACTATGCCAAAAACTGGCTACGACGACGGTGAATCCCCATTGTCGTAGGGGTTTTTTCACCGTCGTCTATCAACCCGATGTCTTAGGGTCTGGGTATTCGACAACGGTTTTTCACCGTTGTCGTAGGTATTTACCACAACGGTTAATGAAGTTATGACAACGGTTTTTCACCGTTGTCGTAGGTGTTTACCACAACGGTTAATGAAGTTATGACAACGGTTTTTCACCGTTGTCGTAGGTGTTTACCACAACGGTTAATGAAGTTATGACAACGGTTTTCGGTTAAAAACCGTTGTCATAACTTCATTTCACCATTGTCTTAGGCTTTTACCACAACGGGTTACTACCTACGACTACAGTTTTTTTCCGTTGTCTTTGCCATTATTGTAGATTTTTTTCCTGTTGTGAATTATCTAATTGGACAATAATATAAAATTAAAAATAAGCATTAAAATAGAAATCAATTCATCATCATACATTGTTTAAACATCAAATTAAGTAAAATGTAAATAGTCTAGTGTTAAACCACAATTACATATTATTAAACTAAAATAAACTTAACAAACTTCTAATCATCACCCATGTACTCTGAAAGGCAATCGGCCCACTGTCGCACGACGTCAATTTCTTTTCCAGAGCAATCCTTTTGTGAAAACTGTGAAAGTACAAATAATAAAATTAAATAAGTATTATCTTTTAACCACCAATTCAACCATCCAATCAAATATTCACCAAAAACCACACAAATAACTATGATCAACACAAATTATTCTTTCTGGTGCAACCCCGGTTCATTTTTTAGAAAGAGGAAAAACCAGAGAAATATTATTTAAATTCTTGGTGGAATAATATCTGCAGTACAAAATATATAATAGTGTTTTTTTTTTTTATAATTAAATTCAAGATTATTAACTACCAAGAGGGAGAATCTGACTCACAGAGGATAAACAAGAGAAATCAGAGGCCTGCACGTAGTTAAACCAAATTAATTAACAAAACACATGCGTAAAATAAGGAGAAGAAGAAACTAAAAAAAAAAAATGTCCACGAAGGCTACAAATGAATCCATAGGTAGAAACTGCACAAGAATAATAAGGAAGAACATTTACTAACCAAAGCAGTGAGTGGGAAATAGTCAAACAGATCAGTGAATGTCTTCCAAACATTAGCATTCCCATACCTAGAGTCAAGAAACAATTCTACCCTGCTTCACCAAGTATATGCCAAATCCATAATCAAGAATTTCAAAATTAAATCTGAATTTCAAAAAACACTAGTGCTCACAACAGAAATATTGCCTTGTGAATATTTTTTATGAGGATCTTCTTTGTTTCAAGAAAATGGCTAACAAACATGGACCCTCCCTTGTTATTCCTACTTTGACCGTCTTTGTATACCTTTCAGCGACTACCTACGATAAGCCCACCAGTATTATAATTACTTGACAAAGCTCCACACCATGAGTAATATAAACAGGGACATAGTAATTTTTTCCCTAATTATGCAACTTAAAACACCATGGATACTTTCAGCGAGGATAAAAATTAATATTTAAAACTAAAAAATAGGAATATTGATATTTCACCATCACAGTGAATTCATCCATAAATATCAAGTCCATAAGCAAATGAGCATTTAACAAGACAAAGGTTATATAGCAAAAAATAAATAAAGAATATCTTATATCCCATTTAACTTTAATTTTCACATATGGTTATCATATTTTTGATCAAATTCAAAGATTTAACACTTTGGGCAAAGTTCTCTCTAAATAAACAAATCATGACAAAAGATAGCTAGCCAACAGACTACCATTCTATATCAAGTTCTGAATATGAAAAACATAAATCTCCAGCTAATCATCTCAGCCAACATGCATTACAGATTTCAAACAGACAACATCTGGAGCAAAATTAAGAGAGTGAATACAAGTAGCAAACTAATACCTGAACCAAAATATTGCATGCCATTGACAAAAGTTCCTTGCCATGCATACTTTCCTGTGCATCCAAATCTTTTGACAGGGGAAGATTCTTACAAAACATTCTGTCATCCGTACAACTATATATATCCTCAAGTTCTGTTAAATAAATACAAGATTAATTATATTTATTTGCACGATTTATCCTTTTATCTAATTAAACGATGCAACTAAAGTATATAAAACTGACTCATATGCAATATGCATGATACATTTGGGAAAAAATAATATTAGTACACCAATTCTTGGATGGTAATTAAGATAAGGACACTCTCTATGTTAATTGGCAGTTTACCAGTACTTTTCTAGGAATGTGATGGTAATTAAGATAAGGACACTGTCTAGGATTGTGATTGTAGGACCACACAACCAAATTTGTGTTAAATAAGGTGTGGATGTTATGTGACACACAACCAAATTTATCTAATTTTTATATATATATATATATATATATATATATGATTAGTGTGAAAATTACATGATTATTGTGAGCTTAATTGTCCCAATTTGATATCATTTTCATGCTAATTCACATTTAATTGGCTAATTGCATTTAATTATTTGAATTGGTGTTTTGAGTGTTTAATTTATAGGTTTGAGGCAATTTTGGAAGACAATTTCAGTGAAGTTAACGTCTTCAAATCAAACAGAAATTATATGTTTGGAAAGAGGGCCGAGAGAGCTTCGCAATGCAAAAAGAATCGGGTCAAACGGACGTCGTACGCAAAAAGAATTGGGTCAAACGGACGTCGTACGCAAAAGATACGGTCGAATGAAGTTGGGACGGCGAAAAAGCACAACAGCCGCATACACTCATCAGATTAGGCAGTACACCAACCCAACACACCCACATATTGGATTAGTGCACCCACTTCGTCTTCTCAGCAGATCCACGCACCAGTACCTTCACCGCAATCCCAAATCAACCAAATTTCACCACCACCCACCACAAATCCGATCACCACCGCCTCACCACCCTACAGAACCAACACACCCATCACCGCCGTCATTCTCCTCCAAGCAGCGACGCAGCCCAATCTTCACCGCCGTCGCACGACTTTCTTTCATTCATCATCGTCGCAAATCACAGCGCCGACACGCCTCCAGCCGCGCTGCCGTCGTCGCTCAACCAGCCACAACCACCGATCAGAGTTCTCGCCGTCGCCGCCAATAGCAGCGCTTGTCCACCGCGTCCAGCCCTCACCACCATTCTTACCTCGACCAGCCATCTCCGCCTCGGTTCGAGTCACGCTGCTCGCTCGAGTCGAGCCGCCTCACTCGAGTCGAGCGGCACCTGTAGCAGCAATGAAGTCGTTACACGTTTTTTTGTTCATCGAATTTGAGAAAAAAAAATTGGCAACAGCAACTTTTGTTTAGAAAAAAATAGAGAAAAGAGAGGAGGCAGTATATAGAAAAGGGGGGATGGCAGCGATTATTAGAGAAGAGAAGCACGTTTTTTTTTTATTGAAAAAAGCAGCGATTTCAACAAAAGGAATTTTAGAAAAAAGGGATTTAGAAAAAGGGCTTCACTCTCCAACATACAATTCGACACTTACACACACACTTTAGAAATGTAGAAACACACACTCACACATAGCAGTAGGTGTTTTTTCATTTTTCTTTTAATTTCTTGCAAATTAGTGATAGATTTTCATTCAATCAAGTGTATCTACACATTTAAGGTGATACCCATCCTTTATCTCTTTATTCTAATGGTTTATTTCTTTATTCTCATGCTTTCTTCTCCTTTAATTTTTTTGAGTTTCATGGGTTTTATTATTTCTTTCTTTATTGATATGGGTTTATTTAATTTTATCATGATTGGCTAAATATTTCATGTGCTTAGGTGTATTGACCCTTAGATGAATTGATTTTGGTGATTTTATGATTGGGTGTTCATTTGTTGAGGTGATTACTTGTCTTAATGATGCTTTGAACGATTTAATTGTTTGGGTGAGCCTTGATCTTGTGTTTATTGGTTTAATTTTCTCAAGGATACTTGGTTTATTGAATTGATGCATAGGTGTTAGGTTTGCTTTTGTGATTGAAGTTAATATTTGGTTAACTCAAGGATAATTGGTTAATTAATTAGAATCTCATTAAGGCACATTGATTACTTTTTGTCATGCTTGTAATTTGTGAGGGGGTGAGAGTGTTGTCTCTCACATTCCTACATGCTTAATTGATCATTTAGAACCTAGGCTTATCCAGTATGGTTTTATTTGAATTATTTGTTGGTTATCCCTATGATCTCTCTTAGAATGAGCACTTGATTGTTTTTTATCCGAAATTGACGAGTCTTTTGTGATTTGCACCCGAGCACTACTCTCTCCACTTGGTATTTCGTTGTTGATTGCTTAGTTTAATTTCTTGTTGAATTTGAGTAGTTTAATTGGTGTTTTTAATTTTGCAAATTTGACTAGCCTCTATAATTCTTGAAAACGTACAATTTCATGGCTTCATTTCACCACTAGTCCTTTGGGTTCGATAAATTTGGTCGCAAATCCTTATCCACTAAAATACTACGATCAAAATGCCGATCTTTCCTTGGACATGCCGGGTTTTAAAATCGAATTTTGACCTCTTTTAAGTCATTTTTCTCTCCTTTTTCTCACACACTTCATCATATTTTTTTTTCAAAATCACAATTTCCCCATTCCCCTCTAAAAAAAAACGCACGCGCTCTCTCTCACTCGGTTCTTCACCGAACAACTCAGATCGAGTTAATTCCCTAGAGTCTCAAGTTTAGTTTTTCACTTTCTATTGAGCAAGAGGTATGTTTCCTACTCTATTTCATCTATTGGCTAGGATTGGAGCATTCTTTATGTGAATTTTTGGAAGAACCCTAGAATTGAAATTTTGGGGCTTTCTATTTGTGGGACGAATTGATGCTTAATGTGACATATTTGTGATGATTTTGTTGATATTGAGTGATGGGTTTTCCAATTCTTGTGTCAATTTGATATGGGTATGCCAAATTTTTGTGGAATTGAAAAATTTGAAGCCTTAGGTCTCATTTTTGCTTAATTTGGAATAGAGGGAATTTGTTGAAGTTGATGGATAATTCTTGTTTAATTTGTGATGAGGAATTACTAATTGGTGAATATGCATGATGGATGCTTTCAATTTTAATCCAATTGGGTAATTTTGTATCTCATAGGTTAGGCTTGGAATTTGATATATTGTTGTTGAGAATGGAGAAGTTGTGAATGTTTTGAGATAATTAGAAAAATTGTTTGGTAAATTGCTTAATTGTGAGATTTTTGCATGCTCCATTGTGAATTTTGTTTGTAATGAAATTTCCTTAGGTTGAAGTTGTGAAGATAGATTCTTACATGCCTTGTTGCTAAATTTGCAAACTCGAAAGATGTGTTTAAATTGCATAGTTTTAGCAATAGGTTGAGGTTGTGAGACTTTCATAATTATGCTTGATATGTTGAGAAAATTTTAAGACTCGCCTAATATCCTTGTTTGAATATGAAATGCCGCCAAGGAGAAGAGAAAGGGTACGAAGAGACATGTATGATGATAGGGAATTTGCTGAGGAGGTCCGAGAGTGCATTGATTATGATTGCTACAAGGGGTGTAGACGGACTCCCTCCGAATTTGGAATAGACTTTGGGGTAGACGGATACAAGTATGTCGACAGATTCATCGAGCTTGCCCAAATGTCCATTAGAGCAACAAAATATTACGATGAGGAGTGTGCTGAGGCGCTCGGGATAAGAGAGGAAGTGGAAAATCTGTTTGAAAGGATAGGATGGAAGAACTTTCTTACAATTAGAGAGCCGACTTATGAGCCATTGGTCATGGAGTTCTTGAGTACATTAGAAGATGTGATTTTTGGTGATAATGATAGACGAAATGGGATCAGATTTAGACTCGGGAACCAAGACCAATTTCTGTGCCATTGGGAACTTAACAGGATTTTTCATACAGAGGAAGATCCTGACGTGACCGAACATGATAATCTAAATGCTATGGATTTTTGGAAGAAGATTGCAGGAGTTAATGAGTATGACAGGCCGGTATACAACCTGTGTCGCTCGAAGGCATCTTTGATTAGGAATCCGGTGTTCCGTTATGTGCAACGGGTTCTATCTATGCTATACATGAAATTGGATCTGTTAGAGAAGATGAGCTAATAATCATGTCCAAGATGGTCAGTGAGTGTGAAGCAAATTTTGCGGAGTCTTTAACATATCAGTTTTGGCGGCAAAGAGCACCTGTCAAGAATATCCAAATAGGTGGATTAATAACCCCTATTGCTCAGCATTTCGGTATGGTGGAGCATGGTGCACCAATTGAGGGTGAGACTCGATTAGATTTGGGATCCTTGATGCGATCAAGAATGATTGTGAGAAACAAAGGAGTCATTTGCCTTAAGCTTGAAGATGATAATGCATTTCCACTTCCAAAGTCGGAGCTCACGGAGGTACTTGGTGATGATTTTGAGAAACTGACAACTATCTTCGCAAGCCCATAGAGATTGGATAAGCTCACTTGATGATGCCCCAGAAAGACAGAAGAGAAGAAGAGATGTGCCGGAGTCATCAAGAAGGAATGATACAGATGAGAGAGAAGCTGGAGAGGAACCATCTATGGGGCATCAAGGGGAACCACTAGCTAGAGAACCTGTCCGAAGACAAATCGTGCAAACTTATCAAAGGAGGACTGATCTACAAAACTTGACGAGGGGAGTGGAAAGACTAAATTTGAGGATGACCGGAGTCGAAGAGCATCAAGAGAGGATTGAGGCCATGCTTTTGGAGCAAGCAAGAATGCAAGAAGCCATGTACAATTGGCACGTGAGTCAAGGACACTTCCCGCCATATCAACCACCACAATAATGAAGTTGATCGTGTGAATTCCAGAGTACCTTGTGGTGGTACTTCCTTTGATTTTCAATTCTATGATTGTCGTGATATTTTCCCTTTTGACTTGATTGACTGTAGATCTTTTGATTATCTTTTCTCTGACTGAATTTTCGATTTGTGGGTTTGTATGGATTTAAATTTTAACATTACTTGTTCTTAATTGTGGTTTAATTGCTGATCTTTAAGTTAAATTTGGTGGGAGGAATTTTATTTGGAAGAATTGAGCATGTGAATTTGGTGATCATAGCTGTGGACTTTTCATGAGTGAAATTGGTGATCTTGTGATTTGAATTGGAGGTTGAATTAATTTAGGGTGTGATTTAGTCATTGTAGCATGTACTTTTGTGGGAACTTGGTTTAAGAGAGCATGTGTCTACCATAATAAACCGGGGAGTTTTGAGCCGTAAATGGGTATACATTTAACCCGATTTTGTTCTTGTGTGATGTCGTCCATGTGGTCATGATCTAGAACTTGCCCTTTGTCTCATTTGAAGCTTGTCTAGGTCTCAATTGTTGAAAGTGATAAGAGGCATTTTCTTTGTAAAAATTGAGTTACTTAGCCAAATTGTATCCCCACCCAATTGATGAATTCCGTAGTTAGCCCACTCGAGCTTTGAATCCTATTTTCTTTGGCTAGCCATGTTAAATTCAAACCATTTGTCTATCTTAATGAGCTTTTGTCCCTATGATTAGTGGAGCATGAATTGTTGACAAGAAATGGTGAAAGAAAGTATTAAGTGTGGTGGTGAGATTTGCTAAGAAAGACGAGAAAGAAAAGAAGAAAAAAAGGGAGTTGAGAAGAAAATTGAATTGTGTGAGAAAATGATGAAAAAGTGAAAAAGAAAAAAAAATTCAATTATGTGCTTGAAAGTGCAAATGGTGAATAAAAGATGTGGTGTTGTGAAGTGCTTTGAAAGAAAGAAAAAGCAAAAGAGGATGATTGTTGAAATTGAAGTGAAAGTTTGATTTGAATTGTATAATCAACACTCATTTCTCTACTAATCTTAAGTCACTACTTCCAAACTTCCCCACCATGTCCAAAGAGCCAACATTACAACCCATAAAAGACCTCTTTGATTCAATGAATAAGGTCTAGTAAAAGGTCGAGAATTGAGATTTTTGGCAAGCATATGGTATTGTGAGTATGTGGATTGACTACTTGAGTGCATATTTGTCCTATACACTTTTGAGTGATGAGCGTGAAACACACATCCTGTGAGTTGGTAGTTTACATACTCGAATTTGCCATTGTTGAAGCAAAATGCATGTGAAGGTGATCGGTTACTCTCTAGCTTGATGATTCATTTGAGGAAAGTCACTTGATTGTATGATTTTGTTGATTAGTCCACAGATTTGTGAACCTATGCAAAATTTTTCCCCTTGATCATTTATTTCTTTGCTTGGGGACAAGCAAATCTCTTAGTTTGGGGGAGTTGATTAGGGTGATATATTGCATGATTTGATGTGTGTTTAGATATATACTTGTGTTAATTTCATCGCATTAGTCATCATTATTGACATAATTGTGAGTCTAATAGTCGAGAAAGGTAGTGTTGCATTTGTTGCAGGATTTTGTATGGATAGTGTGAAGAATTGGAAAGACAAAGAAGTGAGGGTTGAAACACAACGAGAATCAACTGAATCGGAGCTCGGGAGTTCAAGTTACAAACATGAGAGCGAGAATAGCACCAACTTGAGCCAAGTTGAGTCCACTCGAGCCGAGCTGGAGGAAAAAAAATGTTCCAGAATGCACTGTGGCTAAAACTCAGCTTCAACTCGACCCGATACAACTCGAGCCGAGTTAGTTCAACTCTGGCCGAGTTGGAGGCTCCAGAATGATATCTGCCCAAAAGTTAGCATTCAACTCGACCCGATTTCAGACAGCTCGAGTCGAGTTGACCAACTCGAGCCGAGTTGGTTCAACTCTGGCTGAGTTGGTTCAACTCTGGCCGAGTTGATACAGGGTCTGCGCGATTTTTGCTGAGTTATCTGATTTTTGAGGGACCTATGTGCAATTTTCGTTATTTTAACTTTGCCCTCACTATAAATACTTCCCATTTCTGCTGATTGAAGGAGGATTCCACACTTAGAGCACATTCTACACTTAGAGAAATTCATTAGTTAAAATTTCAGCTTTCCTTCACACACACAAACACATAGTGATAGGTGTTCTTACAATTTTGATAGATTTCCATTACCCAAGTGTAATAGCTGATAGAATTGAGCATACAAGTTGTATTAAACTCCATCAAGGTGACTTCTACCTTTTATATCAAGTTTTGCTGATTAATTTCAGATTGTTCATGTCTTCTATTTACTTAATGTTCATGGGTTTCCTTCAATTAGCCATGATTGGCTAAATTTCTTATGTGCTTGGGTGTAATGACCCCTAGATGAGTTGATTTTGGTGAATTAGTGATTGGGTGTTCATTTGTTGATGTGATTACTTGTCTTAATGATGCTTTGGATGATTTAATTGCTTAAGTTAGCCTTGATCTTGTGTTTATTGGTTTGATTAACTCAAGGATACTTGGTTTATTGAATTGATGCATAGGTGTTAGGTTTACTTGTCTGATTGAAGTGGATATTTGGTTAACACAAGGATACTTGGTTGATTAATTAGAACCTCATTAAGGCACATTGATTACTTGTTGTTTGCTTGTAATTAGTGAGGGGGTGAGAGTGCCGTCTCTTACATTCCTACGTGTTTAATTGATCATTTAGAACCTAGGCTTATCCAGCACGGTTTTATTTGAATTATTTGTTGGTTATCCCTATGATCCCTCTTAGAATGAACACTTGATTGTTGATGATCCGAAATTGACGAGTCTTTGGTGATTTGCACCCGAGAACTACTATCTCATCCTTGGTATTCATCGTTATTTGTTTCGTTTAATTTCTTGTTGGATTTGTGTTGTTCTTTTGTTGCTTTAAATTTTGCAATCTTGACGAGCCGCTATAATCCTTGAAAACGTGCTATTTCATGGCTTCATTTCACCACTAGTTCTTTGGGTTCGATAAATTTGGTCGCAAATTCTTATCCACTAAAATACTACGATCAATATATATATATATATATATATATATATATATATATATATATATATATATATATATATAAAGTTATACTCGCTTCATTCCAGCAAATTAAAGCTTCTTAATTTCTATTTTAGTTTGTCTCAACAAAAGTTTCCTTTTTGACATACCACTCTCATACATTTATTTACGTCAATTGTCACTCATTTAATATTCTACTTTCGTCCCCACATAAGCCTCCTATTCCAAAATTGCATATTTTTTAAGAAAAATTAGTATTTTAGCATTTAGTCTTACTTTTTTATACTGAAAAATTGCACTTTTAGTCTTATAGGAATATTCAAAATATTTTTGGTCCTCTATTTTTAAATGTGGCCTTTTTTTTTTAAGGGACACTTTTGTGTGAGACCGTCTCATGCATGAGACAATGTCACTTTTTAATAATCAATTTATTAAAAGTGATTAGGTCTCATGCATGAGACGATCTCATACAAGTTTTTGCCCTCTTTTAAATGATATCAATCGTTAAATACTTAATATATTTAGTTTCAAAATATCAAACTTGATCTTCTTTTAACAGTTGAGACCAATTTTGCATTTTGCAAAACAAGGGAACATAAAAATTAAAAATGTTATGAAAATATTTTTATGAAACTAAAAGTACAATTTTCCGTAAATGACAAGGGAATGGAAAATGATTGGAAGATAATAGAAAATAAAGATTTATAAATACTCTAGGCTCCATTTGGATGGAGTCATTTGAAATCAAGGGATTTGAGGATAATATACTATACATTTACACATCAAAATGGAGAAAAACTAAATGAATGAATTTGGTTCACACAAATATTACTTATAAGTGGAAGCATTTCAAATACCCAACAAAACCTAGTCATTTGAAATCCTCCCACTTCTCCCACTTGTGCTTAATATTTGAGTGAATCAAATCCATTCATTTAGCTTCTCTCCATTTTAGTTTGTGTGAATACATGTATATTATCCTCAAATCCCTTGATTTCAAATTCACTCCTTCCAAATGGAGTCTTATCTAGCTCAATAAAGATTCATAAATATTTCATTTTTCACTCTCAGGGTTGGCTCTCTCTTTGTATAGAATATTTTTATTGCTGCAACTGATACAAGTTCTGCCTCAACTGTCTGGACTATGACAGCCCTAATGAAGTCACCCAAAGTCATGAAAAATGTGCAGACAGAAATCAGAAATTTGATAGGCGAAAAGGGTAAATTAAATGAAGATGATTTACCTAATCTTCCCTATCTAAAAGCTATCATAAGTGAGGCTTTACGATTATACCCTCCAGCTCCATTGCTTGTGCCAAGGGAAACTATAGGAAGATGCACTCTTGAGGGCTACGAAATTAAACCCAGAACAATGGTTCATGTTAACGCGTGGGCGGTTTGCGAGAGATCCCGAGTACTGGGAAAATCCCGAAGAATTCAAACCCGAGAGATTCTTGAATAGCAATATTGACATTAAAGGGCAAGATTTCGGGGTGATTCCATTTGGATCGGGGCGAAGAATCTGCCCCGGGATGTTTATGGGACTTGCAAATGTGGAGTTAACAGTTGGAAATCTGCTCTACCATTTTGACTGGGAATTGCCTTCATCAATTCTTGCAGAAGATATCGATTTCGATGTTTTGCCTGGAATTGCAATGCACAAGAAAAATTCTCTAATACTAATAGCTAAGAAATATGTTGTTTAGGTTGAGATTGTGTTTAATTAAATTGGGATCAAGTCTTTTTATCTTGGGATCTTTATTTAAAAGACCTAGTTATAAACTCAAAATCAGCTTATTTAAAAAGGTTTCCATCATATATTTTTATAGCTCTCATTTAAAAGTAGGATTTTTGTGTAATCATCTATGTGTGCTGCCCGAGTCATGATCTTGGTGTCTAACCCACTCGGCCAGTGCCACTTGACTCGGCCGAGTGGGATTTTTGATCTTGGCCGAGTGAGTTTCAACTCGGGCTGAGTTGACTTGGTCAACTGGGCCGAGTTGGACCGAGTCAACTCCATTTTTGCGCAAAAAATACATTTTTATCACTTTCCAAGTTCCATTTTGCAATTTTAACACCTTTTGCCCTAACCCCCCACTATATATACGCCCATTAATTTTAGATATCTAAAACACTTTTTACACACAATTAAACACATAGTTAGAATTGTTTTTCAATTTCTTTCATTACTTTTACAAATTAGAGGATACTTTGGATCAATCAAGTTGTAAGAACACCATCTAGGTGATATTTCTCTTTTATTTAAAGCTTTTGTTGGTTAATTTGCGAAGTATCCCTAGAATAGTACATTATAAAGAAATGTCCATATTATAATGTGAATTTATCCTACCATATTACTTAAAATTAAAATTATGAATTAAACTAAATAATTAGATTTGTAATGAGTATCAAATATGAGAAAAATATATTTGGGTGTTTATCTTCATGCAATAATTTACGGTGGTTAACTAGCTCTATAAAGCTTTTCCCTTATTTGATCAATCACAAAATTATGCATACTTAATATTAATAAGGCTTAAGTGAGAGACTTTGATTAACCATAATATTAACTCCAGAAAGTAGATAAGATTGTGAGGAGGAATATTTATGTTCCCACGTATACGTCTTTCTCAAGTGAGTTCCAAAAAGATTTCATGAATTAGAAAGTATACCCATCAAGTGAGTTCCCATAATCCCAAACTTTTTTCTTTATTTCATTCAGCAATTAGGAAGAAATTCTCTACTACTTGCAATCTAGGGAAAGAATCCCAGAAATCTCAATTCTCCGACCATAAGGTTTGGAGTAAATTTTTTTAAAGAAGTATATACCGGCCCTTTCGAATCCCCTCCACATCGTCCACCCAAGAGTCGTTAATGAACAAGTCTTGATTTCCGATAATCTAGCTCTCTTATTAACCACTGGATGAAAGAAACTAGAATTACAATCATCTTCCTTAAGCCACTTCATATTTGACTTCTTGAAAACCAATATCTTCTTCTTTAAAAGATTATCATCCAACTGGAAAAATCCAATTTTCTGTCAAGGGCCTCCAACATTTGTTCAGCGACTTTAATAGTTTTCTTAATAGAATCTCCTTTTGGAGTCAGCCACACCTTAATTTTCTATTTCAGCATCTTTAATTTTTCCTTAAAAACAGACGGCCCCCAACCGTCAATTTTTCTCACCTCCCAAAAAGAAGAAACAAGAGATTTAAATTCCTTCTGACCGATCCACCAGTTGACAAACTTAAATGGTTTAGGACGTACCCCAATTAACGGTATCACACATCTCAAGGTTAACTGGAGCATGATATAAGAGTGATCTTTTTAGCCCGGCCGAATCGCCTAAAACTCGGCCACATGTCCATCCATTTCTTAAAAATTAGGAAGCGATCCAACTTGCTGCAACAAGACCCATTGTCTTTGTACTTGGTAAAATGCCTTCAGAGGTGAGGAATGTAGAAGAGCTTTGACTCCGAAATGAATGCTTTGAAGAGGGACATATCTCGAACTTGATAAGACGAGTTGGAACCTTTTCTTTCTGACTCGTGAAGAATAGAATTGAAATCTCCACAAACACCGGTCAACGCTTCAGGATACTCCTGCATTTTCTCTCTAATTTTTCTCCACGAAATTGATTTTGTTAAATATTTTTTTTTATCGGTAAATGTTAGTTGTTATTGGTTAGAAATTAGTTCACCAAGTCTCCTTACAATTCCAAATTCTCCAAGCCTCCTTATACCTCCCACTCCAATTCGTTTGCAAAGGGAATCGAACCCAGGTCTCCCACTTAAGTGAGGAGCCCAGTTGGCAAGTGGGCTAAGCCCCCTTGTTTAGTTGATTTTGTTAAAATTGCACAGTGCATAGACATTTACAATCATAATTTCTTCCTTTCTTTCACGCCACAATCCTACCAGTACTCCAAGAGCACCACCGTCCTCGCTCCAACTATTCTCCCTGGCGAAAATCTCTTTTTGAAACAAGGATTTACAATTTTAATAAGTAGACGGGATGAGAACATTTAAATTCTAAATAACGACTTCGTATGCAAAAAAAAAGAAATTTGGAGTTGAGTGGGAAATGCGCATTCCGCTAAATAATTAGAAAAAATATACCACATGCTAGCTATTTTTATAAGACAATGGCTGACTAGGGAGGTGAGAAGTACTCTTATTTGATCTAGCCCATTTGGGCTTTAGACATATTACAGGCCCATTTCTTCCATAAACTGGGCCTCTAATGGGCCCAAGAAACAGTGAGACACGAGAAAAGGAGCTAAACAAGGGACTATCCTCACTTTTTAATCCAAAATATTAAACATTTTTATAAATTTTAATATTTTATAAGTTGTTCGAAGAGCTTACAAGATGTAACATTCAATACCAAGTTTATAAATTGTAAAAATATTTAATTAATAAAATTTATAAGTTGTAACAAATGTGCTAAAGAATTGATGCCAATCATTCTATGATGGATGCAGCGGAAGACAGCTCCAAAAATATTGCAGCTGGATAGTGCTGTCGTTTAGCATTGAGCCAATCAGAATGCAACACCGCACATCTACATCTTTTCATATATGGTTATTTACATATGGTAAATTCTTGTGTATAGCAGTTGTCTAAACATTATTAGTTATTTTTTATTAAATAATATAATAGTTATTTATATATACTCCCTCCGTCTCAAAAAGACAGTCCACTATTCCTTTTTTGGGTTGTCTCAAATTATAGTCCACTTTCTATATATTTTAATTTTTTAGTCTAAAATACCCCTATTTAATGATTGTTGGAATTTGTCATTCTCAACCTTTTTATTATAGTCAACATAGTATTTTGCAAATAATTCATTACTTATTTCAATTCCAATACATAAATATTTATTGCTCCATTTATTTTTTCACTTCCAATACACAAATATTTATTACTCCATATATTTTTTCAATTCCAATATACAAATATTTTTTCTTTTTTAAACAATAATTAATGCAGTACTACTTATCATTAATGGTATTATCAATATTAAATAAGGGTAAAATAGGAATGTTGAGTAAATTTATATGCCAAAAATAGATTTATTGGTCTTTGTGCAAATAGAAAGTGGACTATCTTTTTGAGACGGAGGGAGTATTTAATATTGTAATTTTTTTAAAAGGATCGTAGCTTAATTAGAGGATCAATGGCAATACGAGGACCATAATTTTTCAAGTTGGTAAAATGAGGATCGTAACTTTTCGTTGTGGTAATTTAAGAACTGTAACTATTAAAAGATGTAAATTGAGGTAAAATCAACACAAATCGAGCCCAGATAGAGCCCAAATTTCAGCGAGAATGCAGCCCCAACTCGGATCAATTAGTCCAATTTGGGGTGATTTGGCCTCAATTCGTCACTTTTTAAAATCATTGTCTTTAATTTGTTAGCCCGCAAAGTTATTATCCTCATTTTGTCATTCCGATTAAGTAACGGTCATTAAAAAATATTTTTCCCATCTTGATCATTGCAAAGTTAGCTTGAACAATTATCTCTAATCAAATTGGACCGTACTCAACCCAAATAGGTAGACTAGTAAAAAGGAAAAGGAAAAAATGCAACAAACAATATGCCACTTTATTAAACTTGAGAAACATGCATGCCAGCAACATTGTTTAAACAACATATTTCTTAGGTACAAGTAAAAGTGCATTTTTCTTCTGCATTGTGATTCCGGGTAGGGTATCAGCATCAATGTCTCGTGTATGAACACCAGGAGGCAATTCCCAATCAAAAGAGTAGAGCAAATTCGCGATAATAAGCTCAACATTCAAAAGGCCCATATGCATCCCGGGGCAGATTCTCCGCCCCGACCCAAACAGAATCACCCCAAAATCTTTCCCTTTAGTCTCGATATTTTTGTTCAAGAATCTCTCCGGCAAGAATTCATCTGGATTTTCCCAGTACTCGGGATCTCTTGCAACTGCCCATGCATTAACATAAACCACTGTCTTACGTTGGATTTGGTAGCCTTCTATGATGGATGTTTCCATTGTTTCTCTTGGTATTATAATTGGAACTGGAGGGTATAATCGGAAGATTTCACAAATGGCAGCTTTTAGATAGGGAAGTTTAGTCAAATCATCTTCATCTACTTTACCCTTTTCACCAATCATATTTCTGATTTCTGATTGCAATTTCTCCTTCACATTGGGTGCTTTCATAAGGGCTGTCATGATCCAAACGATTGAGGCAGCGTTTGTGTCTGTTCCTGCGACGAATATATCCCACAAGAAGTTCAGAGGATATGAATAAGTACATACGCTCTTGTGAAACTGGCTTAGAAATTGAATTCATTCAACAATAATATTACATATATTCAGTAATTAATACTATTATTATATATATAAACATATATCGATCATAACATTTTACATACACAAACATGCTGAACTATGTAATAAATATTTTTTATATTAGTTTATAAGTGTAAGGGTATTCTCGAATAATGTAATGTTATTATTGAATGATGTAATGATATAAGTTTCATATGATGAACAAGTTTCCACCGAACATGGATTATTTACACATTTATAGGTAATAATTAATAAAATATACTCGTATATGACCATCTCATTTATAAGACGGGTTTCACTTATAGGAATATCAAATATATTTATAGATGTATCAAATATATATGTGGGAATATCAAATGCGGGAGTCTCAAATATGTGAGCAGGGTATCAAATATATTGTCAATAAAAGTATCAAATATATTAGCAGAGATATGATCAAATATATGAGACGAATCAAGAGTGAGACCCATTTTATGTATGAGGCCATCTCACCCAAGAGTGCCCTACAAATATCATATGATCCTGTAACACTTGCAATTTTCAGTGACCAAAAAAAAAAAATATTCAGAATTCATTTTTGTTTTAATCATAACTAAAATACAAAATGTTGCTATTTTAACAAGAAAAACCGTACACATGTGGCTCTCACCATCATATATAGTCAACATCTTATCACTGCGTTTTGTTTGGTTGCAACTTAAGTGAAGAGCCGTAACATACTTTTTAAAGCCACATTAGCTGTAAATAATTTTATGTTTCATTTTGAAAAACAAGTCATGTCGAATTATATGTTTGTCTTGGAATTGTGTACAGTGGAATTTTGTTGATATTTCATCAATACTGAAAAAAATTAGTACGTATTAATAATTAGCTAATTTATTTACCAAAAATAAAAAGGAGAAAATGTAATATTCCAATTGGAGATTTTCATATGATCTCAAGTTCTAACGGACAAAACTCAAAACAAACGTAGCTTCTAAGAGACCTAGTTTATGATTGGACTAAAGTAGAGTCATGCACATTAAATTTTTAAATAATTTATATTAAATTTAATAATGATTATCTAATATAATTACAAAAAATAAAAATATCTACTTCTAACAAATGGACAGAAATAATTAAAAAAACCCACCAACTAACAATAATTTTTCATGTTCATAGTCCACCTCTCGAAGAATATTCTTCGCCATAGATGATAGACTTGTTTGTTTATTCAAAGCGTTAAATATTCTTCAGTTGACCAAACTGTATGGGAGGAAAATAATATAAATGAATTAACTTATATTTTTTTTAAGTTCAAATTTTTAGATAAGATGAAATTTTTTAAGGATATTAGTGTCTTAAGGCTCTCGCCCAAGTTCAAGATTCAAATATTCCTGGAAGTAACTCCACTCATATTAAATTTCATTCGTTGGTTCTTTTTCCCAAAGGAAAAAGTTGAGAATCCTCTGCACAATTAGGTGGAGTTAAAAAATTAATATAAATAAATTAATTTTATACTTTTTCACAAATTCGGACATTTAGATTTGATGAAATTATTTCAGTATCTCTATTTAATATAGACTTAACTTTAACAAAATTTTAATGAACATTTAATTTTATGTAATTTTTATTGTAGAAAGAAAGTAAGAAAAATTTATAATGTCAATATATTTAATAAGTCTTCAGAGTGAAAATTAATCAAAGTCTATCTTAGTAGTAAGGAGAGGGTACTATCGGAAATAAATCAAAACAATAACAAGATAAAGACAACAGAAATAGTACCATTAACAACGCCTTGATGTGATCCCAAGTGAAATCAATGGAAGATGACTTCTCTTCTTTAAGCTTGATCAAAACATCAAGAATATCACCTTCCTCGTCGAATTCCTTCTCTCGTTTCGGATCGAGATGCTCGTCGATTAGCTCTTGGAAGAACAAATCAAGGTTCTTGCAAGTCCTTTCAACCCTATTGATCAATCCGTTGAGTTTATCCACCCACCTCAATGCAGGAATATAATCGGTTAAAAAAAATGTAGCTGCAATGGCTTGAGCAACATGTAGAAGCCCATCGAACCGTCTACTTTCCGATCCCCTCTCATCATATCTCTTTCCAAAGGCTATCCTACATATCAAAGTGCTTGCAAGAGCCATAGATACTTCACTCAAGTTAACAAGTTGATTAGAAGAAGAATACACCGATATCTTCCCGATCAAACGAGAGATTTCGTCTTCGCGAATAGGACGAAAAGATTGGATCTTTTTAATGCTAAAGAGATGAGATGAAATGATTCTTCGTACCTCCCTCCAATAAGAATTGTACGGTGAAAAGACCATGTCCTTGCCGTTGTATGCTAGTTTTTGTTGCCCTAGCAAAACTTGGTCTACTACAAAAGGCCAAATCTTGAGTTTTCATCACTTCTTTTGCCAATTTGGAAGAAGAGATTATGATTGAAGGTATAGACCCTATTTTCATGTGGATGATGGGACCATATTTCTTTGAAAGTTGCCATAGATAAACATGTGGGTTCTTTGCGGTGGCTAGTTGGTGGAGGTTTCCGATGAACGGCAGCGCCGGAGGGCCCGGTGGAACTAGGGTTTTTTCTGACTTTTTGTGTTTTTGGAGAAGGTGTATCAAGATTATCGGCAAAAAAAGTAAGAATATAAGCATCATCATAGATGAAGGTTGAAGAAGTTGGCTTGAATTTATAAGATGTAGAAAGAAATTGTTACAAGTGAAATTGGCTTGAATTTCTAAGATGTAAAAGAAATTGTTACAAGTGAACTTTGAAGTGTTGATCATATATAGATGTGAGGTAAAGTGAGGCACAAAGTCTCATATGCACTGTGCACTCTACGTCTTCACCGTGCCTTCCATGTTTTAGTTATATTAGCTAGATTGCACATTTGATTTCAAAATAATCTAATATGTACGTTTAGGTAATATTAGCCGACACTTTTGATGACTCGGTATTCGACCCAATAACCAATTAATTTGGAAGATCAATCACATCATTCACTAGTGATGACCACAATTGAAGCCAAAGTAAAGCTATGTATGAACTGACCTATTACAGAAATTGATAGTGCATGGGTTTTAAATCTGACCTATTGAAGAACTAAATTAATATATTCTTAAATCTCAAGCATACACCATTAGTCCAAGTCCTGGTTGTTTACATTTTAATTATAGAAATAATGACAGCCAAGTGCTAATTTTCAACTCTAATTACAAAGAAGTGCATCACTTTTTCAGGGGTTTGTAATTTGGCAAAAATGCCCTCACTCTCTTTTGCCATTCTCTCTCTCCCCTTTCGATCATTTCTCTCTCTTCTCTGTCCGTCTTATCTGATTCTCTTTTTTAATTTAAAAATCCTTTCCCCATTTCAAAATTTTTCATTCTCTCTCCCCTCTAGATATTCAAATTTTAAATTACTTCTCCCTCATCAAAATTTCCCATTCTCTCTTTAAATATTAAAAAATAGTTGTACATCAACGCCGCCATCTTCATTGACCTCATCCACTCTCTCACCTCTTCAGCAGCTATTCCAATTGCAAAATTGCCAAAATCGCAGCGCTGATCGTCGGCGAATCAGATTTAGATGACTTTTTTCGGTGAACGAGGAGTGTCCGGTGAAGAATTTGAGTTCTCGATTGTGACTGCGGATTCAGAAATAACATTGCCGACTTCAGCAGACGAGATCTTCCAGTGAGATCTGACCCGTTTAACGGGGGAGAGCTATTGTGCGTGGCCACCGAAATCGGCTTTATCCATCTCCATCAACAAATCTCCGGCATACTCACTGTCTCCGCCGCCTCTCTTTTCGACAACCTTAGCAGTCTTCGATCTTCCTCTTCTAGGGTAAAATTTACGATTTGTCTGTCGTCTCCCCCTTCTCTCTTATTTATCCTCTTTGGAATCTATTGCGCACCATAGTCACGGTCGCCGCCACATTTTTTTCATCACCGCCTGCCAGCCTCTGTCGCAGTATCTCCATCGACGGTGTCTATTTTATGTTTGTGAAATAATTTGTTTTAATTTATAGATATGCAATCTCAAGTTTTCAGATTCCGTGGCTTCCATAGAAATATTAGTTAATCTTTATTTTTGTAATGTGATAGTGCCTAAATAATTTCATGCAATGATCTTTTATTGAACAATACTACGTAATAGCTTTGTTCTTGCTTTGTTCTTTTGATCTTGAAGATGATTTATACCTCAAAATTGTTCCTTATGATGTGTGTTGTGTGTTCTTGGTTGTCGAAACAATGACTCAGATGAATATTAGTATGCAGATTAACGAAGATCATTTATCAGGACTCTTGAATTTTAACTAAGATATAATTGTTTTACTTTCTTGATTACAAAAGGGGTTAATTTTATAAAGCTCATTCTGCTTGTAGCTCTGAAAGATGGGTCAAGCACTGTCATTCTTTGTTCTCTTTTTGAATGTGCTTTCTACTGAGGACGTGCTTTGTGAGTTGCAATTGCTGAAAGGAATGGTTTTATTTGGTGTAAAATTGGTTAGAGTGTGTACATTCTCATTATTGATTCTTTATTTTCTATTCCAGAAGCTTCGACTTGTTTTTGCTAAAAATGAACTTCCAGAAAAAACGGTAAGAGTGAGTCTGTCAAAGCAACTAGGCCTTGAATTTGAGAAGGTAATGTATACTTGAATTTTTCTAGTGTTGTGCAAATATTTTCTAGTGTTGTGTACTCATTTTCTGTCATTGTGAAATATTTTTCTAATACTGTTCAAATAGTTTTTATTTCTGTGCAAACGTTATTGTGCAAATATATTTCGAAATTTAAAAAGAGCAAATATATATTCTAGTGTTGTATAAATATTTTTATGTCATTGTGCAAATAATTTTCTACTATCGTTCAAATAGTTTTCACTATTGTGCAAGCGTTATTGTGCAAACGACACTCAAATATATTTCCATCACAATATTTTTCTGCCATTGTTCAAATTTATTTCCCCATTGCAAATAAAGTTGTGCAAGTGTTACTTTTACAATAATCGTGGAGATTTGAAGAAAAAACAGCAAGATCAGGTGATTTGAAAAAAAAAAAAAAGCAAGAATCGGAGATTTAAAAAAAATAGCAAGAACCGATGATCTGAAGAAAAAATCTGTGATTTGGAGAAGAAGAAGAATGAGAAGATCCAGAGATTTTGGTGTAGTAATTTTAGAAATTTGAAATTTGAATTTTTAGGGAGGATTTTTGTTTTTAGTGTGATAGGATTGATGTATTTGAATTTTGAAATTTTGAAATGTAATTTAGAATCTTGAATTTTGAAATAAAGGGCATTGAAGTCTTTTTGACACCTTTTTTTGAACCTCTTTGAAAGATTTTATTGTGCATGCACCTCTATGTAATTAGAGGTTGTCAAGTGCACTTACATGTAATTGACTCTTAATTATATTTATTTGTATATTTCAATTATATTAATCTGTTGGATCAAGAGGTTTTGATGAGTTAAAGAGCAGTTCAGACTGATCAGCCAACCTAAAGAACAGCAGAGAATAAGTTTATAAGATAAGCTGATCAGATGGGGTCAAGCACCAACCTAGTCAGCTGAGGTCTGATATCATGCTAGTCATCTAAAGACGAGCTTGAACCTAGTCATCTGCAGGAGACAAACATGAAGAGCTCAGACGAGGTCAAGATAAGCCGAGTAGAATAAGAAAGGCGAGTTTTCACCAAGTCAGCTGCAGATGAGTATGAAGAATCAGCTGAGGTCTAGAGCAGTTTACAAGTTTAAGTTTGTTAAGCAGTTTCAAGTTTGTTAGAACTAACTAACAAACTAACTGTCTTTCCAGACTTATAAATAGGACTAGATTTTATTTTTCGAGACACTTATGCATATTTGATTTTTCACACTATTCACTACTTAGATTTCAATCACTATCTTTTCACAAGTATTTCAAAAGAGTTTTCAAAAAGTTCTAAGTGTTTTTAGAACATTTTTCTTGTAATCTTCAAAATCCGATATTCACTGTAATAGTTAGATTTTAGAGAAGGATTTAGGAGATTGAAGATTTGAAGATTTGTACAAGTTGTAAACTGTAAGTTGAAAGTAAGAAAGTAAGTAGTAAGCAGAGTCCCTTCTTCAGATTGAAGAAGGAGAGTGGATGTAGGATTATTAAAATCTGAACCACTATAAATCCTGGTGTTATTTCTTGCTTTCTTTAATTTCTGTTCAAATTACAATATTGTTAATTCAAGATTAAAGTTCAGAATCTTAACTAAAATCTGAATATCAACCTTGCTTTTGATCTTGTTAAAAGTTGAGTTATCAATTATATTCCGCTGTGTTTAATCTGATATTTTGAATTAATTTTGAAAGATTTGAAAAATCTACAAAATCTATTCAAACCCCCCCTTTCTAGATTTTGTTCTAGGAAGCCAACTCAAGGTTATTAATCAACTCAACATTCCGGGACCAACATAATCCATATATATTTTACTCTTACACAAAGTTGTAACTATTCAAAGTGATGTAGACTAGCCCATGTAAAGTGGATATATATATATATATATATATATATATATATATATATATATATCCACAGGATACTATTGATATAGATCTTTACACGATCCTTATGACAATATGGTATCAGAGCCATGAGAGATAGGGTATATATATATAGTTATATCATGATTCAATACATCTTGATTCTCATGAATCTTTTTCGTTTTAAAGATACTGTCAAAAACAGTATGACCCAGGAATATGATATTCCTGAGAATCTTGATCTTTTGAATAAATGGACAATTCCTAAAATTGATCCTAAAATGGTTTACAAATTAGGAACTTTTGAAAAAATAGGTTTTAAACAAGTTGTTAAAACTATTGAGTCCTCTATACCTCTTCATGAAGAAGAGATAGTTATTAAATTTCTTAGTCAAAGCGATATTTTACCTTATAAAAGGACTCATAAATTCCTTCATATTGGATGTGTTCAGGTCGCTTTTAGACCTCTTACCTTAAATGGTTTACCAGAAAGTTTTCTAGCTTCTCTTAGAGATGGTAGAAATCTTAATTGGAAATAATCCCTAATGGGAATTATAGAGTCTAGTTTGGCTTTAGGACCTGTCTATTTTGACGCTTATCCTAATTTATCTCTATCTTTATCTGGGCAAAATCTTGTGTGGAGCAGTTTCATAGTATGAAATTAATACGATTAGAATCATTTACTGATACCATAACATCTATTTAGCGATATCTTTACACTTATAAACTGATATCACAGTATAAAATAGTTATGGTATCAGCGAATGTATCTAATGGTATCAGTGAGTGATTCTAATGGTACCAGTTTCATACTATGAAACTGCTTCACAGGAGAGTGACTCCTTTATCTGATAGTAATATTTTTGAGGCTTTAACATTAAATGTTAAAACCCATGGTTATAATTACATACCAGGTACTGAGGTAATGTGTATTTGTTACCGTATTTACTATAAACCTTTATTTACATTAAATCCGATGTGTAAAAAAATTGAGAAAGATAATAATGAGACTATTCTTATTGAAACCAATTTTGGTAAATCAAACATTACTACCAGAAGATCCATTAAGTGGGAAGAAATCGTCTTTCCTGAAAATTGGTTAATAGAACAATCTGTTCCTAAAAATCCTATTCTAAATAGTGATTTTGAACATATTACTCAAATTCATGATGGTATCATTAGTATTGGTTTTCAAAACAGCCAGAAAAGAAAATCGACTTCTTATTCTAGATCTATGTCTAGTCACTCTTTTATATCTTCTTTAGATTATGAGGTAAAATTACCCTCTGATGCTAGAGCTTCTACTTCTTCAGAAAATATTTTTTATAAAAATAATAATAATGAAAAATTATTATAAATGAAAATAATATTATTCACAAAGATGAATTTGATCCCGAAACAATTTCGGATTGTAATTTTAAAATATAGTTTTATGAATTTTTTAGATTTTTCTAAAGGTTCGTCAACAAGAGCTCATATCAATGATGAGTTTTATAATCCTAAATGGGATAAGTTTAGAAACTGGTATTTTAAAACTTTTTCTAAAGATGATTTAGATTATTTTGTGAACAGTTTTTATAAATTCTGTGAAAAACATAATGAAATTACTTATTATGTTCCTTGGTTTATCAAAACCTTTTATATAGATTATATTTCGGTTATTGAAAGAGACTATAAGATAATCTCTGGGGGAATACAAAAATCTGTTTACCCTCCTCATGTTCCTTTTCAAATTGAGAAAGGTGAAAGGATTTTTAATTTCCTTCCATTTTGTAGAATCATTGATAATGATGTCTTACAAGTTACCGTTAAGCATATTAATAATATGATTGAACAAAATAATTTTTGCAATCTTTATCTTTCTATTATTGGTGAAGAGATTATTTCTCTCTATGATAAAGTCGATAAAAATTATTTCTAAAATTGATTCTCAAAAGAATCATGATAATATTAATAAAAGTAATAATATTATTGTTAAAACGGCTTCTTCTATACAATCTCCTATTGAGATAAAAGATTTTAAATCTGAAGCTACTATTTCAGATCTTGAAAAAATTATCAATGAAAAATTTGGTAAACTTGATATTTCAACTTTAGATGATGACTTTGATGAAAATCGTATTCAATCCGATGATATTGGTAGTCCTAACAATATTAATAGTATTGATAAAATGAAGTGGGCTGATAGGCCTACCATGTCTACTTATTATTAAAAGAAACCCACTCCTATTGATGTTCTTCATGAAGAACTATAAAAACTTTATTAATAATTCTTATTCTGGAAAAGGTATTTATGAATGGAATATTGATGGTGCTAGTGATAACCACATTTTCCAATAATGCCATCGCATGCTTATGTACAGTTTTGCTTGTCAAACTTATGGTAACAGTGATCTTAGCACTGCACAAGCCATTACAAATAGATTTACTGGACAACTCAAAGGTTGGTGGGATAATTATTTAACTAACCAAAATAAATTGGAAATTTTTTCTTCCATTAAAACTGAACCCAATGGAGAAACTAAACCCAATGCGGTTTACTCTTTGGTTCTTATTATTTTAGAGCATTTTACTGGTCAATATACCAATAAGTATGAAAATACTAGAACTCTTCTTTTAAATATGAAGTGTAAAACTTTTACTGATTTCAGATGGTACAAAGATACTTTTCTGTCCCGAATTTTTGAAATTCCTGATTGTAATCAGGATATTTGGAAAAATAAATTTGTAGATGGCCTTCCTAATCTTTTTGCTGAGAAAGTTAAGAAAACTCTTCGGAAAGATTCTGACTCAATTCATTATGGGTCTTATACTTTTGGTCAAATCATTAGTGTTTGTGTTCAGGAAGGATTAAATCTTTGTAATGAACTAAAATTGAAAAATCAAATTAAAAAAGATAATCTTTTGGAAAGAAAACAATTAGGTCAATTTTGTGATCAATTTGGTTTAGATAATCCTAAAGACAATTTTTATAAAACTAATAAAAGGAATATTAATTATAAACCTAATTTTAAGAAAAGAAAACATTTTTCTAAGAAAAAGGATAAAGAAAAAGATCATGAAAATGATAAAAGAAAAGGAAAGCCTTTTAAAAAGAGAAGTTACAATACTATTATTTGTAAAAAATGTAATAGACCTGGTCATTATGCTAACCAGTGCTATGCCAGAGACAAGATTAAAAATCTTGATATTAATGAAGAGCTTAAAGAGACTCTTTTTAAAATTGTGATGAATCATGATACTGATTCTGAGCCAGAAAAATCTTATAATGATTCTTCTGTTGATTCCACTTCTAATTAATGAAGATTCCTTTGATTCTGACAAGGAAAAGTGTTATGATTGTAAAATCGGTAAACCTTGTCTTAATTGTATCAGTGATACTGATAATATCAATAATATTGATAATGAGTTTTATAAACTCATGAGTCAATTTCAAGATATGAGTATTAATGTCTTGACTAATGATAATATTTTTGAATTTCTTAAGCAGATTAAAGATTCTAGTTTAAGAGATAAAATCATCGAACAATTCCATGATTCTTCTAAAAAAGAATTAAAAACTAGTTTTTCCAAAAAATATTAGTTATAATATGGGTGAATTAGAAAAACTTTTTAATCTTAGAAATACTAAGAAAAGTCCTGTTACTATCAATGATTTAGTTCGTGATATTGATAATCTCAAAACCGATATTAAAATTCTTCGTACTGATCTCTCTACTCGTCTTTTTTTTATTGAGAAAGGTAAGGGAAAAATTGATAATAGTGAAACTAGCTCTAATGTTGTTTCTAATGACAATGATGATTTCAGTATTGAGAAAAATCATTTATCTACCATTAATATGGCTATATCACAATAATGGTATACCAAGATTTCCCTTCTTATAAATAATTCTTATAAGCAGGATTTTATTGCTATGATAGACAGTGGTGCTGACCTAAGTGTTATAAAATTAGGAATTATTCCTACCAAGTTTTTTGAAAAAACTACTCACTCACTTTCTCATGCAGGTGGAGGCTCTTTAAAGATTAATTATAAGCTTAAAAATGCTTATGTTTGCGTTTATGGTTGTTGTATTTCTAATGACTTCCTTATTGCGGAAGATATCACTAGTCAAATGATTATTGGTCTTCCTTTTTTATTTAAAATATATCCTCTTACCTTTGTTAGTGAAAAGGGTATTACAGGTACCTATGAGGGTAAGCCAATTACTTTCAAGTTTATAACTAAACCCATTCATAAGGTTCTCAATTTGATTCAGGATCAAATTGACTATAAAAATTGTCATATCAATTTTCATAAAGATGAGCTTAATTCTATCACTTTCAATGATAGATTAAATAATCCTAAGCTCCAAGAAAAAATAAAATTTTTAATTAATAAATTTTCTATTGAGGTTTGTAATGACATTCCTAATGCTTTTTGGGATAGAAAGAAACATATAGTTTCTCTTCCCTATGAAGAAGATTTTAAAGATAATAAAATACCGACTAAGTCTAGACCTTGTCAAATGAACTCTGATTATTTAGAATTGTGTAAAAAGGAAATATCTTCCTTATTGGAGAAGAAGCTTATAACTCCTTCTAACTCCCCTTGGTCTTGTACTGCTTTTTATGTTAATAAACATTCTGAACAGGAACGTGGAGTTCCTAGGTTAGTCATTAACTATAAACCGCTTAATAAAGTTTTAAAATGGATTAGACATCCTATTCCCAATAAAAAAGACCTTCTTGATAGGTTAGTCAATGCCCTTATTTTCTCTAAATTTGATTTAAAATTAAGTTTTTGCCAAATTCAGATTAATAAATCGGATATGTATAAAACTGCCTTTAATATACCTTTTGGTCATTATGAATGGACTGTTATGCCTTTTGGGCTTAAAAATGCTCTTTCAGAATTTCAACAAATTATGAATGATATTTTTAATTGGTGTGCTGTCGCCGGCACCCAAAAAAATAAATAAATTAATTACCCGAACCAACCTACTAATGTAGTAGGACAAGTAAGTGGTCGATCCCACGAGGAACTGAGTAATTATATTGAAATAATTTGTGTGAAATAAAACGGTAACAATATAGGGGGGGGGATTGATTTCCGACTACACAATTTACTCAAACAAATATTTAACAGATTAAATTAAATAAACAAGTCACGCAAATGTGTTTAACAATATAAGAAACAATCTAGCCCTCGGATAGCTTCCCTCTGAACGGTTTTCCTAACTCAAATTAATATCCTCGTCTATTCAAATTCTTTCTCGAATCTTTTCCCTAAACCAGTGGTACGACCAAACTAGTTCGAATCGTTTCTTAAGTTTAATTAACCAAAAAGTACGACCCTTGATTAATCTATCCCAGGAATAATCCTAAAACATGTATTCGGGATTCAATTCCTAGAATGCATTCGCCCTAAAACGATAGGAAAAATTAAGCTATGAAATCGAAACGTTCGAATCATACAACTTAAATTTATTATTCTATGCTACCATATCACAAATTTGCACAATTACGAATTACAAAATGCGAATTAGCTAGAGATAAATAGTAAATAATTAGGGTGATCAATCCTAATTTATCTATTATCCAAAACATGCAAAGCATATAATCAAACAATAATAAAATCGAGACACGAATTGAACTAACAACGTTTATACTAATTTGCACGAAATTCGAACCGTTCAAAGTTTGGCATCCTCGGACTAGAAAATAAAAGTTTAGCTACTAGACATGATTAACGAACAACGACAATAATCAAAATAATAAAAATCTTACAACTTGTCTTCACAAAGAAATGTAAAAAATTTAAACTCCGTTCTCCTTCTCCCAATCTCCTTCTCCCCAAAAACACTGCGTAAGTCCTTTTTCCTTTTCCTTTCTCCTCTTTGAATTCTTTCCCCTTTTCTTCTTTGTCCAGGTTCGTCCCCCCTTCTCCTTTGACTTTTCTTTTCCCAATAAGGAAGTAATAAAATCTTCCTTTAATTTGCTCATTTACAATGCCAGATTTTTTCTTCCATACGCCTGACACACGCGTCATCTCCCGATTCCCAACATCAATCAATTTACCTATAATTAATATAAAAATAACACCTCAAAGTAAATTGACGACAAAAGACATAATAAGCGGAATTACTACGAATTGTGCTAGAAATTAATAATTAAACAACCAGTATTCACACATAATTTACGCACAATTAACCACTTATCAAATCCCCCCACACTTAAGCTTTTGCTTGTCCTCAAGCAACTACCACACACACGGTCTCAAGCAAAAATAGTTAAGACACTCTTCTATTTCCCTAGCCACTGAATTCCCGAGCCAAACTCATGTTTCACGTGCCTATCAAAATAATCACAACTCATACTTACGATCAATCATAAAATCTCATCTACTCTTAGCTACGCAAGTCTTCTCCAAAACTCCCTAACAACTTGTTCTCAAATAAATTGTTTCAATCTTTCTTCAAAGTGCAAATTCGAGTGGTGCCTAACTCCTTTATTTCTTTTTTTTTTTCTTTTCTTTTTTTTTTTATTTTTTTTTCGATTTTCAAACGAGGGCTCGCGGCTCCGCTCTACTCTCGGGTTTTAGCTCTTTTCGTGTTTTTTTTTTCCATTTTTCAAATTTTTTTTTTTACACTTGAGCCCCCAAGAGCAGGCAGCCGTATCAGCCCCTCGTTATTTTTTTTTTCACAATTCTTCAACTAGAACTCCTTTATTTATTTTTTCCTCCAACCACACATTTATTATTTTCAACTTTAGGCACCAACCCAAACTTCACTTTTCATGAGACCAAAACAACTATCAAGAACAAATCATCAAGTTGTAATATCAAAGCCAAGCAACTAACAATCGACTTAATTCTATGACTAACACATGAATTCAAGTGCAATCACCAATCAAGACATGCAATTCACATTTTCAGCATATTTAACAGAAAAGTCAGCAGCTACATCAACAGCTAAGTGCTCAACTATCATGCTCGAACTCCACAAAAAAAAATACACCATGCCAGAACTAAACAGCAATAACACTATACAACAACTAAACACAAGAAATAACAAAATAAACAGAAACAACAATGACAGCTATCAAAACCCCCCCACACTTAAACAGATGCTAGTCCCTAGCATAAATGTACAATCAAAATACTTGCACCATAAAGAATTACGTAATAAGTGGAGCGGGGTTACCGGGTACTAATCAGTGGGAGGCTGTTGTCGCTCCCGGAGCATCCGTAAAATTTTTGCTATCTGATATCCTTGTGCCTCCTGTCTAGTGTCAAGTCTGTCCAGACGTCGCTGTAATTCAAGATCGCCAAATCCAAAACCATGAACAGGCATTGAAGCTGGAGCTGGACTCGTGGGCCAAGAACGGTGCATCATCTGAACATTAAGCATATTTTCAATGCTGGTGTAGTCTGGATTAGGCAACGGTAGTCGGTGTTGCTGTGAAATAGTCCACCAATACGTGCCATGATCATTCTCGAGCACCCCCATTTGCTGCAATAACTCATATCCCAAAGTCTGAACAGGGCCAACGGGAACTTTTCCCTCAAGGGAAATGCCGGCACTGACCGCAATACCGGTGATGAGGCCTCCAATCGCTATCCCACCGTCTCTCCTGCATGTGGTCTCGAAATGCTCTAGAACGTAATCACTCCATGGTAGCGCAGTGCGATGGTACATGGAATACATCACGAACATCTCCTTAAACTCTACCACATTCTTGTTAGTCTCCCTCCCAAACACAGTTCCTGCAAGCAGCCTTTGAATGTATCGAAAATTGGGGTTCCGGATGGCACTGGCCTTAGCACTTGCTGGGTGATACTCAATCCTGCCATCTGTGATATCATCCCAAAAGAATTTGGGATGAAAGGGTGGGACCTGTTTGGGATGAAAGGGTGGGACCTGAATAGTGACATCCGGCAGACCCAAAGCTTCCATCAACCTACCAACAGTCCACTCAAATGTTTCCCCACCCAAACGAAATCGAACCCCACTATCAACCCTTTCAAAAGAACTCAGAAATTCATAGGTTAAATCATCATAAGTAGGCCAATTACCAGAAACCAAATAACTCAAGCATCCAACAGTTAATAATTTCATCACATCATCTAACAACCCTAGAGAACGCAACAATGGCATATCCAAATATGTAGTAGCTCGAATTTTACGAGTGCAAATTTTACGATAGCGGGTTACCTGAACAGGATTAACCATCCTGATAGAGTGGGCATTGGGAAAGCACCATTGACGTCCAGTACTCGGTGGTGGCTGCTCACTCTCCTCGGGTTGCTGGTCCTCCATAGGAGATGGGTCGTTAACTGGTTCATCTTCATCAATGCTTATAACTGCCGGAGCCTGCGAGGAAGACCCTTTTCTGCCCCGTCGTGGCCGAAGATTCACCATGAGGAAGTTCTGAAATTTTGGCAGTGGGAAAATAGGAAACTGCAGTGAAGGCAGCCCACAACGGCACTCAACGGCGGTGGAAAGGGGCAGGCGGCACGACGGCAGGGAACCGGCGACGAAATGCGCCGCTGCTGGATGGCGGTTCTGGGCGGCGTCGGTGACGCTGCACGGCGGCGCTCCGCTGGGCGTTCTGCTGGACGGCGTCGGTGGTGAGGAGCGTGCGACGGCGGCACTGGCGCGGCTGATGGGTCGGCGCCGCAACGGCAAGGGAACCGGCGGCGAAACACGCCGCTGCTGGACGGGGGCTGAACGGTGGTGCTGGGCTGGCAGCAGCGCTGCGCGGCGCTGAGGACCGCTGAAAATGGAGGTCGCCGCTGGAGGCGGCCGCGAGTCGGCACAGGCCGGAACGGCTGCGGAATGCGGCGGCGCTGAGCGGGTGGACTAGACGGCAGGTGGCCGGGCAGCTCGAGAAGACGGCAGAGGTGTTGAACAGATTGTGAAGAATCAATATCAAGAAAAGTTTTCTTAGGATCCATAGGTGTTGAACAAGGTTTACAACCTAAGTATCCTGAGCTATCAAGTAAATCCAAAGTATATTTTCTTTGACATAACTGAATACCTTTATCAGATTTGGCAATATCAATACCAAGCATATGTTTGAGGTCACCTATATCTTTAATAGTGAATTCTTTATGAAGATAAGTTTTGACATGCAAAATTTCAGATAGAGAACTTCCAGTCACAATAAGATCATCAACATAACATAATACAACAGTGAAAGTAGTGTCAGTTTGCTTTGTAAATAAAGAATTATCAGCCTTAGACTGAATAAAATCAATAGCAATTAGGCTTTCGGATAATTTTGTAAACCATTGTTTTGATGCCTGTTTTAAGTCATATAGACTTTTGGTAAGTTTACAAACTCTACTATCATTATTCTGCAAATATCCAGGGGGGGGGGGGGAATCATATATATGTCTTATATGTCTTCTTTCAAATCACCATGTAAAAAAGCATTATTAACATAAAGTTGATGAATAAACCAACACTTACTAACAACTATAGCCAAGAGAATTCTTACAGTGGTGATCTTTGCAACAGGTGAGAATGTGTCAAAGTAGTCAATACCTTCCTGTTGAGTATACCCTTTTGCAACTAATCGTGCTTTATATCTTTCAATTGTACCATCAGATTTATACTTTACCTTGTACACCCATTTGCATCCAATACAATGTTGATCCACAGGTTTGGGAACAAGAACCTAGGTGTTAGTCTGCTCCAAGGTGTTTAATTCAGCTTCATAGCCTGCTGCCAATTACTATCTGAGGCTGCCTGTTTGTAGCTTGTAGGCTCAATAATTTTAGTAATTGCAGCAGTAAAAGACTTATAAGATTGAGATAACTGAGAGGTAGATAAGTAATCAGAAATAGGATACTGTTTTCCAGAAGTAGCAACAGTAACATTCGATGAGTTAGTAGCAAGTGAAGCTGGTAAATTAGTTTCATAAACTTGCAAGTATGCAGGCTGAGATCTAATTCTAGTGGATCTTCTTAGATCAGTAGTATCTTGTGATTCTTGAGGAATGTTAAGATCATTATGTAAAAAACTGTCATCAATTTCTTCTATAAGATCAGTGTGATTAATTTCAGAATTTAAAGTAGAAGATCCATCAGTAGAATCAGTCTGCTCAGGAATTATATTTTTATAACAAGTGTCATCTTCATCCACATATAACTCATCAGTAAGAAAAAACTGTTGTAAAGATAATTTGTTTAAGAAACTCTCAGTATGTTCTTTATCTTTAAAAGGAAAAATACTTTCAAAAAATTTAACATTTCTTGAAATTGAAATTTTACCAGTAGATAAGTCAAGAACCCTATATCCTTTTGTTCCGAAAGGATACCCAATGAATACACATTTAGAGGCTCGTGGATCGAATTTATTTCTATGAGCAACTAATGTACTAGGAAAACATAAACATCCAAAGATTCTAAGATAGGAATAATCAGGAATCCTTTTATGCAATAATTCAAAAGGAGTTTTGTTATTAATAATAGGAGAAGGAACTCTATTAATAATATGAACAGCAGTTAAAACACATTCACTCCAATACTTTAAAGGCAAACCAGATTCAAAGACGAGAGATCTAGCAATTTGAAGTAAAGATTGATGTTTTCGTTCTACAATACCATTTTGTTGAGGAGTTTCAACACGTGAAGTTTGATGTATGATTCCAAATTTGTGATAGAAATCATGAAGTAAGAACTCGGTACCATTATCACTTCGCACAACTTTTATTTTTGTGTTAAATTGTGTAAAAACCATATTGTAGAAATTTTCTAAAGAAATTCTAACATCAGTTTTGGATTTCAGAAGATATATCCAAGTACACCTACTAAAATCATCAACTATTGTCAAAAAATACTTATGACCACTATCTGATATTATAGAAAAAGGACCCCATACATCACAATGATAAGATCGAAAATAGCAGAACTTGAAGAATTACTTATAGGAAAAGGAAATCTCTTTTGTTTAGCCAAAGGACAGATTTGACATTTATTATGCAGAAGATTTATTGTCATGGTTTTTCCCTCTAGGACCTCTAGGACCTTTCCATCCCGGAGGATAGCCTATAAGTTGAAAACACCTATCAATTGTGTATCCAGGGACATCATAATTAGTGCAAATAGGAGGTTTCTTTTTGTCTTTGTAAAACTTGTTGTTCTTAGCCAGCACAGCAACAAAATCAGTGTTGATGGAAGGAATTAAGGCCCTCTGACTTTCTTCTTGTAAAATTAGAGAATATACCTTTGCTAAGGGTGGAAAAGGAGTGGTTAACAACAATTGAGAACGAATAGTGGAATAAGAATCATCAAGACCAATAAGGAATTTCATAACGGCATCCTCTTCTTGAACTTTACTAACTAATTGAGGAATATTACACTCACAAACAATTTTAGCAGCACAAGAACAAACTAAGGTAGGTCTAAAACTCAGATACTCATCCCAAGAAGACTTAAAAAGGTTATAATACGTCACAAGATTCCGTGAACCTTGATGAATACCACTCAAAGATTTCTCCAAATGATAAACACGAGTTAAGTCAGAACGAGTAAACCTGAGGCTAATTTCATCCCATAAATCTTTAGCCGTGGTAAAATACTTGAGAGTGCTTTTAATCTCCGGCTTGATGGAGTTCATGATCCACATGAGAACCAAATTATTGGCCCTTGTCCAAGCAGCAAAAATCTGTGGTGCATCAGTAGAGGTAGGCTTAACAACGGTGCCGTCAATCAGCGGTAATTTGTTCTTCACGGAACGGCCCCGTTGAACGGCGATGCTCCACTCGATGTAATTCGTTCCATCGAGAAGGTCTAGGACAATTGCCACCGCTGGGTTATCATTGTGGTGGAGCGCCAGAGGAGATAGCGGATTCTTAACCGGATTGAGCTCCATGACTAATAGATCTGATAAAGATTTGAAAAAGGGAAATAGGAACAATCGAGCGTAGAACACGATTGGAGAGACAACGGAAGCGTAGAAGATCGAGAACGAAGAGTATCAATGATCAATCGATCAATATAACTGATACCATGTAGAAATTCATAGTGGAGATTTCATTATAGAAGAAAAGGAAATGTCAAATTTCATTGACGAAGAAGAAGATTACAGTTTACAGGAATGAAAAAGATGAAAACTAAAAGTTGGGTAAACAATATTTAAAAAAACCTAACCTGGAAACCGTCAAACTAATCTAACAAATTAGAAGGAGTCAAACTAATCTAACAAACTAGAAGGAATAAAATAATAAAGGTGAGGTCAGTAGATTAGCAACTCTTTTAAAGAGAAAAACAACTTTACTTTTGGAATATACCTCTTGTATTTTCTATCCCTTTACAACCTCCATTGTTAAACTGAAGGTCCCCGAAGGCTGTGACGACGCCGTTTGGTGAAGAATTTGTACTTGTCCTGCGACCCTTTCGTGCGAGGGCGAATGGGGAAATTGGAGAATAGATATATTGACTCTTTTACCTTTGGATCTGTGAGTGTTTTTGATGTTTTTTCAGTTTACTAATGGGCTGTTCTGGAATTATATCATTTCTTATTTTTTATACTCTTTTTATTTTTTGTTGTTTTGGAAGTTTGTACGATGCGCTTCATTAGTTGTACCTTGGTCTGTGTTGTCTGTCACATGGGAATTGCTGTGATTTTATTTTTTGAAAAAATTCGCTTGGCCTGATCTGACCCGTTTAAGATCCATGAATTTTTTTATATGGATATTTTTTGGATTATAGATCCGTAAAATATTTTATATGTGTGTTTAACTTCGGGGATTATTTAAGTAGATGCAGTGTGTACAATTAATGTTAGTATATGATTATTGGGTGGAACCAGTCAATTTTTCAATTTTGTAAGTTTATACCGAACATATATATTGTTGGTAAAATCATATACCAATTACGTGATTGTTAAATAAATTTACATTGGGCAAATATTTGTGTGAGTGTGCACAATATTTTTATCCTATCCAATCCAAAATGGTTCGCCCCAATTCAATATGATCCGCCCCATAGCACAAAAAAAAAAAAAAAAAAAAAGCTACTCCCTCCCATTCAAAATATATGTCATCCTAAGCTCATGCACACATTTTAAGAAAATTATTTACTTCCTTCTATACCCTTAGGCTTTATTTGGATGAAATCATTTGAAATCAAGAGATTTGAGGATAATACACCATACATTTACAAATCAAAATAGAGAAAAACTAAATGAATGAATTTGGTTCACACAAATATTACTTATAAATGGGAGGATTTCAAATACCCAACAATACTTAGTCATTTGAAATTCTCTCACTTCTCACACTTGTGCGTAGTATTTGATTGAATCATATCCATCCATTTAGTTTTTCTCCATTTTAGTTTATGTGAATGAATGATATACTATCGTCAAATCCCTTGATTTCAAATCTGCTCCATCCAAAAGGAGCCTTAATTAATAGTTTTGAAATTTTTAGATTATTATTATCAATGTAATTTTTAAAAAACCCTTTTAAAAAAATGTAATTTTTTTTAAAAAAACTAAAGGTAAATTGGGAAAAACTATAATTAATTCACATTGAAAAGTGCAAAGCGACATTTAAATTGCAAATAATACGAAAAATCAAAATGACATATATTATGAATAGGAGGGAGTAATAACTAAACTAATATTATACAATGCCTGAAATAATACTACACTATAACCAAACTAATACTATACTACGTGCACATAATCATTTATTGTGCACAATATGCACACAAACACTAATCTTTATTGACGTTGCTTATATCTTTTAACTAAGTTTTACTATAATCAACAGCCTATCATGGGATTTGGAGTGGCCAAAATTGTGGATTCATCAAATCCAGATTTCAAGAAGGGTGATTTGGTGTGGGGCATGACAGGATGGGAGGAGTACAGCTTACTTAAATCCACAGTCGGCCTATTCAAAATTGAACACACAGATGTGCCTCTATCCTACTATACTGGACTTCTTGGTAAATTGAAAATTTCTTGAATAAGTAAATGGGCAAAAAAAATTTAAGATATTTCCTCAGTACACTCATTTTACATGGGTTGTAATACTCCGAAATCTTTATATGAATTATTAATTGAAAGTGTGCGTGTAGTGTAAAACAGAATAATGTTGTCCTGAATGTTATGGCATGCACTACAACATCTAAATATCAGAATGTGAAACACAGCGGAAGACTAACACTACAATGCAAAGGAGTAAATTTTTCATAGACTTGTTAATTAAAGTCTATGATGTCTGTCGGCGAAACGTTTCACTAATTCGAGAGTGAATACAAAAGTTTGTGTAAAGAGTTTCTAAGACAGAACCTTTACAACGGAAAATAAAGACTCAATATCACCTATTGACTCTTAAACGGCTAGGTGTAGTATTACAAAATATTACACCGTCAAAAGTAAATCAAAGTATCAAAGACATCTACGCTAATGACACTTCAATAAACCTATGTTGGTAAACGAGGTAACATGCACAAATACCAACGTAAAGGGGGAATAACGGCCCTATCTCTTGGATGCACTAACGCACTCAACAATTGATATTTGGATATTCCTTGCCATTCCTGAAGTCCTCGGTCTTCTATTTATAGTTGTCCTCGGCTTCAACCATAGATCCTTGTAGATGGATCTAGAAAGACTCCAAAATAACTTCCCCTTAATTCTCTCACTTAACCGTCCATGTAGCTAGTTGATTTCGTGGTTAACTCTTGCAACCGCATGATCTAGGTCCTTCTAAATCTCTCTGGAATTAGTCTTGAATTCTGGATCCTTGTGGAAGATTCTGGAATCCGTCCTTAATGTTGCACTTGATGTTACAGCATCCACGACAACATTTGACTCAGTCTTCATTCCAGATCCTTGTAGAACGTTCTAGATCTTCAACCTGCAATGTCACAATATCTACTACAACATTGAACTGTTAGAGAATAAAAGTTAGTTATATGATGAAAGAAAGGGTCAAATTCTGATGTAGCAAAAATTTGTGATAACATCACATGCGACATCAACAATCTCCCCCAATTTGACCTTTCTGCTGCAATACACCTGATGTATACATATCAAAATATATATAAGTCAGTAATGTATGTATGACAGAGAATCTCATCTGTAGCATACACTCAGCAAGCCATAACCTGTCGTAGCAAACTAGTCAAACTAGTAAAACCTGAATAAGTAACTCAAGGTTAACTTACTCAAACATAATAAACCATTAAGGTTTAAACAAAACAACAAAAACAGATTAGTATCAACATCTAATCGAAATATTAGTACCAGAGCAGAGCATTAACATAAAATCAGTATCAGAGTAATGCTTCAAAAATAACCTAGTATCAGAGTTGAACCTAAGTAAACAAAACAGTATCAGAGCTATAAATCAGTGTCAGAGCATTAGATACAAAATAAGAGTCTACTTAAGCAAATGTATCAAACTGATTTACAAGTGAACTATCACGAATCTCCCCCTGTGAAACAACTTATCATCATCAGGTCATCTGATCTGGTAAATCACCATAAAGTTCAGCAACTTCTTCATCTTCATCAGCAAGTTCCACTGTTGCAAAGTTTGCAGTAACATCTGCAGCAACATCAGCATCAGGTCCAGCTGCATTACCTTCTCCACCAGGATTTGCACCAGCAACAAGAATCTCCTCGATTACAACACCACGAGCACGAGCAGCAGCTGGTACTCCCCCTGTGGTAGCAGAAAGTAACCGCAACCAATAATCCTTCAAAAACTGAAGTTCATTGATTGATTCCTGTAAAACGTCCAATTGCCTGCGAATAAAATTTTCATTGAAGTTCATAAAACCAGCAGGATAATTAGGGTTGTGTGGAGCAGCATGTGGAACAGCATGTGGAGCAGCATCTGGAACAGCTTCAGGAACAGGATTATGAACAGGATCAGGAACAGCATTATGAGCAACATCAGGAGCAACATTCTCTTCAGCATCAGGATCTGGTATAGGCAAATCAATTACCCTGTTTCCACTCAGCAAAACAGGTGAGATATTCATCAAAGTAACCCTCCCCCTCAACAATTCATTTCGGCTAGGTTGAAAACCATGACTCTTTAAGTAGCCATAAATCAAATTCGGATAAGGAAGGTTCCCTTTTTCAGAAATATTGCCAGTAAACTTCATCAAATGATGGAAAATTACCAGCCCTAAGTTAAATCTCCTCATAACACCAATCCTAAACATCAAAACAGTCTGGTCCTTAGTCACTTTGGTCGAATTTGTAGAAGGAATCCAGTTATACACAATTAACTTATGAATAACCGAATATAGAGATGTCAAGTGAGCAGCAAGCATATGTCTTTGCCACCTAACTATTCTACCACCAGTCAAAGTTTGAATTACCTCATCCATAGGAGGTACATCCTCTTCATCCATGTGATCAATATGGAGGAAGGAATTGATCAGCTCAGGTGTGAATGGAACATCTCTCCCCCTAAAGTTTACAGACCCGTACCAATGAGAGTTTCTTCTTCCATGTCCCTTTTTCAAACTTGCATAGAACTCATAAACCCAATTAGTCACAAAAGAATCAGCAAATGTAACAGCATGCATCAAACTTCTTTCTTCTAAGTATCTAACCAACCCCTTAGACTCAAACTCAGCAACATCAATCTTTCTTTCTATCAACAGTTTCCTGTTACTCAACTTAGTAACTTTTTGATCAAAAGTTTCACTATCCGAATCATCACTAGCATCCTCAAGTTCACTAGCATCCTCATCACCAACAGGAAGTTCAGAATCAGTAACTTTCTCAGAATGATCAGATTCTTCGCTTGATTTCTCCTCAGAGTCATCACTACTGTCATCTGGATTAGGTGCTGCTGCACTTGTTCCAACATCAGGTACAGCACTGTCCATTTTCTTCTTAGATCGCCTTTCTTGCTTCATTTTCAGCTCAATTAGTGGTACATTCTCGTCAGAATCACCATCATCAGTATCAACAGCCTGTTCACCACTTTGCTTGTCAGAATTTTCAAAATCCGAGTCAGAGAATACCTTAATTAGTTCATCTGCAACTGAACCCATAGTAGGCTTTTTTTTTCCTTGATGATTCTGAGTAATCAACCCTAGTAAAGACACGTCCCGATCTCCTCCTTGGTTGTGGAACAGTAGATGGAGGGCTTCTCTTCCTTTTCCCCTTTGCAGCCTTAACAGTAGCAGCAAGCTCCATCGGTTCTGAGTCCTCTGACATTGAAGAGTCAGTGTGATCAGAAATGATTTCATCCTCAGCAAGTGGACTCTTCCCTTTGCTGGTTTCAACAGTGGGTGCTTCCTCCATTGTGGTATCCCCTGCTTCAGCATATTCTGCAGCAATTGCAGTAACATCGACTTCTACAGTGGATGATTGAGGGTTTTCAGGAACGGCAGTAGGTGTAGGAGTAGGGTTAGTTTGAGTGGTGAGGTATTGAGACACATCAACCGTAATAGAGCCGATTGTGAGCTCAGGAACGTTGGGTGCCCCTTTCAGGTTTTGAGCAAGGTTTTGAGCGATGGTTTCAGCTTGCGCGCTCGACGCTTCAGTGGGTATGTGAATGTTCAGAGGGTAAGCATCGATCAGCGGCATAGGAGATGATGTGGTAGTGGATGATTCAGCAACAGTTGCAGCATTAGGGTTTGTGGTCATTTCAGCGAGTAGATTGAGGTTTGTTTGAGAGTTTGGAGAGGTTTCGTTTGAGGGAGAAGTTTGAATGTGTGAGTCTTTTGGGTTTCCTGCCATTTCCACTTAAATAGAGTATTAAAATATTCAATTTAAGTTGACAAATGAAGATAATAGCTGAACACTTATGCAATATTTCGAAAATAATGAACAATGATCACTTCTATGCTTTAGTATATGGAGCAACATAATTTCGAGACTTATATAGAGAAAATAAAGTTACGGTTATTAGTATAGACCCACAAAGAAAAATCTGGAATTAATTAGAACCTAGGTGGTTTAAAACACTAAATCCATGATCTCCTAAAATTTAGGAAATGAAATCATGGGTAAAAAAACTTTCAGAAAAATTCAAATTAATTAGTTCAATTAATTAAAACTACACGGCATTATCTAAATAAGGTAGTAGTGGGTTTAGTGTATGACCTAGTCAAATTAAGAACTTAAACATAATTAATTAATTACACAAATTAAAATAAATTCGAAACTTTTCCTGATGTTGTACTCAAAATTGGAACACACACTTCAACACTGGTTTTTCCTTAGAAAAATTTTCCAATGTTGCAAACAAATCATTTTCAGTTTTTTCTAGCACTTTTAATCACACATTGATCCATCTTTTCAAAAGAGTGCATCGTAGTCGCGAACTCCGTGCCCCATAGTTACTCAATGGATTTGTGAGCATATTGATGTATTACTAATCACCTTTTGAAAAGAAGACATCGTAGTAGCGAACTCCGTGCTCCATAGTTACTCAGTGAATTAGTACATCTTGAGTGTTTTTTCTTTCTAATTTTCTTTTCAATTGCATTTGAGAAGTGTGAGACCTCTTTATATCTATACAACATCAATTATGATTCAAATTCATTTTTCAGAGGAATTAATTAATCAAGAAAAGTTCAAAAATTAACCAAATTAAACACTGTACCCGTGATGTTGTCACATATGTTACAACATTTGTAACAACATCTATCTAACTTTATTTAGATAGTGCAGATACCAAGAGATTTCCTAAAAAATGAGAATCTCTCATGGTCAAGAGCTTTAGTGAAAATATCAGCAAATTAATTTTCAGTGGGTACATACTCTAACTTAACAATATTTTTCTCTACTAAATCCCTTATAAAATGATGTCTTATACTAATGTGCTTAGTGAGTGAATGTTGTACAGGATTTTTCGAAATATTAATAGTACTAGTGTTATCACAATACACAGTTAAAATATCACTTTTAATACCATAATCATGAAACATCTTACTCAACCATAGAAGTTGTGTACAACAACTTCCTGCCGCAATGTATTCAGACTCTGCAGTGGATTGTGATACACAGTTCTGCTTTCTACTGTGCCATGAAATCAGGTTGTTTCCCATGTAGAAACAACCACCACTCGTACTCTTTCTGTCATCTATGTCTCCAGCCCAATCAGCATCACTATATCCCACAAGTGTGCTATTTGTGTCCTTGGTATACCAAACACCTAGATCACTTGTACCTGCAACATATCTTATGATTCTCTTAACCACATTCAGGTGTGATTCCTTTGGACATGCTTGGTACCTGGCACAAACACAAACACTATACATGATATCTGGTCTACTAGAGGTTAAGTAAAGAAGACTACCTATCATGGATCTATACAGTGTTGGATCAATTTCTTGTCCAGCATTGTCTTTACACAATTTCTGTGTAGATCCCATAGGTGTTTTCATTACCTTAGAATTTTCCAAACCAAACATTTTCACCAAGTTTTTAGCATATTTTCTTTGTGAGAAGAAAATACCATCTTTTTCTTGCTTGATTTGAAGACCTAAAAAGTAATTTAGATCCCCAACCATACTCATTTCAAATGTTGCAGTCATTGCTTCAACAAAACTGTTTAGCATTTTATCACAAGTTGAACCAAAGACTATATCATCAACATATATTTGAGCAATTAGTAAATCTTCTCCATTTTGTTTGATGAATAAGATATTATCAGCAATTCCTCTAATAAAACCAAATTGCAACAGAAAGTCAGTAAGTCTACCATACCATGCTCTAGGAGCTTGTTTTAGACCATACAGTGCTTTCTTTAGCTTATAAACATGATCAGGATATTGTGGGTTTTCAAATCCCTTAGGTTGTTCAACATATGCTTCTTCTAACAAAATGTAATTTAAAAATGCAGCTTTAACATCCATTTGGTGAATTTTAATATCAATAAAACATGCAATTGCTAGTAATAATCTAATAGATTCTATCCTAGCAACAGGTGCAAATGTTTCATCAAAATCAATACCTTCAACTTGTGTATACCCTTGTGCAACTAACCTAGCTTTGTTTCTAACAATGTTACCAGACTCATCAGTTTTATTTCTAAAAATCCATTTAGTTCCAATGATATTGACATCATCAGGCCTTGGAACTAGTGTCCAAACATCGTTCTTTTCAAACTGATTAAGTTCCTCATGCATAACATTAATCCAATTTTCATCTTTTAATGCTTCAGTAACATTTTTAGGTTCAATTTCAGAATAGTAGCACTCTGCATTAACAACATTACAAAGAGAAGACATACATATTGATCTTACCAAATCTGCATGCTCTTTTGAACTTACTTTCCTTCTAGTTTGCACACCAACTGAAGCATCACCAATGATCTGTCTCTGTGGATGATTTTTGGTTATACGACTAGATGGATTCAACTTTGGTGTATACTGATTGTTCTGAGATGAATCTGCTAAAATTTCAGGGGATGTTGCACCAGATGTTGTAACATTCGGTGACACATTCTCTGATTTCAGCTGATTATCTTGAACTTCAGTAACAACAGACACATCTTCATCATCATTGTCATCTGTAAGTTTTTTATCATCATCAAACACAACATTAACAGATTCTTGAACAGTGTTAGTTCTAAGGTTAAAGATTCTATAGGCTTTACTATTTCTAGAATAACCTAAGAAAAAACCTTTATCACTTTTTGAATCAAACTTGAGAAGTTGATCCCTATCATTCAGAATATAACACACACAACCAAACACATGAAAATATTTTACATTTGGTTTTCTATTGTTCAGAATCTCATATGAAGTTTGATCAGAACCAGATCTCAGAATAACTCTATTAGAAATATGACATGCTGTATTCAATGCTTCAGCCCAAAATCTCTTAGCAAGATTTTTAGATGTAAGCATGACTCTAGCCATTTCTTGTAAAGTTCTATTTTTCCTTTCAGCAACTCATTTTGTTGTGGAGTTTTAGGTGAAGAAAACTCATGCAATATACCTTTTCTTTCACAAAAATCAGAAAACATACTATTTTCAAATTCCCTACCATGATCAGATCTAATTCTGCTAACTTTCAAGTTGAAAACAGTTTTAAATCTTTTGTAAAGAATTTTAAAAGCATTAAAAGCTTCTGATTTTTCTCTTAAAAATTCAATCCAAGTATACCGAGAGTAATCATCAACCACAACAAGTGAGTATTTCTTACCACCAATGCTTTCAGTTTCCATTGGACCCATCAGATCCATATGCAGTGTTGGTCCCGGAAAGTTGAGTTGATTAATAACCTTGAGTTAGCTTCCTAGAACAAAATCTAGAAAGGGGGGGTTTGAATAGATTTTGTAGATTTTTCAAATCTTTCAAAATCAATTCAAAATATCAGATTAAACACAGCAGAAGATAATTGAATTCTCAACTTTTTACAAGATCAAAAGCAAGGTTGATATTCAGATTTTAGTTAAGATTCTGAACTTTAATCTTGAATAAACAAAATTGTAAATTGAACAGAAACTAAAGAGAGCAAGAAATAACACCAGGATTTATAGTGGTTCGGATTTTAATAATCCTACATCCACTCTCCTTCTTCAATCTGAAGAAGGGACTCTGCTTACTACTTACTTTCTTACTTTCAGCTTACAACTTACAACTTACAACTCGTACAAATCTTCAAATCTTCAATCTCCTAAATCCTTCTTCTAAAATCTAACTATTACAGTGAGTATTGGATTTTGAAGATTACAAGAAAAGTTTTCTAAAAACACTTAGAACTTTTTGAGAACTCTCTTGAAATGCTTGTGAAAAGATTGTGATCGAAATTTGAGTAGTGAATAGTGTGAAAAATTGAATATGCATAAGTGTGTTGAAGAATAAAATTTAGTCCTATTTATAAGTCTGAAAAGACAGTTAGTTTGTTAGTTAGTTCTAACAAACTTGAAACTGCTTAACAAACTTAATCTTGAAAACTACTTGAGATCTCAGCTGATTCTTCCTACTCGTCTGCAGCTGACTTGGTGAAAACTCGCCTTTCTTATTCTACTCAGCTTGTCTTGACCTCGTCTGAGCTCTTTATACTTGTCTCCTGCAGATGACTAGGATTGAGGTTATCTCCAAATGACTTGTGATTTCTTGTCTTCAGCTGACTTGAGTTACCCTCGACCCAGTCTGATCAGCTTAGTACTAGAACTTAGTCTTCAGTTCTTTATCATAGTCTGCTCATCTGGAATAGTCTTTTAACTCATCAAAACAATCTTGATCTAACAATTTTCCCCTTTTTGATGAAGTTAAAACCTACAAGAATAGACACACTCACAGCTGAAGTTAGTTCAAAGTTTATCAAGATCAATAGATAGGTATATCAAAGTACATTCTTCACATTACAACAGATTTATTCACATATGAAAACTTTAGATCTTTTAAACTTCTTTTAAAAAAGCTTAAAAAAACGAGTCTCAAGAAAATTTTTTTTTTTTTTTTAAAAAAAATTTAAGTCTGAGAGATAAAATTCTCAGATGACTTATACTTAAGAAAATTTTAAGTTTTTCTTAAAGCAGTAAAAATAACTTTAAGAAAATAAGACAAGTAAAATGAATCAAACATAGTATATTCACATTGGATTTACAAAGATTACAGATGAGAAGATAATAGAAAAATAGAAATAAGGAAAAGAAAAGTCCTGTTTCTATTAAACTCCCCATTGCTCTTCTTCTGGGATCATTAGCCAGTTGAATACGCGCCTCCTAAGCTGCTTCAGATCCTCCTCTTGAGTAAGTCCAGATTCGGCCTCTGCTTTCTTAAGAATCCCTTGAACCCAGTCTAGGTCCAAGGTACCATCAGGCTTCTTCGCAGGAATGACATACTCAAAGGCTGGAGAAATCAGGTTGACATTGAATTCTACATCAGCTTCTTCCAGCAGCCGAGCATAGAAGTCAGCGTCTACTTGCTCAATCCATTCGTGCCAAGCCAAATCTGGATCTTGTTGAGTTGCCCTCGGAGCTTTAAGAATGTACCAATAGTACATCCACATTCCCTCCGGTTCTTGTCTTTATACTCAAAGAGCATATTTTCCAAGCTTGACTTAGGAGGTGCAGACGTTGTATGGAATGGCCTAAATTTCCCGCTGCCCTGATCCTTGATAAGCCATTTTCGTTCAGCAGCACTCCAAAAGACATTGGAGTCTTTCTTCTTTCTCTGCCTCTTCTTCTCTTTCTTGCCAAAATATTCCATCTCTCTCTTAATTCTCTTGATCTCGCTCATCGAGAGATTAGAATAATCAGCTTCCCTTTTTCCTTTTCCCTTAGCGGTGACCACAGTAACAAGTTCGGTGATCGGGCTCGATGATTGCTACTTCTTTTCCTTTTCCCTTGGCTCATTCAGATTCAGCTTCTTTTAACTGAGCCAAGAGTTTCTCGGTCCTTTCCTCCTCATCTTTCCTTCTCTTCTCCTCATCCTCCTTTATAGCTTCTTCAAGTTGACTCACCCTCAGCTGGAGAGCAGCCAGCTCATCAGACTTGATTCGAGCTTCCTCCCGGGCTGCCTCCGGATCAGCCTGTGTTGGCCTTCATGCCTACAACTTTCCCGGTCTCCTCGACCACGGTGTGAGGGCTTGTCTCTTCTCCGCTTCAGCTTTTTCCCCCTTTTTAACTTCAGCAGCCAAGTCTGTAAGTTTTGCATCTAAAGCGTTGCACTTGACCCTGAAGTCAGAGTGGTCTATAGCCAACTCATTCACTACCAGCTGATTGTAACCCATAACTTCCTCTTTCAACGCCCTCAGCTCATCCTCCGTAGATTTCACTTTACCAGCCAGCACAGAGTTAGTGACATTTATAATCTTATCAGAAAGTGTTACCTCAACTTCTCTCATGCTGGCTAGCATCGTGTCTGTAACAGCTTCGACCATTCTCCTTGTCCTCCTCTTCATTTTTCGTCTGAAGGTTGAGTTTATCTTTTTCTCTACAAGGCTGAGGATAGAAGAGATGGCGGAGGTGGGGCTTAGGTCATCGTCGTCATCCTCAGATGAGGAATCAGATGAAGAGGGAATGGGTTCTGGTTAAGTATGTGGGAGTGAGGTAGGTTGAGTTTGAATGGATGGGAGAGAAGAGTAGGATATTATTGGTATTGGTGAGGTTTGGACTGTGGGGAGAGTGATTTGTTCAGATGGGGTTGGAGAGAATGTCTGAAGTTGTGTGGTAGGGATGGATATGGGAGATGGGGTAGGTTCAGACTTTGTTGGTGGAACTTGGATTTGGACTGTGGGGGAGGGAGGTTGTGGGAGAGGCTCTGGAGTACCAGCCTGGGATACTCCTTCATTGCCTATTTGGACTGGTGGGATTTCAGGCTGAGTCAAAGGCTCAGGAATGCCAGCCTGGGGCATTTCTTCACTGCCAGGTTCAAGAGATAAGGTAGGAGATGGAGAGAGACTTATACCTGCCTCAGGAATAGGGGAAAGAACAGCTTCCTTGGTTAGGGAGAGTGGAACCTCCAGCTGACCAACCTCGACTGCTATCTGAAGGACTGGGACCTCCTCTGGTAACAGAGTTGATAACTCCATCTGCTGCTCGGAGCTACCAGATTTGGTGGATCCTTCAGAGCTTTGAGCTGCTCGTCTTGGCCTCCTTACCAACGATTTCAGCCTCCTCTTCTTCCTCTTCATCTGAGGCAACTTTGGCGGGAGCAGCAGACGAGCTTTCCCCCTTCTTCTTCTCCGAGGCTTTCACTAACCTCCTCTTCCTCCTCTGAAACGTCCTTGGGACTGCAACAGCTGTTTCAGCAGATTCTACTTGAGGTGCGACCTCAGCTGCTGCTGCCTCATGTCCCTCTGTTTCTACCTCAACTGGGGCCACCTCAACTGGTTCAGCTGCCGGTTGTTGAACCTCCGCAGCTGCTAACTCCTGCCTTTGAGCCCTCGCAGCATCAGACTCGTCATCTGAGTCTGGATTTCCTCCAAGTCTGTCATCCTTGGTGAGGATTCCCTTTTGCTTGGAGTACTTTTTAGTACCCACTCTCCAGTCAGCTTCCTTATTCAGCCCTTCAATAAGTACAGTGATTTTGTTGAAGAGGCTGACTGTAGAAGTGGGAATCCAGCCCTCTGCTGATGATTTGAAAATGATGCGTTTCTTCTCCTCCCTCATCTTATATACCAGCAAATCTACCCAATTTACTTGCACTCCATCCAAAATGGCTCGCATCACACACAATCTGGGTTTGGTTAACCCATCATGTGAGCTCTGCTCACCCAACACCGCTTTCGTCACTATCGTCATCAACAATCTGTATTTCCGTCGGAGAAGGTTCTTCTTTAAATCCCTCCGTGTACCCCTCTGTGATACTCTAGCCATCATATCAAATGATGCCTCCCATTCATCCTCCTTGTACATCAATGGATTAACTCCTTCCATTGATGTATCAAAAATTCTGGAAATACTTTCCCTCGAATAACTCAGTGTCGTCCCATCAACAGAAGTATCAAACCCATCCTGGGTGTCCTCCATTCTTGCTAAAAATTCTGCTCCTAGCAAATCTGCCGTTTTATTTTGAGGAGACTTCATAGATAAAAAACCTCTGAGTCGCGATGCTTCGAGAAGACGAAGAATTTCTGCTGATTCTGAATCTTGTGTTGTTTCGAAATCGACATACATTTCTGCCTTCAAACGGTTTTTGAAATATTCCTCATTCATTTTGAAATGAGAAATATTTGTGGAAATGTATTTGGGTTTGAAAGTCTTGGTGGTTTTGGAAGAGGATGCCATTGAAAGTTTTGTGAATTTGAAAATGTATAAGGAAGCGAATGCAGGTTATCTGAGAAAGGAAAAATGGTTAACACAAGAAGAAGATAAATTTATAAGGGAATAGATTGGAAAGAGAAACCGCCATTTTTGAAAACTTGAATTAATCCGAGCCATTTATTCAAAAAGTTTTTACTGAGTATTAATCAACGGTTAAAAACTAAGATAAGCGATTAGGATTCAGCGCGTGGATGTTAATCGCCTTTGGAATGCGTAAATAGTTACTTTATAGACTGTTGATTTGACCGATGCAGGTTACTTTATGCAGAGAAGTAAGTATACCTGACGTCAGCCAAGTGGTATCTTACTTCAACTAAAGGTTTTCGAAACAGATGGGTTTGAAAAACAGATTAGTTTAAAAACAGATGGATTTAGAAAAACATCTGATACAGTAACCTGTCTGATTTTGAAAACCAACAGCTCAGATGTAACTTTTTAGCAACTTTAAAACAAGTTTAATGAAAACAGACTCAGATTTACTTTTCTAAAACATGGTTGTTCAACAATTTTGAAAAATGCAGTTTATTTTGGAACAAAAATAACAGAAAAGAGGTTTTAATAAGAAGAGATGAAACAGTATGATCTGTGACCTGTTCCTGCAAAAACATATACTCAAAAGAAACCATCAGAAGCTTAAGGTAAATCAGTTAGGATGTAAATAGTCATCTGGTTTTTTTTTTTTTTTTTTTTTTTTCAGGAGATCAGCTGACTATTGTGTCCTTGTCTGATTTACTCAATGTCAGACAAGTAATTATCAATTCAGATAAGGTCAATATGACTAATCCTTGATTCTTGATTCCTAAAAGGAGATCAATGATATCAGCTACCTGATTGTCCTTTGACTCATATCTAGTCTGCTAATTCTTTCTAGACATTAATTTAAAGAAAAGAAAAGAAAATAAGGAAACAGATGCACACAAATTAGAAACCAGCTAAAGATGCATCAAGTAATCCTAATTCTAAACACATTTCTTTAAACCTAGATTCAGCTAATGGTTTTGTAAGAATGTCAGCTCTTTGTTATTCAGTGGCAATTTTCTCAATTCTAATGTCATTCTTTTCAACATGATCCCTAATGAAATGATGCCTAATATCTATATGCTTACATCTAGAATGTAGAACAAGATTGTAAGTCATTGCTATTGCACTATTACTATCACCAGTAAATAGGAACAGCGATGTTTGAATATTATAATCTCTAAGTGTTGACTAATCCAGAGGAGTTGAGAGCAACAACTTCCGGTGCCCATGTATTCGGCTTGGTTGTAGAGGTGGCAACGGAGATGTCATTTCTTGGATAACCAAGAAATTAATTTGTTGCCTAAGAATTGACAAGTTCAGAAGTGGATTTTCTATCAATCTTACATCCTCCAAAGTCCGAATCAATAACTCGTCACCAAAGTTATCATCGGTGGGTACCATAACCCTACTTGCAAGGTTCCTTTGAGATATCTAAGAATTTTCTTAACCGTCTCCGGATGAGTTTTCTTGGGATTAGATGAAATCTTGCACATACCCCAACCGCAAAAGCTATGTCTACGGTCTACTTGCGGTGAGATAGAGAAGAGATCCAATTAGTCCACGATACTCCGTTGCATCGGTGGGTATCCCCGCTCATTCGAATCCATTGAGAAGTTAGTTGCCATAGGTATTTTAACTTCTCTCGCTAGTTGTCATTCCAAATTTCTCAATCAGATCCTTAGCATACTTAGACTCGATGTATAAATATACCCTTACTCATCTTTTTAATCTGTAAGCCTAGAAAGTATGTTAATTCTCCCATCATTGACATTTCAAACTGTTTTTCATGAGAATGCTAAAATCTTCACATAATTTCAGATTAGGTGAACCAAAAATTATGTCATCTACATAAATTTGAACTAGTAAGATGTTGCCATCTACTTCCTTTCTAAACAAAGTTCTATCAATCTTACCTTTAGTAAAGCCATTTGATGTCAAGAAATCAGATAGAGTATCATACCATGCTCTGGGAGCTTGTTTCAGTCCATATAGAGCTTTGTTGAGTTTATAGACCTTGTTATTGATCTTAAACCCAGGAGGCTGCTCTACATAGACCTCCTCAAGTAACACACCATTAAGAAAAGCAGACTTAACATCCATTTGAAAGACTTTGAAAGATTTATATGCAGCAAATGCCAAGAACAATCTTATTGCTTCTAATCTGGCAACTGGAGCATAGGTTTCATCATAGTCTATTCCCTCAGACTGTGAATAACCTTGTGCAACCAGTCTTGCCTTATTTCGAACAATAATATTGTTCTCATCTGTTTTGTTTTTAAACACCCATTTGGTGCCTATAATCTTTCTTCCTGCATGGCTGTTATCCAGTTTGGGTCTGATAGTGCTTCCTCAATAGACTTTGGTTCAAGAAGCGACACATAACAACTGAAAAGACTTTCAGAGTCTAACATCATTCGTGTTTGCACACTACTAGATGGATCTCCTATAATCTGATCAGATGGATGATAACTTCTCATCCTTTTGCCTATGTGAGGAAAGGAATCCTCATCTTGAGTCTCAGTAGGCAACTCCTCTGACTCAACCTCGGCCGACGTTCCCCTTCATCGGCTAACCCCTTGCCGATCGGTGATGTCAAAGGTGTACGATCTGAAGGAGTTTGAGTTGTTGTCTTCGATTGTCGGATGGGAATTCTTCTTCATCGATTATGAATCAAGACTAGGTAGATAGACAGGTTCTATGTTTAGTCTTGGACAATTCAATTTTATCTAGATTTTTTTAAATTTGATTCACTTTATCCGAGAAGGAATACTGACTCATCAAAAACAACATGAGGGGTTTCCTCCACACAAATGGTTGTCTTGTTAAAAACTCTAAATGCCTTTGAAGTATTAGAATATCCCAAGAATATTCCATCACCGTTTGCTTTAGCAAAAAAGTTCTTAACTTAGATTTTCCATTGTTATGGATGAAACACTTACAACCAAAAGCTTTGAAGTATGAGATCCTTGGAATCTTACCCTTCTAAATCTCATAAGGAGTCTTACCCTTGTCTTTGACAACTAAGCACCTGTTCTGGGTGTAGCAAGCTGTGTTGATGGCTTCAGCCCAGAACCTATGAGGGGTATTATACTCAGCTAACATGCTCCTGGCTGCTTCCTTCAAAGTTCTATTCCTTCTTTCAACCACTCCATTTTGTTGAGGAGTTCTTGCTGAAGATGTCTCATGAATAATTCCACACTCATTGAAAAAATTAGATAAACAAGAATTCAAAAATTCTGTGCCCTTATCACTCCTTATTTTAATAATATTAATACCCTTTTCATTCTGAATTTGTCTGAACAGATCAGGAATCTTGTTCATAGTCTCACTTTTCTTGGAAAGAAATATAACCCAAGTGTATCTAGAAAAGTCATCTACTACAACAAGAGTATATTTCCTTCCACTGAAACTGAGAGGTGAAACAGGTCCAAACAGATCCAGATGAAGGAGTTGCAACACTCTTTCAGATGAGGAGGAGTTAATACTCTTAAATGAGTGTCTAGGCTGTTTACCTTTTTGACAAGCATCACATTTAAGATCAGTGGATAAAAGTTTTTCAGGTAATCCCTTGACAAGGTTCTTTTTAGCTAACTTGCCAAGAGTTTTGAAATTCAGATGACTAAGCCTCTTGTGCCATAGCCAGCTGATATCTTCTCCACCCTTAGCTATCAGACAAGTATCTTTGGGACAACTATTAAAGTTTGCCACATAGATATTTCCATGTCTGAAGCCAGTTAATAGTACCTTATCTGAGAGATTATCTAAAATATCACATTTATCCTTTGAGAATTTTACAAGAAAACCTTTATCACAAAGCCGAGAGAAACAGATAGCGATTATGTCAAACCTTCAACAAAATATACCTCGAGATACCCGAATATCCTTGATAATCGTAGTACCTACACCTTTAGTCGACCACAATTATTATCACCAAATAAAACTCTTGGACCATCAATGCTTTGAAAATTTGATAACAACTTCTTGTTATGGGTCATATGTTGTGAACAACCACTATCAATGTACCATATTGAAGCTAAGATCTCTTCCTTGAGTGATGATCCTGTGAATCTGTGAAAGCAGATTAGTTTTGAGGTACCCTAGTGATCTTGGGTCCTTTTGGGTCAAGAATCACTTTAGATATCCAAATAAACATCTCATCTTTAGACAATAAATCAGACTCAAGTTTTCTACCAAATCATCTACAATTATATCATTTTTGAATGATAACTTGTTGTATTCAGATTGAGTAAGTTTCCTAAACTTAGGAAATGTAGGATAGCATTTGCTTCTTCCATCAAAAGAATTATAATAAGAAAATCTTCTTATTTTGGTTCTTGGATTCCTTCTAGTCGATAGGGAGTTTTCAAATGAATTCTTGGTTTTAGATGGAAGATGTAGTCCTTATCGACTAGTTGGTTTCCATGGACCAATTTTAATATCCTTTGATTGAACAGATGCTTTCACAAATTTTCTAGGTTTTGGACATCGATTTATTGTTCCTATCATAACCAAGACCTGTCTTGTCATGAGATTTTTGAGAAATGTTAAAAATATGATTTATTACTGATTGTGAATTATTAAGCTGACTAATTTTGAAGACAAGCTTCTCATTGTCTTTCTTAATTAATTCATTTTCAGCACAAATTACTTCAAATTTGTCTTTTAAAATTTTCAATTCATTTTCTAACCTTTCAGGTAAGCTGGCTGATGTACTAGCTTCAGTTTGAAGACAACATTCCTCCTTGAATGTTTCCTCAGTCTCTGAGCAGTTCATCACCTGCTTGCCTTTATTTAGAATTTGAATCTGATCTTTTAAAAACAAATTCTCTGTCTCTAGCTGTTTATAAGTAGCCAAAGATGTCTTTAAATCTCTCAATAACTCATGAATAACATTTTGGTCATGATCAGATGCAGACTGACAAGAATCATTATCTGACGATGAATAATAGATTACCTCATTAGCCATGAGACAGATCTCATCATCTGATCCGAAATCAGATGAGGATGATGAAGATGATGATGATTTCTTTGGCTCTTTTTCTTCAGCCAACAAAGCTCTTTGATCTGCAAATCTCCTGTCTCTTTTCTTCCTCTTTTCTTCCCTTTCTTTAGGAGTCGGTTGAGGACAGTCATAGCTGAAATGTCCGGCTTGTTGCATGTATAGCAAATGTCACTCTGGCTCGATCTCGGGGACTGGAAGTATTTCTTCTGACAGGTGATCTGTATCTTCTTGTCTGGCTCTTGTTTTTGTCATCATCTAAAGATTTATCCACCTTTCTATCTGATCGGATCTTTGTCTATCCTTACTGCAAATCTCAATTTATTTCTCTTATACTTCATTCTCAATTTATCATACCTTTTTGTAAGTAAAGCCATCTGCTCTTTCGGAGATAGATCGGCTCCTACAGACTCTGTTGACACCTTGTCTTCTTTCTTGACAAAGGTAATGAGACTTGGATGAGGTACTTGACTCCATCTCATCTTCCTCATCTTCTATCCGGATATCGTACTCTAAAGCTTTAAGATGAGAAAATAAAGTATGGTGAGTAATAGAGGATAAATCTTGAGTTGCTTTAAGGATATTGGAATTTTCTCTCCATCTCTTGGTTAATGATCTCAGAATCTTGTTATTAATCTCTTTCTCTGAATAATTCTTTCCAAGGTCAGCTGCTTTGTTGAGAAGATTTGTCAACCTAACATCAAAATCGATCCATGAGACTCATTTTCTTTCATTTTGAATGTTTCAAATGTATGCAATACTGACTGTAGCTTGTTTTCCTTGACTTGATCAAATCCTTCACAAACATTGGCTAAAGTTTGCCACATCTCTTTGGCTGTTTTACATCTCTTAACCTTCTCTATCCAGTCTTTACTAAGAGTCTCGATGATTTCAGTTCTAGCTACTTGGTCAAGATTGTGGACCTTTCTTTCATCATTCGTCAATTCAGAACTCTTCTTTTCTTGTCTAGTTCTTGATTCAGCTGTCTCTGCTCCAGTGCTGGTGCCTCCATGATAAAACTTTATAGGACCTTCCTCAAGGACCTCTTCCATTCTATCATGAATGACCTTCAGATGATTTTCCATCCTAAATTTCCAATAATCATAATCTTCAATGGAGAATTCAGGAAGATTCCTAGACTTTTTATTCTTCCCTGATGACATGATGAAACAAGAACAAAATACTCCACAAAAGCTTATTAGTAGCACTGTTAGTAATGAAAGAAAATGAAGAAAATCAAGATAATTCCAGAATCTTGTTTAAGACCTAAAATCAATATCAGAACAGCTTAACACTGCTCTGATACCACTTGTTGGTCCCGGAAAGTTGAGTTGATTAATAACCTTGAGTTAGCTTCCTAGAACAAAATCTAGAAAGGGGGGGTTTGAATAGATTTTGTAGATTTTTCAAATCTTTCAAAATCAATTCAAAATATCAGATTAAACACAGCGGAAGATAATTGAATTCTCAACTTTTTACAAGATCAAAAGCAAGGTTGATATTCAGTTTTTAGTTAAGATTCTGAACTTTAATCTTGAATTAACAAAATTGTAAATTGAACAGAAACTAAAGAGAGCAAGAAATAACACCAGGATTTATAGTGGTTCGGATTTTAATAATCCTACATCCACTCTCCTTCTTCAATCTGAAGAAGGGACTCTGCTTACTACTTACTTTCTTACTTTCAGCTTACAACTTACAACTCGTACAAATCTTCAAATCTTCAATCTCCTAAATCCTTCTTCTAAAATCTAACTATTACAGTGAGTATTGGATTTTGAAGATTACAAGAAAAGTGTTCTAAAAACACTTATAACTTTTTGAGAACTCTCTTGAAATGCTTGTGAAAAGATTGTGATCGAAATCTGAGTAGTGAATAGTGTGAAAAATCAAATATGCATAAGTGTGTTGAAAAATAAAATCTAGTCCTATTTATAAGTCTGAAAAGACAGTTAGTTTGTTAGTTAGTTCTAACAAACTTGAAACTGCTTAACAAACTTAATCTTGAAAACTGCTTGAGACCTCAGCTGATTCTTCCTACTCGTCTGCAGCTGACTTGGTGAAAACTCGCCTTTCTTATTCTACTCAGCTTGTCTTGACCTCGTCTGAGCTCTTTATACTTGTCTCCTGCAGATGACTAGGATTGAGGTTATCTCCAGATGACTTGTGATTTCTTGTCTTCAGCTGACTTGAGTTACCCTCGACCCAGTCTGATCAGCTTAGTACTAGAACTTAGTCTTCAGTTCTTTATCATAGTCTGCTCATCTGGAATAGTCTTTTAACTCATCAAAACAATCTTGATCTAACATGCAGTAATTCAAAACAACGATGTGTCGAATAATGTGACAACATTTTGTACGACATTCTTACCTGCTTACCTTTTTGGCATGGACCACATACAACAGTATTGTCAAACTTCAGTTTAGGCAATCCTAGCACAACTTCTGTTTTAACCAGTTTCCTTATGTTCCTATAATTTGTATGTCCTAATCTTTTATGCCATAAGACATTTTCATCATGCTTTGACAAATTACACACGTTATTGTTCCCAATTAAATAGCAATTATCTGTTGACCTATTACTAGTCATCAAACATTCATTATTTTTGTCAAGAACATAACATGAGTTTTTGTCAAATTTTACATACAAATCATCATCACATAATTGACTTATACTAATCAAATTAGCAAGTAGGCCATCAACATGCAAGACATTTTTTAGCTTAGGAAAACCTTCAACATTTAAAGTTTCTTTTCAAATGATTTTTCCTTTAGTACCACCACCATATGTTACGGTTCCACCATTAAAAGACTCATATTCAGATAAGACGTTGATTTGACCAGTCATATGTCTAGAACAACCACTATCAAAATACCATAAACCTGGAACACATGCTTTCAGAGAAGAGTAAACCATGTTACAGACAACTTTATCCTTCTTTTTAGAGACTGTCTTTAACACATGTTGCTTAGAATGTGACAGCATTTTAGACAATATTTTAGCATCTTTCAGATCTTTCAATCTTTTCAAACAGTAAGGACGAATATGACCTATTTCATTACAATAATGACACACATACTTCTTTTCTGTTTGTTTCTTCTTGTTAGTCTTTGTTTGAGCCTCAACTTTTACCTCAACATCAGTTTTAGCTTTCACAAATTTCACAGGATTCTCAAACATAAAAGAAGTTTCGTTTTTATATCCCAAACCAAATTTATTAGACTGACCAACTACTAGAGCATCATTCATATCAGAAGAACTTTTGGTATATTTCTTAAAACTCAAAGAAGTTCCTTTCAGTTCCTCTTTTAGCTTAGAAATTTCCAGGTCCCTTCTGGTAAGTATGATTTCTAGTTTAGTCACTGTTTCTTTCAAATCATCATTCTCTTTAGTAAAGACTCTAGAGATTGAGCTTGTTCAAAGACATTTGTCTAACAAATTTTTATAGTCGATTCATCAATTCTTGTTTCTTGAAGTGTTATGCATTTCATCAACACACCCAACAAAACTGTTCAAATCTGGAGAAATTTGATCTGATGTTGCTTCGAATGTTGTAACATCTGATGCAACATCTGAGTCAGACTCATCCAGATCATCATCCAGAGAGTCATCATAATCAATTTTAGCATAAAAAGCAAGTTCCTCATCTTTTGAATCATCATTTTCATCATTTGAGTCATCACTTAAGGTAGCATTAAAATTCAGTTTTCTCCTAAGTCTGGTATTTACACACTCATTTGCATAGTGTCCAAATCCCGGTGCATGCATCACACTTATGATTTTTCGAATTCGGGATCATACCTTGATTTACTACCTTTTTCAGTTTGCCTTGATTGATTCTAATCTCTCCTTCTTTCGGGGGTAGGTGTTGTGTTGTTTTGGATCTTTGGTTGGATATTCCCCTTGGATCTGCTCATCGTTTTCCTCAGGTAGGAGTTAAACTTCTTTGTCAGCAGGGCGATGTTGTCAGGATTGTTACAACATAGGTCCGTCACATCCTCAATAGAATCAATCTCAGTAACATAAGATTGATGTACATCACTTGAAGATGCTTCTCCTTTGTAAACAACAACCTTCTTGCCATCATTCTCCTCTGGTTGGATGAAGTTGATCTCATAGGTCCTAAGAATGCTTATTAGCTCATTATGACTCAACGTATCTGTGTCCTTCGCTTCTTCTATAGCACAAATTTTTGCGTCAAATCTTTTAGGAACAGAACATAAAATCTTATGCACTAACCTGGTATTAGAAATTGGATCTCCAAGCAGTTGAGCTTCATTGGCAATCTCCGTGACACGTTCATTCTAAGATGAAATGGTTTCATCTTCCTTCATTCTCAGGTTCTCGAACTTCATGCCTAGCATTCGTAGTTTGGTTCTATGAACACTATCAGACCCCTCACAATGCTCTTGTAAACGATCCCAAGCCTCTTTTGCACTGACACAGTTAGATATGATTTTGAACATAGTCATATCAACTGAGACAAAAATTGCATTTAAGGCTTTAGAATTGTAACTAGCAATTGTGCTTTCATCATTTGTCCAGTCCAGTTCACGTTTGACTTGAGTTTCTCCTTCATTATCAGGCTGAGTTCTCGGGGCTGTCTATCCAGAAAGAACACTCCTCCAAGCACGTTCATCTATGGATTTGATATACATCTGCATCCTTGGCTTCCAATAGGCATAATTTGTCCCATGAAGAACAGGAGGCCTAACAGACTGAGAGAGTGGATACTCCATTGCAAAATAAAAACACACACTAAAACACAGGATCTAAACTTAGTACCGTCAAGTTTTAGGCTCTGGTGCCAACTGAAAGTGTGCGTGTAGTGTAAAATAGAATAATGTTGTCCTGAATGTTATGGCATGCACTACAACATCTAAATATCAGAATGTGAAACACAGCGGAAGACTAACACTACAATGCAAAGGAGTAAATTTTTCATAGACTTGTTAATTAAAGTCTATGATGCCTGTCGGCGAAACGTTTCACTAATTCGAGAGTGAATACAAAAGTTTGTGTAAAGAGTTTCCAAGACAGAACCTTTACAACGGAAAATAAAGACTCAATATCACCTATTGACTCTTAAATGGCTAAGTGTAGTATTACAAAATATTACACCGTCAAAAGTAAATCAAAGTATCAAAGACATCTACACTAATGACACTTCAATAAACCTATGTTGGTAAACGAGGTAACATGCACAAGTACCAACGTAAAGGGGGAATAACGGCCCTATCTCTTGGATGCACTAATGCACTCAACAATTGATATTTGGATATTCCTTGCCATTGTTGAAGTCCTCGGTCTTCTATTTATAGTTGTCCTCGGCTTCAACCATAGATCCTTGTAGATGGATCTAGAAAGACTCCAAAATAACTTCCCCTTAATTCTCTCACTTAACCGTCCATGTAGCTAGTTGATTTCGTGGTTAACTCCTGCAACCGCATGATCTAGGTCCTTCTAAATCTCTCTGGAATTAGTCTTGAATTCTGGATCCTTGTGGAAGATTCTGGAATCCGTCCTTAATGTTGCACTTGATGTTACAGCATCCACGACAACATTTGACTCAGTCTTCATTCCAGATCCTTGTAGAACGTTCTAGATCTTCAACCTGCAATGTCACAACATCTACTACAACATTGAACTAATAGAGAATAAAAGTTAGTTATATGAAGAAAGAAAGGGTCAAATTCTGATGTAGCAGAATATGTGATAACATCACATGCGACATCAACATTAATGGATGTTATTAATTTTAATAAATTAAGTATTATAATTTGATAATTTCTCAAATTAAAATAGAAATTAAATATTTTATAGTGTTTAATAATGTGTATTTATATACAAATATTTTTAAAAAAAGGTACTAAATATAATATGTAGTATATTTATTTATATATTAAATATAAAAGTAAGTTCAGATAAGGTAAAAATTATTATATGTAACTTTGAAATTTAGTTGACGTTCATATTTTTATCGTCATTTTTCTTTCTTTTCCTTCTTTGGTAAGAATACGCAGGTAAGCGCCCTTTTCTTCTTTTATTTTCTTGCCTTCACGCCGCCTTATTCCGTTGCCGATGGTTTTCTCCGGTATTATCATATTATATATGGAAATGCTCGTAGCGATTCGTAGATTGTAGAAATAAAATCAGCTTGTTGTTTCGATTCCTGTACTGTTCGATAATTTAGTTCGAAGCTTCGAAAATTATTGTTTAAATGTGCTTTTTCATTCAATCACCACCATCGTTCCGACAAACGATAGGTGACGAGGCTTATACCGTTGTGAAGTCTGTTGTGCGTAGAGTAGAATTCTATTCTCCATTGTTAGAATCGGTGTATGAAATTAGTAGAAAAATAAGCCGAAAGTGACGCGTAGAAATGGGTTTCAACGTTTAGAATTAAACTTTATTTTTGTTGATTCTTACGTTTTTCGAGTCATTATGGGATGTAGTAAAGGTCATAGGCCTAATTGTGAGTAGGAAACGATGAAAATGGAGTATCAAAAGCTTGAAATAGAGTGAAAAATTCGTCGTTCTCTGCCAAAATGACCGTCGCCTTTCCGGTGGCCGTTAGAAGCGGGGCTTGGGTGAATGGGAAGCCGAGATTGTAAGGATTCCAACGGTATTTTCGGTTTACCGATCGAAAGTGTACAATGACGGTAGGGACCTCTTATACAAAAGCTTGAAAGTAGAGGGGAGGCCAAAGAGAATTAGATTAACTTCAGGGACTACAATGCAAATTTTGAATTCTGGTCAACAGTCAAAGGTCAACATTGACTTTTTATTTAATTACAATTTTGCCCTTCATTTTCAAATGCTTGTAGAATCTTCGTTTTTCATCCGATTTGATCCAAACCAGCGTCAAATTGTTCCAAATTCAAAGATCTACATTTTAATTATAAAATCACAGAACGAACAGCATTATAAATTAACCGTTTTATCCCTGAACGATTGTACGCCATAAACTCCCGTTTTTAATCCAAATTCTTCGTTTTAAGTCCGTTTTTATCCCAACGAGTTTTTGCACGCTCTAAATAGGATTATATTATCAATAAACTAGCTAGTTTGTCTTTTGGCCATCAAATGCATTAATCGAACTTTAAAAGCCATAGGAAAAGACTGGTTTACCCTTCTACCTCTAAACCAAATCCAGTGATCCTGTAATCCTAGGATGCTCTTATATAGTAATTATAAGTTAATTATTAAATCTATTACAATGTTCTGAGCGCACGATATCATTTGTAGGGCCAGAAGAAACTGAAGCATAAATGCAGTCCTGCTCCAAAACAGTGCTCATATCTAATCAGGTGGAATAATTTCCACTCTGAATTGAGTTTAACATTCCATGTTATGATTGCTATGTTAAGGTGTGATATGTGAATGATATATGTCATGATTATGCAACATTTGTAAAATTATGTTCAAGCCGGGTAATGGCCTGTATTATGTTCAAGCCGGGTAATGACCCGTATTATGTTCAAGTCGGGTAATGGCCCGTACTATGTTCAAGCCGGGTAATGGCCCGTACAATGTTCAAGCCGGGTAATGGCCCGTACAATGTGCACATGAGTTATGTTTTCATGTTATGTGTTATTTGCATATACATTTTATCAGTGTTATCATTGAGATTATTCCACTAGGTGTATTTGAAACACTCACCCTTCATATCCATTGTTACAGATCTTGAGTTTGATGTGGAGGGATGATGAGGATGCAGCACTGTATCTTTTGGTTCGGTTGTGTAATTATTATATATGGGTTTGCAACTGGAGTGAAAAATAATGGTGTCTTGTTTGAGTAGTCCAAATATACTGGTTGAAAAGTGTAACAAAACATATTTTCCCCTTTTTTCTTTTGATGTGTAGTTATTGCATGTGAGCGAGGTTTGTTAAATTCTTCTTTCTTAAGTACGTATCACTGATTTCTGGTTGCTTTGGGGTTAATATTTTAATTTGGTTATAGCTACCGTTTATAAAAATAATAATTTTATTATCGTATACCTGGAAATGAGTTTTAAATTGTATTTAGTAGCGCCTCAGCCCCAAAGTAATATTATTTTTAAAAGGAAGAGAACTTGGGGCGCCACAGTGTGGTATCAGAGCAAAGGTCGGTGTCAGGTAGATTTGCTCTGAATGGTTTTGCTCATGTATTTATTGAGTCAAAATAGTCAATTTATAAGATTATACCGGTGTCTGCATCCGATAGACGTTCGACCTCATTGAACTCTGGTACGTGCTTTGATGTGTACTATGTGCCATTTTTTTGATTTGATGTGACATAATTTGATTATGTGATGCATATTCTTTGACACACAATGTGATTAATATGAATGCATTGTAATATGTGTTTTGGAGCAACTGCTAGACCTAAGGTGAAATATTTTAGGTCAAGTGAATGTTTAAGTATTGGATAAATAAGTTAGAGACTTAGAGGGTAAATTATTTTGTGTGACAGATCATGTCACTGATTAGTGTGAAAATTGCTTGAAATCATGCATTTTATTTGCTTAATTTAATAGAATTTCTTGCATTATTTATACTAAATTGACTATTTGCACTTGAGATGAGAAGGGTATTATTTTGCTATTTTTTGTAGGAAAATTGAGAATATTTGGAGCAAAATATATACCTATTATTTTGTGAGGTCAATTGATGGAAAATTAAAAAGTCGAGCAAGAAACGAGAAGAAATTACAATTGGGCCCAAGAATTGAAAAAAAAAAAAAGAGGAAGAAAGGAATTGAGGCCCAAATGCAGGCCCATTTTCGACCATAGAGAATGAAATGAAAGCTGAACAATTTCTAATACACCAGCAAAAGTCACGCATGTCATGTTACCAAGGAAAGGTCAAAGGAGAATGCCACGCGTGCGTCAATTAACTTCACTCAGTGGACCCACACTGAAATTGAAAAGAAAAAAAAACGTTCTTCACCTTTCAGCGACTTTGGAACAGAGGAGAAAAAGAAGAAATAGGGCAGAGAAGGCGTGAAGAGGATATATACATGAACAGGGAAGCAGCGCACACAACAGAAAGGAGATAGGCGTGAATAGCAACAGCAGCGTGGAGGGTGCGATTGCAGCGTAGAGTTCTTTCTTCCTAGGAGGATGAGTGAGTTTTTAGAATATTTTAGGGTTTCTTCTCCATTTTTTTTTCTATATAAATACACGTATAATTGAGGATTTTTTCAGAGTTATTTTATTTTTCTGCAAAGTAGAAGATAGATTTCATACTATTGGTTAATTTCAGTTTAATTATGTTTTCTCTAATTTTTATGTTCATGGGTTTGTTTCAATTGATGATGATTGGCTAAATTCCTTTTGTGTTTGGGTGTGATAATCCTTGGGTGAATTAATTTTGATGATCATGTGATTGGGTGTTTCATTTATTGAGGTGATTAATTATTCTATTGTAATTTGCATGATTTAATTATTAGATTAGGTTTGATCCTTTGTTAATTGATTTAATTTGCTCAAAGAGATTTGGTTTATTAAATTGATGCTTAGGTGTTAGGCTTGGTTTTGTGATTGAATTCAATATTGGATTAACGCAAGTAGTCTTGGTTAATTTTTATTAGAACCTACATTAGAATACGTTAATTGCTTGATTTTATTTCTTGTGATTAAGTGAGGAGACTTAGGGTGTCGTCTCTAAACTATCTTACGTGCTTATTTGATGTATCAAACCTAGGCTTATCCAGTACGGTTGATATGTGATTTTATGCTAGATAGCTCCTATTATCCCTCATTATTTGAAACCCCTGATCATGTGTGATTCGTAATTAAGGATTCCTTGGTGATTTGCACCCGAGCACATATTTCTAGTATTTGATATCTCTTGGTAATTTGTTAGTTAATTATTCATAGTTGATTATTTTAGCTTTAATTTTGAAAACCCGAGCTCGACTCTATAATACCATGCCAACTCTTAGCTTTAGGGATCCTTGCTCAACTTAGTTCCTTTGGGTTCGATAACTTGGTTGTGTTTTAAATATACTTACTCGAAAAAGCTGCAATCAAAATGGCGCCGTTGCCGGGGAACTAATTAGAGTGCTAATAGGGACTTAGAGTTTGTTGAGTGGTGTTAGTGGTGTCATTTTATTTGCTTTATTTTTATTTTTGTTTTGGTTTATTGTTTCGTGGGAATTTGATACTCGTCTCTTTCTTAGGTGCATGAACACAAGGTCTCGAGGTATTCAACCCGAACCTATCAACCTTGAAATTGAGGCTACAGTAAGAAGGAATCGAGGTCGAAATCGTAGGGAAGCAAAAGAGAGACGAGAAATGGAGGCTAGGAATGAGATGGAAAATGAAGGGGGAGGTGGTGATCCTCCGATGCAAGATGAGAATAGACCTCCAAATCTGAATGGAAATGGTAATGGGGGCAACAATGTGGTGGAGAACCAAGTGGGTAATCGAAACCAACCACAAAATGCTCAAGTTGGCCCTTTCCCTCAAGGGTATCCACCAAACCAATTCCCATACCCACAACAACCATATCCCTATCCTCAACAAGGCCCACAATTCCCACAATTCCCATACTATCCACCCCCACAATACTTCCCACAATATACCCAAATGCCTTATCCTCAAGAATCACCTCAGCAACCACAAGCTCAAAATCAAAATCAACCCGTTCAAGAGCCTCAACCTCAAGGCCGTCCACTTCGTGAGTTCTTTGAGCCGCACCCGCGAGAGTTCTATGATGGGATTGCTAGACCTCGAATTGAGGCTAATAATTTTGAGATTAGCCCGGCCTTGGTAAGGATGCTTAGAGAAAAGCAATTCGAGGGGAAGGATGAGAATGAGGATCCTCATGATCACATAGCCCAATTCTTAGATATCTCCGACACCACCAAATACAATGGTGTTTCGGAGGATGCAAAGAAGCTTCGTCTCTTTCCATTCACTCTGTCGGGGAGAGCGAAGGCTTGGCTAAATTCAATTCCACCGGGGACAGTGAGAACATGGGAGGATCTAAGTAGGAGGTTCTTGATGAAGTTCTACCCTCCATCCAAGACTTTACAGGCCAAAGAAGCAATCTCACAATTTCGTCAAAAGCATGGAGAGTCGATTACTGCGGCATGGGAGAGATTCGGGAACTTGTTGATAGCATGTCCTCAACATGGATTTCCCGATGAGCAAACGATCATGTACTTCTACACCGGACTCAATGACTCAGATCGAGCTTTTCTAAATGCGTGTGCAAATGGGTCTATTTGGTCCAAGTCCGTGATCGAGATGAATCAGATCATGGAGAACATTGCTCAAGATTCATTTCAAGCTCAATTAAGTCGGGGAAATTACCATAGGGTGTCTCAAGTCGAAGAAATTGAATCGATGAAAGCTATGATGATGACCATGATGGATAGATTTGGAGCTCTCACATCTCAACAAGGTGGAAATCTCACATCTCAACAAGGTGGAAATCTTCAACCCCTTGTCCAAGGTGATATGTGCCAAGCTCCAAATCCAATGGAGGAAGTGAATTACATGGGAAGGCCACAGTACCAAGGAAATCAATTCCAAGGGGGGTATCAAGGGAATTATCAAGGTGGGAGACCTTATCAATCGCCCTTTCAAAATCGGCCTCAAGGAAATTCCTTTTCACAACCTCAGGCTCCATTCATGCCTCAACAAGGAGGACAAGCTCCTAGCAACAACAATTGGAGGAGGCATGAAAACTTCTCCTATGCCAACCCGAGAGCGGCGGTTCAATTCCCTCCCGGTTTTGATCCGGGTGCACGAGCTCCAAATAATGAAGGCAAACCTAATTTGGAAGACATCTTGACAAAATTCATGGGATGTACTCAAGAGAAGTTTGAGAAGATGGAAAATGCTCGTAGCGATTCGTAGATTGTAGAAATAAAATCAGCTTGTTGTTTCGATTCCTGTAGCGTCCGATAATTTAGTGCGAAGCTTCGAAAATTATTGTTTAAATGTGCTTTTTCATTCAATCACCACCATTGTTCCGGCAAACGATAGGTGACGAGGCTTATACCGTTGTGATGTCTGTTGTGCGTAGAGTAGATTTCTATTCTCCATTGTTAGAATCGGTGTATGAAATTAGTAGAAAAATAGGCCGAAAGTGATGCATAGAAACGGGTTTCAACGTTTAGAATGAAACTTTATTTTTGTTGATTCTTACGTTTTTCGAGTCATTATGGGATGTAGTAAAGGTCATAGGCCTAATTGTGAGTAGGAAACGATGAAAATGGCGTATCAAAAGCTTGAAATGGAGTGAAAAATTCGTCGTTCTCTGCCAAAATGGCCGTCGCCTTTCCGGTGGCCGTTAGAGGCGGGGCTTGGGTGAAATAGGAAGCCGAGATTGTAAGGATTCCAATGGTATTTTCGGTTTACCGATCGAAGGTGTACAATGACAGTAGGGACCTCTTATACAAAAGCTTGAAAGTAGAGGGGAGGCCAAAGAGAATTAGATTAACTTCAGGGAACAGTCAAAGGTCAACATTGACTTTTTATTTAATTACAATTTTGCCCTTCATTTTCAAATGCTTGTAGAATCTTCGTTTTTTATCCGATTTGATCCAAACCAGCGTCAAATTGTTCCAAATTCAAAGATCTACATTTTAATTATAAAATCACAGCACGAACAGCATTATAAAATGATCGTTTTACCCCTGAACGATTGTACGCCATAAACTCCCGTTTTTAATCCAAATTCTTCGTTTTAAGTCCGTTTTTATCCCAACGAGTTTCTGCACGCTCTAAATAGGATTATATTATCAATAAACTAGCTAGTTTGTCTTTTGGCCATCAAATGCATTAATCGAACTTTAAAAGCCATAGGAAAAGACTGGTTTACCCTTCTACCTCTAAACCAAATCCAGTGGTCCTATAATCCTAGGATGCTCTTATATAGTAATTATAAGTTAATTATTAAATCTATTACAATGTTCTGAGCGCACGATATCATTTGTAGGGCCAGAAGAAACTGAAGCATAAATGCAGTCCTGCTCCAAAACAGTGCTCATATCTAATCAGGTGGAATAATTTCCACTCTGAATTGAGTTTAACATTCCATGTTATGATTGCTATGTTAAGGTGTGATATGTGAATGATATATGTCATGATTATGCAACAATTGTAAAATTATGTTCAAGCCGGGTAATGGCCCGTATTATGTTCAAGCCAGGTAATGGCCCGTATTATGTTCAAGTCGGGTAATGGCCCGTACTATGTTCAAGCCGGGTAATGGCCCGTACAATGTTCAAGCCGGGTAATGGCCCGTGCAATGTGCAAATGAGTTATGTTTTCATGTTATGTGTTATTTGCATATACATTTTATCAGTGCAATCATTGAGATTATTCCACTAGGTGTATTTGAAACACTCACCCTTCATATCCATTGTTATAGATCTTGAGTTTGATGTGGAGGGATGATGAGGATGCAGCACTGTATCTTTTGGTTCGGTTGTGTAATTATTATATATGGGTTTGCAAATGGAGTGAAAAATAATAGTGTCTTGTTTGAGTAGTCTAAATATACTGGTTGAAAAGTGTAACAAAACATATTTTCCCCTTTTTTCTTTTGATGTGTAATTATTGCATGTGAGCGAGGTTTGTTAAATTCTTCTTTCTTAAGTACGTATCACTGATTTCTGGTTGCTTTGGGGTTAATATTTTAATTTGGTTATAGCTTCCGCTTATAAAAATAATAATTTTACTATCGTATACCTGGAAATGAGTTTTAAATTGTATTTAGTAGCGCCTCAGCCCCAAAGTAATATTATTTTTAAAAGGAAGAGAACTTGGGGCGCCACAGTGTGGTATCAGAGCAAAGGTCGGTGTCAGGTAGATTTGCTCTGAATGGTTTTGCTCATGTATTTATTGAGTCAAAATAGTCAATTTATAAGATTATACCGGTGTCTGCATCCGATAGACGTTCGACCTCATTGAACTCTGGTACGTGCTTTGATGTGTACTATGTGCCATTTTTTTGATTTGATGTGACATAATTTGATTATGTGATGCATATTCTTTGACACACAATGTGATTAATATGAATGCATTGTAATATGTGTTTTGGAGCAACTGCTAGACCTAAGGTGAAATATTTTAGGTCAAGTGAATGTTTAAGTATTGGATAAATAAGTTAGAGACTTAGAGGGTAAATTATTTTGTGTGACAGATCATGTCACTGATTAGTGTGAAAATTGCTTGAAATTCATGCATTTTATTTGCTTAATTTAATAGACTTTCTTGCATTATTTATACTAAATTGACTATTTGCACTTGAGATGAGAAGGGTATTATTTTGCTATTTTTTGTAGGAAAATTGAGAATATTTGGAGCAAAATATATACCTATTATTTTGTGAGGTCAATTGATGGAAAATTAAAAAGTCGAGCAAGAAACGAGAAGAAATTACAATTGGGCTCAAGAATTGAAAAAAAAAAAAGAGGAAGAAAGGAATTGAGGCCCAAATGCAGGCCCATTTTGGACCATAGAGAATGAAATGAAAGCTGCACAATTTCTAATACACCAGCAAAAGTCACGCATGTGATGTTACCAAGGAAATGTCAAAGGAGAATGCCACGCGTGCGTCAATTAACTTCACTCAGTGGACCCACACTGAAATTGAAAAGAAAAAAAAACGTTCTTCACCTTTCAGCGACTTTGGAACAGAGGAGAAAAAGAAGAAATAGGGCAGAGAAGGCGTGAAGAGGATATATACATGAACAGGGAAGCAGCGCACACAGCAGAAAGGAGATAGGCGTGAATAGCAACAACAGCGTGGAGGGTGCGATTGCAGCGTAGAGTTCTTTCTTCCTAGGAGGATTAGTGAGTTTTTAGAATATTTTAGGGTTTCTTCTCCATTTTTTTTCTATATAAATACACGTATAATTGAGGATTTTTTCAGAGTTATTTTATTTTTCTGCAAAGTAGAAGATATATTTCATACTATTGGTTAATTTCAGTTTAATTATGTTTTCTCTAATTTTTATGTTCATGGGTTTGTTTCAATTGATGATGATTTGCTAAATTCCTTTTGTGTTTGGGTGAGATGATCCTTGGGTGAATTAATTTTGATGATCATGTGATTGGGTGTTTCATTTATTGAGGTGATTAATTATTCTATTGTAATTTGCATGATTTAATTATTAGATTAGGTTTTGATCCTTTGTTAATTGATTTAATTTGCTCAAAGAGATTTGATTTATTAAATTGATGCTTAGGTGTTAGGCTTGGTTTTGTGATTGAATTCAATATTGGATTAACGCAAGGAGACTTGGTTAATTTTCATTAGAACCTACATTAGAATACGTTAATTGCTTGATTTTATTTCTTGTGATTAAGTGAGGAGACTTAGGGTGTCGTCTCTAAACTATCTTACGTGCTTATTTGATGTATCAAACCTAGGCTTATCCAGTACGGTTGATATGTGATTTTATGCTAGATAGCTCCTATTATCCCTCATTATTTGAAACCCCTGATCATGTGTGATTCGTAATTAAGGATTCCTTGGTGATTTGCACCCGAGCACATATTTCTAGTATTTGATATCTCTTGGTAATTTGTTAGTTAATTATTCATAGTTGATTATTTTAGCTTTAATTTTGAAAACCCGAGCTCGACTCTATAATACCATGCCAACTCTTAGCTTTAGGGATCCTTGCTCAACTTAGTTCCTTTGGGTTCGATAACTTGGTTGTGTTTTAAATATACTTACTCGAAAAAGCTGCAATCAAAATGGCGCCGTTGCCGGGGAACTAATTAGAGTGCTAATAGGGACTTAGAGTTTGTTGAGTGGTGTTAGTAGTGTCATTTTATTTGCTTTATTTTTATTTTTGTTTTGGTTTATTGTTTCGTGGGAATTTGATACTCGTCTCTTTCTTAGGTGCATGAACACAAGGTCTCGAGATATTCAACCCGAACCTATCAACCTTGAAATTGAGGCTACAGTAAGAAGGAATCGAGGTCGAAATCGTAGGGAAGCAAGAGAGAGACGAGAAATGGAGGCTAGGAATGAGATGGAAAATGAAGGGGGAGGTGGTGATCCTCCGATGCAAGATGAGAATGGACCTCCAAATCTGAATGGAAATGGTAATGGGGGCAACAATGTGGTGGAGAACCAAGGGGGTAATCGAAACCAACCACAAAATGCTCAAGTTGGCCCTTTCCCTCAAGGGTATCCACCAAACCAATTTCCATACCCACAACAACCATATCCCTTTCCTCAACAAGGCCCACAATTCCCACAATTCCCATACTATCCACCCCCACAATACTTCCCACAATATCCCCAAATGCCTTATCCGCAAGAACCACCTCAGCAACCACAAGCTCAAAATCAAAATCAACCCGTTCAAGAGCCTCAACCTCAAGGCCGTCCACTTCGTGAGTTCTTTGAGCCGCACCCGCGAGAGTTCTATGATGGGATTGCTAGACCTCGAATTGAGGCTAATAATTTTGAGATTAGCCCGGCCTTGGTAAGGATGCTTAGAGAAAATCAATTCGAGGGGAAGGATGAGAATGAGGATCCTCATGGTCACATAGCCCAATTCTTAGAGATCTCCGACACCACCAAATACAATGGTGTTTCGGAGGATGCAAAGAAGCTTTGTCTCTTTCCATTCACTCTGTCGGGGAGAGCGAAGGCTTGGCTAAATTCAATTCCACCGGGGACAGTGAGAACATGGGAGGATCTAAGTAGGAGGTTCTTGATGAAGTTCTACCCTCCATCCAAGACTTTACAGGCCAAAGAAGCAATCTCACAATTTCGTCAAAAGCATGGAGAGTCGATTACTGCGGCATGGGAGAGATTCGGGAACTTGTTGATAGCATGTCCTCAACATGGATTTCCCGATGAACAAACGATCATGTACTTCTACACCAGACTCAATGACTCAGATCGAGCTTTTCTAAATGCGTGTGCAAATGGGTCTATTTGGTCCAAGTCCGTGATTGAGATGAATCAGATCATGGAGAACATTACTCAAGATTCATTTCAAGCTCAATTAAGTCGGGGAAATTACCATAGGGTGTCTCAAGTCGAAGAAATTGAATCGATGAAAGCTATGATGATGACCATGATGGATAGATTTGGAGCTCTCACATCTCAACAAGGTGGAAATCTTCAACCCCTTGTCCAAGGTCATATGTGCCAAGCTCCAAATCCAATGGAGGAAGTGAATTACATGGGAAGGCCACAGTACCAAGGAAATCAATTCCAAGGGGGGTATCAAGGGAATTATCAAGGTGGGAGACCTTATCAATTGCCCTTTCAAAATCGGCCTCAAGGAAATTCCTTTTCACAACCTCAGGCTCCATTCATGCCTCAACAAGGAGGACAAGCTCCTAGCAACAACAATTGGAGGAGGCATGAAAACTTCTCCTATGCCAACCCGAGAGCGGCGGTTCAATTCCCTCCCGGTTTTGATCCGGGTGCACGAGCTCCAAATAATGAAGGCAAACCTAATTTGGAAGAGATCTTGACAAAATTCATGGGATGTACTCAAGAGAAGTTTGAGAAGATGGAAAATGCTCGTAGCGATTCGTATATTGTAGAAATAAAATCAGCTTGTTGTTTCGATTCCTGTAGCGTCCTATAATTTAGTGCGAAGCTTCGAAAATTATTGTTTAAATGTGCTTTTTCATTCAATCACCACCATCGTTCCGGCAAACGATAGGTGACGAGGCTTATACCGTTGTGAAGTCTGTTGTGCGTAGAGTAGAATTCTATTCTCCATTGTTAGAATCGGTGTATGAAATTAGTAGAAAAATAAGCCGAAAGTGACGCATAGAAACGGGTTTCAACGTTTAGAATTAAACTTTATTTTTGTTGTTTCTTACGTTTTTCGAGTCATTATGGGATGTAGTAAAGGTCATAGGCCTCATTGTGAGTAGGAAACGATGAAAATGGAGTATCAAAAGCTTGAAATGGAGTGAAAAAATCGTCGTTCTCTGCCAAAATGGCCGTCGCCTTTCCGGTGGCCGTTAGAGGCGGGGCTTGGGTGAAATGGGAAGCCGAGATTGTAAGGATTCCAATGGTATTTTCGGTTTACCGATCGAAGGTGTACAATGACAGTAGGGACCTCTTATACAAAAGCTTGAAAGTAGAGGGGAGGCCAAAGAGAATTAGATTAACTTCAGGGACTACAATGCAAATTTTGAATTCTGGTCAACAGTCAAAGGTCAACATTGACTTTTTATTTAATTACAATTTTGCCCTTCATTTTCAAATGCTTGTAGAATCTTCGTTTTTCATCCGATTTGATCCAAACCAGCGTCAAATTGTTCCAAATTCAAAGATCTACATTTTAATTATAAAATCAAAGGATGAACAGCATTATAAAATGACCGTTTTACCCCTGAACGATTGTACGCCATAAACTCCCGTTTTTAATCCAAATGGAAGACAAAGGGAAAGAAGTTGTGGTAGAAGAGGAAGTGGAAGAAAGAAAGAAGCCTAAATGGAAGAAGGCTAAAAAGGCAAGAGAAAAAGAGAAAGAAGTTGAGAGAGACTCATGGGGAGTTCCTAAAACCATTGAGCCAGTTCCTTTTCCTCAACGTTTTATGAAGAAGAAGATGGACGAGAAGTTTGCCAAATTCCTTGAAGTGTTCAAGAAGCTTTTTATCAATATACCATTTTCGGAAGCTCTTGAGCAAATGCCTAACTATGCAAAGTTTCTCAAGGATTTGATTGCCAAGAGGAGGAGAATAGAGGAGCCGAAAACAGTGAGGTTGACGATGGAGTGTAGTGCCTTGCTAAAAAGGGATTTGCCACAGAAATTGAAGGATCCCGGAAGTTTCACAATCTTGTGTGATCTTGGAAATGGAGTGGTGAAAAATGCCTTATGTGATCTTGGTGCAAGCATTAACTTAATGCCTATGTCCATGTTCAAGAATCTTGATCAAGGTGAATTGTGTTCCACATCCGTCACACTTCAACTAGCTGATGGGTCCACAACAATTCCAAAGGGGGTAGTGGAGGACATAATGGTGAAAGTGGAGAAATTCATTTTTCCAGCTGATTTCATAGTGCTTGAGATGGAGGAAGACAAAGAAGTTCCACTCATTCTTGGGAGACCCTTCTTATCAACTACACGTGCTGTTATTGACGTGAATCAAGGGAAACTCACTTTGAAGCTTGATGATGAGGAACTCCAATTCTCAATCCAAGACTCAATGAGGCACCCTATGGAGAATGAAGAGTGTCATTCGGTTGATGTGATTGATTTGTGTCTTCAAGAAGTTTGGGAAGAATCCTCTCTCTCTTTTCTTGATAATGATAATGTGATGCCTTCTTTACCTCTTGAGCATATTTGTTATAAAAAGCCTAATGATTTTTGTGTTGATTGTTTTGATGATAGGAATACCTTGAGACTTGAAGAGGTAAATGAAGTGAGTTTCGAAGGGGAGAAAGCTCAATTGTGGAAAGAAGAGGAGGATGACAAGCAAAAGGAGGAAAAGCCTAAGGAGAGCCTCAAGAAGTTGCCTGATAATCTTCAATATGCCTATCTTGACAAGGAAATGAGGTATCCTGTTATTGTCTCTTCTAAGTTGAGTCATAGTGAGTTGGAAAAGTTGTTGCTTGTCTTGTCTAGGAATAAGAATGCCTTAGGATGGTCGATTGATGATTTGAAAGGAATTAATCCCTCCATATGCATGCATAGAATTAGGATAGAAGAGGGTAGCAAAGCCATTGTACAACCCCAAAGACGTGTGAATCCTATCATACAAGAGGTCATTAGGAAGGAAGTGATTAAATTTCTTGATTCGGGAATGATCTATGCTATTAGTGATAGTCCTTGGGTGTCTCCATTGCATGTTGTTACTAAGAAAGGGGGTATGACGGTTATCACAACCGATCAAAATGAGGTGATCGCTACTAGGGTAGCCACCGGGTGGCGTGTTTGTGTTGACTATAGAGAATTAAACAAAGCCACGTGTAAAGATCACTTTCCCCTTCCCTTCATGGATCAAATGCTAGATAGGTTGTGTGGGCATGAGTTTTATTGTTTCTTGGACGGGTATTCGGGGTATAATCAAATTATGATTGCCCCCGAAGACCAAGAAAAGACGACTTTTACTTGTATTTATGGTACATATGCATGGAGACGTATGCCGTTTGGGTTGTGCAATGCACCGGCTATGTTTCAAAGATGTATGATGGCAATTTTTCATGATTTAATTGAGCATGTGATGGAGGTGTTCATGGATGATTTTTCTGTGTTTGGTAGCTCTTTTGATCATTGTTTGGATAATCTAGAATTGGTGCTTAAGAGATGACAAGAGACTAATCTTGTCTTGAATTGGGAAAAATGCCATTTCATGGTTCAAGACGGAATAGTTCTTGGTCATCATATTTCATCTAGTGGTTTGCAGGTTGATCGGGCTAAAGTGGTTGCTATTGAGAAGCTTCCTCCACCTACGAATGAAAAGGGAATTCGTTCATTTTTGGGGCATGCAGGGTTCTACAGAAGATTTATTAAAGACTTCTCTAAAATAGCTAAACCCTTAACTCATTTACTTGAAAATGATACTCCTTTTGTGTTTGATGATACTTGTCTTGATTCTTTCAGGAAGCTTAAGGAGGCTTTGGTGAGTGCACCTATATTGATCACCCCCGATTGGACTTTGCCGTTTGTTTTGATGTGTGATGCAAGCGACTATGCTATGGGGGTTGCACTAGGCCAATTGAGGAACAAAAGGTTTCATGCCATCTACTATGCCTCGAAGACTTTCAATCCGGCCCAAATCAATTATACAGTCACTGAGAAGGAATTCCTAGCGGTAGTGTATGCTTTTGATAAGTTTCGACCCTACCTAGTAGGTGTGAAAACTTTTGTATACACGGACCACTCTGCAATTCGCTTTCTCATGACCAAGAAAGACGCAAAGCCAAGATTGATGAGATGGATCCTTTTACTCCAGGAGTTTGATATAGAGATATGTGACAAAAAGGGGAATGAAAATGTGATAGCGGACCATCTATCTCGTCTTGAGAAGGGGAAAGAAGTCTTAGTTGAGGAGGGATATGTGCAAGAATCGTTTCCGGATGAGAGACTTTTCGTGGTAGAAGAAGTGGATGAAGTGGAGTTGGGGGATCATGATAAGAAAGTGCAAGTAGAGGTACCATGGTATGCTGATTTTGCCAATTATTTAGCAAGTGGTGCATTGCCCGATGAGCTGCCTAAATATGCTAGGAAGAAATTTCTAAAGGATGCGAGAAGCTATATTTGGGAAGATCCAATTCTCTTGAAGAGAGGTGTTGATTCGGTCATAAGGAGATGTGTCCCAAGGGAGGAAGTTGAGACTATTTTAAAACATTGTCATTCAATGCCTTGTGGTGGACATTTTGGTGGAGCTAAAACGGGAATGAAAGTTTTGCAATCGGGATTCTATTGGCCTACTATCTTCAAGGATAGTCATGAGTTTGTAAGGAGATGTGATAGATGCCAACGAGTGGGCTCGATAGCAAAAAGAGATGAAATGCCTCTGTCTATCTTCGTAGAAGTTGAGTTGTTTGACGTTTGGGGGTTAGATTTTATGGGCCCATTTCCACCTTCTTTCAGATTTCTCTATATCTTGGTTGGAGTAGACTATGTGTCTAAATGGGTGGAAGCTATTGCCACGAAAACCAATGATGCTAAGGTGGTGTTGCAATTCCTAAAGAAGACCATCTTTTCACGATTTGGAGTTCCTAGAGCATTGATTAGTGATAGAGGTTCACATTTTGTGAACAAGCTTATGGTGAAGTTGCTCGAGAAGTATGGGGTTAAGCATAAGATTGCCATTGCATATCATCCACAGACTAATGGTTTGGCCGAGGTCTCAAACCGACAAATCAAGCAAATTCTTGAGAAAACGGTGAAAACCAATATGAAGGATTGGGCTTTGCATTTGGATGATGCTCTTTGGGCATATCGAACCGCTTTCAAGACCCCACTTCAGATGTCTCCTTATCAATTGGTTTTTGGCAAGCCGTGTCATCTTCCCGTCGAGTTAGAGCATCGATCATATTGGGCCATTAGGAGGTTGAACTTTGATGAAGGGTTAGTGGGTGAGAAGAGGATGCTTCAATTGCATGAGTTGGATGAGTTTCGAGAGAGGGCTTATGAAAGCTGAAGAATCTTTAAGGAGCAAACGAAGAGATGGCATGACAAGATGGTGAAGTTGAAAGAGTTCCATGAAGGTCAAAAGGTGTTATTATTCAACTCAAGACTCAAGCTATTCCCGGGAAAATTGAAATCACGATGGAGTGGACCTTTTGAGGTTGTGAAGATATTCCATAGTGGTTTTTTGGAATTGAAGGATGAGAAGGATGATCACTTCTTCGCTAATGGACATAGGGTCAAGCCTTATTTTTGTCCAACTCAAGTGAGGATGGTGGAGACTTTGTTCTTGGAGGAAAGTTGAGCAACTCACGCTCCGTCCGGCAATGGACGTTAAAAATAGCGCTAGATGGGAGGCAACCCATCATTTACTTGCTTTCTTTTATTTTTTTAGTATTTATTTATTGTTTTCAATAAGTGTGTTGTGTGTTGCTTTTCAGGAAGTCGAGGTGTACAAGTGAGGCTTGGTGAGGTTTACAAGCTTGAAGGAGAGAGGATACTCGAAGACCTTTAGGTACAACACCTTCTCCAGACTTGGACTTGTCTAAGTTTGGGGGAGGTGTGCCTCTTTTCGTGTTTTTCATTTCTTAGTAGTAGGTAGTTGTGTGGAACTCAACTAGCTAACTATTTTACCAAACTTTTAATTGCTTAGCAATGAAAAAGTTTGGGGGTGTGTTAGTTTAGCGATTTTCGTTGCACCAATTTGCCTCTCATTAGCATGAGAAAATTTTTGTGAAGTTGGAGCTTATTTGTGGATTAATTGCTTATATTTGAGTCTATTTTTCTTGAGAGTAGTTGTGGAGAGTGTTGGTATGTGAAAGGGTATATGATTGAGATTATGTTCATGAGCATGTGTACTTGATTGGTGGACATATTGGACTTTTGATTTGATAATGAGTTGATTTGTAGCTTGATGCTAGCATGATGAATTATTATGTGATGATGGATGTGAGTGAGAATGCTTGATTCCTTGCTCATTTTTAAGCCCGTGAGCTTTTGTGCCTTTTTAAATCGTACATTTTATACGGTTAAATTCCTTGTTGAGTGCATCATTCATGAATTTGCATGCTAGAACTTGCCTAGAGACTTGTCAAAATTGAGTTTTGTGTGGATTTTGTGAAGATGATAAGAGGCCTTGTTTGTTTTGAAAGCCAATTAGCCAAATTTGACCCTACCAAAAATATTGATTTCCCTAGTGAGCCAATTTGAGCCTAAAATCCTTATTTCTTTGGCAAGCTTGTGAAATTGAAGCCATTTTGTCTATTCTTATGAGCCTTTTTGTCCTTATGATTAGTAGAGCTTTGATTGTTGACAAAAGAATGGTGAAATGAAAAGAAAAATTTGGTGGTTTAATTTGCTAAGTTTGAGTAGAGAAAAAGAAAGAAGGTTGAAGTAAAAAAATTGAATTGTGGAAAAGATGAGAAAAAATGAGATTGAAAAAATTCAATTGAGTGCTTGAAAATGCAAGAAAAGTCTCAAAGGAGTTTGGTGGTGAATTATATTTGAGAAATAGTGGAAAAAAGAAAAGAAAGAGTGATGAATGTTGTGAATTGAAGTGATTAAATTGTATTGCTTTATCAACTTTCATTTGCTCTACTAATTGTTGAGTTACTTGTCCTAAAATTCACCCACCTAGTCCAAAGAGCCTACATTACAATCCTTGAGAAAGCCCTCTTTGATTCATGTTTGAAGCACAAAAGGATATAATTGAGATTGAGTCTTTTGGCAAGCATATGGTGTGCATTTTTGTGGATTGATGATTGAGTGCATACATGTCCTTATACACTAGAGTGATGAGTGAAACACTCCATGGAAGGAGCATTGAGTTGAGCATTTGAATAAGCATTTGTCAAAGCATGACATTTTTGAGTGCTAGTGAAAGTTGACATTGATACTTGTTTTCATTGAAGAGGTTTGATTGTCCTATTTCGTTCTTGTGCTCATTGAACATAATTGCAATTTATTCTCCCTAATGTGCTTATTTGTCTTGTTGCTCGGGACGAGCAACACCTTAAGTTTGGGGGTATTTGATTAGTGTGAAAATTGCTTGAAATTCATGCATTTTATTTGCTTAATTTAATAGAATTTCTTGCATTATTTATACTAAATTGACTATTTGTACTTGAGATGAGAAGGGTATTATTTTGCTATTTTTTGTAGGAAAATTGAGAATATTTGGAGCAAAATATATACCTATTATTTTGTGAGGTCAATTGATGGAAAATTAAAAAGTCGAGCAAGAAACGAGAAGAAATTACAATTGGGCTCAAGAATTGAAAAAAAAAAAAAAGAGGAAGAAAGGAATTGAGGCCCAAATGCAGGCCCACTTTCGACCATAGAGAATGAAATGAAAGCTGCACAATTTCTAGTACACCAGCAAAAGTCACGCATGTGATGTGACCAAGGAAAGGTCAAAGGAGAATACCACGCGTGCGTCAATTAACTTCACTCAGTGGACCCACACTGAAATTGAAAAGAAAAAAAAAACGTTCTTCACCTTTCAGCGACTTTGGAACAGAGGAGAAAAAGAAGAAATAGGGCAGAGAAGGCGTGAAGAGGATATATACATGAACAGGGAAGCAGCGCACACAACAGAAAGGAGATAGGCGTGAATAGCAACAGCAGCGTGGAGGGTGCGATTGCAGCGTAGAGTTCTTTCTTCCTAGGAGGATTAGTGAGTTTTTAGAATATTTTAGGGTTTCTTCTCCATTTTTTTTCTATATAAATACACGTATAATTGAGGATTTTTTCAGAGTTATTTTATTTTTCTGCAAAGTAGAAGATAGATTTCATACTATTGGTTAATTTCAGTTTAATTATGTTTTCTCTAATTTTTATGTTCATGGGTTTGTTTCAATTGATGATGATTGGCTAAATTTCTTTTGTGTTTGGGTGTGATGATCCTTGGGTGAATTAATTTTGATGATCATGTGATTGGGTGTTTCATTTATTGAGGTGATTAATTATTCTATTGTAATTTGCATGATTTAATTATTAGATTAGATTTTGATCCTTTGTTAATTGATTTAATTTGCTCAAAGAGATTTGGTTTATTAAATTGATGCTTAGGTGTTAGGCTTGATTTTGTGATTGAATTCAATATTGGATTAACGCAAGGAGACTTGGTTAATTTTCATTAGAACCTACATTAGAATACGTTAATTGCTTGATTTTATTTCTTGTGATTAAGTGAGGAGACTTAGGGTGTCGTCTCTAAACTATCTTACGTGCTTATTTGATGTATCAAACCTAGGCTTATCCAGTACGGTTGATATGTGATTTTATGCTAGATAGCTCCTATTATCCCTCATTATTTGAAACCCCTGATCATGTGTGATTCGTAATTAAGGATTCCTTGGTGATTTGCACCCGAGTACATATTTCTAGTATTTGATATCTCTTGGTAATTTGTTAGTTAATTATTCATAGTTGATTATTTTAGCTTTAATTTTGAAAACCCGAGCCCGACTCTATAATACCATGCCAACTCTTAGCTTTAGGGATCCTTGCTCAACTTAGTTCCTTTGGGTTCGATAACTTGGTTGTGTTTTAAATATACTTACTCGAAAAAGCTGCAATCAGTCACATGGTAGACCACGTACGCAAGCATTAGCAGAGGCTCCATCGATACCTGGAGATGCTGATGAAAACCTTGATGATGATCTTATAACCGTTCTTCGAGGATTAGCACAACAATTTAGGGGAAACCCTGCACCACCTGCTCCACCGCCACCAGTTGCACCTCAAATGGGATTAATACCGGTGATTGAACAGTTAAGACATTTCAAACCTCCTATTTTTAACGGGAAGGAGGACCCAGCAGAAACAGAAATATGGTTGAGATCCTTGGAGAAGATCTTCGCTCATTTTGAATGTAATGATGTGCAGAAGATTTCATGTGTGGTTTTTCAATTTATGGACGAGGCTGACTATTGGTGGGAGGCTTATTGTCGCACTCAAACCCCCGAACAAAGAGCCGTTATGACTTGGCTCAACTTTAAGGAAATCGTTATCCAGAACTACATGCCACAATGGTATCGAGATCGCAAGGAAAACGAATTTCTTTTTCTAAAACAAGGATCAATGTCTGTGTTAGAGTATGAGCGATAGTTTAACCAACTTTCTAGGTACGCCACACATCTTGTGGATACTGAAGGGAAAAAGGCAAGACGATTCGAGAAGGGTTTGCGTTCAGAAATTAGTACCATCTTGGCGGGACAAGGTTGTATGACTTTCGCTGAAGCTTTTGGAAGAGCCCAAGAAATCGAGTCTCGTATGAAGAATAAAAATACTAATAGAAGAATGATGAACGCTCCGATAAAAAGGAAATTTGGAAGCCCGTACGTTGGAAGAGAAAATACTAACTTTCAAGGGAAACAAGCTAGGATAGGGGGAGGCTCAACGTCAGCAACACAGAGAAATACTCCATCCTATCCCAAGTGTGGGAAAAATCACCAAGGAGAGTGTTTATATAGGGCCGGGGTATGTTATCGTTGTAAAATACCGGGACATAATATGATAAATTGTCCGTTACGTAATAATAAAGGGAAGCCAAATGCAAGACCAGCTCGAGCTTTTGTTATGACTGAACAAGAAGCAGCGAATGAGCCAGAGACGATGACCGGTATGTTATCAATTTTTAATGTCCCTGCACTCGTACTTTTTGATACTGGAGATACCAATTCTTTTATTTCTACTCGAATGTTTGAAGTGCTAGGCAATAAAGTTGAGACGATAGATAATGACATACTTGAGGTTAGTATACCAACGAGTTTTTAAGTCCAAATTCTTCGTTTTAAGTCCGTTTTTTATCCTAACGAGTTTCTGCACGCTCTAAATAGGATTATATTATCAATGAACTAGCTAGTTTGTCTTTTGGCCATCAAATACATTAATCGAACTTTAAAAGCCATGGGAAAAGACTGGTTTACCCTTCTACCTCTAAACCAAATCCAGTGGTCCTATAATCCTAGGATGCTCTTATTATAGTTATTATAAGTTAATTATTATATCTATTATAATGTTCTGAGTGCACGATATCATTTGTAGGGCCAGAAGAAACTGAAGCATAAAAGCAGTCCTGCTCCAAAACAGTGCTCATATCTAATCAGGTGGGATAATTTCCACTCTGAATTGAGTTTAACATTCCATATTATGATTGCTATGTTAAGGTGTGATATGTGAATGATATATGTCATGATTATGCAACAATTGTGAAATTATGTTCAGGCCGGGTAATGACCCGTATTATGTTCAAGCCGGGTAATGGCCCATATTATGTGTATTATGTTCAAGCCAGGTAATGGCCCGTACTATGTTCAAGCCGGGTAATGGCCCGTAGAATGTTCAAGCCGGGTAATGGCCCGTACAATGTTCAAGCCGGGTAATGGCCTGTACAATGTGCACATGAGTTATATTTTTATGTTATGTGTTATTTGCATATATATTTTATCAGTGCAATCATAGAGATTATTCCACTGGGTGTATTTGAAACACTCACCCCTCATATCCATTGTTACAGATCTTGAGTTTGATGTGGAGGGACGATGAGGATGCAGCACTGTATCTTTTAGTTCGGTTGCGTAATTATTATATATGGGTTTGCAACTGGAGTGAAAAATAATGGTGTCTTTGTTTGAGTAGTCCAAATATACTGGTTGAAAAGTGTAACAAAACATATTTTGCCCTTTTTTCTTTTGATGTGTAATTATTGCATGTGAGCGAGGTTTGTTAAATTCTTCTTTCTTAAGTACGTATCACTGATTTCTGGTTGCTTTGGGGTTAATATTTTAATTTGGTTATAGCTTCCGCTTATAAAAGTAATAATTTTATTATCGTATACCTGGAAATGAGTTTTAAAATGTATTTAGTAGCGCCTTAGCCCCAAAGTATCATTATTTTTAAAAGGAAGAGAACTTGGGGCGCCACATGGGCTATATGTGATTGTAAAAAAATGTTGTACGGAAGGGTGTATAGAGCGAAATATCGGTGTTAATAGTTGTGCGCGTCCTGAGTAAATATATTTTGATTGGATAAATTGCACTTTTAGTTCCAAAAGAATAAGTGATCTGAATAGTATTTTCTTTTGACATTTTTTATCCCAAGAGAATTGCACTTTTGGCACCAAGAGAATGATAAATTGCAATTTTGAACACAGGATAAAAGGGTAAAATTACAGTTTTGGTCCTGAAAATTAACGGAAGAGACCAAATTTGTAAAAAAAAAAAGGACCACTTTCACACATAGCTCGGTACTAAACATATTTTGAACCCATTTTTTTGGGATCTAAACTGCAATTTACACTATATTGATTTCATATGGAACCCAAAATTTACCTCTACATATGCAGGTATGCCTGGTCAAACTGCATATGCTGGTTTCAACGAGATTTGCTCGCCGAAAAAGGGGGAGACGGTCTTCGTTTCTGCTGCGTCGGGAGCTGTCGGGCAGCTTGTTGGGCAGTTTGCTAAGTTGATGGGGTGCTACGTTGTTGGAAGTGCAGGAACAAAAGACAAGGTTTGTCCATTCTTAAAAAGAAAAGTTTTAACCTCTCTGCAAGTAAAATGACTTTTGGTATCGAAAGTATATCTAATACTTAATTGTTTATTTTTATCAATTGTGTTGCCTCTGGTACTAAACAAACGGATAAAAAATGTTTATTATCATATTTTATTAAAGATACCATTTTATTTTAATATCACTCTTTATACTAACTTGGTTATGGTATTGGAAATTTTGTTATTATATACCATTTCGATTATTTATAATACTCTCTCTATCCCATAGTTGTTTGCACGCTTGTCTTATTCATGGTCATATAGTTGTTTGCAAACCTATAAATGGAAATATCTCTCATTTTTAACACCCTCACAGTATACATTTATTTACATCAATGTCATTACTTTTTCAACTAAATTAACTAACTTCTTACTTTACAAACACATATTTTACCCAACACCCTTAATTTAAATTGATCAACACATTAAAAAAGTACATTTTCTTTATTTCCATATCTGATCAACTGTACAAACAACTTTAGGCGGTTAGAGTACTATCTATTATCTAGCTTTTGGCATAAAAAAATTTAAGATGCCTAATTTTTCTTGTACTGCCTACTCTTGGCCTTCTCTATGATAGAGGAGGTTAGGCGCCGTCTCACTTGGCATGTGTTGTTGCTTTCGTACTGTCTATTGGGGAGATTAGATGGCTCTTTAATTGATGTTAAATCGTATTTGGTCCTAATTTTTGATAAAATATAGATTTAGTCCAAAAAAATTAAATTTCATCGATTTAGTCTCAATTTCTCTGAGTATTTTAATTTTAATTGGCACCAAATTGATTGCAAAATTTAAAATAATGTTATTTTTTGGCACGTGATTTAAATTAGGGGTTTCAATAAGGTTGCGCTGGTATGACACCCATGTGTTATATATATATATATATGTATATATATATATTTATTTATTTTTCCATTTGTTTTACCAATTTGTATTCCATACCACATTTATCTTAATTAGTTTATGTTCTTGAA